>CAWUFW010004121.1:0-1200000 GCA_963921515.1 Calotriton arnoldi | reverse complement strand
TACCCATTACAAGTATAGTGGGAACAGCTTGTCCATCTCTAATGCACTTAAAGCCGGTGTAATAATGTTGAAAAGAAACCGTGTGTTTTAAATCTTAAGCACATAGACTAATGTCATCTATAACTAGAAAACATTTGAGACATGTTTATGATTTAAAATGCACACAGCCTCAGACTGAAATGTAAAAAGGCTGCCCTTACTTCTGAAATGAGCACTTTCTGTTGACTCTGCTGCAGAGTTCCACAAGAATCTTGTTTCCTTCAGCAGTGTGCATATTATTTTCTGGCCCTTGGAATGACATGCCTTAGCTAAATAAAGGCCTTCTGAATCTGTGAGTTATAAACCTCTTGTTTTTGAGGTTGCTCATTATCATTGCTTAGTTTCAGACTATGATATGTTTACGTTTATGAAATAATTGTTTAAGGAAATGTTGACATGTTAATATAAATGGGATTTCTCAACGTGTCTGTTTTTCGCACTGTTTCTTTTTTAATTAGGGCAGTCCGAGTCAGCTATTTAAAACACCCACTTTGTGCTTCCTTGGTACTGTGGTTGCAGCCTCCTTGTCTGTAGTGTCACTTTAATGAAGCATTAAACTGAGGCAACCAAAGCCTGCACGAGTGCTCGGTGACACACACAGCTCAGCTGTCTGCACGGTCCTCTTAGCAGGTGTTTGGCCTGGCCCTTTTTGCAGGGTTATCCCCAAACTTTTTGCCTTCCTCTTGTATTTTTTCTGCCCTGTTTGTGTTGGCTTTAGGGCTCTGGGCACTTTACCACTGCTTTTCAGTGCTAAAGTGCATGTGCTCTCTCCTTTAAACATGTTATAATTGGTCTACACCTATTTAAGTTACCTGTAAGTCCCTTGAACAGTGGTATCCCATATACCCAGGGCTTGTAAATTAAATGCTACTAGTGGGCCTTTAGCACTGCTTGCGCCACCCACAGAAGTAGCCTTTCAAACCTGTCTAAGGCCTCCGCCACTACAGGGCCTGCGGGCACAGTTTTACTGCCACATTGACTTGGCATTTAAAGTTACTTGCCAAGCCTGAAACTCCACTTTTACTACACATAGGTCACCCCTAAGGTAGGCCCTAGATAGCCCTATGGACTTGGTGTTGTGTATGTAAAAGGTAGGACATGTGCCTTCATTGTGTGTTATGTCTGGTAGTAACAAACAGCTTATTTGGTTTCTCACTGCTGTGTGGCTACTCCTCTCATAGGTTAGCATTGAGAATACCCTGATATATTTTTGAGTAGTAATTTCTTATCCGAAAGGAGTAGTATTGCCATATTTGGTATGTTTGGAATAGTGGTGATAAATTCTGCTCATTGGTGTAAGTGGATTTTTTATTACTATTGTAAAAATGACACTTTTAGAAAGTGAGCATTCTTATGTGCTTATGGCTCTTTGTTCTTTGCAGCCTGACTCCAATCCACGTCTAGGGTAGAGTGACAGCTAGCCTTTGTGCATACTTTCCCGACAGCCATCACACAGGAAGGGTTGGGTGTATTATGGTTTCATCTGAATTCATCTACATATTGAATGGTCTTCCTGGGCTGGGAGAGAGGGAGGTGAGGCGTGCTTACATTTGTAAAGGCTGGGCCCTGCCCTCATACAAAGGGCTCATTACCCCCTACTGATGTCTGAAGCTAGGGCTGGGATTTAATGGGGGTGTCATGCACTTTTAAAAGTTCTTTTGAATTTACTTCCACATCAAAGACATTTTGAGTAGAAATACAGGGGCTATGACCCCATGTTTTTAGACATTGCATGGGACTTGTAACCAGATGCTACTGGCTTTACATACTGCACCAGAGGACTGTTGTGCTGCCAGGAGGAACTGCCATTTGAATTATTTGCCTTCTTGTGCTGGCCTGCTGATTGCTGGGCTGCAGGAGGGCTGCCATCTTGCATCTGCTCTGATTGTGCTGGCCTGCCTGCCCACTTTCCTGCTCTTTGTGCCCCCACCCAGTGCTCTCCAGGGGCTTGTGGGCTTGCCCCCGCCGTTCTCATGGGCGTTTTGTCTGGAGGATTCAGGAGGTTTCCCCGACACTGCCCACCACCCAGCCATGGGACTCACGAAACCAGCCATCCTACACTCTTCAGGCAGCATGTGGTAAGCGCGTCACCTCTCCGTCTGACTGCATGCAGACCCGGCGTGTGGAGAGTGCTGTTTTATCACCCCTCGGATCTATACTACCAGCGTGAGCCTTCCCTGCCATTTTTCACCTGAGGAGCCGTGTCTCTCTGTTGCAGAGTGCCTGAGGAGCTGTACGCTGGTGTTACAAGCGCTGCTGGAGGCTCCGCCCAGCATGCATGCCTCAGCCTCGCCTTCATTATTGAGTGCGCCTCACTGGCTGCATCCATTACCAGAGGTACGGGGGCACAGGGACCGAGCCGTCCTCCCCCAGCACCATTCCAAGAAGTCGCCAGGTTCGGGCAGAGGAGAGTGCTTGGTTCGCGCAACACTCGCAAGCGGCTGGCTTTGCCCTGGGTGGGTCACGGATGATCCGTGGGACATTTTCACTCAGGCTAGTGCCAGTAATTATGATTGGTCCTGCCCATCCAGGAGGACTGGGTACTGGCGCTGAGGGCAGAGAGGAGCTACCTTGTATTTTCAGCAGTTGTACCTCATGCAGCTGCCATTGACTGAATGCGGACCCAGCAAGGTCTCCTCGCCGAAGTAGGCCATGGGTGTGTATTCCCCCCAACAAAGTTTGGAGACATACCTCGGAGCTTGGGATTTATATCATGGAGGTCCCGCCAGAACAATGACCACATTCCTGATAGTAGGAGCCCAGATGCTTTTGGCCCTACACGTTGTTGTCAGTGCCACATTACCGTATAGTGTCTAATAGGAGCCCAGGAGAGCTGCGCTCCATAACGTTAGGGTGATATGTATGGTACTGATGTGTTCTTGGGGATTCTTGGGTAATTCTATATATTTTGCATTTTTGGGCCCTGATGTGAGGAAGTATGTCGTGTTTATGGCTTGCACTGTCAGGATAACAAGTACTAATGCAGGATTGCCTAGTATGCACAGCATTTATGATCTATGTGTTTCTCTTCCTAACCTATCTGCTGAATTTCATTCCCTGATGGATATGTGTCGTTTTATAAACTTGTATTGTCAGGATTACAAATAATAATTTAGGATGTGCCTTGTATGCGCAGTGAGGGTGTTTTCATGACGTGTGCAACATATAAGACTTTATCTTATTGCACCAACTGTGAAGTCTTGACTATTCACTAGTTGGCAAAGTGATTATTGGTTTATGTGGTATATGTTTATATCCAATACAGAAATTTATTTTTCTCCAGTATTGTATCTTTTATGAATTCACATGCTTGAATCTTCCCCGTCATCATGGTGGGAGTCCCACGGTAACAGTAAAATAGCAGTATTAAAACATTCAAATGCCCATAAGAAGGCACTAGCTTTTAGCAACCTATTACCATTGTTATAAAACATCCAAACTCTAGCCAATCAGAGCGTAGACCATAGAGTCTCCTTCCCCTGCAGGGCCACCATACCTCAAATTTCTTACCGCATGTCGTATGTTAGGGAGTCTCCCTGAGCTCTGCTCAGTCACAGTGTTTTTACTGTTGCCCTTGTGAACTCCAGCTAGTTGTTCATCTCTTCTCTTCATATTTCTTCTGAGGAACAGGCCAGGAGTGTGAGTACCTATTTTCCTTCATAATGTCAGAGTCTAAAAAAGGGTTGTTTAGGCCCTGTAAGACTTGTGGAAAGTCCAGACTTTATTCTGAGGACCCACATAAGGAGTGTCTTTACTGTCTGCATCTAGACCACAAGCCCAGAGAATGCAAGTACTGTCGTACTTTCTCCTCAAAAACTCTCAAGGACCATGAGGGTAGGCTGCTTCTCTGGCTACAAAGGAAAAAAGCAGCAAGACTCTGACTCTGAGACTGAGGACAAGCCCCATACCTCCTCGAGAAAGAGAAAAGAAGAAAGGTCTTTCTCATTGCTTAAGGACCCTAAAAAATCCAGGTCTCAAAGTAAGGAGAGGATTGAGGAGAAAAGAGCCAAGAAAGACCAGCCCGGTCCTTCTTCTTCTCACCAGAGGTCGGGTTCTGCTCCTCCGTTGACGCCTCTTTCTTCTTCTGTAGATTCTTCTGCTGACAGAAAACAGGGCAGTTGATGAAGAAATCTCTGTCTAGAGCCTCCGTCTCCACTGCAACTGGCGCTCCATCGACTGTTTCATCAGCGACGCCTACTACGCCGACGGTCCAGTCGACGGCGGCGGCTGCTTCGACGACGGCAGTGGTGGTGTCTCCGTCATCGGCTGCGGTTAGGCCATCTCCGTTGGTGAGGGTTTCTCCGTTGACGGTTCAGCAGGTTCGTTCACCATCGACGACTCTTCAACCTCCGCAGTTGGTTGGGCCGTCGATGAGGGAAAAAGTCAGTCTACTTTCAAAACCGATGCCTTCCCTTCTGCAGGACTTTTCAAACATTTCTCCTCTACCACCTACTCATCTTCTGGATTTTCAGGAGTCTGAAGATGATGGGGCTTATGATCCTGCTTACAGTCCTTCACAACTCAGGGTTAAGTGCCAGGACTCGGAGGAAGAGGAGACTATGGATGATCCGTCAACTTATTTGGAGTGGGACGATTCTTTCTCGGATAGGGGGCGTCCCAGTTCCCAACGTTTGGACGCGTTTTCAGGAGCACTATCCTTATGAGGAATAGGAAGAACAAACTCAAGTACCCTACATAAATATTCCAGTGTCTTTGGTAACTGATCTTCGTTTAATGCTGAACGATTATTATAAGAGATTTCCTGAAGCAAATTCTGCTCCTCAGCCGCCTCCCGTTCAGGAGGCCCCCACTCCTGTATAGCTGGCTGTACCACCATTGCAGAAAAGCAAGACTGTTCCGCCCACCGTGGAAATTCCTGTGCAAAGTCAGGATGACAACGACCAGCAACTAGAGGAGGGGTAACTGCAAATGGACCAGGATTCCCATGATGAGAGGGACGACTGTGTGGCCCCTAATACACCTTCTCCTACTCTGCCTCCAGCTGACTCTCCGCCTGCAAGTATCGGCGGGTTCCACGATCTGCTGGAACGCGCTTCTAGGCGCTTTGATCTTCCTACGCTTGTCAAGCAGTCAGAATGCTTTTTATACGATTTTAAGCCTACAATGCAGCACTCCTCTTGATCCATTCCCATTGTAGATTTCTTATGGCAAGAAGGCCTGAAATTGATGAAGACGCCAGCTTCTATTCCGGCAGTGGTGCCGAAATTGGACAAAAAGTACAGGGTGCCAGAGGACTCTCCCATGTGCCCGACCTGATTCAATCATTATGCAGGCGGCTCAAAAGAGATCGAAGAACCCTCCTTCTCTGAGTGCGGCTCCGCCTGACAAGGAAGGGCACCGATTGGACAACATCGGCAAAAGGTTCTCCACTTTGGTGGCCACTGCCATCAGAGCCTCCAATGCCATGGCTATCCCCGGAAGGTATGACCGCCAGGTTGCTGGAATTCCTTCCAGAGGATAAGAAGAAAGAAGCAAAGGAGGTGCTGTCGGAAGGAGAGAGAGCCTCTTCCTAAATGATTGATGTGGCTCTGGGCATTTCTTCAATGGCCATCAGATAGATGGCGGGTGCAGCAGTATTGAGATGGCAGGGGTGGCTAAAAGCTAGAACGTTCCGTCCGGAAGTTCAAGCCAAAGTTTTGGACATTCCGTTCGACAGCGAATTTCTCTTTGGAAAACACGTGGATGAAGCGCTGCAGTCGATGAAATCGGATGCTGAGACGGCCAAGTCTTTAACGAATCTGCAGCAGAAAAAGTTTATTTCCTTCCGGGGCAGAGATTGAGGTCAATATCTCTCTTGCCCCCAGCTTCAGCAGCGTTTTAAGCCGTATTATCAACATTGCTTTCGTGCTCAGTACTCTTCGCAGCCCTTTCGGCAGACCTCGACTCCAGCCTACTCTAGAGCAGCGGCACGTCGACGCCCACCATCAGAAGGAAGGGCTCACGACTCTAATAAGAGGCAATGAGGATCCACAGGCCCCTGCTACCATAGTCCCACTTCAATTCGGCCCCACTTGCTCCAAATTCTTTAATCAATGGAAGCTTATATCTTCCGACAAATTGGTGTTAGACGTATTTCGCCTTGGTCACACCCTGGAAATTGTTCAACAGCCCCCGAATTTGCCTCCGCGAGGAATCTCCCATCGTCATCTCCAAATCCTCAAGAAGGAAATCCGATTGCTCCTCGCCAAGCAGGCAATCGAAGAGGTGCCACCCGGTCAGCGCAATCTGGGGTTTTATTCTCACTTCTTCTTGATAAAGAAAAAGACAGGAAAATGGAGGCAGATAATAGATCTGAGGTCATTGAATATGTTCATCAAATCTCAAACCTTCAGAATGTTGTTGCTCTAGGAAATTCTGCTTCTCATGGATGCGGGGGACTATATGTCCTCTCTGGATCTTATGGATGCGCATTTTCATGTTCCCATTCACCCAAAACATAGTCGTTTTCTCCGGTTCGAGGTGGCAGGGTGCCATTATCAATTCAGAGTACTGCCATTCGGCTTAAAGTCAGCTCCAAGAGTCTTAACCAAGTGCTTGGCTCCGAAGGCGGCTTTTCTACGGTGAGCCGGTCACCAGGTATTCCCTTATCTGGACGACTGGTTAGTCAAGGCCCCATCGCTCCAGGCTGCCAGAAGATCAACAGATGCTTGTGTTCGGCTCTTTCACTCCCTCGGCCTAAGAATCAACCGGGAAAAGTCCTCTCTGGCTCCCTCCAAGTCGATAGTATTTCTAGGAGTAACTCTGGACACTATGCTCTCGAAAGCATTTCCCACAAAAGAAAGGATATTACGACTTCAGAAGACAGTGCGGGGTCTGTCTGGAAAAAAGTATGTTTCAGTAATGACATACAAGTCAATGTTAGGGATGATGTCATCCTGTATCCCGCTGATTCCGCACTGTCGCCTAAGGATGAGACCTCTCCAAGAGGAGCTCGATGCTCAATGGATTCATTCGAGGACATCATTTCAATCACTCCAGTGATGGTTTCAGCAATGTCTTGGTGGACAGTCAGAGACAATCTCTCACAAAGTCTCTCTTTCCTCACGACAAAGCCAAAGTTGGTTATGAAGTCGGACGCTTCCATGGACGGGTGGGGTACCCACCTGCAAGACTTGCAGATTCACGGAAGGTGTTTGGCTCAGGAAGCAGTGTCAAATAAACCTCTTGGTACTGAAAGCGGTTTTTCTGGGCCTCCAAGCATTCCTTCCAAGAATCAGGAACTTATCGATCCTGATTCGCACGGACAACACCACCACCATGTTCTCTCTGCTGAAGCAAGGTGGAACAAGATCCCAGGCCCTCTCAATCCTGGTTCAGCAGATCTGGGAATGGCTGATAGTTCACGGAATATCGATACAGGTTCAACATGTGCCAGGGGTCCAAAACGATTGGGCCGATTCCCTCAGCAGGGACATGAAACAGTGTCACGAGTGGGAGTTAAATGACAAACAGCTGCAAAGGGTTTTTCGCTGTTGGGGGTTTCCAGATTCTATGCCAGCAGATTTCCTCAGCCAGGCTCTCTAGGAAATGCCTTCCACTTCTTTTGCCTACGCTTTTCCTCTCATTCCAACGGTTCTGCAAAAGATCAAACGAGAGCCTTGCAGTGTCATTCTAATCACCCCAGCATGGGTGCAACAGTACTAGTTCACAGAGCTGTATCGCCTATCAAGGTTTTCTCCAATTTTGTTCTAGCCAAAAGAAAATCTTCTGTCCATGAACCAGGGTTATGTGGTTCATCCTCAAATCTGTTCGCTACACTTGCAAGCTTGGCTCCTCATCACACAGAATTCGTACAACTAACAATTTCTGAGGAATGTCAAGCAATACTACAGAAAGCCCGAGCTCCTTCTATGATCAAATGCTACTCGGCCAAATGGAAAAGATTCTGTATTTGGTGTGCCACACACTCTTGCAATCCTCTTTCATCGCCGCCTGAGGACGTTTTACCCTATCTCTTGTCTCTCGCCAAAGCTGGTCTGGCACATGCGTCCATCAGCGTGCATTTAGGGGCAATCTCAAGATACAGATGTCGTTCTGGTTGTTTGTCTTTGTGGTCTAACAGACTATTAAAAAAGTTAATGAAAGGAGTTTTCAGGGTCTACCCTCCAGTAAGATCTCCTTCAGTGCTATGGCAATTAAATACTGTCTTGTCACAGCTTATAAAAGCACCGTTTGAGCCAATTCACAAGCGCAACTTTAAGTACCTCTCCTGGAAAGTGGCCTTCCTATTGGCCATAACTTCTGCAAGGTGCATTAGTGAAATTCAGGCCTTCCCTACAACGGATCCTTACCTGCAGTTCTTTCTGGATAAAGTGATTCTTCGTACCAATCCATCTTTTATTCTCAAGGTACCTTCTGCATTTCATCTAAATGAACCAGTGGTTTTTGCCCTCTTTCTTTTCAGTTCCATCTACGCTAGCTGAGAGAGCACTCCATTCTCTGGACATTAAACAATGTTTAAAGTTCTACTTTCAAAGGACTAAGCCTTTCCGAAAATCTACTCATTTACTTATTGCCTTCTCTCCCCCTAGGAAGGGTCCGGCTTTGACGCAGGCGTCTGTCGCTCGCTGGGTCTCATCGACTATCCTCGTTTGTCATGAAAAGGCTGGCCGCCCTCGGGTTTCCAAAGTTGCAGTGCACTCAACACGCAAGGTGGCAGCTTCCTTTTCCCTATTCGCAGGAGAGTCCTTGCTTGATATCTGCAGGACGGTGACATGGGCGAACGTCCATTCCTTCACAAAGCATTACTACCTGGATGCCTGGCAGAAGACTGATGTAGCAGTTGGTCAAGCTGCTCTGCGACGCCCTATTCGCATAAGGTATGATCTCCTGAGTATCTTTTTCTCCTAAGTAAGTGTACTATGATTATGATAGGTAATAAATATGTTTTCAAATGTTTTCTATTTACATTTTAGTATATGTATTCATTGTTATGAACTCACGTTATGATTATCATTCGAATTTTGGTTTCTGGGTCGCCTGGTGGGATGGTTCACCTTCCCCGCCGCCTCTGACCCTTTGGTACTGCTTGCTATTCTGATTCAAGCATGTGAATCTATAAAAGATACAATACTGGAGAAAAAACAAGTTACTTACCTGTACACTGTGGTTCTCCAGTATTGATATATTTTATAAATTCACATGTGACCGTCCCTCCTCCCCTTTTCAGGTTCACCTTCCATACCTCTCTTATTGCCTTATGGTACCCATGCTCGAAATCTGAGGTATGGTGGCCCTGCAGGGGAAAGAGACTTTATGGTCTACGCTCTGATTGGCTAGAGTTTGGATGTTTTATAACAATGGTAATAGTTTGCTAAAAGCTAGTGCATTCTTATGGGCATTTGAATGTTGAAGTTTTAATACTGCTATTTTACTGTTACCGTGGGACTCCCACCATGACGACGGGGAAGATTCAAGCATGTGAATCTATAAAAGATATCAATACTGGAGAACCACAGTTTACAGGTAAGTAGCTTGTTTTTTATATAATACTGCGTGAAGTTTCATTTGTGGTGTATTTATTGTGTCACTGGTGTGTGTGTGTTGCACAAACGCTGTACACATTGCCTCTGGAATAAGCCTGACTGTTCATGCCAAGCTACCTAGGAGGTGAGCAGGGGTTATCTTGGGTGTGTAACTCCCTTACCCTGACTAGAATGGTGGGTTCTGCCTGGCTTAAGTGCATACCCTAGCCAATCAGAAACCCCATTTCTAACAGCAGGTATCTTTCCGGCTCACACACACTAGTTGAAGGAAGAAATTCCTGGCAGACAATAAAGAAAGTGGACGATTGCTGTGTGCTTCAAAATAAACATACAGAAACCGAAGCGTAATTCCACTCCAGATCGGACGCACTGATTAATTCAAGTAACATGACAGAATTATGTCAAATTCATCCAAATTTCATCCGTTTTATTCAAAGTATTCCAAAAATGAATTTCCATTCATCGTGTTACGTGTTGAGCACTTATGTATAACAAAGCTTCAAAACGGCAGATATGCCTCCAGGCCTTTTTCTGTCGCGTGCCATATACATAAATTCATCCTTAGTGATTGATCTTCTCTACCCAATACATTTCAAGCTTTCATTAGCTCTTCTTCAGGGGTTTCACTATAAGTATTAAAAAACAACCATTTAAAAACTCAAACTGAAGTGTATACAAGATAATAAACAGTTATTTGCTAAATAATCGGCGTTTTCCCTCTATGCGTATATCTCTACGCTACAAACAGTTACCCAAACGAGTCTCAGCCCGATCTTGACATTTCTCCATATTACCCACTTCTTACTGATTCCCCCAAAGTTCGTGCTTGACGATGTTTTTGTGAACCCATCTCTTTAAACCAACATCATCACCCTTCCTCCATACCTTTTATCCTCTCTCGTTATGATCTTTCTCCAAATAAGTTCTCTCCTTCTAACAAAGTGGTATTCTATTCACTACTCCCGTCCTCCTTCTTAGCTAATGTCAAATAACTCCTCCCCTCTACATCAGCCAATCCCATTAAACTGCGTCCTTTTGAATTCACTGTCCTCCTTACTACGAGTCCCATAATGCATTCTTTCAACCATTCTCCTGCCCTTCATTATTCAAGACTTGTTTAGGCATCTTTTTCAACTACCCCACCCACCCTTAAATGTGTTATACGTCGATTACGGCATGTTCTAGAATTTTAAGCATGTAACTCGATTATATTATTCCTAATTAATTGTCAACATCTAAATACAATCAGTTCACGTTAAATCCATCGTGTTTCACAACTGCCATTTCTGGAGAATGAATTGTTCTTATATCGGCTTCGCATGTAACACTTATATTGATTTTCATTGTTAGTCATCGTGGGTGCAACTTGTTGGTAGGGCTGGCAATAGTATCAATATCCAAAAGAAGAGAGTTAACAAGTGCACTCCTGTGTATTCATGTTCCATCCGTGATTTATAGAGGTTATGGCGTGCAGCCAGAATCGCGGTCAGCCCTCAACCACGTGCATTAATAAACATACAGAAACCGAAGCGTAATTCCACTCCAGATCGGACGCACTGCTTAATTCAAGTAGCATGACAGAATTATGTCAAATTCATCCAAATTTAATCCGTTTTATTCAAAATAAATCCACAACTATAAATGTGCTTTTCCTGCTCCCATGCTTCCTGGCTCCACTTTGCTCGAACTTGGGGACACTGGTTTGTGCAAAGAGTCAATACCGACAGCTCGTACGAAGTTTATTATATTAAATAGCATGAGAGCTGTGTCGGAAGTTGCGAGACAAAGCCTCCAATAGCCTGAGCGAAGTAAGGAGATATGCATGTGCTGCCCCCAAAACCAACTCTTGAGACACAGTGGATTAGAACTCCTGAAGTACACATGTAAGGCTGGCTGAGTCCAGAGACTGGTCAGTCTGTCATTCACACTTTAATTACACAGCGCCAAAGATCTCCGGGACATCAGCCACGCCCCCTCCCTTCACAATAGCAATAAATGCAATTGCAGCCCAGGCTTCAAGTGGTACGAAGGCCCACCAAACATGAATTTTATATATGCACTTAAAATTTAAATGCACAATGAAGACTGCTTTATTTTCAAGATGGGTGGAAGATCAAAGTAGTGGGTCAACGCCCCCCTAAGGAGGAGCCACCTCTGCTTCAAGATGCAAAAGTGAGGCTGCTGCTATTCATGCCTTGAGCCCCCTTTGACGCCAACCCCAGCAGAAGAAAGAACTAGTTTGGACCCTGACAGATGTGAGGAAACCTCATCTAAATAGAAGAGTGATTTTAAAGCTTGACAGAGACCCTCTTGGGGAAAGAAAGGCTCAGTTAACATTGATTTACAACTTCTGGGAATTTTTACAGTAAATCGAAGAAGTGCTGATAAAGGAGTTAGGCATAGGGTGAGAAAGTAGACCGGATAGGATAGGGAAAATTCTCTAAACACTGGCTAGTGCACAGATTATGAATGGCACCTTAATCTCATGACTTGTCGAAGCCACTCATCTTCACTCCAATCCACCTCTGGACCTGGGCATTTTCGGCTGCCCTTTCCACCACTCGGTCAGGGCCTTGCTCCTCAGGATGTTGTCAGCACTGCATGACAGGAGTCATATCACCCAGGGTTTTGGCTGTCACATGTGTGCTGCTGAGTTGTTATCGTTCAATCACCAACATAGTCAATCGGGTCCCCATTTTGGCACCTTGAAAGTTGTGACTGCACTCCCCATCCAAGTAGCAGGGTCAGCAGGATTCAAGGATCTACTGCAGGATTTGAGTATCCCGACTTGTAATGATCTGCTGCAGGAAGCAACAATACTGCAGTGTATAAAAGCCACTCCCAGAGTTTGAGCAGGTGCCTGGCTTTCCTCCCTATTGATGAAAGAAAACCTTTGCCTGGTCTCAACTCTTCACCTGTGTTCCTGGCTCTCAATATTATCCCCACAGATACACTGGGGACCTCTTCCCAGACATTTCCTGTTAACTTCACTTCTTCAGCTTCACTTCAATGTTCCTGTAGCAGCATTTGGATCTACAGGATAGTGGTGGCTTGGTCTGACTATCATCACCACCTTTTCAGAACAATCCTAGACCCAGGACGAGAACCTGGGAAGTCAACACCTGAAGGAGAAGCCCCAGTTGACTCCTGAAATCTGTCTGGTACTAAGGGATGGGAAATACTCACTAAGGGTCACATGGCTAAACAACTGTTTGCATGCTTTGAGAACACAAAAAGCAGAAGGACTACTGAGTCCAAGAGGGCTCAGCAGACCAGGGAGAAATTGACACTGCAGGAGCCCTGGCTTTAGAGAGAGAGAGAGAGAGAGAAATGGTGCCTAGAAGCCTTCCCTAAGGGCATGTGGGCTGAGGATTGACCAGAAAGAACTTTCCCAGCAGTTGAAGAAAAGTACAACATGGTCATTTTTTCCACTTGCAAAACCTTGTAGAGCCCTGCTTGGATACATCTTCATACCTTGCCCACTTGAATTTTGAAAACCAAAAAACAACAAAATCTGAATGTAAAACTTTGGATTGGTGCGAGGTAGCAAATAAATCCAAGCAATTAAGTAACATTAGGGGATCATGAAATTCAGCTTTGTTCTGCTTGGAGGAATTGCAGTCAAAAACGACACCTCCAGTGGATGGATCTGACTTCAAGGAACACTCGCCTTTTTCAGTCTTGGACCTTGTCCCAGTGGATGACTTTGACTTCCAGAAAAAAAGAGTCAGAAGGTAAAACTGTGAGTGGGTTAATGTGGCTTTTGTATCTGGCCTTCACCTGATTGCAGTCAGCCTGGAATTGCACCTGGGTCCTGGGACAGTATCTAACTGTTACTTCTGTTTTGGGCTTTACTTTTCCTAAAGTGATTTTAGTGTTAAACTGTTAAAACTCATATTTTCAATTCCCATTTCATAATTTGAATTATTTTGAGGCTCATCAAATTTGTGTGTCTTACTCTAAATTGGTTTGGAATGTTATTACATTGTTTTGTTTAATTTAAAAATTGTTGTCATGGCTTGACCTTAACATGCACTTATCTGAGGAACTGCCTACTGCTTGTGCCATACCGTCCAGGTTTTCAGCAGAATTCCTTGACATGTGAGACCTAAACCGGGTGTATTTATTGAGTTGGATCTCCTCTTCTCAAATTAATAACCCACTTTCTGACCGTATTTATTTTATTTGCTGAATATGAGCCAAAGTGGGAGAACAAGACAAAAATAAAGCACACCAACTCTTGAATCCTTCCAGTTAGAAAAACAAAAAAGTAAAGGGTGGAATACTTTTAATTAAACTCAGCTATTGGAAAGTTTCGGAACCCTATTCAAGTCCATCATTTGTAGCCCAGTGTGCCCCTCCAAAGACCAGCCGTATGTAAATCAGACTTAAACAGTCCCAATTCTGAAATATATTCGTGGAGTTTCTCCAAAATAAAGAGAGGTGACCTCTCTATCAACCAAACATCAGACCATGCAGTTGAGGAAGCCTTCCAACTATTGAGTTGTAAGGACATCTCTACCATAAAGAACTTTACAAGTCTTTCGCTGGCATGGTGTCGGAAGGGGTAATGTGAATGGGCCATTTAGGATGATCATGGAAAGATTTAGCCAAATCTTCTAATTTTAAACCATTGTAGCACATACAGTAATACTTTCCCAAAGTCGCTCTGCTGTGTGGCAATTTACCAATGTATGGGTGAGATTAGCATTGGAGGGATTGTATCTCCAGCACAGTGGACTACCTGTCAGATTCAATTTTTGCATTTTTAAAGGAGTCCAATAACTTCACAATATGATCTTTTGTTGAGAGCATATTGGTGCCAAACTTGGGCTGATTTTTTAAACTATTTTTCATAAATGTTGAGCAGGTCACATTTGGGATTTGATTTCCGAGTTTAATTTTTCAATCAGTCCACAGTTTCCTAAACAGGATATACCATCATATGAGGTGAGTTTGTGTATTTTGGATGGTGCCATTTTCCAGTAGAATAGGTCTGTTAGCCTGTTATTTGGGGAATTTTGTCTGTCTTGAGTGAGACCTCATCAGTGAGACCTCCTCAGTTAGTGGCATTTGAGTTTTTCACAAAATGTTATAGTTCTTTATTTTACTCATGGGGTTAAATAAGTCCTCTATACACTGTATGGTATGATACAAGCATTGCATATACGTGGCTTATATGATGTACATACATTTTTGAATCACCTCTTGCAAATGCAGTCCTTTATCTGGAAAGTAATGTCACCGTTTGTCCCAAACTGAAGACAACATGAGCAGTCTGTAGTTTACCTTAAAGTTAAAAAGTAAATAACAGAATGTGAAGCGTGTAATCTTAACTGTAACCAGAGAGCGAGGTGGTACTTCGACCTTACCGCTCTAGTAATGAAGATTGTAAATAGTGACTAGAGGTGTAAGGTTATTCTGTCCCAAAGTACCTTATTACATGCCTTCACCACTTATAATATGTTTCACAACATTCTAACAACTTTCCTGGAAGGCAGTTGGCCATGGCAAAAGCAGCCTCCCTAGGGTGGCCAGGTGCTTTAAGCAAAATCCCCAGCGTTTTACATTTAAACGTTGTTTGGCAGTGTACTAATGCCTGCAGGAGCAAAAAGTTATAAAAAAAACATCCTTACATATAGGTGGCACAGAGTGTGTCTAAATTTTCCCTGCGAAGTTTCCATCCTTTAAACTTCATGAAGTTCGAAGCTTTTGAACTATACACAACTCTAGCAAAAACATTTTCTTACAAGAATTCTTTAGCTACTAATAGATTGTTTCATCGTGCTTGTCCCACAATAAACGTACTTTTGGCAGTTTTTTTGCCGGTGTTCTTTCTAAATTTAAAACGTAACCTTTATTTTCTGATCCCTAAAAAACGTAAACTTTATTTGCTCAGGCCTGAAAAAACTAACTCCTACAGCGCTCGTGACCATGACATGATTGAACAGCATTTGTACCATATTTACAAATGTATTTACTTGATAAAAGTATGATCAAATTGCACCTGAGAAATAGTTCAAGAAATCTGTTTGCACATGACTCTGGAAGACATCCCAGGCATATTCAAATTTTATGAAATGTAAAGCTTTGAACTCATGCTTTTCACAATCTGTGGGTTTTTCTAAAATTCCATCATTGGATACAGTGAAACACTAGAGGATACTTAATTGTTCCTAGACGGGTATCAGGCTTTTTGTCCAGATCCTTGAAGCTGCAGGGTCCACCCAGCAGCATCAAAGGCAAAGCTGCATGTGTTCCCTACAGACCTATATGCTGGGTGATAGACTCATCTCTCTGAATTTCCACTGTCCAGCGTAGCTTAGCTGAGCAATCAAGGTCTAGCTGAGAGGGGGTGTGGTGTGAAAGTTGAGACTAGACGCATTATAGCACATTCAACCCAATAAAGTGAAAGAGGAATGTCCAACTAGGGCAGGTATCGTGAAAACAAGCAATTCTTTAACAACACCTCAGTTATCACACCTCTACAAAAGTAAAGGAAATAATGAAGAAAATCATAAACAATAATTCACAATAATCAACACCAGACCGTTAGGTTAAACTAAAAAATTAGGGGGTGTCACATTTTTTATTGCAACCTTCACAAAGTTCAGTAAGGAATTCTGTATTCAGTTGGGCAACAGAGAACCCGACTGCAAGATGGCCGCCTTTGTGTGAGGCTCTGCGGGCCGGAGGCTTTTATCCGCATATGATCTTTGCATTGCTGAGGAATCAGGGCTATCTCGGGGGCGCCTGCATGCCTCCCACTGTCCTGTGACTGGGATGATCTAAATTGCTCCTCGGGGAGCCGATGTGAGCCTGCCATCAGGGAGGAAAAACTTGCGGCCTAGTTGGGCCTGTTGGGAGAGTGAGATCCCAGCAGACTGTTCCCCGACGACACCTCGAGGTGACATTGGATCCGGCACACAAGCGGCGGTGGTCCATGGAGCCATGATGGCGTGTGAGAGAGCTCCAAAGAGGAGCGAAGATCTGACTGCTGGGGCCTGTGTTCAGTGTGCACGGCTCTGCATCCTGGAGCACTGCCCCTGTGGTGGAGAGTGGCTGACAGGATGTGCCGGTCCTGGGGGAGTGCTTTTGGAGGGCCTGAGAGTCAGAGGGGAAGAGACGGACACTGGCAGGGAGGGCATGGAGTGAACAGGGGCTGCCGGGGCCGGCACCGCTTGGGCACCGTCGTGGTTGGGCCCTTTTGGTTCTCTCCCGTGGTTGGCGCCAAATTGCATTGGAGGCAGCTCACTGCACTCCCTCCTGTATCTGAGTGGGTGGACCATTACTACTGCAGCCCATTTGTTGAGCGCCTGGAAGGCGGTGGAAGCTAGACTATATTCCTTGAGGTGGGGGGAGTTTCACCAGTGTCCTGCCCCCCATATGCACCTAGCTGCTACACTTGCCCGGGACCCCGAAATTGGCCCTAGGCTCCCGAGGAGATTTCCATCCTGGGAGGACTGCAAACTGCATGGTCTGGGCTACTGCCAGGAACACAAAAACTAGATTCAGTTTTCTGTTCAGTGAATTCGTTTTTAGAAAATGGGCCTCCCCCATTAATCAACCAGAGAGTACTCAGGCTTGGGACACCCTACCAGAACTATGATCTGAGGGCGTTTGGGCCTGCTCGTGACCCCGTGGTTTCTCTCCGTGCTGAGGCGGGGCCCGGCCCTGGTACTGCTGGACCCCTTGCGTGAACCTTAGTGTGACTGCCCCTCCCTGCCTGGTCCACTTGCAACTCGGCCAGCTGAACTGGATGCCGCTCTACTCCCAGCTGAGGATTGGTGACTCGGGTCTGCATGTGCCCACCCCATCTGTTCCAGACCGGGTTGAGGTGGGTCCCTGAAAGGACTGGGGATCCGCCTCAGATTGGCCCACTGTGGACCCGCAACTGAGTAAGGGGGATGGCCAGCTCCTTGCCCTGAAGCCAGACATTTGCATTAAGTTCATAGACCTTAAACACAGCCTCACCGCAATTGATACCAAAATTGACCTGCTGACTGTCAGATTTGATCGTTTGAAAGACAAGGTTGACAAGCACGATGAGCGACTCTATCACCTTGAGTGCCACACCTTGAAGGTCGTGGATGGACACCAATCGGCTAGTGAGAAGTTGCTCCAGGTAGGAAAAGTCTTGGAGGCCATCCATAATGAATGAAGATCTGGAGGAATAACCTGTATATCCTAGGGGTACGACGTAGATTGGCATCATGGAGGATTACGTAGAAAGATGCTTGGCACACTGTTTGAGAATGCACTTTACCCTTTTCCCCCATATTTATTGTTGGCCAAGCATATCGGTCGCTAGGACAGAGACCTCCACTTGGCACAACGGCCTGACTGATAATTGCCAGACTGTTAAATTACAGAGATCGTGACACGGTCCTGCAGCTTGTGAGAGATCGGGGAGCTCTCCACTATCAGGGCAAAGAGAGACCCATTTTCCTGTATCTCACTGTTGCAGTGCAGGGGGCCAAGAGAGACTTTCTGCCAGTCAAATGCTCCTTGCAGAAAAGAGATGCCAAATACTCTCTCATTTACCCCGCCAAGCTTTGCATCTACCATCAGGGGAAGACACATTACTTCAGAGACCCAAAAGCTGCTGCAAAATTTGTGAAAAATATGCCCACAGCTGTGGAGCGGTTGCCTCCTGTGGTCCAGAACTCGGAAGCGGGGCCTTTCAGTGACAACGATGAAGAGACAGTACGACTTCTACATGATGACTCTAGGAACGCTTTCTGGAGACAGATTGTGAAACTCCCCATGAGACCCTATCCAAGTGACGCCCACTGAGACAAAGCAATCCTACAGGGCTTTAAGCGGCAATGATATCCCTGATGGATGTACTGTGTGCCTTCCTTGGTGGGCCCTGTACACTCAGCTGATACATATTTCAGGCCACCCAGCTGTTCCAAGGCTGGAAGTGAGTTGGACCTCTTGCTCAGCCCTGCGGAATGATTCCTTGGTTGTCTACCGATTTGTCTACCTATTTGTTGTTTACAAGTAGTCTGTTTAATCGGTGGGTTGGTAATTTTTGGCCTGATTGGGAGGTTAAAGTGGGTGATGGGTAGGTTGCTGGGGTGTTGTAATAATTTGTATTTAACTGGTTGCTTAGAGTCTGTCTGTCCCTCCTATCCCTATCCACTCAGCGCTACATAGCAGGCACCTCTTCCCAATGTCGCCTATACGTGCAGCAAGCAAGCAAGCATTTATCCACTCTTTAGATCTGATGCAGCACATTAAATGCGTGACGTGGTATATATGCGGCCTTAATGACTGACGTAAGGCACGACACATGCTCACTGGTTTTCAATAACACCAGATTGATATTTCCATGTTGCAGGAGTTGCATCTTACAGAGAGCACTGAGAAACGCCTGCGCGCGGGCTGGGTGGGAGAGTGCTATGTAGTATATAACAGAGAGAGAGAGAACAAAAGGCACTAACGTGTTCACTCCTGTCTTAGAGAAGCCATCAAAACACAAAAATTGGCGTGACACCCTCTACTGGCGCGTGGAACAGTTTTCTTGGCACACACATATCTAATGTAAGTCTCACCACCCACTGCTACACTCTTTCCAGGTAAAACAGGGCAATTCCAAGAATTGGACAAGATAGGCTCACTCACGTAAGGTGACATGCTTCATCATAGTCACATTATGTGAGTGAGCCTACCTCAGTAGCAGTGGTGGTGAAACTTACATTTGATATAGGTGTGCCAAGAAAACTGTTCCACTCACCAGTAGAGGGTGTCACACCAATTTTTGTGTTTTGAGAGTGCCATGTAGCCAATTACTCTGACTATGCCCATGGTGTTGCCATTCTAATTCGCAAGGGCTTGACATGGCGCACTCGCCACAGCCTCTGCGACCAGCAGGGACGATATGTGCTAATGTCGGACACACACAGGAACACCTGCTCCTGCTGCTCTTGGTCTATGGACCGAACATAGATGACCCCTGCTTCTTTACAGAGATATGGAGACTGGCAGGCACGCTGGGCCCCGGGGCAATTTTATCAAAAGGGGACTTTAATGTGGTTCTAGGGCCAAGGGTTGATTGCTCTAGGCGTCCCCATCCAAATGCGGCGGTGTGGCTGAGTATATTGATGACAGACAACCACCTATTGGACCTGTAAAGGTCTTGCCACCTTGACAGCACAGAGGGTACATGCATAGCTGCCTCGTACAGCACTTGCTTGCGAATAGATTATTGCCTTGCAACATAGACTCATCGTCCTCGAAAGTTGAGCACCTTCCGCGGAAGTCCACTTGTGGGAGGCCTTCAAAGTAAAAGACACACAATTGATGGACGGAATGCAGAACAAATCAAAACATTCACCCCCAGTCAAGAGATCTGGGTTAAATTCATCATTCCTTTGCTCACCATGCCACCCCAGTTTAGACCTGGCCATATGCAAATCAGTCTTGACCCTGTGCCTCATGGGAACAGTCCAGCCCGAACTGCTAAGCCAGGTCCTCCCTGGACCGGAAACAAGCATCCTAGGACCGGTTTCGGGGTATCACCCTCTTTAGCCAGGATAGCTTGAATCCAGTGGCACAGTGAGCCCGGGACTCACGTCTGGGCATACCCGGCGCACTTTGAGCGAGGAAGCAAAGACACACAATTGATGGACGGAATGCAGAACAAATCAAAACATTCACCCCAGTCAAGAGATCTGGGTTAAATCCATCATTCTTTTGCTCACCATGCCACCCCAGTTTAGACCTGGCCATATGCAAATCAGTCTTGACCCTGTGCCTCATGGGAACAGTCCAGCCCGAACTGCTAAGCCAGGTCCTCCCTGGACCGAAACAAGCATCCTAGGACCGGCTTCGGGTATCACCCTCTTCAGCCAGGATAGCTTGAATCCAGTGGCACAGTGAGCCCGGGACCCACGTCTGGGCATACCCGGCGCACTTAGGCGAGGAAGCAAAGACACACAATTGATGGACGGAATGCAGAACAAATCAAAACATTCACCCCCAGTCAAGAGATCTGGGTTAAATCCATCATTCTTTTGCTCACCATGCCACCCCAGTTTAGACCTGGCCATATGCAATTCAGTCTTGACACTGTGCCTCATGGGAACAGTCCAGCCCGAACTGCTAAGCCAGGTCCTCCTGGACCGGAAACAAGCATCCTAGGACCGGTTCGGGTATCACCCCTCTTCAGCCAGGATAGCTTGAATCCAGTGGCACAGTGAGCCCGGGACCCACGCCTGGGCATACCCGGCGCACTTAGGGCGAGGAAGCAAAAGACACACAATTGATGGACGGAATGCAGAACAAATCAAAACTTTCACCCCCAGTCAAGAGATCAGGGTTAAATCCATCATTCTTTTGCTCACCATGCCACCCCAGTTTAGACCTGGCCATATGCAAATCAGTCTTGACCCTGTGCCTCATGGGAACAGTCCAGCCCGAACTGCTAAGCCAGGTCCTCCTGGATCGGGAAACAAGCATCCTAGGACCGGTTTCGGGTATCACCCTCTTCAGCCAGGATAGCTTGAATCCAGTGGCACAGTGAGCCCGGGACCCACGTCTGGGCATACCCGGCGCACTTAGGGCGAGGAAGCAAAGACACACAATTGATGGACGGAATGCAGAACAAATCAAAACATTCACCCCCAGTCAAGAGATCTGGGTTAAATCCATCATTCTTTTGCTCACCATGCCACCCCAGTTTAGACCTGGCCATATGCAAATCAGTCTTGACCCTGTGCCTCATGGGAACAGTCCAGCCCGAACTGCTAAGCCAGGTCCTCCTGGACCTGAAACAAGCATCCTAGGACCGGTTTCGGGTATCACCCCAGGATGCTTGTTTCCGGTCCAGGGAAGACATGGCTTGGCAGTTCGGGCTGGACTGTTCCCATGAGGCACAGGGTCAGACTGATTTGCATATGGCCATGTCTGAACTGGGGTGGTGGAGTGAGCTAAAGAATGATGATGGATTAAACCCAGATCAGTTGACTGGGGGTGAGTGTTTGATTTGCTCTAACGCTCCGTCCATCATCCCTTTGGTATCACTTTGTTCGCCCTAAATTGGCAGGGTATGCCCAGACGTGGGTCCCTTGCTCACTTTGCCACTGGATTCAAGATAGCCTGGCTGATGAGGGTTTTGAACCCGAAACCGGTCCCAAGATGCTTGTTTCCGGTCCAGGGAAGACATGGCTTGGCAGTTCGGGCTGGACTGTTCCCATGAGGCACAGGGTCAGACTGATTTGCATATGGCCATGTCTGAACTGGGGTGGTGGAGTGAGCTAAAGAATGATGATGGATTAAACCCAGATCAGTTGACTGGGGGTGAGTGTTTGATTTGCTCTAACGCTCCGTCCATCATCCCCTTTGGTATCGCTTTGTTCGCCCTAAGTTGGCAGGGTATGCCCAGACGTGGGTCCCTTGCTCACTTTGCCACTGGATTCAAGATAGCCTGGCTGATGAGGGTTTTGAACCCGAAACCGGTCCCAGGATGCTTGTTTCCGGTCCAGGAAGACATGGCTTGGCAGTTCGGGCTGGACTGTTCCCATGAGGCACAGGGTCAGACTGATTTGCATATGGCCATGTCTGAACTGGGGTGGTGGAGTGAGCTAAAGAATGATGATGGATTAAACCCAGATCAGTTGACTGGGGTGAGTGTTTGATTTGCTCTAACGCTCCGTCCATCATCCCCTTTGGTATCGCTTTGTTCGCCCTAAGTTGGCAGGGTATGCCCAGACGTGGGTCCCTTGCTCACTTTGCCACAGGATTCAAGATAGCCTGGCTGATGAGGGTTTTGAACCCGAAACCGGTCCCAGGATGCTTGTTTCCGGTCCAGGGAAGACATGGCTTGGCAGTTCGGGCTGGACTGTTCCCATGAGGCACAGGGTCAGACTGATTTGCATATGGCCATGTCTGAACTGGGGTGGTGGAGTGAGCTAAAGAATGATGAAGGATTAAACCCAGATCAGTTGACTGGGGGTGAGTGTTTGATTTGCTCTAACGCTCCATCCATCATCCCCTTTGGTATCGCTTTGTTCGCCCTAAGTTGGCAGGGTATGCCCAGACGTGGGTCCCTTGCTCACTTTGCCACTGGATTCAAGATAGCCTGGCTGATGAGGGTTTTGAACCCGAAACCGGTCCCAGGATGCTTGTTTCCGGTCCAGGGAAGACATGGCTTGGCAGTTCGGGCTGGACTGTTCCCATGAGGCACAGGGTCAGACTGATTTGCATATGGCCATTTCTGAACTGGGGTGGTGGAGTGAGCTAAAGAATGATGATGGATTAAACCCAGATCAGTTGACTGGGGGTGAGTGTTTGATTTGCTCTAACGCTCCGTCCATCATCCCCTTTGGTATCGCTTTGTTCGCCTCTAAATTGGCAGGGTATGCCCAGACGTGGGTCCCTTGCTCACTTTGCCACTGGATTCAAGATAGCCTGGCTGATGAGGGTTTTGAACCCGAAACCGGTCCCAAGATGCTTGTTTCCGGTCCAGGGAAGACATGGCTTGGCAGTTCGGGCTGGACTGTTCCCATGAGGCACAGGGTCAGACTGATTTCCATATGGCCATGTCTGAACTGGGGTGGTGGAGTGAGCTAAAGAATGATGATGGATTAAACCCAGATCAGTTGACTGGGGGTGAGTGTTTGATTTGCTCTAACGCTCCGTCCATCATCCCTTTGGTATCGCTTTGTTCGCCCTAAGTTGGCAGGGTATGCCCAGACGTGGGTCCCTTGCTCACTTTGCCACTGGATTCAAGATAGCCTGGCTGATGAGGGTTTTGAACCCGAAACCGGTCCCAGGATGCTTGTTTCCGGTCCAGGGAAGACATGGCTTGGCAGTTCGGGCTGGACTGTTCCCATGAGGCACAGGGTCAGACTGATTTGCATATGGCCATGTCTGAACTGGGGTGGTGGAGTGAGCTAAAGAATGATGATGGATTAAACCCAGATCAGTTGACTGGGGGTGAGTGTTTGATTTGCTCTAACGCTCCGTCCATCATCCCCTTTGGTATCACTTTGTTCGCCCTAAGTTGGCAGGGTATGCCCAGACGTGGGTCCCTTGCTCACTTTGCCACTGGATTCAAGATAGCCTGGCTGATGAGGGTTTTGAACCCGAAACCGGTCCCAGGATGCTTGTTTCCGGTCCAGGGAAGACATGGCTTGGCAGTTCGGGCTGGACTGTTCCCATGAGGCACAGGGTCAGACTGATTTGCATATGGCCATGTCTGAACTGGGGTGGTGGAGTGAGCTAAAGAATGATGAAGGATTAAACCCAGATCAGTTGACTGGGGGTGAGTGTTTGATTTTCTCTAACGCTCCATCCATCATCCCCTTTGGTATCGCTTTGTTCGCCCTAAGTTGGCAGGGTATGCCCAGACGTGGGTCCCTTGCTCACTTTGCCACTGGATTCAAGATAGCCTGGCTGATGAGGGTTTTGAACCCGAAACCGGTCCCAGGATGCTTGTTTCCGGTCCAGGGAAGACATGGCTTGGCAGTTCGGGCTGGACTGTTCCCATGAGGCACAGGGTCAGACAGATTTGCATGTGGCCATGTCTGAACTGGGGTGGTGGAGTGAGCTAAAGAATGATGATGGATTAAACCCAGATCATTTGACTGGGGGTGAGTGTTTGATTTGCTCTAACGCTCCGTCCATCATCCCCTTTGGTATCGCTTTGTTCGCCCTAAGTTGGCAGGGTATGCCCAGACGTGGGTCCCTTGCTCACTTTGCCACTGGATTCAAGATAGCCTGGCTGATGAGGGTTTTGAACCCGAAACCGGTCCCAGGATGCTTGTTTCCGGTCCAGGGAAGACATGGCTTGGCAGTTCGGGCTGGACTGTTCCCATGAGGCACAGGGTCAGACTGATTTGCATATGGCCATGTCTGAACTGGGGTGGTGGAGTGAGCTAAAGAATGATGAAGGATTAAACCCAGATCAGTTGACTGGGGGTGAGTGTTTGATTTGCTCTAACGCTCCGTCCATCATCCCTTTGGTATCGCTTTGTTCGCCTCTAAATTGGCAGGGTATGCCCAGACGTGGGTCCCTTGCTCACTTTGCCACTGGATTCAAGATAGCCTGGCTGATGAGGGTTTTGAACCCGAAACCGGTCCCAAGATGCTTGTTTCCGGTCCAGGGAAGACATGGCTTGGCAGTTCGGGCTGGACTGTTCCCATGAGGCACAGGGTCAGACTGATTTGCATATGGCCATGTCTGAACTGGGGTGGTGGAGTGAGCTAAAGAATGATGATGGATTAAACCCAGATCAGTTGACTGGGGGTGAGTGTTTGATTTGCTCTAACGCTCCGTCCATCATCCCCTTTGGTATCGCTTTGTTCGCCCTAAGTTGGCAGGGTATGCCCAGACGTGGGTCCCTTGCTCACTTTGCCACTGGATTCAAGATAGCCTGGCTGATGAGGGTTTTGAACCCGAAACCGGTCCCAGGATGCTTGTTTCCGGTCCAGGGAAGACATGGCTTGGCAGTTCGGGCTGGACTGTTCCCATGAGGCACAGGGTCAGACAGATTTGCATATGGCCATGTCTGAACTGGGGTGGTGGAGTGAGCTAAAGAATGATGATGGATTAAACCCAGATCATTTGACTGGGAGTGAGTGTTTGATTTGCTCTAACGCTCCGTCCATCATCCCCTTTGGTATCGCTTTGTTCGCCCCTAAGTTGGCAGGGTATGCCCAGACGTGGGTCCCTTGCTCACTTTGCCACTGGATTCAAGATAGCCTGGCTGATGAGGGTTTTGAACCCGAAACCGGTCCCAGGATGCTTGTTTCCGGTCCAGGGAAGACATGGCTTGGCAGTTCGGGCTGGACTGTTCCCATGAGGCACAGGGTCAGACTGATTTGCATATGGCCATGTCTGAACTGGGGTGGTGGAGTGAGCTAAAGAATGATGAAGGATTAAACCCAGATCAGTTGACTGGGGGTGAGTGTTTGATTTGCTCTAACGCTCCATCCATCATCCCCTTTGGTATCGCTTTGTTCGCCCTAAGTTGGCAGGGTATGCCCAGACGTGGGTCCCTTGCTCACTTTGCCACTGGATTCAAGATAGCCTGGCTGATGAGGGTTTTGAACCCGAAACCGGTCCCAGGATGCTTGTTTCCGGTCCAGGGAAGACATGGCTTGGCAGTTCGGGCTGGACTGTTCCCATGAGGCACAGGGTCAGACTGATTTGCATATGGCCATGTCTGAACTGGGGTGGTGGAGTGAGCTAAAGAATGATGATGGATTAAACCCAGATCAGTTGACTGGGGTGAGTGTTTGATTTGCTCTAACGCTCCGTCCATCATCCCCTTTGGTATCGCTTTGTTCGCCCTAAGTTGGCAGGGTATGCCCAGACGTGGGTCCCTTGGCCACTGGATTCAAGATAGCCTGGCTGATGAGGGTTTTGAACCCGAAACCGGTCCCAGGATGCTTGTTTCCGGTCCAGGGAAGACATGGCTTGGCAGTTTGGGCTGGACTGTTCCCATGAGGCACAGGGTCAGACTGATTTGCATATGGCCATGTCTGAACTGGGGTAGTGGAGTGAGCTAAAGAATGATGATGGATTAAACCCAGATCAGTTGACTGGGGGTGAGTGTTTGATTTGCTCTAACGCTCCGTCCATCATCCCCTTTGGTAAGGTCTTCAAAGTAGGCATATGGAGAGTGTGCATTGCAAAGCAGGCGTGGGTGTTGCGCTTGCTGCGTAGTGAGCTGGCACGCCTTGAGAGCGAGGTTCGCACTCTGGAAGTCCAATATTTTGCAAATAGTAGCTCATCCCTATTAGCTGCCATTAGAGGCAACCTGGGAGAGTGTGAAAAAGCGGCTCACAGAGAGACTCACTATCTGAGCAGGGAAGCCACTGCAAGGCAATATGTAGAGGGAGACAGGATGGTAAGACCTTGGCAAGTATGTTGCATAAGCCTGGGGCTAGTCACTTCATAGTCGAACAGGAGCAAGACCAGCAGCGAGAGCATGTGGAGAATGCGGCTGTGCAGAGAGAAATGACTGCCTTTTTTTCCACACTATACACGACTGCGTAGACAGCACTGCCAATGGACCTCACTCCCTACTTGGAATTGGTGTAAACGGTGTGGCTCAAATAGGGCCATTGACAGTTCTTAGACAAGCCGTTTACTAAGGAGAAGATTGTACAGGTCATTAATTTGTTGCCAGGGGACAAGGCTCCTGGGTTAGATGGCCTCACTGACACTTTTTTTAAAAAGTATTTGGGAATCCTCGTCCCACACCACGTAGCACTGTATGAGGAATCGCTTGCTGAGGGTGCTTTCCCTGCCTCCTTGTGCGAAGCACTGATTGTAATGATACTCAAACCTGACAAGAACCCCCCCCGATACGAGTCCTCCTGCCCCCTATTCATGATTAACCTGGACAATAAAATCTAGGAAAAACTGATTGCCGCGTGACTGCTGCCTGCTATCACGTACCCTGACCAGTCAGGCATTCTACCCGGAAAGTGAACAGCGCATAATCTGCTCACTTTTTTTGCTCTTGTACATCCATTGATCCTGCTCTCTATGCAGCGGTGGTATTTCTGAATGCCACAAAAGTGTGCAGTTTCCTAGAAAGGTCTTATCTGTTTGCAGTGCTTTCACGTCTCGGTATGAGCCCAAGTTTATAAGACTTATTCACCTACTGTACGACCAACCTGTTGCCTGCTTGCGGATCAATGGAGTGATCACTATTCCCTTCCTGGTATCTAGGGGTACCCGTCAAGTGTATCCACTGTCCCCTATATTGTTTGCTAAAGCTATGGAGCCCCCTGCCGCATGGCTCTGACAGCACCACTCACATCGGGGCTTGGCATTTGCACCTTGCCGAATCCTGGTGTCCATGTACGCTGATGATGTCACCCTATATGTGCGCCACCCATGGGATCACTTGGACCCTCTAATACGAGAATTTACCAGATTCAAGAGCATATTGAGCATCTCTATCAACTGGGCCAAGTCAACTCTGTTTCCCCTGATGGACGTGACTGACGAATTTACCTCAGAGTTTCCGCTCTGCTCAGCAGAAACCTTGATGACCTGTGGAGAGCCAACTACAGGTGACTAATGACCTAGTTGGAAGAGTGTGTGGAGAGCTGGATGAGACTCCCAGTGTCACTGACTGGGCAGCTGGCCATTGCTAAGATGGTGGTCCTCCCCAAGTTCCTTTATTTGTTTCTCCACCTGCCCCTCCCACCACCACTGCATTTCCATAGACAGCTCCGATCGCATATGGTAATTTTCAAATGGGCGAGAAGACAACCTTGCATAAAGTGGGAGATATTGATGCTCCCCTTTGAGCAGGGGGGACTGAGAGCCCCTGACATGGATCTATATTTTTTCAGTGCTCAGGGACAGTTTGCACATTGCTAGCTATTCCCGACGCAATTCATAGTGCACACAGCACCGGCGTATGATCATGTTTCGCCATGGCCTTAGCAGATGGCGTGGTACCTGGCCCCTAGGCGCCTGAGGGCACAAGTGGAGACCGTGGCTTGCACAGTGTGGGCATTGAATGAGCTTAGGTGGTGTGTGCCTGCAGACTCCCTCTTTGCTCCCTCACTGCCGATTATAGGCCACCTTTCTCTCCCAATAACACTTGACACTGGCACTTGCACTAGACTGGGTTCCTTGCAATTGACATCCATGGGAGCAATCTACCCAGAGGATACCTTTATCACACCACAACAGGCTCTACAGCGCCCCGGTGTGACACTATTGAACACATACACATATTACCAACTTGACACAGCTGTTCAAGCGCTTCACGTTTCCTTCCCGGCAGCCCCTCCCATGTTTCATACTTGAGGCGTTCCTCACAATGCCATCCCTGCACAAGCTGGTAACTAAACCATATGTGTGGGAGGCGGACCAGGGAGCCCCTTTCACTGAGGAGTGGTGGAAGTACTGCTGCACTTAATCTAGGGCCCTATTGCCTAACTACCGCATGCATCTGGTGCACTTCAAGTATTTGCATAGATTTTACCATACCCCAGAGATGATGTTTCGAAAGGAGCTGATTTATGACGCCTGCTGCTTGCGCTGCACGGTTTCCAGCGCCAATTTTCTCCACTTGGCAAGGGGTTGTCTGAGAGTCCAGTGCTTTTGGCTTGAGGTGTTTGATGCGATAGACAGCATTACAGGAAGCGAGATAGAGCACTCACTGTGACTTGCGCTACTAGGAGACGTGAAGGATTTCCCCTGAGATGCGTGCAAATTGACGACCATACTTCTGCTGCTAGTGAAGCGCCAGGTGGCAACGCATTGGGGTCTGCATCTGAGGCCCCGCAAGACTGGGTGGCTATGTGGTTCGACTTACTGCCAGGACCAGCTGACAGCTTATTGGGAGCTGACGCTTGTGCGATCCCGCCCCCAGGATATTTGGTCTCCGTTAGAATACTATCTGTGCGCCCAAGAGGCCATGGAAGGGAATGGCACTACTTCAGACCAGGCGGCCACAGCTTGTCCGGGATCCCCTTCCCTAGTGACTCTGACTCCCTAGGAGCCTAACACAATTGGTGTAATTGTACCTGCTGGCATGCTTCCCAGTGTGATGTAGAGGCACCTTCTCAGATAGTTAGACAATCTCATCCTTACCGAGTGGCTTACCCTTTCTCTTTTCCCCTCCCTTTTCCCAGTTGTACTGGGACAAGTGCTGATACTGGTGAAAATATTGTGTTGATTTCTTGTATGGTGTTTCCGGCACCCGTATACAATATACTTGAACTCCTTATTACTGTATGCAAAAAAATAAAAATTAAAAAAAATCAATAAAAACAATTTTTTTAAAATCTGTATTTGGTTAAAAAATATAACTATAAAAGATAAATAAAATCAATCATAGCAATCAATACATCACAGCAATATTTAAAAAGTACAAGTATACAAACGTATAAAAAAGTGCATGACCACAGTGCGATAAGTATTGGCTCACAGCCAATCTACTTGGGAGACAGATCTTTCCAGTCTAAATTACAAACAATTGTCATTGGCGGATAAAGACCTCGAATATTCCACCCAAACGGGGGGGGGGGGCTAGGGGCCAAAAGACTACTGGCCGAATTAAGGCCAGGCCTCCCGTAATTCGACAAAATGCTTAAAAAATGCCCTACATTCACACAGGTTTGAACGTCCCTAAGCATAGAAAGAAACACCTTAGTAGACCTGTCTTGATCAAAACATAAATGAAATTTTAAAGATTTATGTCTGCGAACTGGCAAAGTTGAAAATCATGTTGGTTTCCATGTCACATACAACCTCTTTTGATAAAGCGACTTGGGTAAAAAATACTATTGGGGCGGGGGACCTGCAGTTGGGGCCGTAGTGTTCATAATGGGTACTGTCTTGGAGTACTAGGTGGCATGGTCCACCGCAGCATGAATGCACATATTACTCAAAATGGCTGATTGGCCGAAAGGAGTGGAAATCTCCATCGCTATGAAGTGGATGTGTGTGATGAAGGTTCAAGAGGGCTGGATGCAGGATTAATGTTTCCGATGATCTAATTTAGAAAAAAGTACATCAAATTATTTTAATTAGATTCCATTTATTCAGACGTTATCCTGAAAATATGACATGACTTACCTTAGTTATTCCTGGCATATGTAGAAGGAGAATCAATAGCTTTGTCTATTGTTGAACAACAATGGACAACGGCCAGCAAATTGAGGTGACGTAAAGTATTTTTAGGTAAAAGCAAGTCACGTTCACTAAACGGGCCTGAATACTGTGAAAACTCAGAGGCTCTTCTGACCCGTGACTAGTGGATTAGAAATATTTGAAAGGCCCTTAAGCCTATATTAATACCTAGCAAAGGCGCATTGGAGGCTGGCCAACTAAAACTGTCTTTTCATGACATTTAATTTAAGCCAGTCAGCACTTGCTCTTTCTCTGGGCAATTTGAGAGACATCCTAGGTGAGTGGATGACAGGTGCACACTTTCAGGTTCAGCCGCATTTCATCCTTGCCTATGTGCCCTTATCTGATTGCCCTGCTGTCTCATTAAGAAGCATTTAAAGAAACAATTCCTAAAATGTACCGCAGAAGTGCAATTTACAAAAGAGCATAATTGCTAGGAAGAAACGGGTGCTTTCTTTTCTCTTCATGAATCACTTTACCCGGAAGTAATGCACCACATGTCAAAGAGTGTATTTCTCCTATGCACTGTGTTAGCTCTGTGTGCAGCTGGAGTGCCGAAGAGAAGGAATGATGGGGCTGGCCCCAGGAATAAAACTTTTTAAATCGCCTCAAAAAATTAAGGGATCTCCATTTGAAACAACATTGCCATAACAGAAGTATTTTTCAGATTCTCACCAAATGTGGGCGTGCTGCACACTTTTATTATCTTTTTTACTGTTACACTTGGTCTTATAGCAGCCCACAACGGCCCACAGTGAAACTGCTATTCCATTTCCTTCTACTTTCCCTGTACAGCGGGTGCAGCTGGCCTGACAATAACCACCTTCAAGTTAAAGAGCTCTTTTATTTTGAATCGACTCTGTCTGATGGAGATGACCAGGAACATAAGGGGTAGAACGTGTTGGTTGGGTGTTGCACCCTGAATAATGTCCACTTTGGTGCTTCTGTGATGCTGGGGGAAACTCAAGGTTGCCGATGATGGGAGTCATGTGGGAGGGCATGGAAGTGAAGCCATGGGCAATAGCCACACTGTCCCAGATACTCACTGAAGCTATATGCAGCACAGAGCCATAGATACCCTGAGGCCTGTGTTTCTTGATCATCCATGGGATCTTCCAAACAGAAATCCCCACAACGGAATGATCCATAAAGCACCAATGCTTTTGAATGCCTATTAGAATGTTTAACACTATTCAGGTCCTATAAACATACCACCACGTTCAGTTTCATAATATAACTTTCCTTGAGATGGCATCACTTTGTTTTCACAAAGGGCCCTGGGTCTTGTGTCCTAGTACTAGGGAGTACTAAACTGCAGACTCTATAACCATAAAGGATGCAAAGTAATGTAAATGGCATGTAATCTAATTTCGCAAACCATTCTTCGCCCACCGTATTCGTGTTCTCTATTCAATATCTACATTGTCTTTTTAATTTTTTTTTATAATGAGCCTAAATATGCTTTGGTTCCTCTTTTTTACAGTATTTCGCCTGTTTGCAAATTTGTTATCTTGACTAGTCTGTTCTCGTTTTTTCTTCCATTCTTCAAATATTTCATATATCAAGCCTTTCCATATTCACTTTTATGTCTTCTGAACACGCAGCTTTTTCATGTCTGAATATCCTTCTGAATTATGAAGTACAAAGCCAAGAACAGGGTTTAAGAAACAGTGCGTCAAAACAAAGCACGCAGACTAATAATCAAAACTGGTTTGTCTGGCAGGTGCATTAACACGCGCACACACTGCATCATTATTTCAAAGCCAATGAGCGGGATGCATACATGATTACAAAGCCGGTCAGTAGAAGGGGAGACGCAGCGAGCGGCCATGTTGCACTGTTGTGAATAATGAGTGCCATAAACAGAACTGTGCACTCAATTTAGATTATGGACGACAAATAGCAACAGTGAATGCCTCAAGCACACCAGGTGGCTGAAGTTCATCCCTTCCTCCCTCAGCAGGGACAAGTGTGCACATGATCAGGCCGGGAGCAGACATAATTACAGGTAAAGAACTGTGCCTGGATATTTTCACTGGCCTTTCAACGCCCAGTGGATTTTAATCTACATATTTAAGCTGCCAGTGTCATATCTGTGTTGTATTTTATTGTATTTGACACACAGGTTTACGGAAACAATTCCCAGGTTTACCCGACTAAAACTAGATGATGTGAAGAACCCCATCATCCTTAAGGGTTAGAGCCTTTTTAGTAACACCAGCCTGTTGACGTATCACTTTTGTTATTATTTGCAAATGTCTCACTTTTATGGTGGCACCAGATCTATGGGACCAGAAAATACACTGTTCTAGTACAACATCCATGTTCGAGGCACCCTGCAGAAGGCCACTGGTTGGCTAGAGGGTTCTCATCGATCACCAAGTCTGTTATACCAGCTACAAACTCAAGAAAGGGCTGAAACCTGTTAGCTCTAACCCATCTCTCCCAATGAGTCTTCTGGCTTGTCCACCTCTATTTGAACTCCACAAGCACTGCCAGTGTCCACATCACAGCTCCAGACGTCTTTGACCTAGGTGAGGGCATATCTGCCAAGGGCCGAAGTGCTACATAATGAGAATGAATGAAACAATGTTTCGATGCGGGTTACTAGGCTAAAAGACATTCTAAAATGAATTGAAAAAACCCATCTCAGTAATTGCTTAATGCTATTTTATGGTTGCTAGATCTTCCTGCCAAAATGAGCACCCTACCAGAGGAGGGGCTAACGGTGGACTTTAAAAGTGGTGGGTAACAACTAACCACTTGTAATTGCAGCGTAGGTGGGAGTGAAAAGTGCAAGCCGAACCTCATCTAGGGGCTGTATTATCAATACAGAGCACACTTTCCCTGTTTGCGCCAAGGCGCACCTTTCAAAAGGTGCGCCGGGAGCATATAGGGACAGTGTGCCATATTACAAATAATGTTACATCAGTCTTCCATGTTCAGTGCTCACCCAGCAAAAGTGGTAATTTCATGAAACGTTTTTTCAATATAGATGTGAAAATATTTCTACTGAGTTATGAAATATTAACCATCACAGTAAGTTCCCTCTGGCACCAAGAAACAACATAAGCAATTAGACTTACAAACTTATGCCAAATCATCACTGAAACAACAGCTTTTGGAAATAAAATCATTTTGTTCCAATACATTTGGTAATCCGATTCTAAATTTCAAGCATCAATTTACACTTAATTATTTTGGATAAATTAACTCAATTCCCTGAATGAAAAGCTTTGCATTGTCATCAAATACTCAAATATATTACTGATACAAACTGAGAGAATCTGCCTTATATGCCCATGTATCATCAGATGTCAGAGATTTCCCAATTTAAGGCCCTGTGTGGAGCAAATTTGACATTCCATCCCCACATACTTTATTTTATTTGGTGGGGAGGCACCCAGTAGGCCAGCATCAGCTTTATCTCTGAGATGTTTGCAAACCTCCAGTGGTAGCATGTAGTGTTACTCCTTCCTGAGTGCTTGCCCTGCACAAACTCCATTTTGACGTTCCAACTCCCCACCTCATACCTCAGTGTAATTGGGGGGCAAAAGGCCTGGAGGGCTGACATTGACTACAACCAGCAATGCTTGCAAACAGGAGAGACCAAAAGACCCCCGCAGGAGCCTGGCGTCTCATTCCTGCCCCAGATTCCAGCTAGAGCTGGCTTGAGACCTTTAAACTCCTAAGGGCCACATGAATTAATTGAGTCCTAACTCTTTACCCAGTGTGGACCACACATTCCACATATACTCATATCTCGGCGTATTTGGTGGACAAGAGATCTGAACGGCTCACATTGACTCCTCCAGTAGTGTCATGAACATAAGAGATCACAAAGGCCTGTGGTGGTCTAGTGTCCTTTACTAGCTCTGATTCCAACTAGGGACAGGACCTAAAACATTCATATAACTCGGGGCTGTGCCAAGCATTGCACTGCTTTGAGCTGCTTGCCCTGGGTGAAGCATTTTTGATATCCTACCTTCCCCCCATATCTTGGTGTAACTGGTGGACAGTAGGTCCGAAGCGCTGACATTGGTTGCTTTGTGCAGTAATCCTGCAAATTGGAGGCCGCAAACAGCTGCAGCAGCCTAGAGATCCACTCTCACTCTTGATTTCAACTAGGGCCGTGGTTTGAAACTGTAAACACTAGGGGTGTGGTTTGAAACTGTAAAACACTGACATGCAATACCTGAATTCTCTACTTTTCCTGGTTGAAAGCCCTTTAATCACCTCCCCCTCCATGCTTCAGTTTGATGGACAAGAAGCCAAGGGGGCTCACTTCAGCTCTTCTGTGATGTTTGTGATCATCAGAGACCACCAGCACCTTCATTGGCCTAAGGTCCTGCTTCCACCCACGACACTAACTAAGCGTAGGGCATGAAATATTTAAGCACACAGAGGCCACTCGCAGCATGCTTGGTTTTAGCTTATCCGTACCCGTCAAAGCCCAGAGAAGACGGGCATGGGGCTTATCCTTTCATTTAACTATTGGCTTCAAGGCACTGAACTTATAGGAGGGTCCAATGGCAGCATTACGTATTTTCCCATACCAGTGAAGGCTTTAGCTACCTAGGTTTTTAGTTTACATATGGACAGATTGATTGATTACATTATATAGAGCACACTACATTATATGTTGCTTGACACATATATTATAAAGAGTGGCTATACCTAAGCATATTCTTACAGAGTGCCAAGCTATGTTGATAATCCTAATTCCTTTTTTATGATAATTACGAGTGCTCCGAAAATTTCCATTTCAGCGTATGACGTTTGACCCTAGGTGCAATTCATGAAAGAAGCAGGCACTCTGCAGTAGCAGGGGCGTTGGGACACCCCACCTCCCCTGCTATAGCAGCTACAGGGGTGGGGTGTGGGGAGGGGGTCTTGATGGGCCTCTTTTATCTGCAACTTGGCAGACAAAGGCTCATAACTAATGGTAAAAGGAAGAAAGAAAGATTGGTTTATTTAAAGAATGGAACACAGGACGGACGAGTGGATACAAAAGTGGGTGAAAGTGAGAATGGATGAGTGGGTGAAAGGATGGGTGGATCAGTGGGTAAAACAATGGGTGGATGAGTGGGTGAGGGGAAGGGTAGATGGGTGGATAAAGGATGGCAGAGTGAATGGAAATGTGAGAGGATAGATTGATGGATAAAAGGATGGATAATGGGTGGGCGAAAGGATGTCAAAGTAAATATACATCTGAGAGCATGGATGGTTGGGTGGGTGAAAGGATAGCAAAGTAAATGGAAATCTGAGAAGATGGATGGACGGGTAACAGGGCAGCAGAGTAAATGAAAATCTGAGTAGAGGATGGATGGATGGATAGATGGATGGATGGATGATGGTTGGGTGGGTGATGGTTGGGTGGGTGGCTGAAGGATGGGGGAATAAATGGAAACCTGAGATGATGGATGACCAAATCAACAGAAATCTGAGAGAATTGATGGATGATGGATGGACAAAAGGATCAATTTATGGATGAAAGGCTTTATTGAAGGATAGGTAAGTTAAAAGATGGTTGTATGAGTGGATGGATATATGGATGCATGCATTCATAAATGATGGATGTGTGGATGATGGAATGGCCAATGTATGGATGGAGATTGAATGATGGATGAAAGAATAAATGGATGACACAATGTGAAGGTGAAATGGTGGATATCAGTGGGTGGAAGTAAGGACAAATGGATAGATGCTTGGATGAAAGAAACAAGCAAGCTCCTTTAGGGAGGTTCGGGCTGACTTGCTTCACTTGTTTTTTCCCTATCAGACCCTTGGTACAAAGTGAGGGGTGTTTTAATTTTCTAGCTACTCCTTTGTCCAGTAGCAAAGGGCTACACCATAACCTGAAAACATGAATTAGTTCATGCAAGTGGTGGAGACTCTATTGGCAAATGTTTCTAATGAAGCTAAGAGTACTATGTTTTCTAATCAGTTAATGGTGAATAACAAATCCTTTTCTGTTAAGACACCCCTGTTATAAAGACTAGACCTACAAGCGAAGTTGATGATAGCCAAAAAATGAATCAGTTCTCAAAACAGTGGAGACACTTTGAAAAGACAAAGCTTAGCTTTACAAAACAGTGCAAAAGTATTTTGTCTCTCTTTGCTGATGCCTGCACTTAATGGAATGGCTGTGGACTTTCATTTGGGTAAGATTCGCAAGAAGGCAGGGCCGCAGAGTATCATCAGTGAGCTTCAGACTTGTTCTTCGCGATGAAGAAATGAACAGCTCCAGATTCTGGAAGATCTAACAACATCAGGGTCCATGCAAGTCTCTGTCCAAGAGGTGCTCAAGAAGATGGAGGAGTGCATCAGCTTATTTGTCTCAGCGTTAGTTGATACTCGTCTGACTTAAGGGACTTGAAGAAAGAATGTAAAAAACAGGAAAGAAAATGGAGATGCCAATATGATGCAGAAAGTAAGGAAATCTATAAGAAAGATTTAGAAATGTACCAACACACAATCTGTAAGGCTAGGCTCAAAGATTTAGCAGATAAGATTAGTCAGTCCTCACACCCTGCCAAAGAAATATATGCCATAGTCAATTATTTCCTAAAACCTAATGTAGAATGGAGGTCCCCCCCACCCCCCCCCCTTGGAACGATGTGAGCAGTTGGCTAACTATTTCCTGGGAAAGGTTAGACTGATCTATGACTCACTGTCAGGGATGCCAGATCCCAGACTACAAACAAAGACAAGACTATAGCTGTAAAGCCTGCAGCAGAGCTCTCATCATTTCCAAAGTTGAGCAAAAATGACATCCTAACAGCAGCAAACACAGTGAAGTCGGGCTCGTCCTCGGACCCTGCCCCGATAGATAACCTGCTGAAAGGAGGAGAAGCTATATCATCCGAATTAAAGGCCATTATAACTCATCGTCGGAAAAAGGATGCGTTCCCGATATGTGGAAACACGCAATAATTAGTCAATTGCTAAATAATGCCTCCTAAGACCCTGACAGGTCAGAAAACTACAGACCCATCTTATTACTTTCGGGGATTAGCAAAATCCTGGAACAACTACTAAATGGCTTTCTATCTGTTTTTTCTAGACACCAACGATTTGCTGCACCAGACACAAACCTGCTTTCGTTCCAGGTGCAGCACAGAGACAGCTCTCTTGTTGGCCCCAGAAGATTTAAAAAAATGACTCAGGACCAAGGTGGGCCAGCTGCACTTTTTCTTCTTGATTTGACTGTGGCATTTGACACTGTCTCTCATCCAATACTGTGTGACAGGCTTAAAGCAACTGGAATTACAGGAAAAGCTCTAAAATAGTTAACCTCGTTTTTGGATAACAGGAGCCTCCAAGTCAGCGGAGGACTGTTTTTGTCGGAGGCACATCGGCTGGAATGTGGAGTACCGCAGGGCTCCTCATTGAACCCTAAGCTTTTCAACATATACTTCTGATCTTTATCAGACATCATTTGGGCCCTAGGTTTTACTATTGTATCCTACGCAGACGACACCCAGATTGTTGTTTCCCTGTCGCCCAATATTAACTCTACTTCAGAAAGACAAACTATTTGTCTGGAACAGGTGACTAGTTGGATGACAGCTAGTGGTCTCAAGCTAAATGGGGACAAAACAGAAGTAATTGTAGTTGGCAGTGGCGACTGCTCCATTAGGGCGTTGGAGCGCCGCCCCACTGCTTTCTCGTAGTGCAAGAAGCAGAAAATAAAATGGTATATCAAATACCATTTTATTTTCTGCTTCTCGCGCTGCGAGAAAGCAGACGGCAGGGGTATGCCTGGTTGGGGGCGGGCATGAGCGTATGCCTGGTTGGGGGCAGGCGGGTGGGCGGGTCGGGGAGGAGTGGCTTGCACCACTCTGAGTGCCGTGACTGCCTTGGTTGGCCCTGGGGCCGACCAAGGCAGTCATGCGCACTCTACATTTTCTCTATGTAGGCTGCATGCAGCCTACATAGAGAAAATGGCATTCCTACTGGTGCCCGGCTGGGCGAAGTCCGGGACTCCGTACCAATCACAACGCTGCCATTGCAGTGTTGTGATTGGCTTACAGGAGGGGCGGGAGCTGCAGCATGCCTGTGTTCCTGTTCAGAAGTTGAACGCGCCAATGCAGGACCCCGGCCCAGGAGCAGAGGCAGAGCGGGCCGGACCCGGTCAGGTAAGTTTCTTCTTTTTCTGTTTATTTTAATTTTAACCCCCCCCGCGAGTATTGCGACCTGCGACTGGGCGTGTGTGTGCTGTGGGGGCGGGCAGCACCGACTGACTGCCTTCCGTGTCACTCACTGTGTGCTCTCTCCCAGTCGGGACTTGCAGCGGCACTGACACACCTCAGCATCGCCTGCAGCGGGTGGGATCAGAAATTCCAGGTGCTCTGAGGGCGGCCAGGCGTTCTTTCTAGAGGCTGCTACCCTTGAGGGTCTGCCTGTCTCCCTCTGAGGACCCAACCACTCTAAATGAATGCTGTATGCCTCTCCGTAAGGACTATCACTCCAAATACTTACTGCCTGTCTCGCTCAAAAGATGGTCTCTCTAAAGGCAGTCTGTCTCACTCTCACTGCTCTGTCACGCTAGCGAGAGCTTCACTCTATGCGCTGTCAGCAGAAGTACTAACTTTCTCCTTCTAGGTCTTTCCATTAATACTAGACTTTTCACCTTCTCTTTCTCCGCCTTTTTAATCTGCCTCTCTCCCTGCAGCTTCCTTCTGGTGCCTCTCCCTGGCTCTCTCATTAGCAGTCACTGTGCCTCTCTGTAATTGTAAAGTAACTCTCACTTCGTCTGCCGTGTGTGGCCGCTCTGTTTTTCTGCTGCTCCCGCCCTGTGTGCATTGATAGCGCCTCGACGACTGTCTTTCTCTGTGCTTGCTTTGTGTCGGCAGCTTGTCTGTTATTGTGAGGCCTTTTTTGAGGTCCTGCGGCAGTGCTTATTATTGGGCAGCATTTGGTGCAGCTACTGTCGTTCATGTCCCAGGTCCTTAGTACCGCTGCACTTCAATTGGACAGCCAAGACTCCGTCTGGGCACTTAAGGGGGAGCTCCCCTCATTAGGAGTGCCCGTGTCCCCTTAATGGGCCCCTTTCCTACAAGGAAAAGGGGGCTGATCGGGCCTCATGTATACAGCACAAGGATTACCTTTGTGTGGTTACAAATATATGAACAGTATATGTAAGCAGAAGTCAGAAATGTACTTAGGCAATATCCATATTACTTTACGGGCAGCATGGGTGTTATGAATGTGGAGATGCCTCTCTATAGACCAGACATGAATAAGATATGTTCGAAACAGGAAATAAAGTGATGTTCCCATGATACCTTGTATTCCATTTCCCGCATGTTCTATGGCTATGGTCACGCGCCTGCTACCTCTAATGCATAGGTCAAAGGAGGAGGAGGTTTAGCTTTGGTCATCTACAAACCACTCATATGAACTCCCAAAGCCCAAGTGCATAACATCAGTGAGTCCAAGTGTTGGCTCAGAATCATTAAAGCTAAAGCATTTCCCATACTCTGCGCATGCCTGAGTTTCTTTATCTTCGGCTTGAGTCTTGATACTGGGATTAAACTTTTAATGCAAAGTACTATTGGGCACTCAGAAGATTTTAGTGCATGTGATTTAAAAAGATGCAAAGAGAAGCAATTTCCAAATGTAAGCGTTCCTTTTTGAATGAGAAGTTAAAGTCAGAAATTTCTCAGTCATTCTACGCTCGCTCGTCATAGTGCAGTACGGGAATAATTTTACGCCTCACCACTTTTAAATGTCACCAGCCGCCACTGGTAGTTGGCAACAATCCATTGCTCTGGAATCAATTCCTCTGGCTCCCATGCTTGGGAGACTCTCTCGTTCCAAAATCAGAAGTGAAAAGCCTTGGAGTCACCTTGAACAAAGACTTAAACATGGTTTCCCAGGCAAAGAAGGTGGCAGGGACCTGCTTTGGCCTTCGAAGATCCCTCAGGAAAATGCTCAAATGGCTTCCTCTGGACAGCCAGAGGACTTTGGTTCAAGGCCTCATACTTTCTTGCCTTGACTATGGCAACTCTTTACTTGGGTTGTCCACCTTATGTCGTCAAAAAGCTGCAGGTTATTCAGGATGCCATGGCACGAGCCTTACTGGGCCTGCCCAAAATTCATTCAGCACGCCCGGCAATTGCTCAAATTCATTGGCTACCTGTTAGTAAAAGGATAGAGTTCAAAGCCTATGCATCGCACACCGATTCAAACATTCACCTGGTCCATCTATCCTGCAGCACCTCATCACTCCATACACAGCTCCTAGAGCTCTGAGATCAAACAACTTCTCCCTTCTTGCTGTTCTTAGAATTAGGAGAGCGAGAAGTGGGGGTTGCTCATTTGCTTATGCATCCTCTACACTTTGGAATTCTGTCCCTGTGAAGCTCAGATCAAACAAAAATCTGCTAAATTTTAGGAAGCAATTAAATACTCATCTTTTAGATAACTCTGTGCATTATCCTACTTGTCCTGTCAGCACCGGGAAGCCTGTCTTGGGTAGCCGTGCGCTCTATAAAACATTTAACATAGCATAACACATGGAGGTTTCAGATGCTGGAAATGGGGGACAATGAAGTATTACCAGGGAAATTGGAAACAGAATTACTAATTACCCTGGTAATTTTTCATTACTCAAGGGACCCTCAGGGCCCCACTTATAATGGCCCAGATTTTCCTCACCCTCTCACTCACTGATAACCCAATAACTGTAACTCCGAGGGGTGAGGAAAATCCAGGACATTTTCCAGACCACTCTAAATGAGGTCTTGAGAGAGGTTTCTATAAAGGTCCTCTTCCCAAAATACATTGCTGTGGCTGCTGCCTACATGCTGCTCACCAGGCACACATTCCAGGGGTCTTCTCTAATGGGAATCCTTGTTTATTCTCTACTTACTTATGCTAGTTTTATGGATTTCTTTGTTGTCTACAGTGAGCACCATCCCCTTTTACCATATAATCTTACAAAATTAATAAATGCTGATGAATAACAGGGGTAATCCTATAGACAGGTGCACTGCCAGTGTTTGTAAAGCACTTACTGTGTGCACACATTCTGATGATTGCAGTCACTATTACAAAATGTAATGCATAGGGGGACATCTCACATGCAAAAAAAGTAAACACATAGTGGTTTCTGCCTGTCACAAGTATCAAATCTTAATTTACGTGGGTAGGTCAATATGAATCCACTTTGGCTGCAGTTACTTCATTTAAAGAATTACTATTCTTCTACTTGAAAAGGCGAGTGCACTTGCCTTTTAAATGAAACAAAAACACTGAAATTCACCAGTTATATTTATTTGAATTAGCTACAACTCGAGCCCTGGAATAACTACAACTTGCGACTCCGTCTAGCACATGCTGTCATAAATTATGTAACTTCAGATGTCATCAGGGATGTTATCAATGCTGTCATTGTACGTCATCATTGATTTAATATGCGAAGGCATAAGCAGTGCATGGTGAAGACGCAAGTTATAGTTACTTCAGGGCTCGAGTTATAATGACTTCAGTTAATTTTAAATGGTGAATTTCAGAGTTTATTTAATTTTTAAAATGTTATGTTGCAACTGGCATTGTCACCTAACTATCACATGACTTTAACCTTTGGTTTTTTTCCAGTGAATTTCTAAAGTTTATTTGAATACCTAACTATAGCTGTCACTTTAACCTTTGGTTTTTTTAAGTACATTTCTAGGGTTGTTTAATGTCAGCCACTGTCAACATATAAAACTTATAGGTTTTGTGAAGGGGTCATTGTAATATCTATCAATAAACAGTCAACTAAAGCAGTTATATTAAAAACAACATTAAACAAGTGTCAAACTCTTTCTTTTATATTCCTCAAGCCACATAATGAATACAGAAGACATAATACAAGGGGCTACTGCATTCCCAAGCTGAAGACCATAAGCTTTAGCTCTGGGAATAACCCAGGAAACAAACGGTTATTTAAAAAAATATTTCTGGGGGGCTGTCGTACTCCCTGCAGCCGCCCACAGCACTTAACAAATGTGCTAGTGGTGCCCCTGCCCAGATTGTGGCACCACCATTCACCAACATATATTTAAATTAGGCCACAAAGGACTTTATGGGGCACTTCTTCGTGGAGCAGTGAGTAATAAATGGGTAGCTCCGGCCGTTAATTTATTATTTGATCCCATTTTGACTTTTAATTATTATTCTGTTTGTGGGTGTCCCAGTCCCACCCGGGACACCCACAGGTTTTTCCTTTTTTGGAAGCATGGGGGAGCCTCAGGGCCCAGCAGCCTTGCTGGCTCCCTGGCTAGCACCCATTGTAGGTGCTGGTGAGAGCCGGCCACACTGTTTTTTGATGGGTGCTCTGGTACCCACCCAGGGCACCCACTTCACTAAATTATTTTGGGGGCCATGGAGGGACTCTAAAGGCCCCGTACCCCTTCTAGCTCCCCAGTCACCACCCATTGGAAGTGCTGGTGGGAGCCGACCACTTGTTTTTTTTGGGTGCCTGGGTATCCATCGCATGCCTCCTCCCAAAACCAAAAGGATTTGGCCCCAGGGGATTTGGCTGTACTTCAGCTTAGTGAGGGGAACACCATGCCCTTTCTCCCCAAAAAAAGAATTTAGCCTCAGGGGATGGGACTAGATTCACATGCCCCCCCCCAAAAAAAAAACCAGAATTTGATCCCAGGTGATGGGGTCCCCAGAGCTGTACTCCAACTGAGGGAGGGGTGCTGCATGCTGTCCTCCCCATAATATTTTAAATCAGCCCCACAGGAATGCTGTCCCTGGAGCCTAAAAATTGCTTGGGAGAGGGGCTGCATGCCCTCCTCCCCAAAAGAATGTGTTTTGCAAATTCGCTGTAAATTTCTTTTTTAATTTAATTTTTGAATTGGACCCATCCCCCAGCCCAGGTGCGCAGGATATCCCTATCCTGCCCCTATATATTTTTTTAACCTTTTTTGAGGACAGGGACTGAGTCCCTGAGTCCTAAAATGGCTGCCACTACAACTTTGTTGATCTGATCATGACATCTGCCAGCTCTGTGGATCCTCCAGGTATTGATATATGCGTACATTTTTAACCTTAATTTCTGAAAAACTACTGAATGGGTTTATACCAAATCACAAAAAGCACGCTTTCTGGACCAAGATGTAGCATTCTGACAAATTTGGTCTAATGCCATTCAGCCATTTTTGTGGAATTGCTGTTCAATTTTTCTGTGGAAAATTGCATACGGAAAAGCTTTTTGGGACCCCTGCCCTTTTTTCTCATCCCAGGATTGACTAATCACCCCAAAACTTTCCAGAAAGAAGCTGAGGTGGGTGAGACTTTTTGGGAAAGTTTTGGGAAGATTCGTTGAACTGAGCCAAAGTTATTAACAAACAATATACTATGGAAACATAGTCCTAACTATACCCAGTAGAAATGCCACTGGGTAATATATGTAAATCTGTCAAGGAAGGGTGGAAACAAAATTGGGGGCTAAGAAATAGCCATTTCCCATTTTAACTCTCATGGAATTCTCTGTTCTTCTCTATGGAAAAAACAACTGAAGAGAATTACACCAAGCTTGACATGAAAGAATAACTTTACTCATTGAAGTGTCTGTGCTTAGTTTGCTGTAAATCCATTTAGTAGTTTTTGAGAAATTATTATTTAAAAGTGTTTTGGTGTGAGCCATAATGATTTAAATTATATATATATATGGACTGTCAATCCATTGATCCTCGATGGATTTGCAAATTCACAATGGATTTACAAGTCCAATTAAAAAAATATAGGAAGACCACTGGAATACAAAGCTTTTTCTCCCATTTTATAGAGCAGATTCCCAAATCTGGCTGCAGATTTGTGAATCTGCCATGCTCTGATTGGCTGGCAAAAAACAATTCCTGTTCAGCCCAACATTGCCAAACACGGTACACTGAGCATAATGGGGCAGGGTGAGCCTAGCCTGACCACTAGACTCATGCGCAGGGAGGCCCAAAAGGGACCTTCCCCCCATTATTAAAATTAATATTTCAAAAAATGATTTTCATCAAGGAACTTGCTAATGCTGTGCCGGATCTGTGAATCACAGACTCTCACTGGGTCACAGGAACCTTCCTAGAGTCTCAAGACTTGCGAATCAGGCACAGAATTCAGGCATTTAAAAGATAAAAGGTAGAACTCTACATATGTGCTTGACCAACCCCGCTGCGCATGCCCTTTGGACTGGTTAAATGTTACATGCACTGTTCACGTGTTCTATTGTGGACTTTGTGTGTCAGTGAGAAGGAATGATGGGTCTGGCCTCAGAGATGGAACTTTATAAAGCATGTTCAAAAACATATGGGAACTCTTGTTGAAACTACATTGCCAGAGCAAAAAGTAATTTTCAGATCCCAATCCAATTTTGACGAGCTGCACATTTTTCTGATCTTTATAACTGCTACACTTGTCCTTACTGTCCACATACCCCAGAGCTTGGATTATTGTCTTTTGGCATAACAACTCATAACATATATCGATGTTACAAATACAAGTTTGCTTCAAGAGAATAACTTTTGAGAATTGTCTAGTTGGTAAGAACCTTCTATCTAAGTGGCAGAGTGATCATCATCCTGTAAGTTATTGTGCACCACTGTAACATCACAACTGCACACAATAAAAGTGGGTTTCCATTTTGTTCTATTTTTCTCTCCAGCAGATGCAGCTGGCCCTATGACAAGCCCCGTCAAAGTTAATGGACAAGTTTATTTCAGGACATTTTGGAAAAATAGCCTTTGGTGCACAACTTTGTACAACATTACAGCATAATATCAAATTGTAATTTACATAGCAACATGAACCAAAGGAAAAAAGTAGAAATACCCTTGTTGAGCAATTGATGGGACTAATTCCACCGTAAAACAGATGATGAAGAACACCAAACTAACAGGGGAGGAATATATACTCTGTATAGCAGGAAAACAGAGGCCAAAACTAGGCGAGCTACATTTCAGGGGACATATTTTCAAAGAGTTAATGCAATGCAGCACAGTAAGAAAAGTTATTGCATTGCGTGAAAGGGAGAGAGCAGACCTGCACCATATCTACTTAGAAATGGTGTAGATGTGCTCTCTCACTGCGTTGGTGCACTTATGACTGTCTAGCGCCAGAACAGACACCCTTGCGTCATAGAGCGAGGTGTCTGCATTGCAATCAGCATCATTTTTGTACAGGAAAGTGCTCCTTCTTGCACAAAAAATATGTTTTACGCCATTTGCAGAATGCAGCACACACACACAGGGGAAAAGCAAGGTGAAATTAAAACATTTCTCCTCCTTGTACCTGCCTCAGGCAGGGAGTGGAGAGGGGAAGGGGCGCAGAATTTTGCCACCAATTCCAGTATGCAATTCTTTGTAGATAGGGATTTGCGCCAAAACCAATGGGTGGTTGCATGGCAATGCCCATCAGAAGCTTTGCTTAGTCAGTGAGATTCAGGGGTGTAAATCATGAATTTCCCGACTAAAAAAGCAGTGGGCTGCAGGTTGGAGAGGTGAAATGATCAAGTTTTGGGATGGACTGTTTCTATGAGGAAGCGAGTCAGTACTGATTTGCATTAGGTGGGCCACTGTCAAGAGTGGCAGAGTGAGTGTAAAACTATGGGTTGGAATGCTACCCCTACGGTGGTCATTAGTTAGACTATTTGCAAGCATTCATACCATCACCTTTTGGGTGTTTGACTGTCAGTAACATGTCTGGAGACCTGAGACTGGCACAGCTTTCCAAGCCTACTCCTGCCAATGTTTATGAATTAAAAAAAAAGTAGTACATTTGCAAACATTTAAGGAGTACTTCCATGGGTGAAGATTTACTATTTCTTGGTATACCAGTCATTATACATCTATTTAAGTTTCTGCTCAAAAGAATTAACAAGATTGAAAGTTCTTAGTGAAATTAAAACATTGAGAAAAACTGCCATATACATAGCAGACCCAACTCAGCACCCAAACACCTAACTGCCAAGCCACGAATGCATTTGGTGGGTGTCCCACCCCAAACACCCACCTGAAGCTGTGCCCCTGTCTGTCCCACCTGGGCCTGATAGTTCTCCCTGGGAACTAATGACTGCTGTCAAGTACAACACAATGGCCTGGAGTGCCTGCCTTGGGATCACTTATTTTAAATGTATGTCACTGCACACACTCTTCTTCGTCTCTGCTACGAGATGCCTAAATGATAGCATTGTAAAATTCTTGCTTTTAGGCAGAGCTCCATGTTTTCATTCTTGCCTTTTAGAAATTATGTTATCAAGTGACTGATGGTCCCATGCACTAAGTACGATTGCAAATAGAGGTGTGCAACAAATAATAGGGAGAGTCGAGAAAAGGTTCTGACTTGGCTCTAAGGGTCCATGAATGAGCCAAGCCATTATAATGTTTGGCATGTTTATTGTGCAACAAACATATTGTAAAAATATGATACAATTTCTTCAAAATTCAATAAAATAATATTCCTTAACATGGGGAAGCGTTTCACTTTAGTACATCAGATTATATCACTTCATAGACAGACATTTTTTAAAGTGATAGTTGTTAAACATGAACTTTAGAAACATTATGGTTTGCTGGCCACACAAAGACAATACCATTGGTGAACTATTAGGCAAGTCAGTAGTCTGTAAACCCTAAACATGGATTAGATTCTTATTATAGATGATGTTACATTACAATCTATTAGACAAACATAAGAGGTGCTAGTACAGGGACATCCTGAATTCAAAAATTTAAAAGGGCTCTCGTGTGGTAATAAAGAAATAGGAGGCTTTGTGAAATAAAATGTTTGCCTAGGATCACACAATTTGGATGAGCAGGGAAGCCATATTGATTCCAGGTTATCTGGATTTACATTTGTGAATGCAGCCACCAGTTGGGTATATCTGTCTCTCTCTCTCTCTCTCTCTCTCTCCTGGTTTAGATCTAAAGTCATTGTTTTGTCTTTAATTCTTGAAAGTAAAACCAACACAGGCCCAACTAAAAAGCCAATAATCCTTTTATTTGGGGGTGTCACACCACAAACACCGCCCCTCCCCCCCATAGCTAGGCCCCTAATGCTCATGCAACACCTATGGTTCGCCCCCTTGATGCAAAGTAAGACAGCTCATTGCGTTACTTTGTGTTACAAACAAATGCAAATCATGATTTGAGTTGGGTTGTAAATCTCAGCAGAAAACTTTGCATCGGGCTCTGTTAAAAGGTAACGCAGACCAGACACAAACTCTTTCTAAGTCTGGGCCCATGTGTTTTGGGTCTGAGGCACACATATCTGGCAGGTTAATGCAGCTAATGCTGGTGTATGCACTTATTCAATATTTATTCATGTTTTGAGCCTTAACAGAGGACTGTATGGATCTCTATATCTGTGACTGTAAAGCTTCCGTTACCTCTCCTTGTGTTTTTCTCTCACAGGTCAGTCCTGGTCAGCAGATAGATAAAAATCATAAACGTCATACCAGCATCACACAGTAGACAATGAAATGTCATTGCTAAATCATGCCCTATTGATGGCAATTGGCCTACCTGTTCTCACCAGATTCTGATGATTGTAAAACTGCAATGTTGCTTGCTGTTTGCCTTCCAAACTTACCCTGCATCTCGCCTTCAGGACTGACTGCTCACCATTCAGCTCTTACCATCACATATGCATGTGCAGCAACTCTGGTTTAGAGAATATATCATTTTTCAGATGCACATATAACCCCAGCTCAAAACACTCCACAGGTCCAGATTCAGTTAATTGTTTTAAGTCTGTACCACCTGCATCCAACACATTTCCAATATACCATAATTTGTGTATATTCAGCAGTGCTCTCCACGCAACATAATCATCAACCGCATTTATTTCAGGCACACCTACAAATGGTCATCTTGACGCTGCACACACTAGATAGAACCATTACAACCTTGTGCTTACACTCCTGCCTAGAATTCATTCAGTTGTCACGACATTGCCAACAGCGGCAGTTTCTTTAGGAGGGCATGGGGGCGTTGTCCCCCTGCCCCCAGGCCCCATATTAAATGATTCATTTTCTATTTATTAGCCGCAGCAGTGTGCGGCATAGCCCGGGTAAACTTTGACGTAGGGGCGGAGTCGGACATGGGTGGGGGTGGAGCTTGAATGGTGGTTGAGTGAGCGTGGGGGGAAGTGTACATGTCGGGTTGGATGGGTGCTTTGCTCTTCCCAGCCTGACACGCGCACTTGAACTCTTGTGCAATAATAGGAGCCCGGGGTGGATTACATCAAGAGCAACCAAGTCTCCTAAGGAGCGTTGGCAGCCCCAGACCGAGCAAATCTTCACGCTGCTCTCATGCTGTTTGCGGCAGTGGAGCAGTGCGAGGATTGGCTCAGGAGTCACAGGGTGGGGCTGCAGCAGGGCCGAGTTGGTGAACAGTGAATTTTCATGCACGCCTGGAGGCCGTGACCGGACTGGACGGTGAGTGTGCCTGCTAATTTTTGTTTTTAAAAGTGCCTTCCTTGTGCCTTAGTCTGTGTAGCCTCGGCCCTGCTTAAACACATTGACACCGCATTGTCGCCTCCAACATGTATGAAAGGCCAGGGATTACCGACGGGGTGGGAGGGGGTTCGTAGGCCATGGATCGCATTTCCTTGGCGCTGCCATGGCTGTGTCTGGGATTGCAAGAAGATAGAAAAAGCTAAATACTTGCTGAATTTGCTAATGCATTCTTTATGTTTTACAACTGACCCAGATATAAAGTGAGCGGGCTTTATTAACAATTTGGTCATGTTCTGCCAGTCGCTAACAATGCTTAGGGCAACCAGGTGGCAGGCTTCTATCTTCACTTCGCCCTCTCTCTGTTTATGAAGTGAAGTCATTTCAACACATTACATTGTTAGTTGAAGTGGTATCACACGCCTGTTCATCCTCTAAAAACACAGGAAATGACATAATGCAACCTGATGATCGGCTCGAGCTTGCTGTATGATAAGGACCAGTGGCAGTTAAAAGCATCAAAATCTAAAACTCTACTCACTTTTAAAGATCAGCAATGAGATGGATTAATTCAAACAAAAAGGTAGCAAAGCAGCCCGGTAAGTCTGCAAGCATCAATACACGATCAACCATTGCCGGCCTTAAGTCATAGTTCTCAAGCGGCCCCGTGTCATGAGGCTGACCTCTAGCCAGTCCTGGTCACTGAACATACCTACAAAATGGAAGATGACACTATAAGTCCCTGCTTCCCTTCTGTTATTGGTGGAAACAATTGAGTTGTCACAAACATGACAGGGAAGTTGACATTCCGGCATTGTGATGATCTTACATTGATTGTAACCGTATGTGTTGTATAGCATTAGCAGTTCTTTTCATAGGGCTTGGTGTTCCCAAATATCAATCTATCAGCAGATCATGTCAGTCCAGTGGATTCTGGGAGATGAAGTCCTCATTTTCTTTCATTAGATGTTGCTCCCAAGTTTTGCATTCACCATTTCTTTCATTGTTAATACCCTGCACTCGCCCAGCAGGCTCTACACCTTCCACTTGCTGCCTGACAGGCTTCCAATGCAGCATGTGCTATTCTTCTAAAACAGCACTGCTGGAAGCGGGAGTTGGTAAAGAGATGCCTGTTCATTGATATTTTCAGACATGACATGCAGTATGTTATTGTGAACACATCCTGAGCCCAGCATGTGTTGGAACAGCAGGAGAAGAAACAAGGCCTTTCCAGTGCTTGTTAGGGTATCATATTTAATTTTATTGACCCCTGATCTCTGCACAGCTGCAGTGACTTGGTGAATGAAATGCTTTTATTCAGACTAGGAGCACTGACATAATATGTTCAGGCCAAAGGTCAAGTAACATTTTCTGGTGAAACAATATACTTATGTGTGGTTTTGAAACTTGACAAATATTTTGGTCACAGAATGTTGTTAAAAATATTATATCTGTTGGTCTGCGTTTCAAGAATAGTTGCTCTGTGCGCCTTTTGTACATTGACACATAGCTTAGGGAAGAAGTGTTTGGCTGCCATGACACCTGACACTATTATTGTTGTTGCTCATTTTTCTTGAACAGCTAACAACCATTAACAAAGCCAATCGTACCGACAGGTTTTAGGTGTATGTCAGTTGTTGTGTTATATATCTGGATGCTATTACATCTCATAGAAAAACCAAAATACCGGTCGGGTTGCCCACTATGGGAATCAGAGAAATGTATTTTACATGTTCCCTTTTAGAGAGCCCCCACTTTTTTTCATCCAGATTAAAGACCTGTCTGCACATATTTCTATATGACTGATTGCAGCCAGCGTCTGTCGGTGCTTCCTGAAGCCTGGTTAGAGCATTTTCTTTCAAATTCGATGCCGCATGACGTGCAAGACACTGGACAAGCACACACTTTAAAGGGCTGAAGTTGTCACGCTGTACAATTTGCACATTACAGTAACTGTTTAACATAGTAATGCAGTAAGATATCTGGCAGTTTTTAACGTGTTTAATATTTCAAGAGAATACGTTCTCACTGCTTTATAAGCCTTGCTTTAACAGTAAATTCCTTTGCTTTAAAATGCACCATTTGCCATACTTTTTTCAATTTTTTATCGGGAGGAGGACCTACACTGGACCCCAAGTTTGTCCATTAAGCGTGCTTGCATCGCTCGCATAGATAAAAGTCATACCCAATTGTTCCTCCCCCACCACTTCCAAATGTCACAAGCCGCCACTGATTGTCAAACTAACAACACTGTCATCCACCTCATCAATGTAGACCCTGGAACCTCACCACTAAAACCAGCATAAATGTACCCCACCCTCATGTAAACAACATTGTATACTAGTAATCCACCAGTATTGTGATGTGTGTACAGAAAGTACTCGACTCTAGCTAAACAAATGGCAACCAAGGGCACAATGCAAAGTCAAAGTGGAAAAGCCCTTGGATACAGCCATCTTTTCACAGAAGACACTGCAGGCAACTTCTGAACTCATTTTTATCTCGACACTAATCTAAGCAAACCACAACTAAAGTAGTCATAGAAAAATATTGTCAACATCTAACAAATTGAAGTGTTGCATTATCAGGCGTTCCTCTTAAAAAGTACTGGACTTGCCTTTTGGGCAGGAAAGCCCTGCCAGCTGGACGGACCGCTTGAAAGCGCAAGTCTGTGGGCTGTTTTTTTGTTCCCACGGGCCGTGATGGAACCAAAAAGCGCACACACTGGGGCTTTTCAAGCTGCCCCATCTGGCAGTGCCAGACTGCCTTAAATGCCAGTCCAACACTGCTCTTAATTGATATCTTAAGAATGACATCCTCAAACGGTTACTCAGCCGATGTGCCCTATATATTTAATGAAAGTAGCATTGGCGGCCACTATTTACCGGGGGTGGCGGGGCAAGGCAGGGGGATGGATAGGGTTCTAAATGAAAAAAAAAAAACACTTACTTTTAGGCCGCTTCTCGGTCTGCTCGCCGCCGCTGCCTCTCGCTCCTGGAAGCAGGAACAGGAAGCACCCAGACTCCTGACTCCCCTAGCCAATCACAGTGCTGCAATGCAGATCTGTGATTGGTCTGAGCACTGTGGATCGGCGCTTAGGCAGGGAATGGGAGCCTGTGGCATGTTCTGCACCCAGGCTGTAATGCAGCCTGGGTGCAGAACATGCAAAGGGTGCATGACGGTTTGGCCGGCCCGAGAGGGCTGGTCAAAGCGTCATTGCGCACTTTGGAGTGGGCAAATCACTCCTCCCCTGCCTTGCTCTGGCAGCCCAGCCCCGCCCCGCACCAGGAAAGAAAAACTGAAATGATAATGCTAGTTATTATCATTTTAGTTTTCTTTAACTGCTCACAGAGCAGTGGGGCGACGCTCCTCCGCCTTAGCTTAGTGATAAGCTTATCATCTCAGACTGGAGTAACCCACCATAATGTGCCTTTAGAAACACCAAAATTACTGCGCAACACTAGTGAGGAAAAAACGACAACCCCTCCAAGCCCCCTACAACCACCCACCCACACACACACACAATACCATGCCACTTCCAACTTTGTAGATATTTCTATACTTGCCCTAACTCTTGGGACATTCTGTGTAACATATAGTACTCCAAAATATAGTAAAACTGCGTATTACGCCTTACCACTATCTGTATTATATACAACTCTCTATGAGATCTTCTTTTCCATTAAATATTAAAATCAGCAATTTTTTATTTTAAGTGCTGACGTCTTTAATACAATTGTGTGGAGGGTCCCAGTCTTCCTTGAATCCCCTTGTGTGAGCACCAGACCAAGAGACGCGCGTCCCCTGCCTTGTACCACCTCTCAATAGTAAAAACAAAATAACGAAGTAGCTGTGCCCACGAAGTTTCAGGGCAACTAAATACCTGAGAAGGTTTAATACCCTTCAAAACCCATAAGCATTCCACCTTGTGCCAGGTGGTGATATAACCTTGCTGCAGATAACTTCCACAGCATCACTTTGGTTTCTCAAACGGGTCTTGTGTCTGACACTAGGGAGTAGTAGGTTGTAGATTCTATTACAATTCATGATGCAAAGTATTTTTAGTGGTTATTTCTTTATTCATTCTTGACCCACCAATACTCATGTCTACTATTCAATATCAACATTGTATTTTTAATAATAAACCTAAATGCCATTTGTTTCCCTTTTAAGAGTGTTTTGGCATTTTTCATCTGTTTTGCAAGATTATCCTTTTAACTCTATTCCCTATTGACCGGGGGAGGTCAAGGACCTGTCTGGCTGCAGCGTTCTGGACATTCTGGAGATAGCAGAGGTTTTTCTGGGTAACCAGCATAGAATGTGTTGCTGTAGTCGAGTCTGCTGCTGATGAGCGCGTGAGTGATGGTCTTTCTGGACTCAGTGGGGATTCATCTGAAGGTCTTTCGCAGCAGATGGAGGGTATTGAAACAGGCCGAGTATACTGATTTGATCTGGCGGTCCATAGTGAGCGATGCATCTAGTATGATGCTGAGGTTTCGTGCGTGTTCCGTCGGGGTGCGGGGAGTTCCTAGCGCAGAGGGCCACCGGGTATCGTTCCATGCGGAGGGGGTGGATCCCAGGATGACGACTTCTGTCTTGTCTGAGTTGAGCTTAAGGCAGCTGATCTTCATCCAGGTGACGACGGCTTTCATCCCGTCTTGGAAGATGTACCTGATGACGTTGGGTTTGTTGGTGAGGGAGAGGATCAGCTGAGTGTCGTCGGCGTAGGAGACGATGTTGAGTCCATGGTTCCTGACGATGGTTGTGAGGGGGGCCATGTAGACGTTGAAGAGGGTGGGGTGAGAGTCTCTGTCGGTTCCGAGAGGTATAGTGGAAGTCTGACCCATTGTGTTCTGGCTGTGAGGAAAGATCGGATCCAATCAAGGGCCTTGCTGCGGAATCTACCTGGAATAGCCAGGACATGCAAGAGTAAGTAAAATGTACACGTGAGGGGTGTGATTTATTCATTTTGAAAAATGAAAAGCTATGTAAAATTGCATTGCATTGCATTGTACACCAGTTTAAAATTCAAGAAAGGGCTGAAACCTGTCAGCTCTGGCCCATCTCTCCCAGTTAATCTTCTGGCTTGTCCACTTCTATTTAAACACCAAATGCACTGCCAGTGTCCCCAGCACAGTTCCAGTCCTCTTTGACTTAGGCAAGGGCATGGCTGCCGAAGGGCTGAAATGCTGCATAATGAGAAAGATTGAAACAGTGTTTCAATGCAGGTTAATTGGGATAAAAAAACATTCTAAATATAATTAGTAGAGTCCCATCATGTGATTGTTATGGGGACCGTACCAGATGAGTGGCTGCTAGTGAACTTTAAAAGTGGTGGGACATTAATAACCTCGAACTGAGCAAACCCAAAATCCTTCAGAGGTTTGGTGCAAGCATAGGAGTACTCCCCTGTGACTATTTTGTTCACTTTCACAATGAAAAATCCAAGAATGGTGACAACAGTTTGCATTTTGCATCACAATTGACATAAAAAATACCCAGAAAGCCACATGTAGTATAGGTAGTTAAAATATCTGGCTATGCAATCTTACATAGCCTTTCATTTTTCAAAATGCATAAAACACACCCCCCACGTGTACATTTTACTTACTCTTGCATGTCCTGGCCCTTCCAGGTAGATTCTCAATAATGATTTGACTGAGAGTCTACTTGGAAAGGGTAGTGAGAAAAACTCAAAAGTACCACAAATATTTCAAGTTCAAGATGTAGAGAGCTGAGTTACCAGGATGTAAGAGGCTCTTTTAGCAGTGTTGTCACTAATACTACAGAGAGTTTACAGGTTCAGACAGCAGATATGTTACATCAGTCTTCCACGATCAGCGTTCAGATAGCAAAAGTGAAAATTTCATGAAACACTTAATCCATATATGTGAGGAAATGCTTCCACACAAGTTATGAAATATTTCCTATCACGATAACTTTCCGAAGGCACCAAGAAACAACTTAAGCATAAAGACTGCCAAACTACCCAAACTTATCACTCAGCATCTTCAAACATCGTCTGGAAATAGAATAATTTAGTCCCAATACATTTAGCAATTGGAATGTCAACTACTTACTTAACAATTTTAATTTTGGATACATTAACTCATTCCCTGGATCAAAAGCTTTTCATTTTCATCATGTACGGAAACTTACTGTTGTTACAAATGGATAGAAGCTACTTTGCATACCCAAGTACAGACAGGTAGCAGGGATTTTCTTACTGCTTGTGTTAGACCTGACAGCCTTAGGGTTGTTTTCCCCCCACTTTTTGCCTGCCTCCCTCTATTTTTCTGCCCTCCTTTTTCCTGATAGTAGGACTCTATGCACTTTACCACTGCTAGTCGGTGCTAAAGTGCTCTTTTCACCTAAACGTGGTAATACTGGTTCATCCCCAATTGCCTTATTTAATCTACTTGTAAGTCCCTAGTAAAGTGGTACCCCCTGTACCTAGGGCCTGTAAATTAAATGCTACTAGTGGGCCTGCAGTGCTCATTGTGCCACCCACTAAAGCAGCCCTTTAACTATGTCTCAGGCCTGCCACTGAAGAGCCTGTGTGTGCAGTTCACACTGCCATGCCGACCTAGCAAAATAACCCTTTTGCCAGGCTCAAATCTTCCCTTTTTATACATATAAGTCCCCCCTAAAGTAGGCCCTGGACAACCCAGAGGGCAGGGTGCAATGTATTTAAAAGGCAGGACATTTACTTCTACATTTTACATGTCCTGGTAGTGAAAAACTCCCAAAGTCGTTTTTCACTACTGTAAGGCCTATCTCTCCCATAGGATAACAGTGGGATTACCTTATTACATTTTATAAGTGTAATTTCCAATTGGGAAGCAGTATAACCCCCACGTCTGGTGTCTCTAGAATCCCAGTTTAAAATCCTAAGTTGTAGTGAGGTCGAGTTTTGAATTACTATTCAGGAAATGCCACTTTTGGAAAATTAGCATTATCTTGCTTTAGCCATTTGGTGCCTGCTGCCTGTCTCTCATCAATCTGAGGTGGGTGATAGCTGAGCTTTGTGTATTCCCCCTAGACACTCACACACAATGGGAGCTTAGGTGTGACTTGATGGGCCATCCTGGGAGGATGGGAGGGAGGAGCTAGACCCAGCCTCACTTACACCTGAAAAGGCTGTGCCCTGTCCCCACGCAAAGGGCTGTGTACCCCCATGTAATGAGTCTGGAGCCAGGGCAGGAAGGGAGGACCTCTTTGCACTTCAAACACCTATCTTTGAAGCCTCCCCCACTTCAAAGGCCCAACTGGGTATAAGTACTGGACCTCTGACACCATGACTTCAGTACACTTATGGAGCTGTGAAGACTTTACCAGGAAGAAGGGCAGCTGTGTTCGTGAAAGGACTTCCGCGCTTCTTGACTGCTACTTTTTCTGAACTCTTGTGCTCACTTATTTTAAATGTATGTCACTGTACACACTCTTCTTCGTCTCTGCTACGAGATGCCTAAATGATAGCATTGTAAAATTCTTGCTTTTAGGCAGAGCTCCATGTTTTCATTCTTGCCTTTTAGAAATTATGTTATCAAGTGACTGATGGTCCCATGCACTAAGTACGATTGCAAATAGAGGTGTGCAACAAATAATAGGGAGAGTCGAGAAAAGGTTCTGACTTGGCTCTAAGGGTCCATGAATGAGCCAAGCCATTATAATGTTTGGCATGTTTATTGTGCAACAAACATATTGTAAAAATATGATACAATTTCTTCAAAATTCAATAAAATAATATTCCTTAACATGGGGAAGCGTTTCACTTTAGTACATCAGATTATATCACTTCATAGACAGACATTTTTTAAAGTGATAGTTGTTAAACATGAACTTTAGAAACATTATGGTTTGCTGGCCACACAAAGACAATACCATTGGTGAACTATTAGGCAAGTCAGTAGTCTGTAAACCCTAAACATGGATTAGATTCTTATTATAGATGATGTTACATTACAATCTATTAGACAAACATAAGAGGTGCTAGTACAGGGACATCCTGAATTCAAATTTCTTACCTCGGTGAGAAGGACTGGACCTGCATCACTTGAACCCAGAGGGAGTTCAAGGGCTAGCTGGCTGGCCTCCTGATTTGAGTTCTCAGCGACATAAGACTCCCAACCAACCTGCTTCTGCACCTGGACTCTGCTATCTGTGAGTCTGCCCTGCCAAGTGGCACCACCCCAGTTCTGGGCCCTTGGAAGTGAACCTAAGGTGCTTGCTCCAGCAGTACCCAGGCATCCTCTGTAGAACCGGCGCATTAGCGCCATTTCAGTGATCGAAACCGGTGTATCGCCCCGGTTGTGTGGATCATAACTGGTGCATTGCTCCTGTTGCATGGATCAAAACCGGCACATCGCTCCTGTTGCATAAACCAGAACCGGCGCATCGCCTCTGCTGCGTGGAGCGGCCCTGACGCATTGCCTTCGGAACCACCACTACACGATGCTCTTCCTGGCACAAGGTCTTCGCACTTCCGTTGACTGCATCCTCGACGATGACAAAAAATCTTTGCATCGCAGCTCTTCTCTCACCTGAGCTGATGCATCACCGGTGGTGTGCGGATCAGGTCAGCGCATCCCCTCTGTCGCGTGGATCGACACCAACGCATCGTTCTGGCTGCACCCTGCATCTTCGACGTCGATGCAGCCAGGATTACGGTACTTTTGTTCAGCTGGCCTCACGGGGTCGCTGTATCTGGCCCATGTTCTACTGCGGTCAGCCTAAACTTTTGACTTTGTCCCAGTCCGGCGTGACCAAATATCCCAAGTAAGCGCTTATTGCTTTTAAGCGCTATTTTACAGTTTATTCTTTAAAAATTCATATCTCAAGTTCTACTTATTGGATTTTTGTCATTTTGGTCTTGTTTTCTTTATTAAATTAAGTTCTATTTTTCTAGCATGGTCTGGAATCTTTTTGTGTGGCGTTTTCACTGTATTACTGTTTGAAGTATTGCACAAATACTTTACACATTCCCTCGAAGTTAAGCTTGACTGGTCTGTGCCAAGCTACCAGAGGGTGAGCGCAGGTTAATTTAGGGTGTACTTGTGACTTACCTTGACTAGGGTTGTAGTTGCTGCTTACTAGGGCTCATACTCCAGTCAACCAGGAACCCAATTTCTAACAGCTTGCCTTCTGGGGAGGCTATTTTGACATTTCACATCCACATATCTAGGTGGGCCAGCAGCCCAGAGGGCAAAAAATTGGTTGCTCTCTATGGTGTTCATGACCATCATGAACACAAACACATGCAGCAGCTTTGTCTCTCACTATCACCCTTGATTCCAAGCAGGAGTGTTGGTTGAAACTGTAAACACCCAGGGACGGCACTCTGTCTTGAGGTACCTGAACTCTCCTAACTGTTTTCCCTCCTTGAAGTCCTTTTTGTCCTTCCACCTCCCTCACCTTACTTCTACTTGGGGGGCCACATCAGCTGTTCTCACTGAGGTTTGCGATCAACAGAGGCCACAAGCGCCTTTATGGAACCCGGGTTTTGCTTCCACTCCTGATTCCTAAGCGTGGGGCATCTCAATATTTATGCATGCAGAGTCCTGTATCCTGGGGAAAGCACTGACCTATCCAAACCCATCAGAGATCAGAGAAGACTGACCTGGGCTATGTCCTTTTATTTAACTATTGGTTCCAGGGGCAATGACCCTGCTGCAGGGCTCAAGGGAAGCATTATGTTAGGATTGTTTTCTCAATCCAGTGAAGGCTTTTACAACCCACAAGGTTTTTATTTTACATTTGGATGGATTGGTAACATTACACAGAATCTCTACATTATGGGGCACATGCATCAAGCTTTTTACCGGTCGCCCGTTTGCGCCCGGTAAAAAGCCATTTCCGATGCAACAACCCAAAATGCATTCGCAAAATAGGTAATCGCAATTTTTGCGATTACCTATTTTGCAAATGCATTTAGGGAATCGCAATTTGCGATTCCCTAAGTGCAATGCAAGAAGCATTTTCAAAATGTGACTTTGCATTGAGGAATCACAAATTAACATTAACTTCAAGTTGATGTTATTTGCAAATCCTTAGAAAAATGCACAAAATTGCATTTTTCTAAGTGCCATGTGGCGCATACACATGCCCCTAGGGCATGTGTGTGCGCAACATGTGCACACTTACCTTTTTTGGGGGTGCATCTGGGGGGCCTTAGGCCCCCTAGTACCCTTGCAATTGCATTCGCAATTTGCGATTACCTATTTGGTAATCGCAAATTGCGAATGCTTTCCCATTCATTCCTATGGGCCTTTAGGCCCATAGGAATGAATGGCAAAGCATTCACTAATAGCGAATCACAATTTGCGATTCACTATTAGGGAATGTGTAGGAATCGCTATTATTTTTGCGAAACCTACATGCATAAGGAACTTTGACTCCTAAATAGCAATTCCTTAAAAATCACTATTAAGGAATCGCATTTCCTTATCTTGATGCATGTGCCCCTATATGTTTCTTGACATATAATTTTTTATATCAAGATTGCACATACCTAAGTATATATTTACAATCTGCCAAGCTATGTTGTCAGTCCTACTTGCTGTTTTTAAAGTGATTAAGGGTGCTCAGAACATTTCCACAACAGCACTTCATTGCGATTATTGACCCTGTGAGTAATTCTTGTAAGAAGCAGGGCCAATCCAGTGGAATTGCCCAACACATATCGTCTGAAAATATGAATATATTCCTGCTAGAGGTCAAAACCCTATTGGAGAGGGTTTGTAATAAAGCTAAAAGTGCCACATTATCAGATCAGTAAGTGGTGAATAATGATTTCCTCATTGTGAAGACTAGACCTACAGGTGAAGGTGGTGCTAAGCCAAAAATGGAATCAGTCCCAAGAACAATTGAGAAATTTTGAAACCCACAAAGCTGAGCTTTACATAATAGTGCAAAGGTATTCCTTCTCTCTTGGGTGATAAATAAAGGAGTTGTCCAGAAGCAGGTAGGAAGCCTATCAAGCTAAATGAACATCACAAGAGAGGAGAATCTGAGGAGGGGCAAATGAATGCTTGTGTACTCTATGTTACTAGATTTGCGGCCATGCCTCAGTGCTTAATTTGTTATAAAATAAGTGCCGGACCCTTGTCAGGAGGCCACTGCAGCTTGCACCGCTCATTGCCCCTGCCAGCACTGCTAATGCAGTAGCAACACAACTATTAACCATCACATTCCTCCAAGTGTGACAATTCAGACTATTTCAGGCCCCCAAAGCTGGAAGAATGGCTTGGGAGACGGGTATTAGTAATTTAAGGTATATTAAATTAATAAACAACTGTTCTTGAGCTTGTCTTTAAATTAGACAAACAGTGCCACCATGTGGCAGACTATCATAAGTGCCGGTGCTAAGCACTGTAAACCACTGGCTCAAATTACGCACTGGGATGACTCCAGCGAATGGAGGAGATCAGAATTCCTTCTTACTGATTTCCCCAACATACCCAGGAATCCTATAGCAACTCTTCCTGAAGAGTGTATGTCTTAAACTTCTACCAGATTGTTGTCATGACAGCAGGTTTAATTAAGAAAATGAACAATTTCTAGGCTCTATATACAATTATCTCAGGCATGAGGCAATCACATGCAGACATTGTTAGGGATAGGGTGTTTACGCCCTAAGTGTCCTTGTAGCCAGAGTAATGTCTGTGAGGGCTTAGGTGTACTATGTGGAATGATTGTGCGACCTTGCCATGTATTACACTCGCAAAACCTGTCTTGGGTCCAGTCAGGCTCGTTTGTAAAACCTTAAGCTCAACCCTGGGATGCTATGGCTTTGAGCAGCAAGGCTTTCACAAAGGAACTAGTGTAAAGCATTTATCTGTACCAAACAACGAAATAAGAAAGCCAAACAACACAAAAGAAATCTGACACCAATCTATAAAAATAGATTTTATTTTTATGAATTTTGAGTCCAAGATGAGCAAAATCCACTGGAGGGTTCTTGAGATGCAAATTTTAAAGAGAACTTAAATCTCAGTTTAACCACAAAGTAGCTTTGGTAACTGTAAAGCTTGTAAACTTTTGAAAAGTTTGTAAGAGTTGTGTTTAACTACTCTGGCCTGACTTGGGTGACCAAATGCGAAAGAGAGAAGGTCTGGGGGGGCCAACAAGGAGTATTTGGACAGTTACATGGTCACCAAAACGTTTTCCAGTCTAGTTCCAAACTTTACTGCACAGCCGTCATTGACTTTAATGGAGTGGTCCTGATGCTACGGATGCAGGAGATTGAAGGTGCTCAAGGATGCTCTGGGTGCTGTGTGGTAAGGGGGCTGCCTTTGCAGTTATTCTTCGGTCCACGGGTCACGTGGGGCAACTGGCCACAGAGATTGGGGTCCCTCAAAGTCCCCTTTTAGCCCATAGAAGGCCAGCTGCTGCTGGGTTACCAGTCTCCGTCCACAGCGTTCCCCGTTAGTGTCTCTCTTGGGTGACCAATTTAGACTCAGGTGACCCTCCTGAGTTGGGCAGACTCACATGCAACGTTTGGCCATTGAGGATCAGTCTCTTGGGTGGCTCAGCAGCAGTCAGTGGTGATTTCTCAGAAGTGGCTATTGACTTGCCGAGTTGGGCTACTTCAGTTTTGATGGCCCTGATGCTGGTTCCAGGGGGAGACATCGTTTACAACGAATGCGCTACATCGCATTCCATTACAACGCGGTCGTTACAACGCCCACGTTGTTACAACGCAAACCATTACATCACAAGTCGTTACAACGACTTGCTCTAGGGGGCAGAAGGTGTTGGATTTACAATCCAACACCTTACCTGCTGTTGCACAAACTGGACTAGGAATAGTAAATTATACTATTCCTAAATCCAGTGTGCCCCCTACAACAAGTCGTTGTAACGGCTTGCGATGTAATGGTTTGCGTTGTAACAACGCGTTCGTTGTAACGACCGCGTTGTAATGGAATGCGTTGTAGTGCATTCGTTGTAAAGAGACATATTCGTTCCAGGGGATCAGCCAACTGCTCCTTGGAGTCTCTTCTTTGGTCTGGGACTTGGGAACTATTTTTCATGACACAGGTCTCTCTTCATTAGCCCAAGGTGCCGGAGGTGTAGTCCAGCAGGTGGTGCAGCCTCTCTTTACCAAGTCCAGGGGTTCAGCAGGGCAGTTCTTCTTCGGTCCTTTCTCCAGCTCCGGTGTGATCTGAGGTTCAGGGTGCCAGGGATGCCATAATTATGCCCAGAAAGTGCCCTAGAGGGATGATACGGTCACTAGCCAATAGGCTACCAGGTCTCCTCCCACTCTGTGCTGTCTTTCCGCTATGTGTGGCATCTAGCAATCCCAGAGTGCACTATTCTGCCCACTCTCAAGATGTCTGAACCCTTCCTTGGATGGTAGGAGCTTGGTAGTAACCCTGGGCGGTGAACTCCGCTCCGCTCGCGGAGTTTGCAGAGTTTTCCGCACTCTGCGTTACGCGGAGCTTGCAGAGTTTTTTTCCTCGCTCGCGTTCATCAACGTCAAGTTGGCGAGCGCGAGCGAGGAAAATCCACCCCCCAGAGAGATTTTTCCTTGTTCGCGATCGTCAACATCAAGTTGGCTAGCGCGAGCGTGGAAAATAAACCTCCCGGCGAGATTTCTCAACGCGGGGGGGTCGGGTTTCTCATTGCGAGTGGTCGTGTATGCTCGCGACCGCTCGCGTTGAGAAACTGCCTGTTTGCGTTGAGAAAGCTGCTGCTCGAGTAAAAATCTACTCGAGCGGCAGAAAGGAAAGCAGCGCTCGCTTGCGCTGTGCATGGTGCCGTTCGCGATGATTGCACAGTGCGGACAAGCATCCGGCCCTGAAAATCACCGCAAACTGAATTTTTCTATCGCACTCCGCCGCATGCGGAGCTCCGCGTAGCGCGGCAGAGTTTTTTCCCACTTCGCGGAGTTTCGCGTAGCGCAACTCCGTGAACTCCGCCCAGGGTTACTTGGTAGCCCACTTTGGGCACTGGTCTCCCCTCTTGGTTCCTGCTGCAAGCCTGTCTACCTGAACAAAGGGCAGCCCCTCTAGGAGTGTAATTGCCATTTGTGTACAAAAGACGGCTTTGCCTTTGAAGCTCATCTTTTGAGCTAATAGCCTGGGTGGTTTCCTGCAAAAGGGAGGTAACACCTCACCCTGTAGCAGGTTGCTATTGTTTCTAAGCCCGGGAGCCATTCACAAGCCTCCACAGGAGGGCAGAAAGCAGTCTGGTGACCTGTGACCGTATGACGCCACTGGACAACTGGGTCACAGAGAAGCAACCTTCTAAAAGTTGCATTTCTGTAAAAGTGACATTAAATTCGACTTGGGCATCAAGTTGGAGTTAACCCCACTTTTAATTTGATACCTTACAGTACCCATCTCAGTAGTCCCATTCAGAAGATAGCTGGATTAAGTGGTCAGCCAGTAACTCTGTGTTCACCAATGGAGCTACTATCTCCCACATCAAAACAACAATTTCAAAATGTTGCTGTCAGGATATATATATATATATATATATATATATCGCTGACTTCGTCTTTAAAATTCCAATTCCAAGGACAGACGAACACGGACCCAAAGTTCCTTGTGCAAAAAAGTTTTATTTGCCCTGCATCTCCACCAACATGACGCGTTTCAGCCCCACCTGGGCCTTGATCACATGATGCGTTGCGATTGTTACCACCCCTATTTAAAGTGCCAGTGCATTAGTGACGTCTAAACCATATGACCACTCTATAGACATGGAAGAGGTATTCAAAAGATATACACAACAATGCACAGCGTCAGACCTAACATCTTGAATGTGCAAAAAGGCATGATTTGGCTTGCATAAATACATGAATTTGAAATATGACTTTGAATAAATATATACATAAAATATATATATACACATATAAAAAAACTCACAATTAGTGTGACTTCTATTCAAATAAAATCATAAAAAGACATGTATCATGTTGTTTTCTAGCAAATCACTATTTGGTTTAACATTGTAATTTGTTCTGTGTGAGACCTATACCTCTGCACACACATATGAAAAACCTACTCAAATATTCTAAAATAGAAAATAGAAAAATGATGAGCCTTTGATGTTAAAATTCAAGCACATAAAACCAAGGAAATAAACTAAAATCATTCTTAAAATAATGATTCCAGATATCCTCTTTGTGCAAAAAAACGCAATGTGCAAACAATAAAGCCCCAGTGGGCAGAATACATATTGCATGTAAAGCTAGTCAAGTTAAAAAAGTGCTATGAGTGATATGTAAAGTGCCACCACTTGGACCCAAAAGTTCCAATAAAGTGCTATGTGCCTTAAAATGTACAATTATTTTTAAATAATTCTTTTAAGATAAAAACAGGAAAATACAGAATGATTCAATGTTGAAGGAAAATTACAAGAAAAACTGTTGCCATCTGTGCTATTGCATCAGGATAACGACAAACACTAATGCTGATGTTAAACAGGCAACAGGATGAAAGAAATGAAACAGTGATCTAGATAAAAATCCTACAAGCAGGTAAACAAATCCTCACTGGCGTTCAGCCCAGTGGGTATCTTAGTGTCTAATTCTAATATGTACCTTGTTTCAAGGAGTCGCAATTGGGCTTCACGATTGCCTCCCCTTCTTAACGGGGGAATTGAATCAATGACATAATAACGCAGATCTGCCAGGTTGCTGTGATGGCTTTCCTCAAAATGTCTGGCCACCGGGTACGCTTGATCCTTGTTGGTAATTGCTCTAATGTGCTGGAGTATCCTTTTATGAACTGGCAATTTAGTGCTGCCTATGTATCTTAAATTGCAAGGACACTCCAGCACATAGACCGCATACTCGGTTTTACAAGTTAATCTTTTATCAATTGCAATTGGGTCTGTTTTAAAAGGGCTTGGAAAACTCGTCATGTTCTGTGCATATTTACAGGCTTTACAGATAGTGCATTTAGTGAAGCCCTTGTGAGCAGTTAACCAATTGGTAGGAGGTCTAGTTACCAAATTGTTTCTCACAAGGCTTTGGCCCATAGATCTGGCCCTTCTAAATGTGACCTGTGGTTTCTTCGGTTGGTGTGCACCCACTATAGGGTCACTTCGAATCAAGTTCCAATTTTTGTTGAATATCCTCCTAAGAGATTGATGTTGTCTACTATAGGTTAGAATAATTCTACAGGATTGATCCATTTGGTTTGTAATTGGAACTTGTTGCTTGGTATTGATTTTGAGGGCCTCTGTTCTGGTAATTGGCATGGTTTTATTGATAGCCCTGTCTACAGTAGCTGATGAATAGCCCCTTTCCAAGAAACGTAACTTACTTGCCAATTGTGCTGCATGGCACTCCTCCTCGCTGCTGCAGATACGTTTTACCCGAAGCATCTCCCCATAGGGGATACTTTCAATTAAATGTCGTGGGTGTTGACTCGAGGCATGCAGCAAGGTATTGCCAGCAGTAGGTTTGCGGAATAATTTAGTGGCTATGTTTCCGTCTTTAATATAGACTTCTACATCTAAAAAATAGACCGACTCCTTGCTAATGTTAGCCAAAAAGTGGAGATTGAGACTGTTATCGTTCATCTGTTCTATAAACTTAAGGGCTTTTGACTCTGAGCCTTTCCAAATAAAAAACAGGTCATCAATATACCGCAGCCATAGGGGCACATGCTGTTCAAAAATGCTTTTGAATTTGTCATTGAGGGCCCGCTCCTCCCACAGTCCCATAAGTAGACAAGCATAACTGGGAGAAAAGCAGGCCCCCATAGCAACTCCCCTGGTCTGCTAGTATATTTGGTTCTCAAAAAGAAAAAAATTCTGTTCCAAACAAATTGTGACCATCTCAATCAACATCTTATTATGCATATATAAATATGCAGGTCTTCGATTTAAATAATGCATATATAAACACCACTTCCGCACCTGTTAAAGAACGGACGCCGACACCAGGGAAGCTTTTTGTAAGGAAATGTCTTTTTTAATCCATAATTTCGCTGTTACGCGTTTCGGCACACCGGCCTTGTTCACACAACATTTACCATCACCAGCAAGACATTTAAATAAGCAGGGGAATGCGGTCACATGATCATCAGTCATGATGGGCACTGAAGACAGACTGGATACACATATCTCTAGTGTCATGATAATTAATGATTATTTTAGTACGTTTTTTTACATTTTTCTTTCCTCTGTTTTTTTGGTTTGTTTTTCATTTCTTGTTTCTTTACATTTGTATTGAGATCTTTGGAATTCATAAATTTAAAACAACAATTAAAATTCATTGTTATTAAAATTCTACGGAATCAGGTAAATCATACCAAAGCATATTTTAAAACAATATAAAAATCATCATTATTTCAATTAGTGCAAAAATAGAGGGCAAGTGCCCATTTTCAATAAGATTTTACTTTTCCAAATTCCAATATCGTAATTAGCGCATCAGGTAAATCATACTCAAACATTCCATGTTTATAGTAATGAGCCTTAGCTAACACCAATGGCTTAATTGATTGCCTTATATTTTCCACTATTCCTTCATTACTACTGCCCAACGGTAATCAGACACTTTATTGTTTTATATATATTTTATTTATATTTATATATATATAATGTCCCATTTAATAATATACAGCTTCCTGCCTTAGGGCTCGACAGGCCTTCCTTGGGGGAAACTTACATATATTGTCAAGGGAAGTGGAGACTTTGCCATTCGTTTTAATGGCAAAGTCTAGGTAGCAGCTTTAACACTGCCCTTCCAATCTGCAGTGGCAGGCTGGGAGTCATTTTGTACCTTGTCACACACAGGGTAGCACAATCAGTGCTGCAGCCCTGGGTGAACACTGCTTTTCATGCCCTGGGTACCATATACTAGGGACTTATAACTAAATCAGTCTCTGCCAATTGGGAGTAGCCAATTCAACATACACTTTGTAATGGGTTAGAACACTGGCACTGAGGTCTGGTTAGCAGGCCTCAGCGCATCTCAGAGACGAAAAACTAGCTGCATTAGTCCAAAAATGTGGGTGTGAACATGCAGAAAGAGGCATTTCTTTACACTGTCAATTCTCACTCCAATATTGTAGATAATGTTCTTTAGTTGATGTCCTTAGATAAGAAAGGACCAGTTTGATGATCTGTATGTTCTAAAACTAGATATGCATGCACTGGCTGAGGAGCCCCAAAACTGTAGGCTTGTTGTAAAATCAGATATTTTAAGAGCCTTTCAAATTAGCTTTTTTTTTTTAACCTCTTTGAACCTTGAGCCTTTTGCGGTAACTATTTAAAAAGGTTTCAGATGTTTATATTAACTTTGCTGTTGAACTTTTTTTTTATGTATCTCGTAGCTGCATTACTTTGTGATTATTGATTTCTAAACTCATCTGCACCTTTATCAGAAACAAACCCTCACAGCCTGGCCACCAGCCTACATAAGCCACCACACCGGAAGCACCCTCTCCACCTGGAAGTCCATCACCACTAAAGAAACAGAAAGCATCATAACAACCATCCACTCCAGATCACCTGCGGATTAATGCCCTCATCACTTCTGCAACATGGTCGCCGATACGATCGGTAAAACACTCACCCCCAACCTGAACACCTCCATGTCCACCTCCACCTTCCCAGATGCCTGGAAACATGGCAGGGAAAATGCCCTACTTAGGAAACGTTTATCAGACCCCACTCAACTAACAAATTACAGACCGACCTCCCTACTACCTTTCTGGCAAAGATCATGGAGAAGGCCAAAAACAGACAACTCACCAACCACCTGGACTGGACTCGCAATACGGATTCCAATGAAATCACAGCACAGAAACCACACTCATTGCAGCCACAGATAACATCAGGATGCTCCTCGAACGAGGAGAAACAACAGACCTCATCCTGCTTGTCCTCTCAGCTGCCTTTGACAGGGTCTCCCATTCCACTATGGTCAAAAGACTCCACAAGTCAGGTATCGAAGCTTCTGCCTTCAAATAGATAAGCTTCTTCCTCACAGGAAGAACACAGAACGTCAGCATGACAACCTACTTGTCAGAAGCCATACAAATCATCTGTGGAGTACCCCAAGGCTCATCCACCAGCCCAACCCTGTTCATCATATACATGACACCACAGGCCAACATTATCAAATCTCACAACATCAAGAACCTCTCCTACTCATACTCTCCCTTTCAGACAAGACCCCATGACTAAGACCAACTTCAACATCTGCATGATCCCAGTAGCCACTTGGATGAGCGTCCAACTGCCTCAAGCTCAAAATGGACAAAACCAAAGTGGGAATCTTCAGAAACAAATCCTCCCTGTGGGCCTCCATCTAATGGCCGTGGACCTCTGACCCATCCCAGCCCCTACCACCGTCGCCAGAAACCTAGGAATCATCCTGGACAAACAATTGGACATGACAGTGCAGGTCAATGTAGTCACCCCCACCTGCTTTTACCTACTGAAGATGCTGCGAAAAATCTTCAAGTGGCTGCCAAAAAACACCCTTGAAAACTGTCACACAAGCCCTCATTACAAGCAGACTGGACTATGGCAATGCACTCTATGCCGGAATCAACAGACAGCTCCTGAACAGACCCCAAACCATCAAGAATGGCACAGCAAGACTCGTCGGCAACCTCCCTAGACGCACCCACACCACCCCACACCTGAAGATACTCCACTGGCTCCCTAGATACGAATGCACTCACTTCAAACTCCTCACACACACATGCAAGGCTCTACACAGCATAGGTCCCACTTAACTCAATGCCCACATTCACTTCCACCAACCCTCCAGGCACCTCAATTCAGCTGGTTTCTCACTCGCGCACATCCCCCGAATACACAAGAACAGAGCGGGAGGCTCTTTTCATACATTGCCCCTAGTAGGGCATCTGATGAAAAATAATAATTTAGATTTTAAATAAACCTGTAGAAATTAACGTGCAAGTATAAATAGAAGAAAATACTTTCAAATTATGAAAATGTCCACAGCAGTCACAATTACACATGGTAGACCTCAAACTGTTCTATTGCAATATTAAAAGTCGTTCATTTAGAAATGTTAAAAAGACGACTTCCTATTGTGAAAATAAGCACATGTACAATGAAGATATAAAAAAGTGTACTTTTGACTCTCGCTAAAAGATGCTCTTTTATTAAAAGATTAACATTTTATAACATGATTCACATACTTGGTAGAAATGTTGCTGTTTAGTAAAAGCTCATTGGTAAAATTGATTAGGATATAGGTTTAAAATGGAATCTGTGCAACCTTATATGAAGAATCTGCAGAAAATCCTGACTGCTGACCCCTTGAACTAACTAGTTTTTCATTTTTAGGTTATGTCATTGCAAAAGGTTTATAGTTTTTCCTAAAAGATGTTTCAATTTCTACATAACTTACTTTAGTTGAAGGATAGTCTAGTATAAATATTTGTGGGAAAGCTCTGCCCACGTAAGTGGAGCTAAACCTTGTTCAAAATTAGTTGCAACAATTTTAGTTAAGAAAACTTTTAGTTCGTTGTTTCGGAGAGAAGTAATCCAGTTTCCAAGAAAAAAACTTTGTCTATATAAAAAAAGCCACAGTATAACCTTCCCCAGATGTTTCTCCATTCTGGGTTCCTTGGACACCTGTTTCTCCCAGCAGTCCATCACCAAATTGGCATAGCTGGTGGTGAAACAGGTGCCCATGGCTGTCCCTTGTGTCTGTTTGTACAGGATTTTGTTGAACAAAAAGATGTTTTCGTCTAAACATAATCTAATTATCTCTATGATCATTTTTCTATATTCAAACAAAGTTAAAGGTCTGGCTCTAAGAAAACTGCTCTGCTGTGGCTATCCCATCTTTGTGTTTTATACTTGTGTACAATGATTGTACGTCTAAGGTTACCAGAATATAGGTTGGCTCTCTTGGGACATGATTGCTCTTTTTTAGAAAACCAGTTCTGTCACAAATGTACGACAGCAGTGTTTCAACAAATAGGAATAGGAAATTATCTATATATATATGGAAGACCTTTCCAAAAGACTTCCCTCAGCCGATAAATTCGGTCTTCCTGGTGGTTTGTCTGCACCTTTGGCAATAAATAAAAAGCCAGAATAATCTCGCTCATCCTTTGTAAGGAATTGATATTCTTTCAACTCCAAGATTTCCTCATTCTTCCAAAATGTCAACATCTCATTGTATCTCATGATGAGTTCCTTATGGTAGCCTTTATTTATCGCCTTGTAACAAACCCCATCATTCAGTTGTCGATGAGCTTCCTCTATATATAGATTCTTGTCCCAAGCACTATATTCCCATCCTAGTCAGATGATTTGATTACAAAGTCAGTTTTGTCCCCAGTGTGCAGAAAGTTCTCATTTGGGACCAGGTCAAATTTCACAGTTTTTTTCGGTTTTTATACACTTGTCTCCTTAGATGTTTAAGTTGCTTCACTGTTACCTCATGGAACACATCAATAGCATCATAGGCTATTGTTGGAATGGATTTTGACTTGGGTTTGAACTTAGTTTCACTGCTTAAGTTTGTTTTTAAGCCAATTTCATTCAGAGTGTTAATCATTTCTTTTGTATCCCTTATAAATATATATGTTTATTTATTTAAGTATTTATTCAAGGCATTTTTGCCACTATTGGATAACATCAGTGTGCTGGCATATTCATTTTTGCAGTAAGAAATTAAGGCATGCATTAAAGTTGATAGCGCACGGATATTTGCACCTTAATCTCTTGGTAAAATCATCAAATATATTTCCCCATTGGTCGTATGGACCTTTGTTTGTCGACTTGAAGCATTGTAAGGGAGTTAACATCAGAAATAAATTTTCAATTTGTGAAGCCAGTATGACTCCACAAGGAAGACCAGGAAACAACTAATTCAGAAATATGGGTTTATATTATTTTTTTTATGAACCCATCCAGTATATTTGCAAAGTAAAAATAAAACCAGAAGATCCAGCAATATGGTTTGAAGGCCAAAATGTACCAGTAAATTAAATTGTAATAAAACAAGATACAAAATAGTAACTTCCACAACGCAAAGAAAACCCATTGTTACAATAAGGTTTTCTATAAAGAAACTTCCCATTTCTAATCTAAAAATAGGTTGAGACTATGATTTGCTAACGGGGATTTTTAGCCAGGGAGAATAGAAGTTGTCAGCATAGAATTGAACTCCTGTAAAAGATCACGGAAATACGGGAAGTGTTCAGCATGAAGCTTTACACTCAGAGAAAGACCAGCAAAGAGAGATCTGTTCCCTCTGAGTCAATGGAAAGTTTGTCTTACTAACAATGGAAACACTGATTAAATATAACAGAAGCTTTAAAAACATTCATATCTCTCTCCCACCACCAAAAGCCAACCCAGTTACTGTATGTCAGGGGAGTCAACACGCACCATAAAGTTCCCATATCCTTGGAATTTGGCATGTAGCTGGTAGCATTGGACATTTCATCCTCCTGGCGCACCACAAACAGAAGGCCTCTTTTCACCATCATTTCTCTAAGTTTATTGCGGACTTCCTCCCCACAGTTCTCACTATCAGTCATCTAATACACACAATAAGCCTTTCTCTAGCTAATGAGAAGCGTGATAACGCATATGCAAAAGAAAGAATCAACACATTCGTAGCATTCAAATAAGCATTCTCAATCAAGGCCTAATGTCAAGTTAAGTTCTCTTGAAAATCAAAATGGATTACATCTATATATATATATATAATGGAAGCAACGTTAAACGTGAATATGCAAATAACATGATTACATTAGCCAATTGATCAAATTAATACACTTACAGATAAATACTTAGTGGTTGCGAAGATTAAACACTTTTAATTTGTTTAAATGTAATACACACATTAATGAAGTTAAGTCACATGTTGAATATAAATGTGACATATGAGCATATAAATGTATATATATACAGGGTGGAACCTAAATTATGCTGCTCCATAATCAAGCCGTTTACCCTGAAACCCAAAAAGGCCTGGTCTGCAATGGATAAAACTACAAAATGTTTCACCTTCAAATAAATACTGTAAATCAGGTTCTCCCCCAATCTGATATACCTGGAAGAGAAACCCAGAAAATAAAATTTTGCAATACAGACATGTTTTTCACCAAAATAATGGAAATAGCCATAGAAGTGATTCTCACGCACTTTGCTGAAAGTAATATTTAAATTCACATTTGCAGAATCTGCCAGCAAAAATCTTCTTCTGCAGAAGTCACAGAGGGATAAAAATTCAAACATTCATTCAGTGGAATTTTTGAGAAATTCACCTGATTCCATTGGGGGTATGAAAATTAACTTCCAGTTCTAATAGCAGTAGTTTAATCACCCAGTCTTCCCAGTGGCGTAACAAAACTTGAGGGGGCCCCCCTGCGAAGTACATGGAGGGCCCCCGGCTCTCCAGCTATAAGTTTGCCCCACCACCAAAAGATTTGGTATATTTTGAATTGAAACTTCCAACATTTAATGAAATGCATCTATATTGTCTTGCTCAAAGTTCTAATAAGAAAGTTAGAAACACTCTTAACATATAAGCTACACCATTTGCAACAGTATTGTCAAGAGCAGATTATTTAACTAAGACAGCAACCAGAACAATGACAAGGAGCGGTCCTATTGTCTCAGGAACTGCCTATCGCTGAAGAACAAAGAACAACTACATAGGGTCTGAATTAGAATTGACATTGATGGAAAATAATTAGAAACATTGAAAGACAAACCCAAATCTGCAATTTCACAGACTGGATTGACAATATACACAAGGAGTACACAAGATATAACTCAGTGTCCTGCCAGCTCCAAATGAAACAAACTGGTGTGAATTACCTGCATGCCACTCGCTTGCATCAGGGTTGTGCATGATAATAACCACTCTCTAATAATTAAAATGAACTGAGGAAGCAATTTCAATTTCTACCATCATATCGTTCTTAGTAAGCAGGACAAAAACAGACAGGCAAACTAGGCTGAGTATGAAAACTGCTTGGATGCAGAACATTGATGCAGATGTTTGTCTGTTTGTATTTATCATGTCTGTAGTGTAAATAATGCTGTTGGAAAATGAGGCAGTATCTGTGAGGCCTGCACAAATAACATGACTACATTTGTCCTTCACTGGGAACCAAACACCCATTTGTAACGTCTGACTCTCAGAGGGTAGCGTTGCAGAGCAGTCTGAGGCTTACTCAAGGGAGGTGGTGTGGGCTAGTAATCGCCATTACAGGTGCGCAGAAATAACACTCAACAATTGATTGTCCAGTCTGTACTTTGCTTTATAAAAGTAAGAGTACATTTATTAAACACACACACTACTCAATACTATGCACCAATTTACAAATATACATAAGCTGTTGGAATTACTGTGTGACCTTGCATAACATCTCCACCACTCCCGCAGGGGGGTGGGGTCTAGTACCACCACTCCCATGTATGCACATCATCTTGCCCCCTAATGCATTTAGTTGAACATAACCTGGAGCGAGGGTCCTGCGCACTGGCACCATCCCAGTGGCGACCCACCCCATTACCTCAACAAGCATTTAAAATAGGCACACCTGCCCTGGTGACACATAATCCTGACTGAGCATTTCCTACTGACCGTGAAGTAGACACCTCTACATCTTAAGGGCTAACAGTCTGGGTTCTTCACCTAAGCGCAGCAGCAAGAATACATGTTTAAGCATCACATTAGAATGACAGTACTCATCACATTGGTGGATCATTAGAATGCATTGCAATTACAGCCCCTAAAGGCATCACAGACGAACTCACAGGATTAAGCATATACATCCCTGACAGCCTAGCAGGAACTTGGCATACTTCCCGAAACACCCCCAGCTGTAGAACCAAAGTTCCAGCCCAGGAGGTATTACAATGCTGGCTGAGCCCTTGAGGGGTTATTCTTTTCAAGTCCCCATGAGACTTAGAGGGGGACATCTATTTTCGTGCTGGGGGAGACTGCGTTGCTCCTGCAGCTCCCCCTGCACCTTTGCACACGTGTGGTGGTGACCCAGTTCTCCTGGGGCCACCACAAGCAGAGGAAACGCTGTTTTTCCCTTGCAGGCCGGTCCAGGTCTGCAAGGCATTATGGGCACTTTTGCATATTAGAGCAGCGGCTCTCCCGCTGCTCCGGGGAGAGCCGCAATGTGGGCCTCTGGCTGCGTCGGTGCTGGGTTGGAGGGTCCGGTCCCACCCGGACCCCCAGGTGAGTGATACGGCTCGGGGAGCCACCCCCGCCGATCTGCTTATTTTCAGGGGCCCGGTCCCACCCGGGTCCCTGGTACCTCTACTTTGTCCTCGCAGGGTCCCGGTCTCACCCGGGACCCCTGCATGCCTTCACGTTGGAGGGCAGCCCAGGGAGCCCATCCCCGGCTGCCCCCGCCGGCTCCCCGAACGGCCAGCACCCTCGCGTGCTGCCGCGAGAGCCGGCTCCTCCATTCTGGTCTGCCCGCTCCGGCGGGCAGACACGGGGAATCCAGCCGGTCCTTCCGGACCTCGGGGGAGTGTCACGGCACTCCACTGCCTTCTCCCAGCCGCGTCGGGCCCGGAGTTGGGATCCCGGGCCCCCAGTGAATCTTCACGGGGGGACATGATGGCGCCCCCTGCCGACTTGCGCTCCCTTCTCTTCGGGGCCCGGAGATGGGGTCCCAGGCCCCTGGACCGCCTTCACGGGGGGATGCGATGGCACCCCCCGACTTCCGCCTTCTCGTCGGGGGCAAGGGTGGGCTCCTGACACCCCGCTGGCCCAGCTTCACGGGGAGCATGACGGCGCTCCCCGACTTTTCCTCCACCACGAGGGGGGTTGCGTGACGGCGCACCCCCTCCTTTTCACCCCCATCCTCACTGCACCGGCATTTTCACGGGGAGCACGACGGCGCTCCCCGGCTTCGGCGGGGCCCGGAGTTGGGATCCCGGGCCCCTCTCCCCATTCCCAGGGGGTGCGATGGTGCTCCCCTGCCTCCAGTTTCGGCAGGGGCCAGGGTGGGCTCCTGGCACCCCGCAAGGGCATTTTTCACGGGGAGCGCGACGGCGCTCCCCGACTTTTCTTCTTGTGGGGGCAGCCCCCAGGACCTGACCCACCCCGGGGGCACATCCAAGACCGGCGGCGGAGCCCCACGCACTTTGTCGTCGGTCTTCTTGGAGGTCAAAGGTCGCCTACCTTCTAGGGGGCATATCTCAGCCCCCAGGGTACCGATCTGCACCATTTTCGCCTCCTCTTGCTCCTGGTGGTGCTCCCCAGCCACTGGGAGCACTCTTCTTCGCCATCTGGGCCTCTCAGAGGGAGGATTCAGCAGGGAGCTGTCTTCACTGGCTCCCTGCGCCAGCCTTTCGCCTGGTTCTCCTCCTGGGCCTCTCTTCTCCCTGCTTCTGCGCACTGGTCCTGGTCTCTTCTCCTGGTGCTGTTCAGGATCCTGGGACAGTCAGGGGGTTCCTCCTTCCAACTGCCCATTGCGCCAGGCTCCAGCACCCTCTGCCTCAGCAGACCACACCCCAGAGAGAGCTTCTCTTCCTGTGCAAACACTTTTAAAGAATTGGGAAGGGGGCTGGCAGGAAGTCTCTGTTGGCCCTATCACATAGCGATACATCACTTCTCTGCCCCTGCTCCCTCCTTCCTGCCCAGGCCTCTGGGTTTGTTCAAAATGGCGTCGTCCAGGGTCTCCTGCCACATGGTCTCTGAGAGCCCCTTCCCCCCAGAGCTGCCTTCTCCCTTGTGCAGCTAGGTGCCTGGCACCCAGTGACAGCTGCTGAAGGATTAGCCTGTAGCTCCACCCATCTTCTCTCCTTGGAGGGAAGGTCATCAATCCAGGCTGCTGGGGTCAGCCCCCAGCCAGGCCCTGGTTATGAGCTGACTCAGAGAAATATTACATTTCTGGATGACCCAAAAGCAGTACAAATATGACTTTGGACTCTGCAGAATACTTCTTCTCACATAGGTTACAGTGGACTTTGGTGCGTGTCTGGAATTTGTAGGCCCTAGGAAAGTAAAACTAGCCCATGTGCTCCCTATCCCCATAAGAGAATAATGGAATAAACACTGTAAAGCACACTGACTTTCCCTGGCATGTTTCTTCCCACTGTATAAAGCCTATTCCATGTCACCACCCAATTCTGCATAAGTCCTGCCACACCATTCACTTTGTACCTACTCCTGGACTGCGCACGCCAGGAATCTCCCCTGGGCAGCCCACCCACGTGTGCACACGCATGTACACATGTGTCTGCATGTAACCAGCCCGGTGCCCCTTACTCCAGCTGCTGCGCAGCGGCCTAGTCAAGCTAGGGGGGCACCAGTAAAATCCACACGCAGTCTCTTTCATCATGAGTTCACTGTGGGTGAGTCCCAACTTATGAGGCTCTCCCACAGTAAAAGCTCAACAAATAGGTGCTCAAAAAGCGAAAAATCCAGGCGGCTCAGAGTGTCAGAACCACCTTCTAACACACGCCGCGCCCAGCTGATTCCTACAGGGAAGAAATAGCCACTCTACATGGGTATTCGTCCCGTAGTCAGCGATAACTAGTTATAAGGGGTTCTGACCAGACCCCCCTTGCTCACTAGTTATCCGCTCAGACCACCTACTCCTCCCATCCATGAAACCTCCACCCATGACAGGGATCCCAGACTACCCTAAGAACCCTCCGGGCTCTAGGTTAGATACCTCTAGGTCACTCATGGTCTACATGGACTCAGCCTAACTAGGCCCACCTTTGCCCTTGGGCATGCAACACTATGCCTACCACTTCTCTGGACAAGGGTACAGTGCCTCAGCACCGATGCGGTCTTCTGGAATAGGTCTACATCCCATCCCCGGGGTCACTAGCTGGTCCCCCTTTCGGAGTTTGTTCCAACCAGTACCCTCTCTCCGTTTGGTCCTTGCACCCCAAAGATGCAACCTCTCTGGACCCTCACCCTCACCCTGCTCTGGGGTCATTCAGCTGCCACCACCCTTTTGGGATGACTGTCTTTCCTAAAGAAAGCACAGCCACTCATGCTTTCCCCACACAGAAAAGCACCCTTTGGCCACTGGCCTGGCTCCCTGATAGGACCTCAGACCGGCCTCACTACCACACTGGCAGTGCCAGGGAGGAACACTGAGGGTGCCTCGTCAGACATCCTACAGCTAATTCCCCCCGTCAGTAGCTCCACACGGAAACTACCCCGGGAACCTAGACCCCTTCCTTGTTCTCCGCTGCGAGAACAGGGCCTATGCACCCTTCACTCCGAGAGAGTTGATGGAGCGAGGTAAATGAAAAAAAAATTGGAACACCCTAAATTAACACTAATGAATTAATATTATTAATTGTTTGACGGACTAACCAACAATTTACACCTTTGGTAAACATTTACACAAATGGTAACTGCTATTCATGTGCAAATCTAACTTATTTACAACTGTAAAGTGAAGTAATATTAATATAGTGATTTGCGTACTAATTAGAGCAAAATCGCATGATTTGTGCTATGTAGTAAAATTGTATTGTAGCAAAAGAATGCAGATGGTAAGTAAACATGGCTTTAAATGTCGCTTCTGCTAGGTAACACCTAACTGGGGTACTTAGAATGACGGGTGGGAAACAGAAAGGCTTATTTTCTTTATTTTAATTATGATTGTGTTTGTTTTCATGATAGTTCGTTCGGGCCTGCTAGGCCATGCTGTGAAAATGGCTGCCGAGGCAGATGAGGTTAATGCGCAGACGCAAAGATGGCCTCTAAGCGGAAGAAAGCCACAAAGCTAAATCACGTGAGGTACAAATCGAGCCCAGAGTGAGAAGTGTCAAGGTCAGGATGACCTGACTTGGGGAGAATGCCAAGAAAGACTCAACACGCATCCGTGAGAATGGACGCTACACTCAAAAGAATTAACAATGGACTGTTTTGAAAAGTGACTAATGAAAGTGAAACATTAAATGGACTGTCACTTGGACTGCTATTACCCAAAGGTCGTGTGAAAGTATAATCCTTAAACAATTTGAGAACCGGTTTGAACAAGGAGGGCAATGAGGTGATTCTTGCCACCCCTCCAATGGACCAATTAGCATGATTCTCGCCCCCAAAGATTGCAACTTTTTGTTTAGTAAGCTAGTAGTAGGGTATAAGAGGACCTGCTCTTAAGTAGGAGGAGCGCTATTCTTGCATTATTTTTTGAGCACTGAACGTTGATGCTGAAGAAGCTGCTGCTATTTTCTATAGGCCATTTTCTTTATAGAAATATTCATTTTGGACTTTAAACTTGACTGGGAAAAGGAACGAGATCGATGCGGGAAACCTGCATGGGAGGTCCGTCGAGGAGGCTTCTAGCGGGACAGACAGTCAGTTTTGGGATTTCTATGCTGTGATCTACAATTTATCTGCTTTGGTGAACTTTTCATTCTCCATCTGAGAAGGGTATGCATAAAATTATTTCTAAAACTTTAATTCTTATATGCTATTGAAATGTATTAAAATAATTAATAAACTTGAATCTCACTCATGCATTTAAGAAAATAGATAAACTTTATTCTAATTAAAATAACGAGTCTGTGGTTCTTTAAGCTCAATAATAAGTGTAATGATTATTAGGTTTTGAATGTGATTGAGCTGGTCTTAATCACCATCAACTTATTCTACTAGTTGGTCCATCGACCAAAGAGCGGAATACCTTGATGTTTTAGAACCGACAGGATTAAAACTGATTGTGTACGATGCTTAAGGTATTATCCTGTTAATGTTAACAAGGTATCCCGTTCCTCCAGCAATTTCGTTCTTCTCCGAAGTGTAAGTGGATGTGATCCAGGGAATATCTGAGAAGAGTGTAAGTTTATGCGGTGTCATGGGCCCCACCGTCATATAGTATAATTGTCGTGAATGATCTGTGATGTCACGTCCAAAGGAGAAGAATTTATATTCGCCGCGCTGGATCAGATTTCTTGGTAGCAGAGTTAAGGTTACTATAGATTAGTTTGGTGATTATTGATTATTGATTATTGATTATTTCATGTCTAACACTTCATGTTGAATTGTATTATGTTATATGTAAGTCGGAAATTTCGAAGCTGCTGGGAAGTAGGAAGTGGACACGTGTGGCAAGAGAAGTCACATGGAATAGTGCATTGTCTGATTTTTCAAATTGGTGATAACACAGGATTGTGTTATGATAGGGACATTTCATGTATAAAACGTGTATGAGTGAAATAGCAATCGGTTTTCTTGTGAAACTCTGGCCTTAATTCTCAGGAGCAGTGTAGTCTCCACATGTGTCTTATCCCCAGAGAAACGGGTTTACCCCTTGCTTGAAAGAAGGGTAAGGTAGAGGGAAGTGCTACACTTATCGAACAAATCGGTATTCTTGCGAGACAGAATAAACTATCTCTTTTGTTTAGCGAAAACAGACAATGGAAATGTGTTTTATGTTGTAACTAATAAGATTCAGTACAGAAAAACTTGCCGATAAATTTTGTAAAGGAGGAGTCAGGAATAGAACTGACGTAGACTAAGACCGCGCTGGTATTGGCCAGTGGTGGAAAACTAAGAGCCTTCCGATTGGTGCATTAGTGTGAAGACGCGCTGGTATTGGCCAGTTGAGAGTGACGTAGAAGCTCTTGGATTGGTGCGTTAGTGTGAGACGCGCTGGAATAGGTTAAAATAGCATACAGTAAACAGAACAGAGTTGTGAGATTGTCAGAAGAGAAGAATCGTGAAATATGGCTTATTATGAGTACTGTAGAGAGAAACCGTCATGGATGGCGAAAATTAAAAACTTTTTCAAGAAAGACAAGAAGGTGGTGACTAGAGAAGGACAAGTAATTCCTCCACCGAAAAGGCCAGCTTCTCATATGATGCTGAAATATGGTTATCATACTTGTATTTGGTTAGAGAATTGGACAAAATATACTCAGAATGATGGAGTATTGGCTTTTCCAGAAAAAGGTTCATTTAGCACGGCTGTACTGCGGAATTTGAGGGAAAAAATGATGAAACTTGAGCCAAAACCTAGACCGACACAGTTTGAAGCACTAGGTGAATGGGAAGACGAGATGTATGAAACAGAAAGACACAGAGGTGCAAAGAATTATAGTTTAGTTCATGGAAGAGTATGGGGAGTGAATCATGAGGACAGGATGAGACGTTGGAGATACGCTAATATGACAGATGGTTTGTTTCCAGCCCTAACAGCTGAGGAAGTTACAGGGAAAAAGCGTACCGAGAAAAAGAAGCATGTAGCAACAGAAAGGTGTGGGTATGGAGGTAGCGAAACGGAGGATGAATTGCTGGAAGATATTTTAAACAGAAAACCACCTCCTTATCAACAGAATTCTGCGGTGGTGACACCCAATGCACCGCCAATGGAAACTGGGAGGAATAAAAGCCCAGAACGAAGGTACGATATAAATAGGTCAAATGAACAGTTAGAAACTCCACAAAGTGAGAAGACCGACAATGATAATGCAGCTGAGTTAGCAAAAACCACAAGAGAATTGACTGAGAAAATAAGAGAGTTAACAATGAACATGGAAGCTGTGACTGTGCCAGTGACGATAGGACCTGTAATACCAGTTTTTGAAAACCAAAGAATAGATGAGCATTCCTTAACCATCCCAATGAACTCAAATATGCAAAGAATGAGAGAAGGGATAATTACAGAAACTAGAGAAGCAAGAGATTTGGTTAGCTCATATAGACCAAGTCCGCCTACTAACCTGACAGTAAATGAGAGTGAGATAAAAAGGATTCCTATGGGAACCGAGTCAGCATCTGAAACGCCAGAAAGAAACAAAAATTGGATAGAAATAAATAGTACACCTGTAGGTCCAACTCCAGAAGAATTAAGTGAATGGATGAGAAATTTGCAAAAGAAAGATACAGAACCGCAACCGTTGGATGTAATCAGGATGTAAGACAGATATGGAAGAGTTGATTTTAGGGACTATTGGTACAGAAAAATTGAAAACATATCAGGATGAGGAGATCATGTTTTTATGTAAGAGCATTACTTGGAGAGCTAGAAATTTACATGAAAAATTGGAAGAGATGGCGAATGAACTAGGAGTAGAATTTGTAAAAGTCAAGAGTTTGCAGAAACCATATAGGGTAGATTTTTGTGAAAAAGATATAGAAAATCTGAATACATCAGGACGACTAACACAGATAAAAGAACTGATTGTTTTGTTGAGAAAATGGGGAGATGTAGACAGATGGAAGAGCAGATGGACCAAAAGAAAAGAGGGAACAACCGACAAAGCGTCTTTGGCTTTTACGGTAAAAGATAAGGAATCAATTGTACAGGAGTATCCAATGAGAGAAACTCCAGGAGGTAGCTATGTACATGTTCCATGGTCCAGACAAGATATATTGTCATTTACAAATGATTTTCCGAAATTAAGAGAAAAACCTGTAGAATGGTACAGGCAAGTGGAAAGGTTTGTCAAAGTTTCAAAAGTGTTGTGGGTAGATTTGGATGGACTATTTGACATTGTAGTACCAGCAGATTTATGGACAGAATGTAAGATTACCATTGATTGGCCAACAGTAGAATATCCTAGAGATGCAAAAACTGGAGCGCCAGGTCCAGAAGTGATGAGAAAGTATGATCAGGTTATTACATTTTTGAAAACAAAAATTCCACCCAAACAAACTGATTGGGTAAAGATTGACAGAACTACACAGGAGAGTAAGGAGTCTGTACACGCCTATTATGAAAGGCTACTTTTGGTTTTTAAACAGTATAGCGGTTATTAGACTTTGAGTGAAAAGGACATGAGTCATTTTGTATACAGATTTGTTTATGGATTGAAACCAGAGATAAGTGAAATGATTAAGCAACATATGTTGTGTTGGCAGAACAGCACTGTGGACGAAGTGTTGAGATATGCTAAATATTGTAGTGATGACATTGAGTGTAGACAGCGTAAATTAAAAGAAAAAGCGATGTGGGCACAAGTAAAGGTTGCAGAAAAACAAGAAGCTCAAATGAATAATCAGACTAGAGAGACAGGACAGATTAAAACCAAACCAAACATAGGTAAAGGAAAAGGTCAAATGAGTATAGAAGAAGCCAAAAAGAAGTGGCCCTGCCACAATTGCGGAAAATTGGGGCATTGGAGAAACGAGTGTAAATTTCCTCCAAAAGCTAATATGGAAAATCAATCATTAAATCCGCAGGTGCAGAGTGAGGTGAGTTACCAACAGCTGCAGCAACCACAGGTAGTTACTCAACAGAGTCAGGTACCGCAACCACCTCTTCCCAAGAGTGTAAACCCTCAGAGATACAGTGCAGAAACAGGATTCCACGGAGAAGAGCAGGTAACAAAATTGCCGCGCGCAGCTGCAATATCGCAGTACTGGTTACGACAGGATGGGAATGAATCGGATGAAAGTTTATGACGGTGCCTAGGAGAGGAGGAAGAGTGCGTACTTGGCGCGCCTCTAGAGGTAGATCAGTCAGGTCCATTTGTGGATGGAGAAGTGAATGGTGCAAACGTTACATTCCTTGTGGACACTGGAGCTACCCGTTCTACTGTTAGATCAGTGGAAATTCCAAACCTTCCTCTCTCAGGTGAATATATCCAAGTTGTAGGTGTTTCAAACCAGCAGATTAAGGCGCCTCTTACCAGACCAGTAGAGGTGAAAGTTGGACTATTCAGAGAAATGCACCGATTTGTGGTGTGTGATTGCAGTCCTGTAAACTTGCTAGGACGCGATCTGCTTTGTAAAATGAATTGCACCATTTATTGTACCACGGATGGGATTGCATTTCAGACACCAGATGAAGATGTACTATATAAAATGACAATGGCAGAACTAGAGCCAGGAGTGAATGATATGTTTCCTGTGTTTGATGTAGAGAAAATCCCAAATGAGTAAAAAGAAACAGTCAGATCTGATGTATGGGATTTTAGAGGCGAAGACATTGGGTTAATGAGAGGAGTAGACCCTGTAAAAATGACTGTAAGAGAAGGAACAAATTACCCAAATACTCCACAGTACAAATTGACGCCAGAAATTATTGAAGGAATAACACCCGTAATCAATAAAATGATTGAACAGGGAATTTTGAAAGAAATAATGAGCAGTCCATGTAATTCTCCTATAATGGGACTGAAAAAGCCAAATGGGACATATAGGATAGTCCAAGATTTACGAAAAATAAATAAAATTGTTATTCCTTGTTGTCCAATAGTGCCAAACCCCGCTGTAATACTGTATCAGATTCCACATGATGCAGAATGGTACACAGTCATTGACTTGTGCCATGCATTTTTCTCTATTCCATTACATCCAGAAAGCCAACCATTATTTGCGTTCCGGTTCGGAGAGCGTATTATGGCATGGTGCCGAATTCCTCAAGGGTATACAGAAAGTCCCTCAATTTTTAATCAGATCCTAAAGAAATCCTTAGAAGATTTAAAAATGCCTGAAAAATCTGTGATGGTCCAATATATTGATGACCTACTAGTGGCATCAAGGACCAAGGAAGCATGTGTTACAGACACGATTGCTTTACTGAATCATTTGGCAGAAGGAGGGCACAAAGTGTCCCCGTCTAAATTACAATTTTGTCAACAAGAAGTACAGTATCAGGTCACAAGATTGAGAAAGGGATGCGAAAGGTGACAACAGAAAGAATAAGGATTATCCGAGGAATGAGAGCTCCAATGACACAGAGAGAGGTGAGAATGTTCCTTGGAATGGTTGGGTATTGTCGACACTGGATAAGTGGATTTTCATTGATTGCAAAACCTTTACAGCGATTGACAAAAAAGGATGTTAAAGATCCGTTTGAATTGAATGATGAAGAAATGAAAGCCTTCAAAGAATTGAAAACAAGGTTGTGTGAAGCTCCGGCATTGGGAATGCCTGATTATGAAAAAGAATTTGAGCTGTATTGTAGTGAGAGAGATGGATGTGCACTTTCAGTTTTAGTGCAACGACATGGAAAAATGAAAAGACCTATTGCATATTTTTCAGCTGTTCTAGACTCAGTGGCAAAGGCGTTGCCTGGCTGTCTGAAAGCAGTAGCTGCTACTTGTGTGAGTCTGGAGCAGAGTGAAGGCATTGTGATGGGATATCCACTGAGAGTATATGTTCCACACTCTGTTGAAATTCTTCTGACTAGAACCAAAACCCAATTCATGACACATAGTCGGCTGACTAGGTATGAAAAGGTGATTTTGAGTGCAGACAATGTAACAATTGACAGATGCACAAGTGTGAATCCTTCAACTTCACTGCCAGACGAAGGGACTGCAGGAGTTAAAGATGAAGTCGATCATCAATGTTTGGATGTGCTTGAATTCTGCACAAAGCCTCGACCGGATATTAAGGATGAGCCCTTAAAAGAATCAGATTATGTGATGTTTGTGGATGGTTCATGTCTGAGGACGAGTGAAGGAGTTTTGAGTGCGGCGTATGCTGTATGTACAGTAGCTGCAATAATGGAAGCATCTTGTCTGAGGGGGATACGTTCAGCCCAAGTGGCTGAGCTGGTTGCTCTGATTCAAGCATGCAAACTGGGAAAGAATGTCCGAATTACGGTGATCACGGATAGCCAGTATGGCTTTGGAGTGGTCCACGACTTTGGACAGATCTGGTCTCAGAGAGGTTTCTTGACGTCTGCAGGAACTCCGATCAGAAATGGTGAGTTTGTGAAGAAATTGCTTGAGGCGATACAGCTGCCTAAACAGATCGCAGTGGTGAAGTGTGCTGCACACAAAAATGAGGCGGATTACATTACTGTGGGTAATAGGTATGCCGACGAAATAGCCCAATATTGTGCTAGAAATATGGTTTCGTTGAACCGACGAAGAGAAAGAGAACATGTTTCATGTCCCTTGCTGTTTACTAACATTGTTGAAACATGGGATGAAGTAAGACAATTACAGGAAGAAGCAAACGAAGAGGAGAAAGATAGTTGGATAAAAGCAGGTTGCAGGAAAAGAGAAGAAGACGATGTTTGGGTTTACAGAGATGAAAGACCAGTTATGCCTGATAGCATGATCTCTAACATGGCACGGATGTACTATGGACAGGCTCATATAGGTAGGGATGCCATGATTAGGCTTTTCAGACAGACTTGGTACAACCCAAAATTCAGAGCTATAGCTGAAAGTCTCTGTCAAAGATGTCTTATATGCCAACAGATAAATCCAGGAAGGAAAACAGTAGTGAGTCTAGGGACAATAGGACGTGAAGGAGGTCCTTTTACTAGAATGCAACTAGACTTTATTGAAATGCCCCCAAGCAATGGACTGAAGTATGTTCTTGTGGTCGTTTGTTTGTTTTCTCGGGTGGAAGCCTATCTGACAAGAAGGAATGATGGAGTTACTGTAGCTAAGCTCCTGCTGAGAGAAATCATTCCGAGATACGGCTTTCCAGTAACGATTGAAACAGATAGAGGAACACATTTCCAAAATGAACTGATCCAACTGATATTTGAAGCTCTTGACATACAACAGAAATTACACTGTGCTCACAGACCAGAGGCTTCTGGAGTGGTAGAACAGGTAAATGGAACAATAAAGAATAGATTAGGGAAAATGTGTCAAGCCACAGGACTCAAATGGCCTGATGCCCTACCATTGGTGCTGATGACTATCAGAAGTATACCTGACAGAAAAACAGGTCTAAGTCCCCACGAAATAATCATGGGACGAGCAATGAGACAAGCACATGTACCTGTCAACAAACTGCTGACTATAACTGATGATCTCGTAATGGATTATTGCAAGGGATTGGCTGATGTGGTACATTCTGTGTTTCATCAGGTTGGACCGGATGCGACCACTCATGAAAGAAAACCAGCTCATGATTTGAGTCCAAGAGACTGGGTCCGCATAAAAGTCCACAGAAGAAGAAACTGTTTGGTTCCTCGCTGGGATAAACCACGTCAAGTGATCCTGGTGACAACAACTGCTGTCAAATGTGCTGGAGTGAAAAACTGGGTGCATGCCAGTCACACCATCAGAGTTCCAGATCCTGAAGCTCGACCTGTAAGTCGACATCTGGAAATATCTGATACCAGTTCAGCATCCGATGCAGAAGTCGAAACAAGCAGGGTTCCAGATCCTGAAGCTCGACCTGTAAGTCGACATCTGGAAGACCCAGGTACAAATCTAACAACAGAAGAAGAACTTGAAATCGCAAAAGTTCCAGAACTTGAAGATCGACCTGAAAGTCGACTTCTGGAAATATCAGATACTAGTTCGACATCTGAAACAGACCAGTCAGAGGGTGATGAAAAGCAAAAGAATAAATGGAAACTTGACATTATAAATGAAGAAACGGAACCAAGAGACAGTGACATTGATCTGCCAAGCACAAGTTATGATAGATTTCCTTCAAATATTGTCGAATTAATTGAGGAAGGGATAGATTCAGATAGAGAGATAGAAGAAGAATCGGAAGAATCACGAGGAGCAATAGGGACAGACCAACAAATAAAAGAACAGGGAAATTTAGAATCAGATAGAAAGACCAACGAGAATCCGGAAGAAACTCGAGGAGGGATAGAAATAAGTGTCCCAACAGAAAAGGCACATGAAAGTTCAGATTTAGACAATGAAGGAGAAATCATAAGGTTCAAAGTAAGAGGAAGTGAAATAAGGTCTGAAACAGAATCAGAAGAAAGCGAAGAAGAGAGAAAACAGAGACTAGGACCAAGAAAGAGGACGTGGAGAACTGAACAAGAGGAAAAGGAAAGTGAACCCAAAAGGCCGAGAAAAGGAGACAATTGGCCCCACGAAGTTAAAAGACTGAGATACAAAATCATAAACTTAAATGGAAATAATGCCGAACAAGTAAATGAGATAACAAGTCAAAAGGAACAAGGAAAACAAAGTGGAAAGTATTTGCAGAAAACGAAGAGAGCGAAGAAACCTAATTTGAAATATAAGTCACCTGAGTGGCTATATATCGCATTGACTGACATCAAAGAAGAAGATAACACTCACGAAAGCCCAGAAGAAAAACTGCAAACAAATGGGTGAGAGTGAAGTGCAACAAGTCTGAAAAGGTAAAGAAAAACCCGGACTGGACAGAGAATACTGAAAGAATACAAGGAAGAGTTCTGGAAAGAACTGAAGAAAGTACCAATCAAGAAAAAGTAAAAGGGTAGAGTGACTGATACGTCATTCTGAGGTGTGGTGACACATTTTCTGTACATACATATATATATAGCTAGGTAATAGAACAAAATGGTAGACACAGAAAATAGAAAATGTAGATGTGAGTTTTTACGTAGATGGTGTAGAATGTGTTTCTTTTGTACAGGTTTATTGATATTCATCTGGCTTATTTTAGCAATCACAATTCCAATTAGGTTAGCCGTAGAGGAAACGTCCATATTAGGGAATAACATGAAAAAGGACAAAGAAGATAACACACAAAACAAAGCAACACTAATAGATAGTACTGAGTCACATAAGGATAGATCAATAACTGATTTTTCTAAGAACGTTTTCACAAAATTGTTATATGAGTATGTAGAAACAATGGATGTGAGGGATTGTTATGTTTGTATGCAATTACCTGCATCTGTCACAGAAGGGGTGACTTATCATCACCTTCCTTTGACGTATGGGATAACATGTAGTGTTCTAGCTAGTTTATTTTATAAAACAGGTAGATTAGAATATTATTATACTGACATAAATAAGGCTTTTGCGAAAGGCTCCTATAATTCCAGAGTTGAATAAGGTAAAAGAAGCAATAGTGTTTGGTGAATTTTTCCTAGAAAACAAAGATTTAACATTAGAATATGTAGTTAGACACAATCTTACCTGTGAATTAAAGAAAGAAGAAAAGGTATTTTTAGAAATGGTAGAAAACAGAAGAGTTAAATTTCAAAGAAAAATAATAGAAGAAGAGACAAAAACACCCCTTTGGGCGTTTGAAGGAGAAAATAATGATAAAAGAGAGACAAATGCAGCTATGACTTTAGATTGTCCCCAACAGGGAAAGTTGTGCATCAGTAGAAATAAGACTAGATATGATAACTATTTCGTGGGTTCCAGTGAATGTCGAGACAGTTACAAAATTTTAGGAGGATGGGGATTCAAAGGAGGAAAAGATCCAATATTTCCAGGGATCTATTATATTTGCGGAAATAGAGCTTACTACAGGTTGCCGGACCATTGGTATGGGTCGTGCTATTTAGGCCTGGTCTTTCCAAAGATTTTTCATGTGGAGAGAGGAGAAAAAGGAACACACGAAATGGGTAAAACATTAACACGTAGGAAAAGGGAAAGTTTTTCAGAAATAGTTGGTGACATTTTTGGAGTATTGATACCAGCAGTGGGTATATCTTTGAATGCATTTAAGATTCGGAAACTGTCCACAGTAGTATATTGCTTATCAACGAATACTGCTGGAGGGTTCTTAATGGTAAATACTGAGATGGTTGCCATGAGAGCTATGGTGATGCAAAATCGACTTGCTCTTGACATTCTTTTGGCAAAAGAGGGTGGAGTCTGTGGAATGCTGAAAGTCCAACATTGTTGCACTTACATTCCAGATAAAAGCAAAAATATACAAAAGTATATAAAGAATATTACTAATTTGCACAAAGAGCTTGCTCCACTGGAGGTTGAAGGTGCCTGGGAGAAACTTGGTAAGAGTTTTTCCTCAATAACAAAATGGTTCATTGAAATAGGTGGTTCTATTATAGGGAAAGTTCTAATATCAGTAACAGTAGTAATATTAGTAGTGTTATTGGTGAAATTAGCTTATGTGTGTATTAAAAAGAGAAAAAGACAAAATAAAATAAAAAGAGAAAATAAGATAAATAAAGAAAGAGAACGAGAATTGGGAGAAATAGAACTTGAAGAACTAAAAGAAAACATGTACGAAAGAACAAAAAGACAAGATGAAAGGGACACTGATGTGTGAACTAACAAAAAGCAAGTGGACAAGAAATATTTTATCTGAAAATTGTGTAACATGGGTTTTTGTGGTGATATTAAAAATCACCAAAGGGGGAGTTGATGGAGCGAGGTAAATGAAAAAAATTGGAACACCCTAAATTAACACTAATGAATTAATATTATTAATTGTTTGACGGACTAACCAACAATTTACACCTTTGGTAAACATTTACACAAATGGTAACTGCTATTCATGTGCAAATCTAACTTATTTACAACTGTAAAGTGAAGTAATATTAATATAGTGATTTGCGTACTAATTAGAGCAAAATCGCATGATTTGTGCTATGTAGTAAAATTGTATTGTAGCAAAAGAATGCAGATGGTAAGTAAACATGGCTTTAAATGTCGCTTCTGCTAGGTAACACCTAACTGGGGTACTTAGAATGACGGGTGGGAAACAGAAAGGCTTATTTTCTTTATTTTAATTATGATTGTGTTTGTTTTCATGATAGTTCGTTCGGGCCTGCTAGGCCATGCTGTGAAAATGGCTGCCGAGGCAGATGAGGTTAATGCGCAGACGCAAAGATGGCCTCTAAGTAGAAGAAAGCCACAAAGCTAAATCACGTGAGGTACAGATCGAGCCCAGAGTGAGAAGTGTCAAGGTCAGGATGACCTGACTTGGGGAGAATGCCAAGAAAGACTCAACACGCATCCGTGAGAATGGACGCTACATTCAAAAGAATTAACAATGGACTGTTTTGAAAAGTGACTAATGAAAGTGAAACATTAAATGGACTGTCACTTGGACTGCTATTACCCACAGGTCGTGTGAAAGTATAATCCTTAAACAATTTGAGAACCGGTTTGAACAAGGAGGGCAATGAGGTGATTCTTGCCACCCTCCAATGGACCAATTAGCATGATTCTCGCCCCCAAAGATTGCAACTTTTTGTTTAGTAAGCTAGTAGTAGGGTATAAGAGGACCTGCTCTTAAGTAGGAGGAGCGCTATTCTTGCATTATTTTTTGAGCACTGAACGTTGATGCTGAAGAAGCTGCTGCTATTTTCTATAGGCCATTTTCTTTATAGAAATATTCATTTTGGACTTTAAACTTGACTGGATAAAGGAACGAGATCGATGCGGGAAACCTGTATGGGAGGTCCGTCGAGGAGGCTTCTAGCGGGACAGACAGTCAGTTTTGGGATTTCTATGATCTACAATTTATCTGCTTTGGTGAACTTTTCATTCTCCATCTGAGAAGGGTATGCATAAAATTCTTTCTAGAACTTTAATTCTTATATGCTATTGAAATGTATTAAAATATTTAATAAACTTGAATCTCACTCATGCATTTAAGAAAATAGATAAACTTTATTCTAATTAAAATAACGAATCTGTGGTTCTTTAAGCTCAATAATAAGTGTAATGATTATTAGGTTTTGAATGTGATTGAGCTGGTCTTAATCACCATCAACTTATTCTACTAGTTGGTCCATCGACCAAAGACCGGAATACTTTGATGTTTTAGAACCGACAGGATTAAAACTGATTGTGTACGATGCTTAAGGTATTATCCTGTTAATGTTAACAAGGTATCCCGTTCCTCCAGCAATTTCGTTCTTCTCCGAAGTGTAAGTGGATGTGATCCAGGGAATATCTGAGAAGAGTGTAAGGTTATGCGGTGTCATGGGCCCCACCGTCATATAGTATAATTGTCGTGAATGATCTGTACCTGGATGTCACGTCCAAAGGAGAAGAATTTATATTAGCCGCGCTGGATCAGCGCGTTCTCCTCTCGGAGTACCTTTAGAGAGCCTGTGGGCCCTGAGTTAGCTACACCCCGACCCCCCTCTCATGGCTCTCCCCGGTCTCCCTGCAGCACCTTGGGAGACCGTCCATGGACCCACATGATCCCTGGATGGCCTGCACCACCCCTTCTGAAGAGCAGGGTCCCTTCACTTAAGATAGGCCCCACCTGCCTTCAGGGTAGTACTACCACACTCAGCCAGGGACCCTAAAGATCCCGGCTAGGCCTGCACCACCATCCTCTGAAGCACAGGGTCCCTTCATTTATGATAGGCCCCACCTGTCTTCAGGGCGGTACTACCTCCATCAGCCAGGGGCCCTAAAGATCCTGGTTAGGCCTGCACCACCCCTTTGGGAAACACAGGGTCCCGTCACTTAAGATGGGCCCCACCTGGGTTCAGGGTGGTACTACCTTGCAGAAGTCCACCTCCTGCCGCGAGCTAGGGGAACACCCCCATGCTCCCGGTCCTGGGGTCCAAGCCCCACAGGACCTACCTGACTGGTCACCGGCTAGGCATCGCCCCAGCCACCACTTCAGGTTCACAACACCAGCTCCAGAATGACATCCTGTTGCTTCCTTGGGTAACCACTTACCCGACCCTGACACCTCAGGGTCCACCACTAACCCTTCACCTGGAATCTAGGGAGTACATCACCCCCACTCAGATCTCCACTGGGTCAGTTACCTAGCCCACTTAGGGTACCTAGGGGCTACCACTACACACCCTCACTCGAGAACTACCCTCCTTTGGGGCCACCCCCTACCAGGGGCCACCCCTGGGTTGCTCACCTTCCCCACCAGTTGACCTGGGGGGGTTTGCCGGACACACAACTCTACCACACCCTCCTCCCACTGTGGGAAAAGTTTCTTGGGGTCCCCCACCATGGGAACCCCTGGGGTGTTACTACCCGGGGTAAAAAAACCTCCTGCCCCACCCTTACAGTGGTTTTGGCCTGCGCCCATGGCAAGAAACTTTCAGCGGGGGAAGGATATCTGGGGCCCCTTCTGTGGAAACCCTCCCTGCCCTTAAAAAGCGCGGGAATCTCCCAGGACCCCCTACCTCTCCTGTCCCCCATAAAGGTCAATCCACCCCTACACCCCCATCTGCGATGTAGGTATCAGTTGCTGTCCCTATCTCTTGAGGAGACACCCTCCTCATGCAGGTGTAGTGCATGTAGTATTAGGGTTCAAAGGTGTACAATATGGTTAGAACATTTGTATGCAATCATTTCCTGGAAAGCACCATCCCGCTAGCACATGATAATCAACATAACTCAGTCATATTAATACAGTTTACATTTAAACCATAATATCTTCACATGACATATATGTGCGCGGGGCTTTCCTTTCCCATACTTATAGTTCACATAACCAAAACTTTTAACCCTTCTCAGAGCCTTGTGCTCTTCCATTTGCTCATTACTGCATAGGTAATGTGTGGCAAAACTGGACTTATCAAATGCTATAAATGTACACCAGAATGGGATACTATGTTTCCCGCCGCTAGACACCAATGTTGGAAAATGAGGCAGTATCTGTGAGACCTACACAAATAACATGACTACATTTGTCCTTCACTGGGAATCAAACACCCAATTGTAGTGCCTGACTCTCAGAGGGTTGCGTTGCAGAGCAGTCTGAGGCTTACTCAAGGGAGGTGGTGTGGGCTAGTAATCATCATTACAGGTGCGCAGAAATAACACTCAATAATTGATTGTCCAGTCTGTACTTTGCTTTATAAAGGTAAGAGTACATTTATTAAACACACACACTACTCAATACTATGCACCAATTTACAAATATACATAAGCTGTTGGAATTACTGTGTGACCTTGCATAACATCTCCACCCCTCCCGCAGGGGGGTGGGGTCTAGTACCACCACTCCCATGTATGCACATCATCTTGCCCCCTAATGCATTTAGTTGAACATAACCTGGAGCGAGGGTCCTGCGCACTGGCACCATCCCAGTGGCGACCCACCCCATTACCTCAACAAGCATTTAAAATAGACACACCTGCCCTGGTGACACATAATCCTGACTGAGCATTTCCTACTGACCGTGAAGTATACACCTCTACATCTTAAGGGCTAACAGTCTGGGTTCTTCACCTAAGCGCAGCAGCAAGAATACATGTTTAAGCATCACATTGGTGGATCATTAGAATGCATTGCAATTACAGCCCCTAAAGGAATCACAGACGAACTCACAGGATTAAGCATATACAGCCCTGACACCCTAGCAGGAATGTCGAGCAACATAACCCCATTTGGCTTATGACATCATCTTACACATGTGACTTCCAGTCCCTCTAAAAGAAATAACCTTAGTAAATGCAGTTCTGGTGTAATATCACCTCCAGGGGATGTCCTTCTCTAGACATCCCCAACTCAGCCCTTCATCATTGGGCGCACTTCCCAAAACACCCCCAGCTGTAGAACCAAAGTTCCAGCCCAGGAGATGTTACAATTCTGGCTGAGCCCTTGAGGGGTTATTCTTTTCAAGTCCCCATGAGACTTAGGGGGGACATCCATTTTCGTGCTGGGGGAGACTGCGTTGCTCCTGCAGCTCCCCCTGTACCTTTGCACACGTGTGGTGGTGACCCCGTTCTCCTGGGGCCACCACAAGCAGAGAAAACGCTGTTTTTCCCTTGCAGGCCGGTCCAGGCCTGCAAGGCATTATGGGTACTTTTGCATATTAGAGCAGCGGCTCTCCCGCTGCTCTGGGGAGAGCCGCGATGTGGGCCTCCGGCTGCGTCAGTGCTGGGTTGGAGGGTCCGGTCCCACCCGGACCCCCAGGTGAGTGGTACGGCTCGGGGAGCCCACCCCCGGCCGATCTGCTTATTTTTGGGGGTCTGGTCCCACCTGGGCCCCTGGCACCTCTACTTTGTCCTCGCAGGGTCCCGGTCCCACCCGGGACCACCGCATGCCTTCACGTTGGAGGGCAGCCCAGGGAGCCCACCCCCGGCTGCCCCCGCCGGCTCCCCGAACGGCCAGCACCCTCGCGTGCTGCCGCGGGAGCCGGCTCCTCCATTCTGGTCTGCCTGCTCCGGCGGGCAGACACAGGGAATCCGGCCGGTCCTTCTGGACCTCGGGGAGTGTCACGGCACTCCCCCACCTTCTCCCAGCCGCGTCAGGCCCGGAGTTGGGATCCCGGGCCCCCAGCGAATCTTCACGGGGGGACGCGACGGCACCCCCCGACTTGCGCTCCCCTCTCTTCGGGGCCCGGGGATGGGGTCCCGGGCCCCTGGACCGCCTTCACGGGGGATGCGATGGCGCCCCCCGACTTCCGCCTTCTCGTCGGGGGCCAGGGTGGGCTCCTTGCACCCCGCTGGCCCAGCTTCACGGGGAGCGCGATGGCGCTCCCCGGCTTTTCCTCCCGCCGCGAGGGGTGTTGCGCGACGGCGCGCCCCCCTCCTTTTCAGCCCCATCCTCACTGCACCGGCATTTTCATGGGGAGCGTGACGGCGCTCCCCGGCTTCGGCGGGGCCCAGAGTTGGGATCCCGGGCCCCTCTCCCCATTCCCAGGGGGGCGTGGAGGCGCTCCGCTGCCTCCAGTTTCGGCGGGGGCCAGGGTGGGCTCCTGGCACCCCGCAAGGGCATTTTTCACGGGGAGCGCGACGGCGCTCCCCGACTTTTCTTCTTGTGGGGGCAGCCCCCAGGACCTGGCCCACCCCGGGGGCACATCCAAGACCGGCGGCGGAGCCCCACGCGCTTCGTCGTCAGTCTTCTTGGAGGTCAAAGGTCGCCTACCTTCTAGGGGGCATATCTCAGCCCCCAGGGTACAGATCTGCACCATTTTTGCCTCCTCTTGCTCCAGGTGACGCTCCCCAGCCACTGGGAGCACTCTTCTTTGCCCTCTGGGCCTCTCAGAGGGAGGATTCAGCAGGGAGCTGTCTTCACTGGCTCCCTGCGCCAGCCTTTCGCCTTGTTCTCCTCCTGGGCCTCTCTTCTCCCTGCGCAGAGGCCTCTGCTTCTGCGCACTGGTCCTGGTCTCTTCTCCTGGCGCTGTTCAGGATCCTGGGACAGTCAGGGGGTTCCTCCTTCCAACTGCCCATTGCGCCAGGCTCCAGCACCCTCTGCCTCAGCAGACCACACCCCAGAGAGAGCTTCTCTTCCTGTGCAAACACTTTTAAAGAATTGGGAAGGGGGCTGGCAGGAAGTCTCTGTTGGCCCTATCACATATCGACACATCACTTCTCTGCCCCTGCTCCCTCCTTCCTGCCCAGGCCTCTGGGTTTGTTCAAAATGGCGTCGTCCAGGGTCTCCTGCCACATGGTCTCTGAGAGCCCCTTCCCCCCAGAGCTGCCTTCTCCCTTGTGCAGCTAGGTGCCTGGCACCCAGTGACAGCTGCTGATGGATTAGCCTGTAGCTCCACCCATCTTCTCTCCTTGGAGGGAAGGTCATCAATCCAGGCTGCTGGGGTCAGCCCCCAGCCATGCCCTGATTATGAGCTGACTCAGAGAAATATTACATTTCTGGATGACCCAAAAGCAGTACAAATATGACTTTGGACTCTGCAGAATACTTCTTCTCACATAGGGTACAGTGGACTTTGGTGCGTGTCTGGAATTTGTAGGCCCTAAGAAAGTAAAACTAGCCCATGTGCTCCCTATCCCCATAAGAGAATAATGGAATAAACACTGTAAAGCACACTGACTTTCCCTGGCATGTTTCTTCCCACTGTATAAAGCCTATTCCATGTCACCACCCAATTCTGCATAAGTCCTGCCACACCATTCACTTTGTAGCTACTCCTGGTCTGCGCACGCCAGGAATCTCCCCTGCGCAGCCCACCCACGTGTGCACACGCATGTACACATGTGTCTGCATGTAACCAGCCCGGTGCCCCTTACTCCAGCTGCTGCGCTGCGGCCTAGTCAAGCTAGGGGGACACCAGTAAAATCCACACGCAGTCTCTTTCATCATGAGTTCACTGTGGGTGAGTCCCAACTTATGAGGCTCTCCCACAGTAAAAGCTCAACAAATAGGTGCTCAAAAAGCGAAAAATCCGGGCGGCTCAGAGTGTCAGAACCACCTTCTAACAAATGCTAATTACAAGTTTTAAGGCACACATATTACAGAGAAATGCAAACAACACCATAAATAACACATCATGTACAATAAAAAATAAACCATATTAGCAAGTACCTAAAGACGGAATCTATACTAATTGTAGTTGGTGAAGCAACAGAAAAAGTGCAAATACTTCTCGAAGTGCATAATAAATCAATCACCAGTCCAGCAATATACAAAAATCAAGTGTGTTTTGTAAAACAATCCCCTTTTCTTCATGCATCAAGGTGAAAGTACTTTCAAAGTGCATGATAAAAACAAGTCCAATAGTATGCAAAAATGAAGCAAGGTTAGTCAAACAATTCCCCGTTTGGTTTGTGCATGAAGGTGCAAATATTTCAGTGACTTGTCAAACAAAAACAGGTTACAAAAATCTAACCAATTTAATCAAACTTTGGCCCTTTGGTTTGTGCATGAAGGTGCAAATATTTCAAAGTGACTGTTAAAACAATAACAAGTACAGCAGGCAGCAGCATACAAAAATACATTCAGTTTAGTCAATCTGTTCCCCTTTGGTTTGTGCATGAAGGTGCAATTATTTCAAAGTGACTGCTAACACAATAACAAGTTCAGCAGCATAAAAATCAAACCCTTTAGCAAACAAATCCCTTTTTGAAGGCACAAATATTTCAAAGTAACTGGTGAAACAATAGCAAGTTCAGTAGCATAAAAATCAAACCAGTTTAAGCAAACAATTCCCTTTTTGAAAGCACAAATATTTCAAAGTGACTAATGAAGCAACAGCAAGTAGTTCAGCAGCATAAAAATCAAACCAGTTGTGATGAAAACGTAATTTTTTAGTTTTGTTTGCTCACATAAAAATGGTGGATTTAAGAGAATCCGAGATGCAAGGGTGCCCGGTCAGCATAGGAAAGTCAGAATATTGCAGACATGTTTAGAAATTTAGGGGCATATTCACAAGGAGCTATCGCCGAATTAACGGCACTTTATCGCAGCCAAAGTCGTGATAAATTTACCCCCCCATTCACAAGCCGGTGTTAACAGCCCACAGCACCAGTTTACCCGCGATAGCAGCCGCAAAAAACATCGCCACAGAGGACCCTCGCAAATATCGCTAATGAGATGCAGAGAAGGCGTTCCCGTGACAAAAGCAGAGACAACAGCACACCTCAACATTCACAACAACCAGCAACATCCGCGATAAAAACACAAAACAGGCGATAAGGCGCGCTAGCACCAGGAAATCTACACCTGCTCTGACCTGGTGTAAAGTCGGACGGCAGCCAGCACCACAAAAGGGAGCACAGCCCAGGGCCACAACCGAAGGGCAACAGATGCCATGGAGCCACACATCATGCAGCCCGGACACCCAAGAGGGCCACAATACCCACCCCCACCACCCCAGGACCCCATCCCACACCCGGAACACCTCCCCCGGACCAACACAGACGCAGCGCAGACAAAGACAGCGGAACCCCAGGAAACGTACCAGCCGCACAGACCCAACATCTGACAATGTCACCTTCCACTACAGGCTGAAAGGGACAACCAACCTACGCATCCTGACCATCATCGCCTAACAGGGCTACGGCAACAACACAGCGGACAACCAACATCCCACCCCACACAAAGCTGATGGCGTGGCTGCACCTGTTGGCCCTTGAGACCCCCATCCAACACCCGCCAGAGTAAGAGGAGTCCCACAGCCAGCCACATCCAAGTCCCCCACACCTGTCCTGGACGTCACCATCACCCTGGTACCCCAGTCTCCATACGTACAACACAATGCGCAGGATCCGCTGGAGACCAAGCAAGGACCAGACGCCATAGCAGGATGCACGCACGTGTTGGGGGCAACACACAGCACACATGTACTACCTGTGCCCCCTGGTGACACAACACACAATCACCCCAACAGGAAGCACACGTCTCACACCAATGTGCAGGCAACAACAGAACACCGTGGAACACCCAACAATGTCGCCTTCAAATACACAGCCAGTGTGCATGATACCTTCATCCTCCGACAGTCCATCATCAACCAGCGTTCCCAGGATGGCAACAAGGGAAATGTACAGCCCCTTGGCAATATACAAATGAACACCCCACACACCTCAACACCACAACCAAGCAACTCACAACTCAGGCAATGCACACGTCACAAAATCACATACAACAGGCACGACAATATACCCACCCACCAGACACAACAGAACAACTTACAATGTCCACATGGGCAAGCCCTGAAAATGAGCCAGCAACGGCATGGCACCTCAGCCACATACTAGCCGAATGTGGGGAGAGGTGGCAAACAGGCATGTGTGAAGGATGCAGGAGAACCATGATTGGGAAAGTACACAATGCCAAGAGTGCCGGAGATGTGCTGGACACCTCACAGTATGCAGAACACACCCATAACCATGGCGACATACATCGCTTGCGTATGGAGTGTAGTGGACAGTGGGCGCCACCATGTCACCACAGCCAGTGGGGGACCTCGCGGAAATGTTGCCTGTTACGCCCCCCCTAAGTGTCAGCGGAGTGGGATGGCCCGGCGTACGCCACGCCAGTGTAGGGGTGTGAATAAAAACCACGTAGGCCTGGGCGTGGTCCACTTCCAGAAAGACCCACGTCTCTGCCAGGGTGGCGCCTCCCACATCACCACGAGGCCGACGCCATCCCCGTGAGCGGAGTTGCCTGAGATGCTGTGCGCCTGCCGGACCCCGGCACGCTGGTCCACGAACCCGTCAGGCCAGCCCCTGCGCAGCCAGACCACACTGATCACCTTCCAACACCGGCGTGTGTCAAGGAGGGCCCACCACATGCCAGCGCAAGCCACAAGCCCGAGGCCCGAGACCTTGGCAGCCACCTCAGACCATCACGGCTGCCACAACACCGGCCCGCTTTATTCCTTTTCCGTTGACGTACTCTACTGCCGCCCCCGGCCTACTCTTCGGACCAGTTGGTCCCACATGTGGAACTGTGTCTTGAGTCATGAATGGCAGTGACCCCAAATCCGGGCCAGCGGCCACAGCACCAGACCCCCCCGATCAGTGAGGCATAGTTCCATATGGGCATCTTGCGACACGTGGTGCCACTAACCCTGTTCAACGCCAGCCGGCAACACGTGGTGCCACTGAACCTGAACTACGCAGGCCGGTGGGGCCATCCAACCTATGCCGGCGACACTCGGTGAATGGGCCGTGCTGACCGCTGCCTCCGACCTACACTGCGGTCAGGTAGGTCACACATTTGGAACTGAGTCTTGATTACACCATGGCAGTGACCAGATGTCTACTGCAGGGGTGATATCACTAAACTCCCTGCTATCAGTGAAGCAAACGAATGCATCACAAGCACACGACACGTGTCTGTGGGACCATGCTGACCGCTGCCTCCGGCCTACACTGCGGTCCAGTAGCTCACAGAGTCTTGATTTGGCAATGTTGGAGTTCACATCTGTGTACCGGCATCATCGCAGACTGCATCCATTCACAGCACCTGTGCCACTAAGTTTGTTCCCCGACATACATGGACACTCACTGGTCGTACATTGGTGGCGTTTGAGTCTGTGGACTAGGGGCTAGTTTTCATCCTCATGTAGTTGATCCCGAATTGTTTGTGCAAACGAGGCTTGCGCTTTCCACTCCTCTATTTGCTGCTTCCAGATGACATCAGACCTTCCGCATCATGCCCTGGAGGACACCTTCCACTGTCCCCCGGAACCCTCCGTAACATACACCTCGGACATTGATGGGGACCCGCTCAGGTCGCATGGCCCATCTGACTGCACCCCATGTCACCGTCCAGTGGCTTGGTGCCTGTGCCGGCCGCAGTGCATCCGGGGCCAATAACTCTGTGCTGGTCAGGTCTGGGACACCTTCTTCTGAGACTTTGAATGGCCTCTGCAGCGATGGTCTTGGGGTCATCAACGCCATGTGTCTGTGGCCCTGCGCTGTCCGCATCCTCAGGCCTCAACTGCGGGCCACCATGACCCACACATAGAATTGAGTCTTGACCGGCCCGGACGTTGCATCACCGCAGGAGGCACACGCCACCACCGCAAGGACCACCTCCAACCGCCATCTGCCAGAGTCGAAAGGGTGGTCCTGACAGACCTACGGAGTTGCTCAGACCTGTCGTGGATGCCATCATCGGCCTGATACCCTGCTCAGCACTCCAGGTGCCAGGGACTCAGTGCACTGCAACTCACGGAACCTCATGACTGAATATTGGGTGACCTTTGTCCTTACTCCGGTTCCCTCCATGTTGCTCTGCAGTTGACTCTGTTATGCTGGTGTTTTCTGTTTCCATTACACTGGTGTCCACTGTTCAGGTTGTTGCCAGCACCAAGCACTCCGTGCGGGCTGGCTTATACTCACCCCACACACATCCAGCACAGGCGTCACTGTACATGTGGCCCTGCCAATAAAGGGGCCGGGCACACGTGCCCGTAGCCAGTTCAACATGATATGTGCATGTGTCTCTGTGGAGGTGTGGGTCTCCTTTGAAGGTTGTAGGTGGTCCCTGAAGGGTATTGGACACCCACGTATGTGTTCTACTTCGCATTTCATGGGTTAGGCAACACCCTCACCTGTTGGGCCACCTCCTTTTGGCTTTCGGCCACCTGGCATTGTGGTGCCATGTGTGGGTGGGTGACGTGTTGTGAGGCAGCCGTGATTGCGGGTGCTTCATGCTGTGTGGTCTGTTGCAGAGTCTGGGTTCTCCTCTGAGTAGCTTGTCTGCCCTGGTCCTGGTGGTGGGTTGTGTGGGATGTCCATGGGCTGTTGTAGGGCGTCGGGGTCGGGGGTGTGGTGTTTGTCTCGGGCATCACTGATGGGTTGTCTGTTCAGACCTGCTGGAGGTGTTGTTTGTCCCTCTGCATTGTGAAGGGGAGGTGCATGTTGGCATTGTGTTGGCGCCTTGTTCTTGTCGACATGCAGACTGTGTGACAATGTACATTGTGACTGTTTGGGCGGTGGTGGCTATTTGAGTTGGGACAGTGTACATTTGGCCTACATGGCTGATGTGGGGTTGTAGGGGCAGGTGTGCATCTCACAGTTCCCTGCTCTGTCCAATGTGATTGTTCTGTTTCTGCACCTGGGTGGACCCAGTTGTGTCCCCTGTTCTGCAGTGTGGGTGTTGCACTTTGTGCCACATTGTCATGGTATGTGCTGTGATTGCTATGTGTGTGTGCTGCAGTGTGCTACGGGGATGGGGGACATGTCCCTGGGTAATTGTGGATGTGCAGTGTGCTACACCTCATTGTGCATGTGTGGCATTGTGCCCATCACATTATTTCCAGGTAGGCAGTGCCCAGCGCCAGGACACCCTAGGGTAACGCAACGTGGACACACCACAATTTCACAGTGAAAAATAACCCTTTTTTGGCAAAGTGCCTAGCTGTAGTTTTTGAACCCTAGCTCTGCCGGCACCTAGGGAAACCTAGCAAACCTATACATTTTTTAAAACTAGACACCCAGGGGAATCCAGGATGGGGTGACTTGACTGGCTCCCACCAGGTTCTGTTACCCAGAATCCCTTGCAAACCTAAAAAATTGTCAAAAAACCCAAATGTTTCTCATATTTCTGTGGTGGAAAGTTCTGGAATCTGCGTGGATCCACAAATTTCCACCCACCCCGCGTTCCCCAAAGTCTTCCGAGAAAAATGGTACCTCACTTGTGTGGGTAGGCCTAGTGCCCGTGACAGGAAACGGCGCAAAACGCAACGTGGACCCACCACAATTTCACAGTGAAAAATGATCCTTTTTGGGCAAAAAGCCTAGCTGTAGTTTTTGAACCCTAGCTCTGCCGGCACCTAGGGAAACCTAGCAAACCTATACATTTTTGAAAACTAGACACACAGGGGAATCCAGGATGGGGTGACTTGACTGGCTCCCACCAGGTTCTGTTACCCAGAATCCCTTGCAAACCTAAACAATTGTCAAAAAAAAACACATTTTCCTCATATTTCTGTGGTGGAAAGTTCTGGAATCTGCGTGGATCCACAAATTTCCACCCACCCCGCGTTCCCCAAAGTCTTCCAAGAAAAATGGTACCTCACTTGCGTGGGTAGGCCTAGTGCCCGCGACTTGAAACGGCACAAAACGCAACGTGGACACACCACAATTTCACAGTGAAAAATGACCCTTTTTTTGGCAAAGTGCCTAGCTGTAGTTTTTGAACTCTAGCTCTGCCGGCATCTAGGGAAACCTAGCAAACCTATACATTTTTGAAAACTAGACACCCAGGGGAATCCAGGATGGGGTGACTTGACTGGCTCCCACCAGGTTCTGTTACCCAGAATCCCTTGCAAACCTAAAACATTATCAAAAAAACCACATTTTCCTCACATTTCTGTGGTGGAAAGTTCTGGAATCTGCGTGGATCCACAAATTTCCACCCACCCCGCGTTCCCCAAAGTCTTCCGAGAAAAATGGTACCTCACTTGTGTGGGTAGGCCTAGTGCCCGCGACAGGAAACGGCACAAAACGCAACGTGGACACACCACAATTTCACAGTGAAAAATGACCCTTTTTTGGCAAAGTGCCTAGCTGTAGTTTTTGAACCCTAGCTCTGCCGGCACCTAGGGAAACCTAGCAAATCTATACATTTCTGAAAACTAGACACCCGGGGCCAAAAACCCAGGTGACCCCCTGTGCAAAACCAGGTTGGTTTGTGATAGGTAAGTATGATGTTGCCTCACTAGGTTTTGGGCCCTTGCCTGTCGTGGGTACTTGACCCACCCACACAAGTGTGGTACCATTTTTCTCGGAAGACTTTGGGGAACGCGGAGTGGGTGGAATTTTGTGGATCCACGCAGATTCCATAACTTTCCACCACAGAAATGTGAGGAAAATGTGTTTTTTTTGACAAATTTTTAGGTTTGCGAGGGATACTGGCTAACAGAACCTGGTGAGAGCCAGTCAAGTCACCCCATCCTGGATTCCCCTCGGTGTCTAGTTTTCAAAAATGTACAGGTTTGCTAGGTTTCCCTATGTGCCGGCTGCGCTAGGGCCCAAAATCTACAGGTAGGCATATTGCTAAAAACAAATCCGTGCCTAGTCGGCTTTCTGCCGCCCTGGGGGGGATATCGGGGGTGGGGTTGCCCCAATATGCCCCCAAGGGGGGCAGAAACACTGTGGCTATTTTTTTGGGGGGTGGGGGCATTGATATGCCCATTCTGGGCAGCCCCCACCCCCACGCATAAAAAAGCCAGCGTAATCGTTGGCGTCTAGTGGACTTTTTGCCCCCCCGGGGGGGGCAGATTGGGGGCTAGTGCCCCCATCTTCCCCCCAGGGGGGGCATAAAGGCTGTCATTTTTGCGGGGGGGGCATGGGCATGCCCATATTGGGCAGCCCCCACCACTAATTATATATTTTTTTTAAATCCCTGGTATCTAGTGGGCAGAAAGACTGTAATTTTTGCGGCCGGGGGTGGGGGCATCGGCATGCCCTAATTCAATTTAGCAATAAAAAATCCCTGGCGTATAGTGGGCTTTTTGCCCCCCCGGGGGGCAGAAAGGCTGTAAATTTTGCGGGGGTGGGGGCATCGACATGCCCTTTATGGCCAGCCCCCACCCTCATAACTGATGCGCCCAAAAAAAAGTCCCTGGCGTCTAGTGGGCTTTTTGCCCCCCAGGGGGGCAAAAAGACTAAATCACACCGAATTTATTTGGGGGAGCAAAAGCCCTTGCCCAAGGGGCCGCTCCCCCTCCCTGGTGTCTAGTGGGTGGATCCCTGCTTGGGGATCGCCCTCCTGGGGCGATCCCCAAGCAGGGATCCACTGGGGAGGGGTACCATTGGAAAGGGGAGATTCTCTCCTTTCCAATGATACCTCTCCTGTCTTTCTACGTGCCCGGGGGGCTGAGATAGCCCCCTGAGCACATAGAAAGTGAAACTGAAATGAGCCTAAAGGCTCATTTCAGTTTTGGTTTCTGTGCAATGACGACAGCGCGACGTGCGCGCTGTTTGTCATTGCACAGAAACCAGGGAGGGGGCCTCGGAAGCTGGGGAAGCTCTTCCCCAGCTCCAGAGGCTTTGGGGGAGAGAAGGAAATCCCTCTGCTGTCTGCAGCAGAGGGATTTCGTGCCCCTGGCCTCATGACGGAATGGTTCCGTCATGAGCACAGGGGCACCGATGCTCATGACGGAACCATTCCGTCATGAGCATCGAAGGAGTTAAACAACCCGATTCTGCATACAATGTTTTTTTACTGACCAGAGTAGACGCTGGTTCCGTCTGGTCGTGCAATTTCCAATTCCACTGCGCTGTGCGTACATGACCTACCCTCATGTGCCCCACCCTGAAGACCATGGTGCGTGGTAGTCACCGCGCAGCAGCGGCTCACTGGTGGCGCTGTGTGCGTGCCTTGCACAAATGTGAACGTGCGACACTGTGCGAGCGTGCGGCCGCGTGAGCTGGCGAACCTTCAAGTCCAGGCCCAGGGGCATATTAAATTAATAATGGCCTGCCGTCCAGGCCCATGGCCATATACATACAGCAAGTGTGGTGCACGGGCGTGGTGACAGGCAATTAAAACGTGCAGAGACTGTGCGCGGAGCTTCAGTTCTCGTGCCAGTGTCAGTGACACTGCTGCTAATAATATTTAAACTAAGCGGCCCCTGCCCAGGCTGCCTGTCGGCAGGGCCGTTTCTAGGTGTTTTGCCGCCCTAGGCGAGAATTGAAAAATGCCGCCCCCTCCCTTTTACTACCATCTCGTGGATGTTTCTGCAGCACCACTGGGGTAACCTATAAATAGTGCAGGGTCACTAGGGTTACCTTTTACAGCTTCACCAAAGGCGTGGGCACTACAGCCTCAGCAGAGGAGTAGCCATAGACACCACATCATTACCAGGATGCACACAGACACTACTGCTGCACAGTAGGATTACCACGCGGACAGATCCACATCACCACAGGAGTTCTCCTGATTCACCAGAGCATCACCCCATAGATAGTGCATCACCACAATGCTATCCATACACACTACAGTACCACTAAAGCGGTGCCTTACAGAACCAGTGCCTCACCAGATAAACACCACGTAGGCGCTACGGTATCATCTGACAGCAGCTTGTACACATTGCTGCATCACCCATAGATGGCAGGGATCCCCAGAAGAGTGACCATAGACACTACGGAATCAAAGAGGGCACCGCACACACACACTCACATCACTGGATGGGAGCCTGTGGTTACTACAGCATATCTGTGGCAGTGCTTAATATGAAAACGTATAAGTGCCAGGGCCCGAAGTTCTGCTCAGAAGCCCACGGCCCACGCCATCGAATGCCAGAGGGCCGAATACCAAGGCTGCCTAGTGTTGATTGCACCCTGTGCCTCTTTCATCCACCTCCAGACACTCACTCCCCGGTCCTTCATCTCACTCTTTCAGGTTCTTTTGCATCCCTGCTTTCTTACTTTGTTTCCCCGTCTTTCTCTTCCTCCTTCATTCCCTGTTTTGTGTTTTTCTCTCTCTTGCTCTGGATCAAAGCCTGATGAGGTCAAATAAGTGTCAGTCCCAAAAATGAAGGACGTTGGGGCTCACCAGCAACCACCTAACTAAGCACTGGTCTTTAAATACCCTTCAATTGAAGCTGTAGTGTCCATGCATTACCCTTGGACACTACAGTGTCACCAGAGGTATCAGTATAATTTCTAATCTAAAACCTTCCTCCCACACTATGGACCCCCTCCCATCCACAATTATAAAAGAACTCAACCACACCATTTCCCCTTTCTGGACAAAAATCATCAACACCTCTCTCACTTCAGGCTGTGTCCCAGACTCCAAAAGCTCACCTAGACCCACTAAGGGCAGTGCTGAACATGGCCGCTCGTCTCATATCTGGAGTAAAAAGATTTGAACACATCACTCCAGCTCCCAACTCCCTCAACTGGCTTCCCATGGAAGGGAGGTGTATTTACAAGCTGGCCTGCATCACACACAAAACCCTTCACTCTCTGGCCCCCAACTACCTGAACAACAAACTGGTAAGAGCAGGTCAATCCAGAACGCTGAGAAGCTCCAACTCACTCCTTCTTATCCCTCCGAAACTGAAAAATAAAACCACCCAATACCGATCGTTTTCTGGCAACGCTCCCAGGATGTGGAACGCTCTCCCTAGAGTCCTCAGATGCAACCCCTCCTTCTCCTGTTTCAAAAGGGACCTGAAACTCCATCTCCTTAACAAATACTTTCCTGACCAACGTCAACTAACCTAGACTTCAATATCCGAGTTGACTCCTCTCTCTCTTGACATTCAAGGATAGTTGGTGACCGGACTGTGTTAACCACCTTTGTTTGTTCTCTCTCCCTCCGCTGTTTACCTATTTTTCATGTTGTATTTTTTCTTTATCTCTGTTTTGCTTCCTTACTGCCTTCCTACTATGTAATGCAATTTCCTTCTGTTTATAGTGTGTATGTAAAGCGCTCTGATACCTACGGGTCAAGCTAGCGCTCTATAAAACTTTTTAAATAAATAAATAAAAAGAGGTGCACTCTATGGACCCTACAGTATCAACAGCAGGGTACGCACAGACTCCACAGAAGCAAAAGGGGACACTGATAGACACTCAAGCGTCACAAGCATATCACATGCACAGTACAGCATAACAGGGGTACGCGCAGACCCCACAGAAACACAAGAGGGGTACGCAGGGACAATACACCATCAGCTAAGCACTCCACACGTAGAGCGATACCTCTTAGTTTCTACAGAATTAACATACATGTTTATAGCACAGCATCACCATGGAAGCATCTTGGACTGTATCACCATAAAGAGAGCCCATACATATTACAGCATCACCAAAATACCCCGGGTACCTCAGTGTCACCAAAGGATACCACACAGACATTTCTGCATCAACAGATGTGCACAATCAGGGCATACCAGCATTACCAAAAGGATTTGACATTACTTCATCCGAACAGCAGTACACGAACAAGCTACATCATTACACGGGTACCGCATACACAGAACAGGGTCAACAACATGTTACTGTGGTGCTGGTGCACACCACAACATCTCCACAATAAAAGCTTGGAGGTATTACTGCACAAAATGCCTTTCAATATCACCAGAAGCAAAGTAGAGTGCCAGACAGACAATGCTCCATTGCCAGGACACATGCACACTACACCTTCAGCTGTAGTGTATCCCATAGTCACTACAGCGTTGTGAAAGGAACTCCCACATACAATACCACATTAGTAGAGAAATACTGATGGACATTACAACCTCTCTAACAGGATTACCAATGCACCCTACAGCATCACCAGAGCAATAATCCATGCACACTACAGCTTCTCCAGAGGATGTAGTGTGCCTACACTACAGCATCTCTGGAACACTAGGGGGGTAATCTTTGCACACTGCAGTATCCCCAGAGTGAAACCCCGTGCACACATCACCAAAGGAAGAGAGGGAGAGTATGAAGTCCCTGAAGGAAGAGAGTGAGAGAATGACGTCACTGAAGGAAGAGAGGGAGAGCATGAAGTCACTGAAGGAAGAGAGGGAGAGCATGACGTCACTGAAGGACGAGAGGGAGAGTATAAACTCGCTGAAGGAAGAGAGGGAGAGCATGAAGTTCCTGAAGGAAGAGAGGGCGAGAATGACGTCACTGAAGGAAGAGAGGGAGAGCATGACGTCACTGAAGGAAGAGCAGGAGAGTATGAAGTCACTGAAGGAAGAGAGGGAGAGCATGACGTCATGAAGGAAGAGCAGGAGAGTATGAAGTCACTGAAGGAAGAGAGGGAGAGCATGACGTCATGAAGGAAGAGCAGGAGAGTATGAAGTCACTGAAGGAAGAGAGGGAGAGCATGACGTCATGAAGGAAGAGCAGGAGAGTATGAAGTCACTGAAGGAAGAGAGGGAGAGCATGACGTCATGATGGACGAGCAGGAGAGTATGAAGCCACTGAAGGAAGAGAGGGAGAGCATGACGTCATGAAGGAAGAGCAGGAGAGTATGAAGTCGCTGAAGGAAGAGAGGGAGAGCATGACGTCATGAAGGAAGAGCAGGAGAGTATGAAGTCGCTGAAGGAAGAGAGGGAGAGCATGACGTCATGATGGACGAGCAGGAGAGTATGAAGTCGCTGAAGAAAGAGAGGGAGAGCATGACGTCATGAAGGAAGAGCAGGAGATTATGAAGTCACTGAAGGAAGAGAGGGAGAGCATGACGTCATGAAGGAAGAGCAGGAGAGTATGAAGTCACTGAAGGAAGAGAGGGAGAGCATGACGTCATGAAGGAAGAGCAGGAGAGTATGAAGTCGCTGAAGGAAGAGAGGGAGAGCATGACGTCATGAAGGAAGAGAGGGAGAGTATGAAGTCACTGAAGGAAGAGAGGGAGAGTATGAAGTCACTGAAGGAAGAGAGGGAGAGCATGACGTCATGAAGGAAGAGAGGGAGAGTATGAAGTCACTGAAGGAAGAGAGGGAGAGTATGAAGTCACTGAAGGAAGAGAGGGAGAGCATGACGTCATGAAGGAAGAGCAGGAGAGTATGAAGTCGCTGAAGGAAGAGAGGGAGAGCATGACGTCATGAAGGAAGAGAGGGAGAGTATGAAGTCACTGAAGGAAGAGAGGGAGAGCATGACGTCATGATGGACGAGCAGGAGAGTATGAAGTCACTGAAGGAAGAGAGGGAGAGCATGACGTCATGAAGGAAGAGCAGGAGAGTATGAAGTCACTGAAGGAAGAGAGGGAGAGCATGACGTCATGAAGGAAGAGCAGGAGAGTATGAAGTCGCTGAACGAAGAGAGGGAGAGCATGACGTCATGAAGGAAGAGAGGGAGAGTATGAAGTCACTGGAGGAAGAGAGGGAGAGTATGAAGTCACTGAAGGAAGAGAGGGAGAGCATGACGTCATGAAGGAAGAGCAGGAGAGTATGAAGTCGCTGAAGGAAGAGAGGGAGAGCATGATGTCATGAAGGAAGAGAGGGAGAGTATGAAGTCACTGAAGAAAGAGAGGGAGAGCATGACGTCACTGAAGGACGAGAGGGTGAGTATGAACTCACTGAAGGACGAGAGGGATGATTATCCAACCGGAGGGAGCCGACCACACCCGCGGCTGAGTGAACCCCCTGCAGCGAGCCACAGAGCTGGATTCGTTCATCCCAGAGCACACCAGCGGTCCATACGCTCAGCGAGGCAATTAAGGTGGCGGTAAAGTAAACATAACCTTTAGAGCAGCCACTAAGATCTTTAATTTTTGTGAGGGCTGTCATCTGATTGCGATATGAAAACAGCACTAAGTTTATAAGAAAAAGCATTTTTAAAACCGGCAAGTCAGCCGCTTCTTCATTGTTTTTTTCCATGCCCAGTTGGCAGCTAAGTTTGCTTTTTGTTCTTGCCAAGATTCGCAGGCACTCGCCAGTGAGCCCAGTGTTAACGCTGACCCTGCCACTCTATCTGGCTTGTAGAAGTGTGCAGATTAAGTCCTCTTAATATGACTCTGTCCTATCCAGCACTGCAGGGGACTGCTACGACCAAAGTGATAATAGATATTAAAGACGGACGACATTACATATGTAGAATATATTGGGGATGAGATAGTGATTAGTGTTGTAGATTTGTACTGCAGATCTTCCCTGGTGTTTGTTTTCATTTTAATTGGTCAGCCACGTACGAGGTAATAAAATAACAGCTCTCAGACATAAGCTGCCGGAGACCGAGAGTAAGAATGAAAGTCAGTGACTTTATTTTACTTCTCGTCTCTTTCACCACCTTTCTAGTCGATTCAAACAATAAAAAACCAGTTCATTCAACTGTACCACGTGTCTGCAGAGTGCCGCTTTTATTTATTTACACAAAATAAGGCACAATACACTTTATGATAATGTAAATACTCTAGGGCTACTTCAAACAATAAATTCTCTCAAACCATAATAAGAAAAAGGACAATAGTGACACAAATAATTAGAAAAATATAAAAAATTATTTATTATATATCTTTGTCATCCTAATAAATATAAAACACATATAAAGAGGAAAAAGGGGTCCTACAGAGACTTATACTTAACAACATTCTGCCCACATTCATTCAATACACAAGCATACCACATACATATACTCATACTGATATATATGATCTCCTTAACAGTCATAATTTGATTTTATATGGATATAGCAAAAAAACAACAAGTGGATGAACAAATAATTCTTTTGGGTGGTTTCCAAAATGACTCTACGCGCGTTTCGACAGACAACTGCCTTCATCAGGAGTTCCACCACTGAATGTTGCACTCTGTAAAGACAATGTATATATCATACATCTATCGATATATGCATTTATATCACTATTGTACATGGTAAAGTGTTTTCAGATAATAATTACCCCTGATTTGAGCTTATAAGATATATTCTCACATTATTTAATAAAGAACCTGGCATGAAAATACATAAATACTAACAACATTTAAACAGAAAGCACTCCTTACCAAGATATTTAAATGAAATCCATAAGTTGAGGATGAAAGGTAGACGCTCTCCACAATTACTTTCTACAAAGAAACATTCATAATAATCACTTTATGACCATGAGCACACACACTTTTCTTTTAATTGAAGAACAACTGCGTGTGCCTCCACCTCAAACACTTTATGACCATGAGCACACACACTTTTCTTTTAATTGAAGAACAACTGCGTGTGCCTCCACCTCACTCTTCCGAGGCTTGCACAATGCCCAGTGCAGTCTTCGGCGGGGGCTGGCTGGGGCGAGTCTGAGACGTCCTCATTGCTTGGTTTTGCTCGCTCGAAAGTGTCACTCATAGTGGTTGAAAATGTCACTCATAATTACACTATTATGAAAATGTCACACATAGCAGACTGAAACCTTGGCAGCTATGTTGCAGTGCTGCAGCCGCCCCGGATCCCACCCCGGCCTCCCCCGGTACCTGATAGGCCTGCAGGCCGCAGCGGGAACTCTCTCTGCCTCTTGCCTCTTGTCTTGCCGGCCGCGCGCGCACAGCCACCCTGCTGCCCGTGGCGTCACGTGATGTCACGTCGACGTTCGAATTGAACAGGCGCTTTCGTTTTGAAATTCGAGGAGATTCGGATTCCCGGCCAACATGAGTTCTTCTGACTTCTTCTGCTGTTTGATGGCCGGGAATCCGAATCTCCTCGAATTTCAAAAGTTGATTTAAGAAGCTCCAGCGTTTAAGTCCATTTCAGGTCATTGTTTTTTGCCCGCCGGCCGCCCTCCACCTTTTGCCGCCCTAGGCGGCCGCCTAGTCCTGCCTAGTTGTAGAAACGGCCCTGCCCGTCGGCGTCATCCTCCAACTCAGTCCCAGAATCAGAGGCTCTGTTCTCAGCTCAGTCTCAGAGCAAGTTTGAATTTGTGGTGAGGGGGCCTCCTGGTCCTCCGGGGCATTGCCAGGGCTAGTTTTATACCAGTGAGTCTTTCTCCTGAGGAGAAGTACAAGAAAATGCAAGTGGTGCCACAGAAAGTAGAACGTATGATTTGAAAAGAGAAAGCACAGTGTTAGTGTTACAAATGTGAAACTGTGACTACACAAAGACTAAAGCTGTAAAAAGAAATAGGGTGGAAAGAGTGGAGAAAAGGGAGGAGAGAGTGAGAGAGCTGAGAACGCTCACCATGACACTACATCACCAAAAGTAGACAGACATCAGCCAGGTTGAAGAATGGCTGGTGAGAAACCCATAGTTCCTGAACTCCTGTGTCCTTGGCTCTTGCCTTCCAGCAGTGGACCAACAGATGTTGCATAACCACTTTCAGGTCAATTATTCAAAAGAGATCCTCATCCTTCAAATCTGGTCTTCGCAACATCACCACTACTGTATGTCTCCTAACACTAGGACCTACCTCACCTGCATCCAGCAAGGCAGTGGTGATCATGGACTCTGACCTCTTCCTTCTTCCCTCGGCAGATCAGGGTATAAAAGCCTCCTTTTTCACCTGAATAATCCTGTTTCACTTTTACCAGCAAAGGGGAAAAGGACACCATACAATGTGTTCTCGTTCTCTATACCACACCAATGGTTTAAGTCTAGGAACTTTAGTCTCTATCCCCTGCTTCTCACCCCGGCAACCATGATCACATCACCCCAGCCCTTCATACTCTTCATTGGACCCGAGTGGCAAAACATATCTCTCAGAGAAGCAGCATTTGCAAAAACTAATGCTCAAACACTGAAAGATATTACTCTTAAACACCTAACAGTATCATAAATCAAATTTGACATACTTTATACTCATTTTCTCATTATAGCTCACTCTTACCAATAGGCAAGATAATTTAAGTAATCTTATATCAACTTTTCCTATGCTAATTAATGCCCCTTACCACTAGCTTCCAGTTTTCATGTAATTTATATAGGGCATAATATCACTTTGGATAAAGTTAACATAGCGTGCCATTTCAAATATTTTACTATCACTGTACTTGACTAACTGCAGTACTTGATGCTTTCCTCTCCCTATTTCTACCAGGCACAATCCGTTCATTCGGTTATACCATAGAGCAAGATATCTTCATTCAAATCCAGACTCTAAGTACTAAATACCATACATTATGTTTCTTTAATGACAAATTGACCCAGTGAGTATTCCACCCACCTGTCACACCTCAGTATGCTTTCATTTACTTTCACAAGTCTAAGGGCCTCATTACAAGTCTGGCGGTCCATGGACCGCCAGACTCACGGGGGCGCAGCAGTGGCTGTCTTCCAACTGTCCTATTAGGACCAGGGCAGTCGGGCAGCCCTGGGACGACCGCAACGGCAGTGGTGCAGCAGTCTTGAGGGCAAAAATGCTTGGCGGGCCGCTGCGGCCCTGCCAAGCATATTACGAGTTTCGTCGCCGCCACACTTTTCATGGCGGTGCGACCATCATGAAAAGTGTGGCGGTGAGGAAACAGAGGGGGCCCTACAGGGCATTGTGCCTCTGCGCCATGCGATGCATGCATGCCAGTACCTGCACGGCATGGACTGCATCAGTCCATGCCGTGCAGGTACTGATTTTGACGTTCCCATTGCGGTGCCCATTTCATAGGTACCGCTGTGGGAACACCCAAGAACTGCCCACCAGATAAGAGAAAACTCCTAATCTGCCGGGCAGTTGAACATCGGGTTTGGCGGTGCGGGACCGGGGCAATCCAGCTCCCGCACTGCCAAACTTGTAATGAGGCCCTTAGTCACCTCTCTAACTATACTTTCACTCTTATCCCTCAATGCTATTCCAGGACAGTACAAGCTTGGGCAAGTACTACCCCTAGAGGATTCACCAATCTCAGTCAGACAATGCAACAGACCGCACAATATTAGCAACAGCAACTATATACAGTAATTACCCCATTCTTCACACAACAATAATCAGGCCCATCCCAAAGTCATATCTTCTTGCTAGCATTCCTTTATACATATTCTCATCCACAACTATGCGTGTGCCTCTTGACTGAGCATTCACAAGAAAGAATTGTGGTACTACTGCCACTTCAATTATATTTACTCCTTTCCTTCTCAGACCAGCCAGTTTTTATTTTTTGTCACCTATTATTGTTAAGGTCTACATTAAGCCTTGTCGCAGTTCGCAGAGTTCTGCTACGCGGAGCTCCGCGAAGTGCAAAAAAAATCCTGCCGCGCTACACGGAGCTCCGCAAGCAGTGGAGTGGTTTGGATAAATGCTGTTTGCGGTGATTTTCAGTGCGAGGTGCTTGTCTGCACTGTGCAATCATCACGAACGGCACCATGCACAGTACGAACGGGCGCTGCTTCCTTTCTGCCGCTCGAGTAGATTTTTACTCGAGCAGCAGCTTTCTCAACGCGAGCGGACAGTTTCTCAACGCGAGTGGTCGTAAGCATACGTGACCACTCGCAATGAAAAATCTGACCGCCTGCATTGAGATATCGCGCCGGGAGGTTGATTTTCCACGCTCGCCGACTTGATGTTGACGATCGCGAACGAGGCAAAATCTCGCCGGGAGGTGGATTTTTCTCGCTTGCCAACTTGACGTTGACGAACGCGAGCGAGGGAAAAAACTCTGCTCCGCGGAGCAGAGTTTTTCGGAACTCCGCGTAACGCGGAGTGCGGAAATCTCCACAAACTCCATGAGCAGAGCGGAGTTCACCGCCCAGACTTAGGGCCCGATTCTGATGCGGGTTGGAAAAGCTTCCTGTTAGAATTGGGGGTCTCTAGTTGGCACAGGTAGGTACTTGTGACAAATAGGGACCCTCGCCTCTAGTCAGGGTAAAGGGGTACACTCCTAAAATAACCCCTGCTCACCCCTTGGTAGCTTGGCACGAGCAGACAGGCTTATCTCAGAGGCAGTGTGTAAAGCATTTGTGAACACATACAGTAATCTAGTGACACACTACAGATGGACACCACACAAGGTTTTATATCAAAAATAAGTATTCTTTATATAGTTTTAACACAAGACCATAAACGACAAAAATCCACAATACTGTACTTAAAATGGTAGTTTTAGCTTAGTTCAGTTCAGTTCTTAAGATGCGACACTTTAAGTCAATGTACCTTACGATGCGGGACGCTTCCACAACAAGCAATGTTGCAGCGATGGAAATGCGACAAAGTTCTGGTGCAAAGAAATAAAGACGTCAAGTTCTTCCTGATGCGGCACGCTTCTCCGAGGTTGCGAGAAGTCTCGATTCGATGCGTCAACTGCAGCGGCGACACCCTTGTTCAGCGATGCGACGGCAACAGCTTCGGCTGCGACACTCTTCTCCAACGTTGCGAGACGCTTCCGCTCGATGCGACAACTGCAGCGGCGACACCCTTGTTTCGTGATGCGACGGCAGCAGCTCCGACGGCGGCACGCTTCTCCGTGGATGCGAGGCGCTTCTCTTGATGCGGTGCAATGCGACAGCTACAGCGGCGACACCCTCCTTCGGAGTTGCGACGGCAGCAGCAGCGACGGCGACACGCTTCTTCCTCGATGCGAGACTCTTCTCTTGATGCGGTGCAATGCGACAGCTACAGCGGCGACACCCTCCTTCGGAGTTGCGACGGCAGCAGCAGCGACGGCGACACGCTTCCTCTTCGTTGCGGGACGCTTCTCTCGATGCGGTGCAATACGACAGCTACAGCGGCGACACCCTCCTTCGGAGTTGCGACGGCAGCAGCAGCGACACGCTTCTTCCTCTTGAGTCGCGCTTCCAGCTCCTTGCGACACGCAGTCCCTTCAGAAGGCCCAAAACAGCAGCAGGCACTTCCAAAGGATTCTTGGGGAGCTGGTGGTTGAAGTCTGTTGTCCCTGAGACTTCAGCAGGAGGCAAGCTCTTTTCTCAAGCCCTTGGAGATACTTTACAAGTTGAATAAAAGTGCACACAAAGTCCTTTCTCCTTCCTTTGGCAGTCAGGCAACCACTGCAGGCAGATCCCTCTAGCTTAGGGATAGTCTTCTCCTCAGTTTCTTCTTGGTTCCGCTCCTCAGCAAAGGTTTCTTCTTGTTTTCCCAAAGTGATCTAATTTCCTAGGGGTCTGGGTCCCCTTTTATACACAGTTTTCCTTTGTTCTCTGAAGGCAGAGAGGCCTCTGCCTAGTCAAAACCAGTTCTGGTCAGTCCTGGAGCACTTTGTTTTTCTGACTCCTTCTTTCCTTTCAGAATGTGGGGCAGGGTGCTCAGCCGCCCGGCAGGAGGTGGAGCCAGCATTGTGGAAGGCAGGCACAGCCCTATTCAGACCCAGGTGCAACTCCTCCCTCCACTCTGGATGCAGATCTTTCTATTCAGCCCTGTGCTGACTCACCCTGTCTCCTGTAGCCACCCCCAGCCCCTGTCACTCAATCTCCAGACAAGGAATACACAACCTAGCAGAGGCAGGCTTGGAAGTTTAGGCAAGAAAATACCCACTTTCTAAAAGTGGTATTTTCAAACACAGAATGTTAAAACCAACTTCACTAAAAGATGTATTTTATCATCCTGAGTTCAGGCATACTAAATTCGTTTTTCTACCATGTTCCCTGGGTCAGTTCTGACTATAAGGTGTAATAGTCAGTCTGCCCATTCTGGCCTATGGAGAGCAGGTAGCCTTGCAATAGTGAAAAACGAAAATGGCTGTAATTCACTATTAGGACATGCCACACACACCAGGGCATGTCCTACCTTGTACTTACAATGCACCCTGCCCTAGGGCATACTTTAGGGGTGACCAACATGCAGTAAAGGGAAGGTTTAGGGACTGGTAAGTGGGTGTACTCACCAAGTCGACATGGCAGCCCTAGGCTGCACACAGGCTCTGCAATGGCAGGCCTGAGACACATTTTACAAGCCGCTTCTGTGGGTGGCACAACCAGTGCTGCAAGCCCACCAGCGGCATTGGATTTACAAGCCCTGGGCACACTCAGTGCACTGTACTAGGGACTGACAAGTAAACCAATCATCCAATCATGGAGTCACTAATCCATCACACAATTTATAATGGGGAGAGCATATGCACTTTAGCACTGATCAGCAGTGGTAAAGTGCCCAGAGTCATAAAACAGCCAACAACAGGTCAGACAAAATATAGGAGGAAGGCAAAAAGTTTAGGGATGACCCTGCAAAAAGGGCCAAGTCCAACACAACCCCCTTCCAGCCAAAACGCAGGGTGGACCAATCACTACCTTGATGGGCTTCCCTGCTTTGGGCGATAGAACCTGGACCTGGCCCGCAACAGCAGGGGCATACTCCAGTTCTACGCCAATCTGAACCTATTGGAATCCCTCTGTCCATACTCTCAGGGCCCACCAAGCTAATCCATGGGGAACCCTTCTCCTCACCTGTGGACCCCACCTGTGCAGCACCTAACCTTAACTGGCTCACAGGTGTGTCCCAACAGACAGACAGCAAGCCACAGTGGCCACTGACGGGGGTCAGGGATGAGACCCAGGCCTTATGCCTCTCAGGGCTCTCAAACCTCTGTGGCGTCAGAGAGCGGGGGGCAGTAGCCCCAGGTGCTTGGCACCCTTTGTCCACTCTCCCTCCTGTCAGGTCAGGTATGACATCCTGGCGCTGACCCACCAGCCCCGGGCCTATACCCGGCGGCTGGACTGGAGACTGGGGTGGGCTTTCCCACACCCGGTCCTCCTCCTTGGGGCTCTGTACCCTCCCACCTGGAGCGGTACCCCTTCCAGAATTGTCAGGGCACCTGCGGCAGGTGTCCTGCACAATTCGCCCACCAGTTCAGGGGTTCTATCCTGCAACTGGGCGTCCAGGTCAGGGGGACACCCTGAACCTGGTCCTCCAATCTAGGGTCTAAACCCTCCAGTTGAACCGGGGTCAGAGGCGAGGACTCCCTCCCTCTGCAACCCCTTCCAGAGTACTGCCCCCTCCCATCAGGAGCGGTACCCCCTACCAGAATTGTCAGGGCACCTGTGGCAGGTGTCCTGCACACTCGCCCACCAGTTCAGGGGTTCTATCCTGCAACTGGGATTCCAGCATGGGGTCTGTACCCTTAGACTGGGCAGAGGCCAGGGGTGAGGCTGTCCTCTCCCCGCCCCCCTTACTGGGGTCCTGCACCCTTCCACCTGGAGCGGTGCCCCCAGAAGACAAACTGGTAGGGGCACTGTTAGCAGCTGCCCCTTCCTCCAGGTCAGGGGGACACCCTGAACCTGGCCCTCCAACCCAGGGTCTGTACCCTTAGGCTGGACCTGTGCCTGGCAACCCAGGACTTCCGGGAGAGTACACCAACCCCCCCCAAGGGAAACACACTCCTTTAGAGTTGTGTAATAATCTGCCTGGCGCACCAGGACTTCCTGGGGAGCACGCATGCCCCCCCAGAGGGTAACACATCTCTCATGTGTTGTGTGACAGTCCGCCTGGCGCAGATCTCCCGACGCCTGTCCATCTGACAGCGCGGGGAGATCCCCCAGGACAGAAGTGGTGTTACCATGGTCATTCACTGGTGACTCAGCCCTTCTGGCTGGTCCCTGACCCACTGGTTGTTCCACTGGGGACTCTCTCCCCCTCTCACCCCTCACTCTGGACTTCTGCACCCTCCCAACTGGAGCGGCACTGCCAGACACCAGAAACACTGGAGCTCCATTTACAGACGCTCCAGGTTCTCTAGACACTAGGAGATCCTCCTCAACAGGCGGCCCATCAGGACAGCCTAGGCTCCCTACCTGGTGTTCCCTTAAAGAACCATCCAGGCTCTGAGACTGGGTTTCGGGCACCTTGGGACACGCAGCCCCACACTCACTCCTTCTCCACTGAGACAGGACGTGAGTCCCTGCACCCCTCCCATTACCACGGGACCTAGCTGGGCTACACTGAACCTCTCCCACCACTCTGGGTTGGAAGACACCTGAGCCACTCCTCTTAGGGTCACTCCCCAATGCCTCTTCAGACCCTCTGGAATCCACCAAAAGGTCTGCCTCCAATGTGAGCTCCCTGGGGTCAGAGAACTCACTCTCCAACAGGTGTTGGCATAGCTCTGGAAAACAGGGACTTACAATATGCTCTCCCACAATTGGATCACACAGCCCCCTACAGGGGTTAACCAAACTATCCTTCACCTCACCATCCAGTGCCTCGCACACGTACTCCACACCACTCTCCTGAGATTGGCAAGACAGTAACTGACTGTCTCTGTCATTCAACCCACACTCTTCTGGGCGGTCTTCACACTCACATACCAGGACTTCAACCATGGGGGAACCCCTCTCCCTGCACCTCTCATCTAGAGTCAGTAGAGTGTCCCTCCCACCACTAGGACCATGAATCCCTGCGTCAGTTTCCCTATTCCTCTCAGGGACACTGCGCACTACTGGAGCTACCTCATGTCCTTGAACCTCCTGGTGTATGTTAACCCCCTCCAAGTCAGGTGCCACCTCTCTGGGTGTGTGCACTACTCTCTCAGCACTGAATAACTTAATTTTGCTGCCACCATCTGAGCTGGACTCCACCTCCAACTCAGCAAAGCTCACTTCCTGAGCTGCCCAAATTTCTTTTTCTTGGGCTAAGGCCCTCTGAGCCTCATCAATCTCTCTCAGCTCTTCATCAATTTCTTTCAGCTTCTGCTCATGAGCCAGAAGCCAGCTATCTTTTTCTGTTTCTCCCTCACTTTTAGAGAATTCCTCCTCCTCAGACTCAACTGGTAGTGTTGCCTTCCAGCGGGGTAACTCATACTGAAATAGGGATGCCTCTAGATCCTCCCTGGACCTTCTCTTCACAGGCAGCCCTCTTTCCTTGCAAAACACACGTAGCTCCTTCATTGTGTAGACAAACATGTGCCAGAAGTCGAGTTCCATTTTGCAACAACTAACCAGAGTCATAGTATCAAAAAATACCTCCAGGAGGACACCATAAAACAGAAAAACAGTATGTGGTCGCGTTTGGTCTGCACTCACTAGTAGTGTTCACCAATCACTGTACATGAGTCACAAATGCAAGTCCAGAATCCTCACCGCTGACCACCAATGTTAGAATTGGGGGTCTCTAGTTGGCACAGGTAGGTACTTGTGACAAATAGGGACCCTCGCCTCTAGTCAGGGTAAAGGGGTACACTCCTAAAATAACCCCTGCTCACCCCCTTGGTAGCTTGGCACGAGCAGACAGGCTTATCTCAGAGGCAGTGTGTAAAGCATTTGTGAACACATACAGTAATCTAGTGACACACTACAGATGGACACCACACAAGGTTTTATATCAAAAATAAGTATTCTTTATATAGTTTTAACACAAGACCATAAACGACAAAAATCCACAATACTGTACTTAAAATGGTAGTTTTAGCTTAGTTCAGTTCAGTTCTTAAGATGCGACACTTTAAGTCAATGTACCTTACGATGCGGGACGCTTCCACAACAAGCAATGTTGCAGCGATGGAAATGCGACAAAGTTCTGGTGCAAAGAAATAAAGACGTCAAGTTCTTCCTGATGCGGCACGCTTCTCCGAGGTTGCGAGAAGTCTCGATTCGATGCGTCAACTGCAGCGGCGACACCCTTGTTCAGCGATGCGACGGCAACAGCTTCGGCTGCGACACTCTTCTCCAACGTTGCGAGACGCTTCCGCTCGATGCGACAACTGCAGCGGCGACACCCTTGTTTCGTGATGCGACGGCAGCAGCTCCGACGGCGGCACGCTTCTCCGTGGATGCGAGGCGCTTCTCTTGATGCGGTGCAATGCGACAGCTACAGCGGCGACACCCTCCTTTGGAGTTGCGACGGCAGCAGCAGCGACGGCGACACGCTTCTTCCTCGATGCGAGACTCTTCTCTTGATGCGGTGCAATGCGACAGCTACAGCGGCGACACCCTCCTTCGGAGTTGCGACGGCAGCAGCAGCGACGGCGACACGCTTCCTCTTCGTTGCGGGACGCTTCTCTCGATGCGGTGCAATACGACAGCTACAGCGGCGACACCCTCCTTCGGAGTTGCGACGGCAGCAGCAGCGACGGCGACACGCTTCTTCCTCTTGAGTCGCGCTTCCAGCTCCTTGCGACACGCAGTCCCTTCAGAAGGCCCAAAACAGCAGCAGGCACTTCCAAAGGATTCTTGGGGAGCTGGTGGTTGAAGTCTGTTGTCCCTGAGACTTCAGCAGGAGGCAAGCTCTTTTCTCAAGCCCTTGGAGATACTTTACAAGTTGAATAAAAGTGCACACAAAGTCCTTTCTCCTTCCTTTGGCAGTCAGGCAACCACTGCAGGCAGATCCCTCTAGCTTAGGGATAGTCTTCTCCTCAGTTTCTTCTTGGTTCCGCTCCTCAGCAAAGGTTTCTTCTTGTTTTCCCAAAGTGATCTAATTTCCTAGGGGTCTGGGTCCCCTTTTTATACACAGTTTTCCTTTGTTCTCTGAAGGCAGAGAGGCCTCTGCCTAGTCAAAACCAGTTCTGGTCAGTCCTGGAGCACTTTGTTTTTCTGACTCCTTCTTTCCTTTCAGAATGTGGGGCAGGGTGCTCAGCCGCCCGGCAGGAGGTGGAGCCAGCATTGTGGAAGGCAGGCACAGCCCTATTCAGACCCAGGTGCAACTCCTCCCTCCACTCTGGATGCAGATCTTTCTATTCAGCCCTGTGCTGACTCACCCTGTCTCCTGTAGCCACCCCCAGCCCCTGTCACTCAATCTCCAGACAAGGAATACACAACCTAGCAGAGGCAGGCTTGGAAGTTTAGGCAAGAAAATACCCACTTTCTAAAAGTGGTATTTTCAAACACAGAATGTTAAAACCAACTTCACTAAAAGATGTATTTTATCATCCTGAGTTCAGGCATACTAAATTCGTTTTTCTACCATGTTCCCTGGGTCAGTTCTGACTATAAGGTGTAATAGTCAGTCTGCCCATTCTGGCCTATGGAGAGCAGGTAGCCTTGCAATAGTGAAAAACGAAAATGGCTGTAATTCACTATTAGGACATGCCACACACACCAGGGCATGTCCTACCTTGTACTTACAATGCACCCTGCCCTAGGGCCTACTTTAGGGGTGACCAACATGCAGTAAAGGGAAGGTTTAGGGACTGGTAAGTGGGTGTACTCACCAAGTCGACATGGCAGCCCTAGGCTGCACACAGGCTCTGCAATGGCAGGCCTGAGACACATTTTACAAGCCGCTTCTGTGGGTGGCACAACCAGTGCTGCAAGCCCACCAGCGGCATTGGATTTACAAGCCCTGGGCACACTCAGTGCACTGTACTAGGGACTGACAAGTAAACCAATCATCCAATCATGGAGTCACTAATCCATCACACAATTTATAATGGGGAGAGCATATGCACTTTAGCACTGATCAGCAGTGGTAAAGTGCCCAGAGTCATAAAACAGCCAACAACAGGTCAGAAAAAATATAGGAGGAAGGCAAAAAGTTTAGGGATGACCCTGCAAAAAGGGCCAAGTCCAACACTTCCCGACCGAGGGCCTGATTCTGATGCGGTTAGGAAGGCCTCCTAACGGCATTTGCTCCTTCCAAATCGGATCGGGAACGTGTCTTCCCGACCGAGGGCCCAATTCTGATGCGGTTAGGAACAAATGTTCCCATTGAAGTCAATGGGAGTTCAACCAAATTGTATCTGGAAGCATCCGGATGCATCCTACTCCGCCGGTCGGACTTTCCCGATCCGAGTGGGTCGGACACCATTTCCCAACCGAATCGGTCGGGAAGCTTTTCCAACCCGCATCAGAATCGGCCCCTTAGTCTATATCTGGCTACCAACATTGATTTGTAACCTTCAATACCAATAGTGCTCATGGTGCATGTACTGATTTACAAAAGCATCAATAAAACTAAATGAAAATTTGTTATGAAGTCAAAGAACTGCCACCATTTTGATATCTCTTCCTCGCTCTTTCCTCTATGTTTTATCACTTGGTGCTGGTCTCGTTTTTTCTTGGTTAATTTTTTTTTTTACCTCTCTATCAGTGTATTCATTGTTTAATTCACCTGTGGTCATGTGCCACTCAATTCATATTGGTATGAATGAACTTATGAAGGAACTATGGGCCAGAATTAGAGTTTAGCAGACAGGGTACTCAGTCATTGTTAGTGGGTCACAAGGCGATGGAGTACCCTGTCCACCAAATGCTCGTCCGCTGGCTCATTAAGAGTCTGGGCAGATCTTAGGTTTTGCATCGATGGAGCCCAAGTTGGCTCCACCTATAGCAAACTTCATACAGCAGCCGAATGGAGTAGGGGTGATCAGAGAAAGGACACTACACTATTCACCCTATTTGGGGTGGACAGTATAATGTCTTTTTTGCAGTCTCTCTCCGTGAGGGACAAAACAAAATCAATGACCCCCACACACTGGGAGAAAGATCTCTGGTTGGGGAGTCATTCGTTTTTTGTTGTTTCTGAAACAAACTCCAGCTTTGGGAATTTATTTCAGAAAACCAAGCACTTTTGAAAAGTTTCGTGACTGGTAGTCATCACCGATGGCAGCCATCAACCAAACTTTTTGTGCATTGAAAGAAACTGCTGTGACTGCGGCTTCTTTCAGTGTACAGACATGACCACTGGGATGGTAGTCATCTCTAAATCTGCTAGATGGTAGTCCACCTGCGGGACTGATTTATGTTCTCCATCACCCTGATGGATGAAGTACTGTCTGTCAAATGTAAAACCAAGATTTTGTGTTGTACAGCATGCAATGATAGATTATTTTATGAAAATCCTCCCATGTAGGGACGAAAAGTGTTGGCTATCCTGATGTACAAGAAGAAGGCTGCCTTCATACTATTACAACTATGTGTGCAGAGCTCCAAATTGTTTTCTTGTAATTCATTGAACCTTAGACAAGTCAATAGATTATCTATCCTGGCACATTGAACAAGTAAACTTGTGTATGCAAAAAATATCTCCTTCTAAGCTCTCTGTGTCACCCTTTGAGCCAGCTTCGATGCTGGACCAATCTTCCTGTAGCTTAACCTCTGCACCTATAGCCCAAGAAGGACCCTCGGATCCAGATTGCCTTTTTTTCTCAACATTGATTACCGCTAAGAGACACTAAATAACACAACAAAGGTGATGAGCAGTTAGAAACAAGTTTGGATAAACCGAATTCAAAGCCCTGCGCACTCACCCACTGGGTCAGTTTATCCTTCTGACACATAAGTTGAACCATAAAACACAGAGTAGTGGGGAGTCAAGAATTTGTATACAAATTCACCATACAACAGAAATGATTTTGGTATCAAGTAATTGTATTAGGAATTAACCTATGATACATAGGTTCACTATAATTGCAGTCATAGTGATAAATGTATTACATTCTTGTGCTCATATTGTTATAACCCTTGAAAATTAATACAGATACTGAAGTTGCCAAGCTGCCAACAGGTGTTTCGCGGAGTACAAAACCCCTTCTTCAGGGCAAACAAACTTCAGAAGGACTATCTGAGCAGTACAAGCCAAAGGAACTCAAAACCATAGGATAATGAATGAATAAAAACTCTTGTTCGATGTTTTGTTCCGCAAAATTAATACTCAACCTTCATGATCAAGAGAAAGAATGGCAAACTGGCTTGATAGGGCCCAATCCATTTGCTATCCAAGAGTCTTTTCCCTTCCCAATTGTACGGCACATGCCCAAATCCAGGAGGAGTTTTGCTTGGTCTTACAGCACTGGGCACTCTAAGCCTAATTCTTACTATATTGCGCGAAAGCCAAACAAGCAAAAGAAAACACGCTAAAAAACATAATTTGGGAAATAATTAAAAATCCCTTGACCAACTGGCATAAGTATTTCAGTTTTGCATTGGATATGCTAGAGGTCCAAGACATTTGGTCTAGTGGCCTCCCAGTGCTAGTAGTCTCTGGACTAATAACCAAGCAATCAAAAGCAATATCCAGGGAACAGGACATCCTGACCATTAAGAAATTGGCCTATGGCAGCTGGGCATCCACACTGTATGAACCAGGGGCCCTGACGATTTATCTTTCTCTGCCATTTAGTTTAGCCCTAAAACAGGAGCTAATGAGACTGCAATTTGGCTTAATTACTTTAAAAAAGGACTGGTATGGCCAGAACACCCTTGATGAGCATGATAGACGTTGCCGTTTCTGTGCAAAACAGGAGGAATTATTAACCCATATACTTTGCATTTGTGAAAAGCTGCTCCATCTGAGGATATTTTAGCTGCATCCATTATGGCATGCCTGACAAGTGAGTCCTCATAGTTGTCAGCTCGATTCCTGAAGTTCCTGAGAGCAGTTTTGGCATCACCAACATGTGTACCCGACACTACACCCTAATAGACCGCTAAAGACATCAAATTCTTTCAATTCTTAACTTCGCTGGTGAACCCATTGCCCTTTCCCCTTCTTTAACTTGGCAGCATTGAAAGACTACTCACTTGAGATAAGACTTTCCCCCATGTTTCTGTGATGCTACCTAACAACTGCATTTTCATCTGGGCATAGCTAAGAGACACAGCACATGGATAAAGCACCTTTATGAACCCTAGGCTTTTCCCTCTCTATTTTTAGCTTCATAGGAAGACTATTTGTGATATCATTTGCACTCATTGAGTCTATGACATCATTTAGCAATTGTATTTCAACCAGGGCTCTGATAAAAGGTAGTGCGCATGGATAAGCTATCCTCTTGACGAGACCTCCAGCCAGGTTTTGAATTCGCAATTGCACTTTAGTCCAGTCTGTCAAGCAGCACTGTTGGTGGTTATGGTGCCTGCCCCGTACCTCATCCAGGGAGAAAATTGCACTTTAGACTTCTCTGCACCATAGTATCTGCACCTTATATTCATGTATTTTAATAAGGCACAGTGACCTTTTTAACCATACTCTCTAAATTGTAGTGATTTTTAATTTACTCAAGTTTTTATGACCCCCATAGGCCTTTGTAAGAACTGTTATATTGTTGATATGTAAAAAAAAATCCACCTATGGCTCTTGTTTGTAATGATTTTAAATAATCGTACAATAGAGAATGTATTTACTGATTACTTCATGATCGTGTGTTAGATCACGGTTCCTGGTACAAACACACAGAAGTCATCGTAGGAAAAAATGTCATAAGTGAAAAATAGCAAATAAGCTTCTGCCTGAGCTCTGTCCGTCCAAGCACTGTAGTGCAATCCTATAACCACTGTCTTGAGAAAATCATACATTTACCAAAATACTCCAAAGACATAAGATGGTGTCTTCTCTAAGCCAGAATCTGAAAAGCGTTCCTGCATCAAACCTCCTCGCAAATAGCCAGGGTGACAAGCAGGTGGTAGTATGCAATACCAAGTGCAACTCTATCTACGCTAACTTCTCTCGAGTCCATGGCATGCCTAAATGCAGCACTAATTCACAGTGGCATGACTGGAGCACCCTATATGCCCTCAAATATAACACTCAAAGTTTTCCACACCCATCATCCTATAAACATACCCTCTCTCAGGCATTCAGAGGAAGATTGGTAGTCTCTGACCCGACAGTACCTAACAGCATTTCAAGCTACACCAGTGTTATGAAGCAATATACAAATGTTTCAATATAATACACATTTTAGGATTTTTCTGACAAATCCCATTCTCCTGCTGTTTGTGAGAATCAAAAATAAATCCATGCTCTTGGGACGGAAAAGTCCACTGCATGGTGATGAACCTACCATGAATGCCCTTCTCACTAGCGCAAGCAAGCGCAGTATTCATAAACTTCAGGTGACGCAAAATGCCGCTGCCAGAGTCTTGCTAGGGATTACCCGCTTTGACTCAGCTTCTAAGGCTCTTGCTCAGCTTCATTGGTTACCTATCAGCAAACGCATTCAGTTCAAAGCCTTATGTACTGCGTTCAAGGCTACACGCGGCAGGGGCCCTAGGCAATTGTCGCAATTCTTCAAGTCTTACATCCCGGCCAGATCACTGAGATCCTCAGACAGTGGCAATCTGATTATGCCCAAGATGTTTAAGGTAAAGTGGGGAGGCAAAAGCTTTGCATATACCACCACCAAACTCTGGAACTCCCTGCCTACTTCTCTCAAAACTGAACCTAACCTGTTGCAGTTCAGGAAGCGTTTAAAGACCTGGCTGTACTAAACTTACCTTACTATTCGACCTCTCTGCCTGCGTGTCTATCCAGCGCCTAGATACCCTCGGGTCTGTGTAGCGCTTTACAAATCCTTCATTTCATTTCATTTACAAATCCTTCATTTCAATGCCCCAGCAGCATACATAATTGGTCTCCTGCTACGGATTTTTGGTCATAGGCGAGCACGAATCATGCATGTGTGCCATGACCTAGGCCAATCTCGTGGTAATGTGGTCTTCTTAGATCGGGATAGGCACACCAAGAACTACCTTCATAGTGGAAGAGGGCTACGGCCCATGCCAGGAGTTAACTGACACAAGCACGGTGGAGGCAGCATGCCTGTTTTGTGTTTCATAAGAGTCAGTAGTGCGAATAGGCCTTTTAACCTTTGTCACTGGAGTGGTGCCCACCGGCCCACTCATGTAAATTTTCAGCTGCTGGGTATTGAACTCACCCGTAGCCTACATAATGACTGTATATAGTGCCAGTCAATGCATGATGCCTGCCTCTGCGTGCTGCATTATAAGTGTGACTGAGATTGGTACATAACATATAGACCTGTGGGTTTCATTTTGGAAGCTCAGGGCCTGGAAGGGCTAATTGGAAGTGAGGACTGCGATCCCAGACAGAAGATGTGAATTGCTAACACTACTGATGGATGGGGTGGGAACACCAACACTGGAGGTAGGAGAGTAGAGCATCCTCTGCACACATCAAAGGGGTCTATGATTCAAGGAAGAGTTACTGGTTAGTGGGGGCTGAACTTATTGTCAGGCGAGATGATGTGTCTGATAAGGTAGGCACTGTAATACCGGGAAATCATAATAGAAAGACTTAGGCATTTGAAACTTTATAAGGCATATTTCAGTGGAGGCTGACAGCCTGGTGTAATCCCAGGTTACTCCCTTGTCCTGTGTTGTGTTTCAGTCGGAATTGTAGATGCTCCTGCTGTGAGAGATTGTACTTTTGAAAAAGAACAGGACAGAGTAGAGGTTATTTCAAAGGAGTTGACTCCAACAACATGGATTTCCAAGAGTCAGACACTAAATCACATTTGTGTCTAGAAATGGACTGTAAAAGTGGGATCATGAGTCCCACAAGTGGTTATCAGTGTGAAAATATTACAGAGACTTTGAGCTGCTGCAACCAGTACTGGGAACCAAGGTCTGCTAGTCTCTCTGTTGGCTGAGGGGCCATCACCCAGGAAGTCAAGACCACTTGCCCTGACCCTGGAGTGCCAGCCCTATGTCTGTTTTCAAGACCAGTAAACCCTGTGAGGAGGAGAAGAAAACCAACAGGGAGTGAGGCCCAGCAGTGATCATTTTGAGGGGATCCTGGTGAGCAAAGTGTGAGACTTCCGGTCTGACTGGGAACATTGCGAAAGTGCAGGCTGTTCATCACTCTCTTGGAAAGTCAATGACCTCCATATGCCAGGTGGGTTCCACTGTGAAGCTTAGGACTGTCGCCCTTGCTGGAGTAAATGGGTGACCCTTATATGCCAGGTAGGGGCACTGTGAAGTTGAGTGCAATCTCCCTTGCTGTTGAAAGTTGGTGACCTCTGTATGCCAGGTGGGGGACACCGTGAAGCTGCCGATCATCACCCTGGAACATCGTGCCAAGAGGGTTCCTGCTGGAAGTTCAAACAAGAGAGAGCTGACCTACAAACACCACCAGTAGTAACACTTACCAAACACTGAGGAAGCCGCGGAGAAGACATCAGACACTGCCAGGGAATGTGGCAGCCATGATGCCTCATCCAGAAGACACTGTTGGAAGCCACAACCCTTATGCATTGAGAGGCCACAGCACAAAAAAACGCGTCCCGGTCCTCCTTGAAATCGCCAGCTGCACTTGATCAGGTAAGACTTTCTAGGCCATCAGGCTTTCCTGAGAATTTACCGAACTTAGGATCTGATTCACAAACTGAACTTTCTAGTACATTTTGTAGCACTACAAAACATACTACAAAATGTAAGTTTTACCTGTACTTATGTGTGCAGAGTTCTCCGCCCCGACTGCAGAGTCTCTGCACACCTTAACATAGGTTTTTAGTAGTAAATGTGGGAGGGACACAAGGGACTGGGTGGGAAAAGGGGCAGACTTCCTCCTAAAGGGGAAGGGATTAAGAAAGAGAAATAGGGGTTTAGGGAGGGATGTCACCCACCCACACAAGAGTAAACCAATTTCTTTTCTCTGGGGGTGGAGACATGTAACTTACACTTTTTTGTGTTTATACTTGAAGTTTGTGAACACCAAAAGTAGTAAACTTACTCCAAAGGGTAAATTTACTCCAAAGTGTAAGTTACCTTTGTGAATCAGGCTCTTAGTGCGTAGCTCAGTTAAAATGGACTCTTATGGCTAGAACAAGAATTTGCCCCATAGTGACTAGCATAGGCCACATCTGAAAGTCACCTCCATCATCTAATGGAGATTAATCAGCCTTGTTAGAAAGGAAGTGAGGACTCAGGAACCCTGCCACGAGACGAAGCTAGTCCGCCAACCTTAACAGACAGTGGATATTATTTAGTGTGCTATTGATATGCTTGAAATGCTTTATCACAAAAGCTAGTATTTGACTGAACAATCAGCTTATTGGGGTTACTGTTCATACTTTGAGTCTAGTGTTTCTCTATGCCTTGCACCTACCTCCCTCCTGGGAAGCCTTAGACTGCTCGATCTGCGCTACCACAGAGAGTCAAGTGCTGAAGGGGTAGTACTTGGCCAAGCTGTTCAGCATCCATACTAGGTCAGGCCCCGGGAAACCAGGAGTAAATGGCCTCAACTCCGACGGTTGGGCCCGGCAGCCGCTGCCGGCGGCCCTCTGAAAGGGATTCTGATATTCAAAATGTACATTACCAATGCTGTTAATAATAATATTAATATGTGCAAACTAACTACACCTCTTTTAAATGTCACAACCATTTTAAAGTTATTTGCAGGTGTTCTTCTGTCGTGCTTTGAATGATGGTGTGCACGACTATCAATAGGGATAGATGAATGTTGAGAAATTTTGATCAGTTAATTTATGAAGGTTTAGCACATGATCCTCTAAAATATCCATCCAAACCGAGTCGACTCCAGAGTACAAGACTGAACAAGTGAGTAGGATATTATTAGTGCCACCCTACGAGCTAGCTGCACAAGGGCACTCTGGTTCCACAATTTGAGTGGGTGTAGTTTGGAGGCTGAATGCACCCTCCATTGTGGCTATTCATGAATCCCTATCAAGAGATGATAACCTCCTGCACACCAGTGGTGAAGTGACACTCTGTCTTGGTGTGCATGGTGCTCTGCACTGCTGGCCCAGGGCTCCTCTTTCCCAAGGCACTGTAGAGAACTGAAATGGGCCTAGAGTAAACCTTAGCACCAGGTGTGGGGGTTGTGTAATATGACCCCTGCAGACAGTGACGCACTTTGAAATGAAGCTAAGTGACACTCCATGAGCAAAGAATGGGATTTTTTTAGGCCTACATTCACAGAATGCTGAAGCTGCACAAGACAGTGTGCAAAGGAAAATCTGCATACACATGGATATTATGGCTATTTGCACCAGAGCTATCAAGTTTTCTGATTCCAGGTGAAAGTAACTCATCTCTTTCAGTTTTTTCCTTTGTGTTCTGGTTGTATTACCCCCCAGTTCTTAATGTGATGAACTGGAGGCAAAGAGGAAACGCAAGCATTGACAAAGCCAATAGGTCTGGCTATGGCAGGCTAGTACATTGGTTAATGTCTTTTTTATTTTTAGTGCAAGAATGTGCCACAAAACGATATAGAAATAAGAAAACTTGTGGTCACCTAATCGTGGCCACCAAATGCTTGCATTAAAAAAATCTAATTTAAAAGCATCCACTTATGTGGCCGTTTTACTAGTGGTTGTTTTTATATAAAAGAATTTTAGTTGTGCCATGCATTTTATTATTGTTTTTGAAGGAGACAAGTATAGACCACCAGCTAATCAAGCACTTAAATCACAGGCAGATACAATGTTACCTAAACACTGCAGCAGACAGACAATAAATCCAGTAGCGGCCCGTGGAGGGAGTTCCGTGAGGCGGTGAGGCGGGGCGGGGGAGGGGCAGGGTGGGGGGTAGTAAACACCGGAATATGGATGAACGGAGGTAAGTAAACAATTAAATAAATAAAACGAATTTCGTTGCGTTCACTGCAGCGCACGCAACGAAATTCGTTTTATTTATTTAATTGTTTACTTACCTCCGTTCATCCATATTCCGGTGTTTACTACACCCCACCCTGCCCCTCCCCCGCCCCGCCTCACCGCCCCACGGAACTCCCTCCACGGGCAGCTACTGAATAAATCTCCGTCTAGCTGTGCACCCGAAGTGCAGGCAAAATAAAAAGGTCTCTATTTAAATATAATATAAAAAATAACTAAAATAAAAAGCTCTCTTGCAACGAGGTTTATCGTTGAAGAGAAATTAACTATTTTAGGTGGATGTGAAGAATGTCCAAAAGCTTTGCACAGAAACTCAAAGTGAAGGGAACCAATGGCTAAAGTGGGCAGATCTATTGTGCCACGCTGTGTGCTGTGGTGGCAGAGTGCAAAATATAAATGAAAATGTAATTGCCCAATGGATCAAACCAGCTCACCAAAAGCCCCTCTGTGTACAATTATTATGTGGGATTTTTTTTTCATAAAAACAATAACCTAATAAGGTAAATAAAGCTGCCTCAGGCCAAACTTATAAATGGGACTGAGTGAGCTATTCACTCAATGAACTGGGAAATTTGAGAGCACGGTGACATTAGTAAAACTTTGCAAGATTCAAACTATAGTTTACGGTAGGGAGGGTGCACATTCTGCTAGCCTGTTGCTGTTAGTACAGTCAGGAATCTTTAAAACCTGAAAGGTTTTTGACCAATTGTCTGACCTAATAATTTTACAAATATAACTAAATTATTGGGCAAATGTAAAAATAGTAACTACCTTCAACAGTCCATAATCATACAATATTGTGTACAATGTAACTGTCCTAATGTAATTACAAATGCACCATTTGCCCTTTGGCTGAACCCTCGCAAGAATAGCCATAGCTCCCAGGTAGTCTCTTGTAATGCGTGAGACTTTCAGCTGGTCTTGACTTTTTAGCCATTAGAACTTTGCATGCTGGATTTTTTGAGCCCACATTTAAAATGTTAAAAATTAAACTAAAAGACATGGAATTCAAGTGCCCAGGGCTAAAATGCAAGGCTAGCTAAAAGTTCCACAAATGATACTGGGCCATGCCGCAACTGTGCACAGGATGGGGGTGTCTGGTGTCAGTCAAAATATGTATTTCATTTTTTTTTTTAAATAAGGTATTTTTGTACCATGATATTTCCAAAAACGAGTGAATCCTGGTAAAAAAATTTCACAGTCACTCTAGTTACTAAGTCACTCATGTTGACCGGGTACCTAGGCCAAAATTAACTAAATATCATGCACTAATGCGTGATTGTATGCAGTGCTACATTGGGCAAATGGGGAATATTATGTATCAAAACAAACACAAGGAGATGATGAACGGAGCACTAAAGCTTCTCAGACACTCACCCCTTAGTCACAGATCTGGGTTGAATCCATCATCATTCTTTAGCTCACTTCGCCACCCCAGTTCAGACCCAGCTATATGCAAATCAGTCTTGACCCTGTACCTCATGGCAACAGTCCAGCCTGAACTGCCAAGCCAGGTCTTCCCTGGACCGGAAACAAGCATCCTGGGACCGGTTTTGAGGTAACACCCCTCATCAATGTCAAACATCAGTACAGAGATCTGGGCCTAAATCCATCATTTATTTATTTTTGCTCCCCATGCCGTTCCAGTTTAAACCCAGCCATATTTGGCCACACATGCAGGAAATTCCATTTTAGGTATTGCTAAGGTGAGTGAGGCGTGTCAGATTTATACGCAAGGTAGATCCACTACAAAAAATGTATACGTAGTCACAACAGGCTAAGGTTAAGCCACTTAAAATGTGTAATTTTGCAGCAGTGACACGTTATATGTGGAAAATGACAAACTATTCTGCATTCCCACTGTTTGTAAGTGGTTTCATTTTGTACTGGGTCTCAACGCAAAGGTCACTCTACTTTAGCAGATCTGGCTTTGCATTGAACCATTGTAGTGTTTGGCCTGGTCCTGCCCCATATGCCCAATTTGCATACCTTAAGGGCAGGAATACTTGAAATATGCGATTCTGCTGCCATGGTTTTTGTTTACATGATTATGGATTTGCCGGATTTGCCAAACAATCCATCATTTGCTGCATAATCTGCTGCTTTAAAAATTGTCTCTAGCTAAAAGGGATCAATAGTTACAAAAAACTTGGCGACAGGTGTTGACACACAGTGGAATGCCATTCGCAAAGGTTAACTTGTCATCTTTCAGTTGCTTATTTTTGTATTTGGTTGTTAAACCGGTACCAATGAGGTGAACTCTTTCCCACCACAGTATTAGCATGTGTAAAAGTAACATGAATGACAATGAAGTCATTATATCAAAAAATGTGCCGCATTATGCTGCATTGTATGTCTTTTTTTGACGCAAAATGTGGTCTACCCTGCCGCATAATTTGCTGATCAATTGCCGCATAATTCCAGTGGCCCTGATTATAGGGGGGTTGGAACTCCGTGATGCAAAGGCATTTGGTGCTGTTGTCACGTCAACTTTGGCGCAAAAATACCTTTGCTCACAAAAAAAATGTGCTTCGCCGTTTGCGTCATATTGAAAACTTTAGTTGATTTGGGATCACGGTTACAGTTTACAGCTCCTAGAAGGCACTGGATTTTCAAATGAATTCCCAAGAGAGGAGATGAAGTGTTCTGGAAACTCTAATTAACTAGGCAAATAGTTACATAGTTACAGCTTTAGTTTGACTTCACGGCATTTTGTTAACAATCATCACCCGGGCAGTTGGGATCCAAGCACTACACTACAGGGCGTTTCATGCTGCAGTGAGGATAACACCAAGACGTGGAAAAGTCAACATTTACAGGGAAAAAAACACAATTTAAAGTGTTGAACCAAGCTCGCAGAAATGCTGCCAGGGCTCCGCTGACAGCACCCTCCGGCAGGTAAGACTGCAGTGCTCGGGCCAAGCCCCCGCAGCAGAGTGAGTCGGCTGTGGTGTACATAAGCGCCACAGGGCTCCTCTCCGGAGCTCCCGCCTCTTCAGGTGCAGTCTGTGTGACCCCGTGGGGAGGGCACGAGGAGGCGGGCAGATGTCAGGCCCTCATGTGCCGTACTGTGGGAATGTGAGCTTGTGCTGCTGCGCTCGTCCACAGCCAGCTCTCTGCGGCGTGCACAGGTCCGGTCTCTGGAGGAGCGCTGTGCTATGTATGCTCACAGACCGCACAGTGTAAAAGAACAGTTTCAGAGGGAGTGCAGTGCCCAGAGACTGCAGTGTGCGCGCGGTCGGCCGCTGAATCAGAGCTGTGCAGATGTGCTCGATCAGTCTGAGTGAATCTGCCTCTGGAAAACAGCTGCACGTCACTCTCAAGCTGCGGGCTGGACAGTACCTTTTCTGACGGCATGAGGGCGGAACTGCACTCACAGACTCTAGTTTGCACAGGACGAGTCTCTCGGGGTGAGCACAGCGTTGTACGTACAGCCTGTGAGCAAAGGGCTGGTCTATGAAGAAAAGCTGCACTTCACTCAGAGGCAGCAGCGTGCACAGAACTGTCTCTGTGGGAGAGCTGCGTTGTACTCCCAGACTGTAGCGTGCACCGGACCTCTCTCTCCAGACCTGTGCAGCAGACAGCAGAGTGCACTGGACCTGTCCCGGGGGAGAGCTGTGCAGTAGACAACAGTATGAACGAGACCTGTCCGGGGGAGAGCTAAGCAGCAGGCAGCAGCGTGCACGGGAGCTGTGCAGCAGGCAGTAGAGTGTACGGGACCTGTTTCGGGGTGAGCTGTGCAGCAGGCGGCAGCGTGCACGGGAGCTATCCCGGGAAAGAGCCGTGCAGCAGAGTGCTGCACGGAAGCAGTCCCGGCGGAGAGCTGTACAGCAAAGCAGTGACAGTTCCCACTCAGCCTACTTACTGTTGGCCATGGACAGGGTTGCGCCGCCGAGCTTGGACTGACGGTAAGGGTACTGAGAAAGTTGTCTCCGTGGCTGGCCAGCTTGCTGGTGTCGCTGTCCACAGGTCTTTTTGTTCCTTTTCCTCCTCCCACCATTGCTTTGTTTGTTGTTTCCTGTTATTGAAAACGACACCTGCGCGGACTGTAGCAAACTTGCATGTTGGCTGTCAGTAAGCGCTATGTTTTGGAACGTGTGTACGGTGTCTGTGAGGGGAAACGGTTGCGCTGTTGGAATCTGCGAGGGGTATTGTTTAATGTTATCCAACTCAAGTCAATCATTTTATCGACCTCGGTAGGATGAGAGGCAGGTTTACCCGCTGGGTTTCAAACGGGTAACTGCATTAATCTAGAGAGCCACGTGTTGTGTGTTTGTGGTGACGTGACAGTCACCTCACAGTCACAGCCAAAAATCAGGACACAGAGAGGGAGATTTACTAAGATTTTACGCCGTGTTTGTGTCACAAAAGTGACGCAAATCGGGGCAAAATCTTTTTCCAATTTATTTTCCAGCGCTAAACTTGTTTAGCATTGGAAATAACGTGAAAGTAACGCAAATGCGCTGCTTTGCATTACTTAGCACCAAGGAGGCGTACCATGGGTGGTACATGCAACCACCCAAGGTTTCTGACACTAAACCCTATTTACTAAATAAAGTAGACAGGGTTTAGCGTCAGAAAACTGCACGCTTTTCAAGTAGCTGCAACAAAGGAGAAATGCTTTAATTTCTCCTTCCTTTTCCGACTTTGTACCTGTGCTGCACTTTACAGCGCACATACAAAGAGAGAAAAGGGTTCAAGTTAATATAAGCATGGTATTTTGTACTGGAAGGCCATTCTTCCAGTAGCGGCCCGTGGTGGGAGTGCTGCCGGGTGGTGATGTGGGGCGGGGAGGGGCAGGGTGGGGGTAGTAAAGTACGAATACGGCCGAATAGAGGTAAGTAAACATATAAATAAATAAAACGAATTTCGTTGCGCGCGCTGCATCGCATTTGACGATGCAGCGCGCGCAACGAAATTCGTTTTATTTATTTATATGTTTACTTACCTCTATTCGGCCGTATTCCGTACTTTACTACCCCCCACCCTGCCCCTCCCCCGCCCCACATCACCGCCCAGCAGCACTCCCACCACGGGTCGCTACTGTATCCTTCCAGTACAAAACCTATGCTAGACTCAGCACAATGTGTCTCCGTGGCGCATGACAGATGATTTCAGTGCCGGCGCTAGGGAAAGGGGAGGAGAATGCCATATTTCTGTAAATATGGCACTCTCCTTTTCATGCAGTGCAGCATTTGCGGCTGCTGCACTGCTCTGCACGAGTAAGTGATAAATTTGGCCCTAAGATTACGCAGTGCCATTCTGGAAGCTAGGCCTCTAGAAAACTGATCTGTGGTAAAAAGCCCAAATGTAAGTTCAAATCGAAATGTGCGCACCATCCTGCCTAGGGGAGCCTTATTATCTATCTACGTGTGCTCAGGGGCGTAGCTACCATTGGTGCAGGAAGTGCAGTGGCACCAGGGCCCACAGTCCCGAGGGGCCCATTGAAGCCTGATAATTGCTGTATTTTGGCTCGCAAGGGGGCCATGTTCCTGGCTTGCACCAGGGCCATTGGCATTCTTGCCATACCACTGCACGTGCTCATGTTCAGATAACTAATTTCCATTTCTATAGCTCACAATATACAGTGCTCTAACAACGCACGCCCTTCCTGGCTTCGGCTTTGCATCAGAACTGTAATATGTACTAACAGCTTAGAGCTCTATTAAAAGTAAATTTAGTTAAAGGTGTTTCACTGTAGAATTGAACAATATCCATGTTCATTGTAAGATTGCTGGGTTGGCCAATGCACCTGCTGCAGAGATCTATATAGATGACATATCGTCAACATGAGTTGTTTAATAGACCCCCCTTTTCCACTCAGTGCTGAAATGAGAATTATTGATTTGAGCTATAATAATATCTCTTATTTAACACCTCAAGATAATCACGTTTTCTATCCTATATGCGTACTTTTATTCTGTGTCATCTGTTTAAATTTTCATGAGTTGAGCGCATATCTTGATCCTTCAGAATTGGAAGCCAACTAGAGTACCCACCTATCAAGGCTGGCTCAATAAAATGATCCAAACAAAAAAGTTTGAAGAGGCATCTGCAAAAAGAGTGGGGGGCATTAAAAGGTTTGCTGCCTCGTGGCAGTTTATGGAGGCAATGGAGATGCAATAGCGTAGGGTAGTGGTCAGTGTTATGTTTTGTAGGCATTCTTTAGTTGGGTATGGACTGTATCACCATATCCTTACAGTTATGATGATTGCCAAGCATGTATTTCAGTAGAGCACGATTTTACTCCTGCTAGGCATGATTTTTTATTAGATATTCTGTGATTAATTTTGACTTTTGCTATTTTTTTATGAATATTAAAAGCGATAGCATAATAGCTTGTGCTCTCTAGGCACGTTTGCACTTTTTTGTTTGCTGCTATATAGGGTAACAATAGGTTTGCAAAAAGTCACTTTATTATATAGCAGCGGCGGCTGGCACAGGTAAGAGCGTGGGGGCACTTACCTTGTGCCTGCCGCATCGCCGACTCGGTGATGCGGCGAGCTTAAGGTAAGTGGTTTTATTTATCTATTTATTTTATTTCTACTTATCCCGTCGTCTGTCGAATCCCCCCCCCTCCGCCCCGCCCGACTGCCCTACCGCTCTTACCTGTGCCGGCGGCCACTGGTATATAAATGTGTAAAATACAGACGTTCAGTAAGAAGGTAATAGGAGATGTTAACAGAGCTGGGTGGCTATTAATGTTATTCTATGTCGGCATTCGTATTTGCCTATGTACTGGATTTTTAGATCTTTATAGTTACGATGGTAGCTAAGTATGTTAAAATACAAATGCACTTTCTGTGGGCGTTTTTTAAATATATTTTCTGGTTACAAAAATTGATAGCTGCTATACTATGAATGTTATGAATCTCAAAAGTTGACTATGGATTTTCTATAATAGTTTTCATATCATAGGCTCAAATGCTCTTTTTGTGGTTTGTTACTATATAGTTTAATAGTAGGTAGGAATTTGAGGTTTGCACAAAGGCACTTTACTTTTTATAAGTGTTAAATATTAAGTTTGGTTTGCCTTCAATATCGACTGGTCCTAAATTATGTAAATCATGCTGAAGAGGCTCGTTGTTTATAAATTATGTATTCCAATGTCTTCTTCATATGTATTCAATTTCTATACGAATCTGCTCAATAAACAATATTAGAAAAAAAAAGAGTTGAGCACATACGCAGTGACCATAGTAAACCAGGCTTCACTCACAAAATGTTAGCTCAGATGGAGGAGGTTCTGATGCTGAGATCCATAAGCTGTCTGTAGGCCATGAATTTTAAATTCCGTAAATTACCTCAGTTTCTTTTTCACTTTAATCTTATACAAAACTCGTTATTTTCCCGAATTACGAGTTGATCACAGCTGCTATAGCATGAACCATAGAAAGGTGACCGTTTTCATCGCCTCAAAAAATCACGCAGTTTACATCAGTATCAAACAGTGGCGTAACGCAAAATGATGGGCCCCCCTGCAGAATGGGATAAGGGGTCCGAGTCTCCATTAGCTCACAAATATTCATAGGCTTTACGTTTAATGGGGCCCATTGAAGGATTGGGGCCCCTCTGCGCCGCAGGGGTGCAGGAGCCCGTGTTACGTTCCTGGGATCAAAGTGTCATTTGCTGGCTTCCGCCCCACTGCTAATGAGAAGTGCAGAAGACCCCCGAGCCCTGAGAAAGCTCCCTTTCTGCTCGAAATGAATGCGTATTGCTGTTGCTTAAAACTAAGGCTCCCAGTTTTCTGTTTTTCTGATTTTTACAGATAAATACAGACAGAAAACAACGTGTTTCCTGTCTGTGTTTGTTTTTAAAAGCAGAAACATACTGAAAATTGTGCTTTTTGTGACAGACTCTCCATGCTGTCTTTCATGAATTGCAGGCAAAAACAGAGCAGATAGACAGCTTGTGGAGTATAAAAAACAGGATGAGATTTCCTTAAATACAGGCATATGTTAACATATATTTGTAGTATAATGCTAATATGCACCTGTGGGTGTAGTATTTTGTTATATGTGACTGCTTAATTTGCTAAAACGTGACAGGCATTCACGTCTGAGTGAACATCTAAGAGTTAAATAAATGTGGAAATATACCATTTTACGACTCCATTTATTCTCAAAATACAAAATAAATATGGATAAATGCCAATAAGATGGCCAAGAAATAGATATGGATAAATACAGACGGAAATGTTGAAAAAATAAATACCATAAAACCGGGAGCCCTACTTAGAACCCAGAACTGAATAATATTCTCTCTGGTGTCACTCCTTGCTCCCTGCGACGGCTATAGGGGTGTCGAGACTTGGACTTGTTGAATCCTGGACAGGGGCTGCTAAGCATTACACTAGAATTCATTTTTCACATATTTAAAGAGGGAGCTCTAGCGGGCGTGGATCTGAAAAGCTCCTTGTGACTCGTAGCACCTCCAATCAGTTGGACTTCCTAGCCAATAGCACCTCGCATGCTTGGACTTGTAGATCTATAATTACAACGCGAATACTGAAACCTGAAGTCCTGGATTCAGAGCGCTGTTACCTACAGATTCAGTTAATGGTACCAACCATGATGTGGCACAGCGTGGAAACTGTGTGACAAAGCTGAATAAATGGCAGACAGTCAGACTTGGTTGTGCATTTATAGAATTAAACAAATAAGGGTAGGTTGACATGGCTTAGAAAAAAAACGGGACAGTGCACTAACATGGAGGTAGGACTATAATTTTGCACTGATTGAGGGGCATGTAATGACTTAAATTGCCAACAAAGAAAACACAGGCAATGACGCACTAAGGGGAATAAAATGCAACATTTACACACACTGGCCAAGAATCACAAAGGTTTAGCGTCGGGTTAGCGTTACTTTTTTAACGTACACCTGAGGTTAAACCTGTTTGGGGATTAGCAAACCATCGCAAATTGGTATTTGTGTTGGTTTGTATGGAAAAGTAATGCAAATCAGCGCTTAACGCTGCTTTGCATTACTTAGCGTCAAGGGGGCATTATATGGGCGTTCCCATGCAACCACCTATGCTTTTTGTTGCTAAACCCTGTCTACTAACATTAGTAGACAGGGTTTAGCGTAAAAAATTTACGTAGTTGAAAAGCAGGCATTAAAAGTAGAAATGAAAACATTTCTTCTTGCTTTTCCGACTTTGCATGTGTGCTGCACTGCACAGCGCGCATACAAAGTAGGAAAAGGTTTTTAACTTGTCTCGTCATAGTATTTTATACAGCAAGGGTACCCTTCCTGTGCAAAACCTACGGTAGACTCAGGCACGCACCCTAGCACTATGGTGCTAAGGTGTGTGCCTGGCGCACGGCAGAACAAATCAGCACCGGCGCTAAGGGGGGGGGGGAGAGTGCCACATATCTGTGACTATGGTGCTCTCCTGGTCTCTCCCTGTCACGCAACGCAACGCAGCGCAGCGCAGTGCAGCCTCTTTGGGTGGTGCACTGCATTGCAGACACCTTTGTGAAACTGGGCCACTCTCTGTCATCTGTGGTAAGTAAATTGGCTTCTGATAAGGGCGTCTGACTGATCCTGCACCGGAGCACATGAAACTTGCCCCAGTTGTGTTCGTCCATCCTCTCTGAAAACCGGGACATCATGCTTAGTGTTAAACCTGGGACACTGCCCATGCTAAATAAGGGGGTTTGTAGGTTTGAGTCTGAGAGCCACTTGTAGGCAGTGCTTTAAATGGAAATATAGAAGTGCAGGTACTCACTATTTAGAGTACCTGTTTGCTGTTGAGAATTGTCGGTACTCTCCCATTAAGTGTATTGTGGCAGTGTTGAGAAGTGCCAGTATTCTCTCATTAAATGTATTGTGGGAGTGTTGAGAAGAGCCGGTACTCTCTCATTAAATGTATTGTGGGAGTGTTGAGAAGTGCCGGTACTCTCTTATTAAATGTATTGTGAGAGTGTAGAGAAGTGCCGGTACTCTCTCATTAAATGTATTGTGGGAGTGTTGAGAAGTGCTGGTACTCTCTCATTAAATGTATTGTGGGAGTGTTGAGAAGTGCCAGTACTCTCTCATTAAATGTATTGTGGGAGTGTTGAGAAGTGCCAGCACTCTCTCATTAAATGTATTGTGCGAGTGTTGAGAAGTGCTGGTACTCTCTCATTAAATGTATTGTGCGAGTGTTGAGAAGTGCCGGTACTCTCTCATTAAATGTATTGTGGGAGTGTTGAGAAGTGCCGGTACTCTCTCTTTAAATGTATTGTGGGAGTGTTGAGAAGTGCCGGTACTCTCTCATTAAATGTATTGTGCGAGTGTTGAGAAGTGCTGGTACTCTCTCATTAAAATTATTGTAGGAGTGCTCAGAAGTGCCGGTACTCTCCCATTAAATATATTGCAGCATTGCTGAGAACTGCAGGTACTCTCCATTTCAAATTGAAGAAGTGCAGGGACTCAGTACCGGACAGTACCTGCCCATTTACAGCACTGTCTGTAGGGCAGTCAGGGCCCCTCTCAAACTGACCCCTCCCGCCATTGTCACTGGCTTGTCCCAGCAGCAACATCGCCGTTAGGGTGGGCTTTTTAAAGGCAGCCTGGTGTGTATGCCCGGAGCACTGGTTAATTGCAGGTGCAATAAATGGGGGAGTCCTGGAAAGGAGGAGATATTTTAGTGATTTATGACAGAACACCTCCCTTTCTTTTCTACTCGAAATAATGTTTGCTTGGTTATTTAGTTGCTCTGGATTTTGAAAACCTCGAAGACGGACGGTATCCTGTAAACTGTGCCTGATTTGTAGAGAATAATAATTATAAAATAAAAAAGTAAACGCAAGGGTAGACATTTTTTGTTACAAGCCACCAGCAGTGCTGCTGATTGCTGGAGCTGCCGATACAAGCCTGGCTAGTCTTGATGTCACCTCATGCCTCTTTCTGGCTCCGCCCTACACTTCCTGGGCCGCATCACATTAAGGGAGCATTGAAAGTGTTAGTTTAAGACAGGCCTCTGCCACAGTTTTGGGCAGACTGGTGTCTTAAATAGTGTCAGAGCTCGAAGAGCAGTAGTTTGCTTGATTGGATAGGGGCAAATGCTGGTCACTGGAAGTGTAAATGAATGTCCTGCTTTTGGATGGAAATGTAGCAGAGTCACCGCCACAACAAAACAACACAATATGCAAAGATCTTATTTTCACACACAACACCAACTAAAACATTCTACATTTGTAATGCGCTGGTAAAAGGTGTTTGCAGCAGGCGTTGCTTACAACTGTGGGCATGTAACAGCACCAATGAAAAATGTTTTGTGACCCCCCCTCAATGTCTTAGTTTCACTCTTGCAGAATCTTTTCATCCATGCTTCATTCCTTTGTCATTGTTTGTCTGTCTTTTTCTTTCTCCTTGTTTTCCATTTTCTTCAGTTACCCCACTGATGTTAAAAAATAACTCCTGGTCCCCAAGAATGAGTCGCCTGCAGTCCCCTGCACAGGTGAAGCACTGCCTTTAATGAACCAGCACCACCTCGGAATGTGAGTGTCGAAGAGGGAGAGTTCCTGCTGCGCTCTGTTCTAGTGCAGGCACTGCTCGTCTAACAGTGCCTGCTTAGGGGAAGGCTGTGCAGCGGGGCAGTGCCTGCAGGGAGTCACGGGTCACCTCAGATCAAATCTCGGCTTCTGCCGCAGGCCCCCAGCGGGCGAGGCACCTGAAGGGGCGCCGGGTCTTGGCTTCTGGGTACCACGGTATCTCGGTGAACATCTGACACTTCACTTTAAAGCGCTGCTAGGCAGGTCACCGGGCTCAATAGTTTGATGCGGTATTTATTGTGGTAAAGGAAGGTGGAACCAACGCCATTCGCTCCGAGAAGGGGAAACGAGAGTGAGCTCGAGCGCCCTTTATGAGGCCTCGTGTGCGCCTCGGGCGGAGAGCGCGCGCTTAAAGACAGCAGACGAGCGTACAGTGAAGACGAAGACTGAAAGAAAATAAACATGTATGATGCGATTTGAGGGGCCTGGAATGTGAGGTGAAAAATACCTCAAGAACGCAACCGAAGAAAAACAGTGCAATTGAAAGCAATGCTGTTCCAAGAAAGGAATGAAACTACAAAGGCTACTGTGCGATGTTTTTTCCCCCCACAATCGTCTTATTTTGATATTTATATATAATGCATGGGATGATGTAATATTTTGCAATACGGATAACCACTAGCAATCGCTCAGGGAAGCGTATCAACCCATCCTTCTTCTGCCCACAATGCCACCTCAGCTTGGAGCGAGCCATATGTAAATCAGTCTTGACCCTCCTCCAATGGGAACAGTCCAGACCAAACATCCAGGCCAGATCGTCTCTCAACTGAAACACAAGCAACCCAAGACAAGTTTTGCCCAAGCTGCACCCTACCGAAGAGGCCCGATCAGGCTCAAACCAGTCTTTGGTTGCTTCTGTTCTGGTTCATAGAGGACCTGGCTTGGCAGTTTGGCCTGGTCTGTTCCTATTGGAGCAAGATCAAGGCTGATTTGCATATGGCTGGGTCTTTTCTGAGGGGATGGTGGGCAAAGGAAAGATGGATTGGAATGATCCCCCGAGCGATTGTTAGTGGTTAGACAAATTGCAAGCATTCCCCCCATCACCTGTTGTATGTTTAATATAACTCCAGCAAAGGTATACCCAGACGTGGGTCCCTTGCTCATTGTGCCACTGGAAGCAAGCTCGTTGCATGTGTTTCGGTTTAAAGAGGACCTGGGTTGGTAGTTGAGGCTGGACTGTTCCTATTGGAGCAGGATTAAGTCTGATTTGCTTATGGCTGGGTCTCTTCTGAGGTGGCATTGTGGGAAAAACAATGATGGATTGAGGTGCTACGCTGAACAATTGGCATTGATTAGACGAATTGCAAACATTCCTCTATCATCTTTTGTGAGTCCTTTCTAAATTATGCAACACGATTATCTAAATTATGTGACAAGAATTTCAAATTATGCTGCACATTCTCTAGCTGTGTTATTTCATATGTTTCAGCTAGGAGTAACTTTTTTGTGAAATCTGCAAATTATGTGGCAAATGTAAATCCATAATTATGTGGTAGTGTCTGCAGTCACATAATTGCATAATTCAATGGGCTCTCACCCTTGTCCATTGTTTTATGAACAATTTATTCATGAAAGGAAAACAAAAGCTAAAGATTCTAATTCCAATAATGCCCTTTGTTATCTGCACTTTTAAGAAAATAGCTTTTTGAAGCTACATCCCCCAAAACAGATGTGTAGTATATAAAGAATACAAGACAAGTAATGTGTAATATGGTTCTATATTGACATCTAAGTCTTCGGGTGACATTTACAAACCACTTAACCTTTGGCCTCAGGGTTTATGATGTCACTGGATGGCATTATTAGTCTTTAATACACTTACCCGTTATGTATCGTCTATGTGTTTGTATACATGTAAAGCATGCTATTTTTTCTATTGCAAAGCATGACCACGCATTACCGGCTCACACACATTGGACATACCGCCATCGTCCTGTATGATTTGTACCTCGTTCTTCAGTAAAATATGCACTTGGGTTCTTAAGGTCAGCCCTCAAGCTAAAATCTGTATCACAATACACGTCAGCGGTGTTACAGTCCACTACTTTATGTTGTGCACAGTGCATATAGGAACCCTCTTTAAGCACTGTTTCACTAGCAGGGTGCCGTGTCCTTGCCCCTTTTCTCTGCTAACAGTATGCTGTGAGTTTGTACACTAAAGAGGCAATGTAACACTTAAAAATCAGGAAAGCATGACATTCTTTCTTTATTAAGTCATCAGGTATAACCTGGTTTCCTGGCAACAAACACGTTTATGTCCGATAGCTTAATATAAAAAGAATTCTTCATGGTTTACTGACTTCTGAGTACCTTTTGAACCTTTCTGATGCAGACTTAATTGATAGTTGTTACAGGAGAGGGTGGGAGCAAGGAAGGAACGCAAAGTACAAAGAGAAAATTCAAACAAACGGACACAGGTGTAACAATATGAATAAACCGCTTGTTTCAGCACTCTGTCCATCATCTTGTTGTGTTTGCTTAACCTCTTGTTTGCCATTCACCTGAAAGAAGCGTTCTCAGAAATCTTGCACCAGTGATTGAAGGGTCTCCCATAATGCACTCCTGTATTTTATAGTGTCCATAGGACGTTACTTCCAGTGCTTCATTTGGAAAAAAATAAGTGCCAGGGCCCTCATCAGGAGGGCACTGCAGGTTGCACCACACATTGCCCCTTACAGCGCTGCCAGTGGCAGTACCAACACATTTATTAATCATCACACTCCTACAAGTGTGGCAATTCAGTCTATTCCAGGCCCCCAAAGCCATAAGAATTGCTTGGGTGGCAGTCAATAGTCATTTTTAATATATAGTGAATTAATTAATAACTGTTATTGTGTTCCTTTTTAAATTAGACTGACAGTGCCACCATGTGGCAGAGTGTTACAAGCCTGGTGTTGACAAAAGTGCTGGTGCCGAGCACTGGAAACCACAAGCTCAAATTAAGCACTGGTTGCCTCCTGAATACAGGCTCTCACTCACAATAAGGTAATTGTGCGTTATTGGTTACAAAATACCTAAAATGACAGACTGTTAGCCACCACTGGAATGCATTATAACCGGGGCCACTGGATATATGCGGCAGAGGAGGAACAAATTATGCTGCACGGCTGACTAAATTATGCTGAAAGAAAATACAAATTATGCAACCTAATGCAGCACATTTTGTGATATTACTTCATAATTTTGTCTTTTTCATGTTAACACTGTACTCTGGATAAAGGTTTCAACTCACTAGTACCAGTTTAACATCCAAATACAGTAATAAGCAAGTGAAAGCTAATCAGTCAGACCTTGCATAGGGCCTTCCACTGCGCGATAACACACGTCGCTGCAATATTAGTAACTTTTTCATCCGTTTGAGCTAGAAACAAAGATTTCTGTTAAAATCTGCAGGTTATGCAGCAGTTGATCAATTATGTGGCTAATGCAGCAAACGCCTTTTTAGGTCTCGCCTACGCAGCACGCATGCGCTGCTTAGGAGGGCCTTTAGCCGTCGCTCTTCACTTTTTCAAGCACTGCACTCATGCTTGTGGCGGCATCCACCTTGCGGGAGCGCGCAGCGGCGCGCCACAAGCACGAGTGCAGTGCTTGAAAAAGTGAAGACTGCTCTCCCAAGCGCGTGCACCACTCCCGGGCTTGCAATGGCTCCTCCTCCCATGTTGCTCCATCGCACACAACTTCTCTTCACGCCGTTCCTGCTTGCAGGTACCCATCTTTCGCTCTTTAATTACGTCTGCTTTTTGTTTCATCTCACTGTCTCCCTGCCCGTGCCTCTTCAAGCCTGCCTTTCCTCCCAACCTCTAAACTCGCCTCACCTCTACGCTGCCTCTCACTGTCCAGGCTGCGCTCGGCTTCTCTTCCGCTCATCTCCCGCTGCGCCGCCCTCATTTCCCCCTTGCCTTTTCCACTCTGATACCCGACCACGGATTTCTCTGCGTGTACCCTCCCGCCCTCTGTATGGGCAGCAGTTTGCCACTGGATGCGCCGCTGCCTCTTCTGTCGACACAAATCCATCGACTCCCACTTCCAGGGGGGGGGGGCAGGCTCAGTCCGCACGGTGATGCACGGCCCTCTCTGTGACGTCACCAGCACTAATCTTCTACCAGCCGATGCGAGAGGGGGCGCCCGCCTCCGGACAATGGACGCTAGTCTTCTTTAGAGCTAGGCCTGGGCAGAGCAGCACAATGGGTGCCGATCTGCAGCCACTGAGTTCCTCACTGCTCAGCTCCTTACTGCTTAGGAAGAACCGGTGCTAACAGGAGCTGTTCTGGAGGGACTTGCAACACAGCCGCAACAGAGCCGGTTAGTACCTGCTGTGTACTCCTGCTGTATGCCTTTGTAACCTTGCTGCATGCCTTTGTACCCCAGCCTGTGCTGTGAGCGTTTGTTTGTGATACCCATAGCTGCCAAGGTTTCAGATTGCTATGTGTGACATTTTCATATTTAAAGTGTAATTATGAGTGACATTTCAACAACTATGAGTGACACTTTTTTGCGAGCAAAACTCAAGCAATGAATATGAGGGAAACATATATATATAACAGTAATTGAACCCATTTGAGCAATGAGAAACTCTAAGAAGACTTTAAAACTGGATGGTGGTATGTATCAACAAGCATTGGCATAGCCAATAGGTCTCGCCTTTGGGACCTTATAAGTGATTAGTTATCCAGCACAATATCCTTGGTGCAACAACATCAAGTTTTGCATGGCTAAACACTTATAAGGTCCCAAAGGCGAGACCTATTGGCTATGCCAATGCTTGTTTTTTGTGGGAAACGCCATGGCCGCAGAATTGCTTATCTCAGTGTTAGCCTTGATTATAACCCACACTACATACATTCATCATGGCCCATTTCTTCAGAAGGTTTTAAACGGTGCTTTATGTCGAAGATTTTTACTTTTATCCTTAAATGACGATAGTGCAATATGGCTGATCGGCGTTGAAGGCTTTTAATTATTTATTCTCTAGTAATTCGTGTGCTCGTAAGTTTAGTGTCCGGCAGCTGCGTGTGCCTCCTGGGTAAGGCACAGCATGAGTGACAGCTGACGCCTAAGATGGCGGTAGTACCACGTGCTGAGGGAGTCAGCTGCTAATATATCACTGTAGCACCTCAGGCTACCTATTTTATGAGGTGACTACCGGCAATTCGGGCTAGTTACAGAGAGCAGGATGCAAGAGTGTTCACTAAAATTAGATGCTTCCATCTGCACACATTACAAGAGGCCCAGAGCGCATTTTAAAACAATACAACGTTCCTTTTAGTGGCATGAAATTTTAGATCTGAAAAATTCATTTCTTTCTTGTATTAAGTCATATTGCAAATGGGGTGCATTTTAATGTAAATTTAAGTCAATTCGTTTATATTAAGCGTTAGCTTTTACCCAACACCAGCAGTAACTTTGGCACCAAAGAAAGGGTGTCGGTGTCCAATGAGAATAGGATCTGTATTAATGTTTATTTTTAGTACCACATTCTAGACGACTGCAGAAGTGTTCAGAGCGGTAAGTGGCCTTTTGTGATACGTATTACACTTACATAGCGCACCCTACTATTTGTCTTGTCTTTATGTGCTGGTCACAGGTGTTAATTATTATCCAACTCAATGGTACTTAATATCTCCGCCTTAGAAGAACACCAATCTTGGTGGACCTCCGGTTCGAGCCAGTGGCTTTAAGGTTATACTGAGATTTTTATAATGGATGTAATAGGCCACTGAGCTATGTTACCAACTGTCCTGTGTAGCTACTGACCATGAGCTGTATTATAGAAAGTGCCTTACCCTCATTTTCCACCACCTAGGCACTTTGGTATTACAGAAGGGGTCACAGATGCTTGCACAGTCTCTTTTGTTAAATGGATCGTGGAGCCTACATTTAGCACCTGCGTAATTAATGGGCATGATCTCATTTGCATGGGGGTGTGGCTACATGCAAATAAAAGAATCATTTACATTTGCATGAGTGTTATATTACAGATATGGACACAGAGGCAAAGAGGCCATCAGGAGGCTCACTGAGTTTGCCTCAAATATTAGTGGTGGACAGTCAGTAAGCCCTCCCCCGGGTCACCCCTTTGAAGTGGGACACAGGGGCCACAGGGACACTCCAGACATCCCTTGCAAGCAGATGTAGTCACTTATTGCATCCACCTGCAACAGTGGCGGGCGGTGCAGGTAAGTGCGGTGCGGAAGGGGCGGGACGGGAGGAGGGGAAGTCGACAGACAGAATATGGAAAATTAAATAAATCCTATTTTGTCATCTGTTGACTTCCCCCCGCCTGCCACGCCTCACCGCACTTACCTGCACCGGCTGCCGCCGACCTGCAGGGGGAATTCTCACATCCATCTAAACATGAGGTTGGGTCTGCCGCTTCAGAAAATGTGGGCCAATAACTTTAAGCAGCTGTTGCCAGTGCATTGCCGGTAACAGTATGCACTGTCTTGGTTTGCAAATCGCACAACAAGTTAAAGGTGCATCATAGCAGAATGGGACAGTGCGCCTAGTTTGTGTTATGACATCCATCGTCCATATCTGCAAACACAATAATGCACTTTTCCAGGACTCACCTGTTGATTTTTTTCTGTTTCTTTTTCTGTGGCTGATGAACATGGATTTGATTTTCTTTTACTTTAATTAAAAAGTGCCATGTAAGCGAATTGAATAAATAAAATAAATGAAGAACATTTAGGGTCTTGCGTATCCAGCACAAATATCCACATGTTGAACACAGTCACTTTAACCTTCTGTTACATGGTGTACAGTGTGGCAAATGTGGATAGTATGTACCACTACAGAGTAAGCACACGTTTGCCTGGGATTTGCTAAGAAATCATATTTTAACACTTGGGCCCTGATTACGAGTGGGTCGGTTAATTCTGACCCTTGTGTAAACCCCTGTTTACGCACACGTGGGAATTACGATATGCAACACAAATGTGTTTCCTGGAGCATCATCGACCATTTTGCTCCTTTTTTGTGTGCTGAGCAGTAAAAAGTGAGTGAAGATGCACAACAGCACTTTGCAGCTACAGGGCTGTCAGAAAAAATAAGAGATGCACGGGGTGCACCAGGAAAAAGCAGGTGAGGTTGTGGGGGAGGCGGAGGGAAGGGGGCTAAAGAACAGATGAGAGTGCACGGGAAGGAGGCTGCCCAATAAATGAACAAGCATTGGTAAAGCCAATAGGTTTTGCCTTTCAAAGACATTAGCTGACCTTTTGCCTTGCCAAAGCTTGTTGCCGATGCTATACTCAATGATTAACAATCAAATATTTCTGCAACAATGGTTTAATGAGTCTACTTGAAGTAAGTCCTGAATCTCTAGGCAGAAAAGAAAACATATATGGGCTGTATTCACAAAGGTCTATTTACATGTGTAGATCTCCTCGCCCAGATCTTCTCACAGATGGAATTCATCATTTCTGTGGGCAAATCTTCTTCTAGATGTAAACATGTATATTTAAATCCACATCCAAATGTAATTTTACTGCTTTGTGCTATTCACAAACTCCTATAGAAATGTACTTGAAAAGCAGTGTTATGCACAGGTTTCTATGTGTATTCCATGGGACATCATGTGATTTCTAATAAAGATGCCATTCTCTCTGTATAGCGTTCTCCATTGCGGACAACTCCGTATCAGGGTAATTAATGCTCCTGCGAAAAAGCACATTTTTTTTTCTTTTCTTTTTTCTCCGAGGTCAAAATATTTTTGTCTGTGGAGAAACCCCCCTACACCACAACCAAATGTGGGTTTATCCATCACCCTTTCCACCCTGGAAGGGGATTTACACCAGCCCTTGTCTGGAGTAAGAATACAAACCTTTCCAAGATGGAAAGGGAAATGCGAGGAGTTTGTGAATGCTCTAAACATATTTGTTATATTTGTCATACTCACAAATTACAAGGCTAACCACAACTTGGAATGCCTAGCATCACACCCATTGAGAAGGACTTATGGGTACGGAAATCTCCACACTCATTGAGGTCCGTGCACTCATAAAAATGCTTACGCCTTCCATTAAGCCCTTTTTCAATTCCTGGCAGATGTCATTTAGGTAAATTCTGTCATAAACTTACATCTACAACTTAATTTACCTTTGTGAGTGGAACCCTTCTCTCGTTTCCCATATTTCTCTATGACACCAGACGTACGGGTAGATTTTATTTCTAGTTTCTGGATCCATCATGACCAATAAAATTGAAACTCTAGCCTGGAGTTAAATCTATTGCAAACATAAAAGCATATCTTAATCTCATCCACCATAACCATAACTAAAGCCATAGTCTTCAGAGCCTTTTTGGCTACTGCCTTTTGGACACTTTAACAACAATTTCCGACATCAAATTCAGCCTGGGTGTTGGTTAGCTAGCCTACCTGTTCTGTTCTTGTTTGTGTTTTCCCCAAGTGAATAGTAGCAGAAGTAAATTTATTGCACGATTGATAAAACTCTCACAAAACATGAATTACAAAGAACATATTATGCTGTTAGTTCATAAAAAGGTAAAATAGAGTAGTAAAAAATGTAATCTATAAAATCCACAAAAATACATTTGCTCATACAATTTACAAAGCACTTGGACTTAGGGCGGCCTTATTTAGAGTTCGATGAATGAGGATTCTATCAAATGTGGCGGATATCCCATCCACTGTATTACAATTGCATTATATACCTATGACATTTATAAAATGGTAACCCAGAAGTCTGCCACGTTTGCCACCAAATTCTAAAAAAGACCTTTAATCTAAGACTTGATAAAGTAGCTTAACTCCACCAGCGAATCAGGGTTAGGGCAAAATGAGTTCTAAGCCCGGATTCTCGGAATAATAGCCCCCAGATAAAATCTCCTTTCCCACAAAGAGGTGGGCATGCGCAATATGCCTCATATAATAATGTGTGAGGTATGTTCCTAATTTGCAAGTATATGACTAAATACTGACGACCACTTTCTTCTCATTTCAAAGAATGGACATTTAACAAAAGCACAGATCTTTGGATAGGATCGTGTGAACTTTGCTCGAAGCTGATGTCGGGATCAGGTCACCTCAATTATCTTTGCACACAGCTAGGTTCATTATTTACCAGGAGAATTGGAAAAAACAAACTGAAAAGGTGATTTGTTAACAATCTTTTCCTTGATAAGTTTGGGTCATTGTGTTTTACCTGCCCAGGAGGGCAGCATGTTACTCAGGACTCCCGTAGTTTCTTAGTTTACTTTCTTTACTGGGCGATAATGATGTCCACAAAATACAAATTTCTAACCTACCAATAAGTAAAATGCAAATCTTAAATTGGTGTTACAAATATGAAAAGTCTGCCACCAACTTCTAAGGGGAGAGGGAATTCTTATTAAGCAAGCATTGGCAAAACCAAATAGGTTTCGCCTATGCAAAATCTATTGGTGTTGTCAATGTTTTTTTTACATGTTGCAGATGACTATAAAGATGTGGCATGACGGAAAGAGCTGCCTACTTGGGGAATCGGGTTCGAGTCTCGGCATCAGCTCAACATCCTGTGATCCGTGCCAAATTACGTAATCTCCCCAGTGGCTTAAAAAAATAAAAAGATAAATGTGCCTTTGTGCAACATATTTGGTGCAATCAAAAGGGCGTACATTGGTAGCTGAGGGAGCATAGAGACAGAAGGAATTGGAAGTCTGCAAGCAGAGAGAAAAGAAGACTAGTGAGTGAGAGTTGTGAAACAAAAAAATGGGTAAGAGAGGACAAAGAAACCAAAGAAAAGTTTGTTAGGAGGAATGAGATGTGGAAGTGAGTGATAGGGGGCAGAGCCGAGTCCCGAGCAAAGCACTGGGATGACAGACCGTCGCTGAGGATCGGGGAGATAGCGGGCAGAGTCGAGTCCCAGGGTCGGATTGGTAAGGCGGGCATTCGGGCAATGGCTGAGGGGCCGGTGTCGAAGTTCCAGCTATGGGCTGCTTTTTTGGCAGCCTGGGGGCCGATTTGGGCTGTGTCTGGTGTGTTCAGATGTCACCAGCGGCCCAGTGGGTGCCCGAGTGACCTTTCTGGTAGCAGATAGGCGTCCATTACCTCCCTTTTATCAACGGGCAGAGGTGTCACTCTGTTTCTCTCGCTGGGCCGACCAATTTATGTGTGCATACTGAGCGGGGGCAGGGGGCCTGAGCAGAAGTGGCCTCACTTGTTTTCAGGTGTTTATAAAATTTCGCCGAAGCAGTGTTTTGCAGAAAGTCAATATGCAAATGTGGGCCACTTTTTTTTGCGTGCCCAGGGCGATTTCTAATCCCAATCCAACCCTGTCGAGTCCCGAGCTATGTAGGTGTCAGTAGGTGACACTGAGAGCGGCCGAGGCTCGGGCTGTTCTCAGGTCTGTTCTGGTCACTGTGGCTCTCAGCTCAACGGATTTTCCCTGTGCAGGACTCAGCGTGTCTCTTTGCTGCGGGTGCCGTGCTCAGGTCTGTGTCTGGTTTAAAGCTGTGGAGGCCGAGGCGCAGAATGGGCTGCACGGTGAGCATAAAGAGTAAAGCAGCGGCCGAGTGGTCCAAGATGATGGGAATCTGCAGGAGGATGGAGACAAGGCAGCCAGAAGGTCAAGCTGCTGCTGGGTAAGAGGTCCGGGGCAGGAGGGGGCAAGCAGAGGTGCTGCTGTGCCTGGGCTCGGGAGCTAAACTGTCGAGTGACTGCGGACGCATGGAGAGGACACCAAACACATGCACTCTATAAGAGTGCATGTGGAAAATTTAAAATAGAGTACCTGGGGCCAATGAAAGGACACAGGCCACAGGTCCAAGATCCACGGCTTGGAGTAAGACTCTGAACCCTAGGAGGAAGTCGGACAGCAGGAGGATCGACTGACCAATAAGTAGACAGGAACCGTGAGCGACGTGGGTGCCAGCCATTGAGAGGTAAAGGTAGATAATGGGTGGGCTCGAAGCCCTGTTTAAGATTTTTTTTTTCATTTTAAGAAATTTGGGAAGCACAGCACAAAAGCTGTGCAGGTGAAACCTAAAAATAAAAGACTTATAAAATGTGAGATATACAACATTAAAGATTGCACAATCAAGAAAATCCAAGCATAAATGATGAGTCTTAACGGACCGATTGATGCAGTGCAGTGCCAGAGACAAAGGGACAGATGTATTGAGCTTTCTTGAGTTTGCAAATGGGCTGATTCATTGATCTGGCGCATTTGTGACTGTAAAAAAGGCATTTTGGTATGTATGAAACTCAAATATATTACCAAATCGCAATTTGGGTTTGCGACTATATACTAATTCAATATGTGGAAGGGGCATTTTAGAGTGTCCTTTCCACATACCAAATTCCAGTCACAAAAAATGTGGAAAGTGGTTTATTATATGGTGTGGTTGTGCGACCGCACAAAATAATAAGCTCCCAATTCCATATTAGGTCCAGTCAGGTTTGTTTGTAAAACCATAGCATAGCTGTGGCTCAGAGCAATCAGGCTTTATAAAGAAACAAGTACAGAACCATTACGGCTGTGTGGACATGATCCACCAAGGCTCTGCAGTATTTTTGGCAGAACGCAAGGAATCTGGTATCTAAGACACACAACTGGATGATCCCTGGCATATAAAGGCCGGCGAGAGCGGGAAGTGAGGCGGGGGCTGCCTTTTTGGCACCACAGCGTTTCTGAGATCGATATCGCCTGTGGTGGCCCATGGCGAGGGGGGGCCTCAGGGCCTTTGCTTATGTCGGAACGCGCTCTTCCCTTCTTCCTCCTTAAACCAGGCAACCCTGGACATGAGGTGAGCGCCTTGCAGGACCAGCAATGTACTGAAGTGGGCCTAGATTACTCTTTAACTCCCATTTAGCCCAGACTGTGATGCTTCCAGACACAACACTACAACCATCATACTAAATACACTGTCATGGAATATTAAACACCTTAACTCTCTGGCTAAATGCCACAAACTCTGGAAATACATGCTTGACAGGAGGTACGACATTGTAGCTCTCAAAGAGATGCACCTTAAGCATAGTGAAGACCATAGCCTAAAACACAAAGTGTACCCCCTGATGTACAAATTGTCCATCACAACTAAACACAACGGAGTGGCTATTCTCTTCCACTCTTCCTTCGGTTTCCAAATAACAGGTAGCAAGGTAGGTAAAGAAGGGAGTATAGCAATGGTAAAGGGACACATTAGAGAATAGCTTTATACGATAGCTTCGATCTTTGCACCCAATATGGGACAAGCTGAGTTTCTTCAATCAATGCTCTCTCTCCTTGGGGGATTTGCAGAGGGAGACATTATTGTGATGGGTGACTTCAACCATACCTGGGATACTGCCCTTGATAGCACACACCATCATAGACCTCAAACTGGAAACATTTCCAAAGCGCTGAAGCAAGCCATGCTAAACATAGGTTTGATAGATGCCTCGATAGTTAAACTACCTACATCTCAAGGTTATATGTTGTTTTTTCCACTCCCACTGTACATATTCACGGCTAGATTATGTCTTCATAAGCCAGGCATTGCAGCACACTATTGCAGAAGCAAGATTCCATCCCATAGCACTTTCAGACCAAGCTCTCGTGGAGATTATATTGGAGTGGCAAGCCCCAAAGTCCAAATTTCTGAGATGGCTCTTTCCAGCATCACTTACGCTGGATTGTATCTTAAGAGATGAGGCCCGTAAGGCCATTAGGGATTAATTCCAATTGAACAAACCCCAGGACACCAACCCATCCACTACTTGGGACACTTTTAAAGCGGTTATAAGTGAAAATGTATCTCATTGTTGACTACCCTGTCTCAGCAGAAAGCCTGGGATCGATTTGCGCTCCAAGCTGGATTCACTTCAGTAGAGCAAGCCCACAAAGAATCCCCCTCTTTGCATTTACAAAGGAAGGTTACACCCTTACGAGGCAAGCTTAATACTAAATACAAACATGGAGTGGAATTAACCCTACTGCACCTTAAAAAACCCACATATGAACAGGGAAACAAGATAGACTCGCATTTAGCGTAACACCTCTGAGTTAAGCATGATAAAGAATATGTGCTCCAAGTGCGTTTGAGATTCAGAGTGGCTGTCACTACAGAAGAGGGTAAAGTCCAGACCTTTCAAGACTTTCTAAAACAAACTACACACTGCTGACCCCACTGACGAGATGGCGCAATTGGCCTATTTAGAAGGGGTGAACTTCCCTGGGTGACCGCAGACCAAAATGAGCTTCTAGGTAGCCCCATCAGGTATAACGAAGTCCAAACTGCCATTGACGCCCCTAAACTGCACAAGTCACCTGGGCCAGATGGGTTTACAGCCCAGTTCTACAAAACCTTTAGCTCTGATTTGGTGCCACACTTGACGGCCCTATTTAATTACGTAGATGAATTCTCTAAGGTGACGCATACAATGGGTGAAGCTCTAATCCCTGTTATACCAAAACCGAGTGAAGATCCAGATGTTTGTGCATCATATCGACCTATTGCACTACTCAATTTAGATGCCAAACTATACACAAACATTTTGGCCAATAGGCTAGGAGACCTCATGCCAGAACTAATCCACCCGGATTAGTCTGGATTAATTAAGGGAAGGCAGACTCATGACAATTTGCAGAGGGTGGTCCATCTGGTCCAGAAAGCTACTAAAAATGCATTCCAGCTGTTCTCTTGGCACTAGATGCAGAGAAAGCTTTTGACTGGGTGGACTGGTCCTTCCTTTTCCACACTTTATGACAATTCGGCTTTGGAGATCGATTCATAAATATGATTCAAGCCAAATATGCCCACCCAAGGTCAAGCATCTTGGTGAACAGGGCTGCCTCTGAACAGTTTAGCCTTGAGCGAGGTACAGGACAGGGGTGTCCATTATCCCCGCTTCTATTTGCCCTTTGTATTAAAACCCTATCAGCCAAAGTGAGAGCAACTCCCTCCATCCAAGGTCTCTCCTTTAGCGCGGTAGATCACAAAACTCCATATTTGCAGACGATGTATTGTTATCCCTCACATCCCCCCAGAATTCTCTGCTGGCTCTGCAAACCAAACTTACTACTTACGAGGTGGTGGCGGGTTTTCGTGTCAATCTCCACAAGTCCTTCCTACTCAACCTAACTCTCTCCCCAGATGAGAAAGAGGTGATAGCTGGTTCTATTCCCTTTCAATTGGCTAAGAAGGACCTAACTTATCTAGGGATTAAGATCAACTCAAAAGTGACCGATCTCTATAAAGCAAATTATCCCCCACTTACACAGCAACTTAAAGCAGATCTCAAACGGTGGGCCCCACTATACTTGTCCTGGCTCGAGTACATTAATGCATTTAAAATGAATGTTTTGCTGTGACTCCTATTCCTCTTTCAGGGACCCCCTATTGAGACAGAACAAGATTTTTTCTCCTCCATCCGATCCTTGATCATTCGCCTTATTTTGCAAGACCATAGAGCACGACTCCCCAACAAGGTGCTGATTTTTCCTAGAGACGCTGGAGGCCTGGCATCACCAGATTTTAATTTGTACTATAAAGAAGCCCAGTTGAGGGCCCTAGATGAATGGTAAGTAAGAGAGTCAGATAAACATTGGCTCCATATGGATAGAGCAATGGTGGGTAGATATATCTGGGATGTCCTGGTATTGTTTCTTTCAAAGGGCCTTCCGTTATTCCCATGTCCCACGCACAGTAGAACGCTTCAACTTTTCCAGCTCTGATATGCATCTTGATAAACACCATCTTCTGGACAGGGGGACCACCCCCAGTTATGTCTCCTACCCTGCTAGCCCTGCCGCCGCATGAGTCTTTTGAAGCATCCACATCGGCACTCATGCCAGTTAGTTGTTTTTTTTGGATATTTGGGGGCGGATGGAGTTAAAAAGGCAATGGACTTACTTAAGTTATCTTATTGAAATGACGGCGATAATGTCTCTGAGTACTTCTTTATCTGCCCATGAGGCCTGTGGATTATAGACACTGTATATGCCATAAGCACCCTTGTTTTGTACTTACGGTCTCCTACTTATGTAAAGCGACCACTGTATACTTTTTTGCCTGACTAAATCAATAAAGAAAGTTTGAGAAAACAAGAAACAAGTGCATAGCATTTAGAAGTACCAAATCAGTTGACTAAGAAGAAAATGCAACACGATAAAAATCCAACACCAAATCATAAAAATAAGTTGTATTTTTATCTTTAAATAGACACCTCACAACAAAAATTCACTGGAGGGTTCCAGAGATATGAATTTTTAAGGAAACAATAAATCACATATTTTCACTCTGCGCAATAAATAATTGTAATCTACCGCGACGTGTGGTTTAGGGTTAGCCTTGACAAGTACCTTGAAAATGGCTATAAGGGCACTCTTGTGGCCACCAACTCCAGCAGGGAGACAGTCACAGGGACCAATAAGATCCAGCTGAACAGTTACCTCACAGTTAAAGCAGGCTCCAGTCCAGTTCTAGGGTCTATAGGCGAACCGGCATTGGACCTCAATGGAGTGGTCCTGATGCAGGATGCTGAAGATGCTCAAGGATTCTGAGAATGCTGATTCAGTGTCGGGGGTCTTCCTGTGACCACCCCTTGGTCCACATACATGGTGGGATTATTTTGGCCTCAGGCGTCGATGTTCCTCAAAGTCTGGGTAAAGTCCAGCCAAAACCAGTTGCCACTGATCTATCGGTGTCCGGTTACAGCAAAATTTGAGGTTCTCTTTAACTTGCAGTAACATCCATGCTGGGCAACCAAACTGCATTCCAGCAACTCTTTCGGGTCCAGCAGACTCGGGTGTAACTTTTGAGAGTCAGGACTCATTCTCCCAGGCTACACTGCGGCAGTCAGGCATTCCTGGCTACCATCTCTCCCAGTCAGGCTTTTTGTCACATTTCGGCACTCAGCGCGGGGGGAAACACATTGACGATACACACCAGATAATAACCTGAGGGGAATAAGTGTGTATGTTTAAGAACCACCACGCCCATAATACCACATGTGTGGTGTAGACCTACGCCCATTTCGCTATATAAGCACCTCCCGCAGGTAGGTGGGTGCTTGTCAATCCAGCCCTGATTTCCGATGCGAGGAACTGCTTCACGTATCTCGTTGTGTGCAGTTACCCTCGTAAACCAAAGACCTGCTTTGAACTTGCCCGACGCGCCGAAGCCGAAGCGCTAAAGAAACCTGCAGTGGAATTGCCTGAAGCGCTGAAGGGCAAAAGACAATTGCAACGCCGGAGGGCGTTTCGGTGCGCTCAGCCGCCGCATAGGCGAGCGGCCGTTTTCAAATACAACGCGCTGAAGCGCGAATGGTGACAGCTCACCGGATTACTTCCTGGAGTGCATGTGAGCACAATGCCCTTTTTAGACACCGCTTTCCTCCCGCGTATTCAGCGCTGGAGAGCTGGAGAGCTGGAGAGCTGGGGTGGTTTGAACAGTGCGTGGAAGCTCGCATTAGCCACGAGCGCAAACAGGAGATTGTTTTCCTGCTTTTCACCGAACCGAGAATAGACACAAGAATCTGCGAGAACTCCATGAACCCTAGTTGATCTCTGCAGTTGTGGCTTGGAACGAACTACACCAAGCTAAGTACAACTCAACTTACCTGTATTCTTATCTGGTATATTCTTGCTGAAACCATAGGATGAATGCGACTTAGTTAGCTGTAAGTACCTACACATAATCTTATGTTCTTTAGTGGTGACTGTGTACAGTGTTCTCATGTACATGCTATGCTTGTGTCTCCCTCAGGTATTAAGGGGCTAGTCAGTAGGAGTGAAGTCTTCAACTCCGGGACCAGGTTCCTTTGAGGGCTCGGCTGTCGCATCTTTTTGTTTCCTTTATCCCTTTTTTCCCTTTTTCCTATCGTGGTGTTATCTGTTGGAGTGGTTGTTACATCCCCGCAGGTGATACCATTGGGGGGGATAGGGTTACTTGGCATCTTCCTTCGCTCCCGCTGTATCCGGCTTATAAGGTCAGTGGTTATTTAACCCGTCCGTGACAGATTGACAAGCCCACGGTTACTTACAGCCTGAGCGATGGATACTAACGTGGTCCTTACGACAGTGTTAGAAACGTTGACCGCCTTGCGGATGGAAGTGGATGCCTTCCGAGGAGAAAATTTAGAATTACGGAACGAGATGGGCACAATGAGGCGCGAGGTAGCCGGTTTGTCTCGCTCAAACCCTACGGGTACACGGGGAGGTTCGTATATCAAAGACTGGACATTACCGCCCCACCCACTTCCCGGGATCCAGGTAGGGAACACGGGATCCAAGCACAGAGTGGAGTAACAGGGCCTTTCTCTTTTCGTCCCAGGGTGGCCCGCCTCTATACAAGTAATACAGCCTTTACAACTACCTCTTGCTCCTCCTGAAAGGTTCTTTGGGGATCCCAAGAAATTTGGGATATTCCTAGGGCAATGTAAACTGCACTTTATGTGCAAACCCACTGTATTTCCCAACGACCAGGCAAAAACGGCCTTTGTTATGTCTTACCTAGGGGGCAATGCAGCCAGCTGGTCGTTCCCTCTGATAGAAAAGGACGATCCCCTTTGTATAACTTTCCCACTTTCTGCGAGGAGATGCGCAAGCTGTTCGACAGAAAGGCTCACCAGCTTTCCCTAGATAGGGAGCTTATTGCGCTTAAACAAGGCTCACAAGACCTGCTCACTTACATAACCACCTTTAATAGACTCCTAGTGGAAACCAATTGGCCTATAGAAAAAAGAACGTCCTTGTTCTACCAGGGCCTAAGAGGCGAATTAAAGGACGTATTGGCCCAAGTCGTGCATATGCCTTCCACTTGTGACGAGCTGATAGACCTCACGGTTCAACTAGACCACCGGCTTCAGGAAAGGAAAGGGGATAAGCAACGAACGGATACAAGGTTCCTTCCGGCTCGACCTAGACCCCCTACGGAAGACAATACTGCTACCCCTGATGGGACCGAACCAATGCAAGTTAGTGGAATACGTGGACCTATCAGCCAAGACGAACGGGAAAAGAGAAGAAAACAAAAACTATGTATGTATTGTGGGAAGCCTGGTCACTTCATCAGAGAGTGTAAGTCCAGGTCAAAACTGATGAACAAAGGCAGTCCTGGATCCAGGAACCTGACCGTGGTGGAGTACGACTCTGAGAACCAGGGAAACTAATGCTCTCGAACAAGAAGGAGACCCCTTGTTTGAGTTCTAGGAGTTCGGTGGTCTCATTTTCGGTGGCTAACACAACTCAGACGTCTGTGGCCCATATGAATGTGTGTGTTACGCTGGCCCTTCCGGGTGGGGAGCCCATATTAGTGCACGCACTGCTGGATTCCGGAGCTACCGGCAATTTTATAGACCAGCAGTATGCACAGGAACAGGGGATACCTTGCATACGAAAAGAGACACCTGAACCTGTTAAAGCAGTGGATGGAACGGCCTTGACCTCAGGCCCGGTGCGTTTTCACACACAGAAAATTCTCATGCATGTTGGGGCGGACCATTCCGAATATATTCAGTTCGACCTCATAGACGCCCCCACTTCAAGCTCATTCTGGGCATGCCTTGGCTGACGCTACATGATCCTTTAGTGCAATGGGCTGCCCGTTCGGTCACCATGAACTCCCTGTTCTGCAAGGAACATTGCTCATGGGAGAAGATACGTTTGCCGGACTCCACGGAGAGCCCTGCTGGACTGCTCGCAAGCGGCTGTAACGTCCATAACCTATGCTGTACCACCACGTTGCCGGGGGTATATCAGCAATTTCAGGCTGTATTTTGTGAACAAGAAGCAGGGAAACTTCCCCCACATAGGGATTATGATTGCGTCATTGACCTGGAGCCTGGAGCCAGTATACCATGCAGCCGTATCTATGCCCTTACGGTATCAGAAACCACCTATTTACAGCAGTACCTTACCAAGATGCTGTCCACCGGCTTTATCCGTCCTTCATCATCCCCTGCGTCCTCCCCGATATTTTTCATACCCAAGAAGGAAGGCGGCTTGAGGGCTTGTGTGGACTACAGGGCGATCAACAGAGTGACCAGAAAGAATCGGTATCCTCTGCCTTTAATACCCGTGCTACTAGATCAGCTAAAAGGAGCCAAGATGTTTACCAAACTGGACCTTAGAGGAGCCTACCACTTGGTAAGGGTGCGGCGAGAGGACGAGTGGAAGACGGCCTTTCGAACGAAATTCGGATTGTATGAGTACCAAGTGATGCCCTTCGGTCTTTGTAACGCCCCCGCCGCATTCCAGTTTTTTATGGACGAAGCCCTGAGAGGCCTGTTGGACGTCTCTTGCATAGTATATATTGACGACATACTGGTGTACTCGGCATCACTAGAAGACCATGTACATCATGTGTCCGAGGTTCTGGAACGTCTACAGCAGTATCAGCTCTATGCTAAACTGAAGAAGAGCCTTTTTCATGCCACCGAAGTGGAGTTCCTGGGATACGTCATTGGGCCAACCGGTATTCACATGGACGACAAAAGGTGCGGGCCATTCTCCGGTGGGAATCACCTACCAACGTGAAAGCCTTGCAGAGCTTCCTTGGCTTTGCGAACTTTTACAGAAGGTTCATCAAGGAGTTCTCCAGTATTATACAGCCACTGACACATCTGTTAAGGAAAGGAGCCGCATTTCTCTGGACCGACTCCGCTGAAAAGGCTTTCCAAACACTAAAGAGCCGTTTTACCAGTGCACCTGTGTTAAGACATCCGGATGCCTCTCGCCCGTTTGTGGTAGAAACGGACGCGTCCTATTACGCAATAGGGGAATCCTATCGCAACGCCATCCCGACACAGGCCAACTCCATCCTGTAGCCTTCTTCTCCAAGAAACTGTCGTCTTGTGAGAACAATTACACCATTACTGACAAGGAGCTTCTGGCGATAAAGAGGGCGTGCGAAGAATGGAGACATCATTTGTTGGGGGCCAAACACACAGTGGAGATCTACACCGACCATCGGAACCTATTGTTCCTGAAGAGTGCAAGAGCCTTGACCCCTAGACAACTCCGTTGGTCATTGTTTTTCTCCGAGTTTGACTATGTGATCCGGTACCGACCGGGAGCTCAAAATGGCAAGGCTGACGCGTTGTCACGTCCCGCTTGTGAATCCGGATTCAGCCTGGCACCGGCTGAAGAACCTCCGGTGATCCTGCAGAACGCTTCCTTTCCAGTGGAGATGAATGCCATGGCAGCTGTACATGACTTCTTGGGGAAGGTGAGGGAGCAGAATAAAGAGCTAGATGAGCTAGCCTGGATTACCAAAGAGCCTCAGCATCGCTCCTCTCTGAACCACTTGTGGTATTACGACAAGCGGCTTTTCGTCCCGGAGGAGTCCTTGCAAAGACAGGCCCTGCGATGGGTACATGACTCCACACTGGGTGGACACCTGGGGACTCGGAAAACCTTACAGGCTATGCAGAGACATTTCTGGTGGAGCACGTTAAAGACGGACACGGCGAAGTATGTCTCGGAATGCGCTATCTGTGCTCAAGGGAAGGCACAACATGCAAGGCCCTGTGGGTTGCTTCGGCCTATACCTATACCTCCAGCCCCCTGGCACACCTTGTCTATGGACTTCATAGTAGAAATGCCTACCAGCTCCGGCAACAACACCATTCTGGTTGTCGTCGATCATCTGACCAAAATGGGGCACTTTATCGCTATGGCTAAGTTACCAACATCGGCGGAATTGGCTAGAGCATTCCTGCAACACATTGTGCGCCTGCATGGTATCCCCGCAGTCCTCATTACGGACAGAGGAACCCAATTCACCTCTAGGTTCTGGAAGGCGCTTTGTGAAGTCATGAAAGTCGACGCCCGTCTCTCCACAAGCTACCATCCGCAGACAGACGGCAAAACAGAGAGACTGAATCAGACGTTGGAGCAATACCTTCGATGCTTCACGCTGCAACATGAGGAAGAATGGAGCACGCTTCTGTGGTTGGCAGAGTTTGCATATAACAATGCGGAGCATTCCTCTTTGGGGTGCTCACCCTTCTTTTGCACCTTGGGTTACCATCCTAATATGTTGCCCTTTGACTGGCCTGTGGTGACTAAACATCCCTCGATCCAAGAACATCATACACACCTGAGAAAGATAATACAAACAGCCAAAACACAATTAACAGCTGCACAAGCGCGCGACAAACAGTACGCTGATAGGAAAAGATCCCCAGAACCTTCCTATACCGTGGGAGATAGGGTGTGGCTCAACACGAAACATTTGCCCTTTAAGGGAAACACTCGATTAAAGCCTAAGTTTGTGGGCCCTTATCCCATAGAAAGAATAATCAATCCCGTAGCTATGAGATTATCTCTCCCTTCCTCTTGGCACATCCACCCGGTGTTTCATGTGTCTCTTTACGGCCCTGTCTCACACACACCAGACTACCCACAAGACCGCAACCGCTGACCATAGAGGGGGAGGAGGAGTATGAGGTCAAGGGCATCCTAGACTCCAAGCGAATCCGTGGGAGGGTGCATTATCTCATTGATTGGAAAGGGTATGGTCCCGAGGATCGCTCATGGGAACCTGTTTCCAGTCTCCACTGCCCTGGTCTCCTTCGAAGTTTCCACTTGCGGTATCCTGCTAAGCCTGGTGGACCGCCGGGACGTCGGTCCTTGAGAGGGGATCTGTCACATTTCGGCACTCAGCGCGGGGAAACACATTGACGATACACACCAGATAATAGCCTGAGGGGAATAAGTGTGTATGTTTAAGAACCACCACGCCCATAATACCACATGTGTGGTGTAGACCTACGCCCATTTCGCTATATAAGCACCTCCCGCAGGTAGGCGGGTGCTTGTCAATCCAGCCCTGATTTCCGATGCGAGGAACTGCTTCACGTATCTCGTTGTGTGCAGTTACCCTCGTAAACCAAAGACCTGCTTTGAACTTGCCCGACGCGCCGAAGCCGAAGCGCTAAAGAAACCTGCAGTGGAATTGCCTGAAGCGCTGAAGGGCAAAGACAATTGCAACGCCGGAGGGCGTTTCGGTGCGCTCAGCCGCCGCATAGGCGAGCGGCCGTTTTCAAATACAACGCGCTGAAGCGCGAATGGTGACAGCTCACCGGATTACTTCCTGGAGTGCATGTGAGCACAATGCCCTTTTAGACACCGCTTTCCTCCCGCGTATTCAGCGCTGGAGAGCTGGAGAGCTGGAGAGCTGGGGTGGTTTGAACAGTGCGTGGAAGCTCGCATTAGCCACGAGCGCAAACAGGAGATTGTTTTCCTGCTTTTCACCGAACCGAGAATAGACACAAGAATCTGCGAGAACTCCATGAACCCTAGTTGATCTCTGCAGTTGTGGCTTGGAACGAACTACACCAAGCTAAGTACAACTCAACTTACCTGTATTCTTATCTGGTATATTCTTGCTGAAACCATAGGATGAATGCGACTTAGTTAGCTGTAAGTACCTACACATAATCTTATGTTCTTTAGTGGTGACTGTGTACAGTGTTCTCATGTACATGCTATGCTTGTGTCTCCCTCAGGTATTAAGGGGCTAGTCGGTAGGAGTGAAGTCTTCAACTCCGGGACCAGGTTCCTTTGAGGGCTCGGCTGTCGCATCTTTTTGTTTCCTTTATCCCTTTTTTCCCTTTCCCCTATCGTGGTGTTATCTGTTGGAGTGGTTGTTACATCCCCGCAGGTGATACCATTGGGGGGGATAGGGTTACTTGGCATCTTCCTTCGCTCCCGCTGTATCCGGCTTATAAGGTCAGTGGTTATTTAACCCGTCCGTGACACTTTTTCAGCTTTTATGGCCCTGTGGCTATAACGGAAGTCAGCCAACTGACTCTTAGAGTCACTTTCTCTGTCTGGGGCTTGGGGAAGACTTTTCCTCGAGTGAGACAGAACAGGCACAGTTTTATTTCTAGCCCAAGGTACAACAGGTGCTGTCCAGTCTTTGGTGCAGCCTCTCTTTGCTGGGTCCCAGGAACAGTAGGGCAGTCCTTCTTTGGTCCTATCTCCAGTACAGACATTATCTGAGGCTCTGGGTGCCAGGGGTGCCACTTCTATGCCCATTACAAGTTGATGGGGATGTGGTGGCTAACTAGCCAATCGGGCTACTAGGTCACTACTGCCTGATGACATCTTCCTGCAAAATGTGGCATCTAACTATCACAGAGTGCACTATTCTGCCCCTTCTCAAAATGGCACAGCTCTTCTCTTAGTTTATGGAGACTTCTAGCCCATCACAGAGGTGTGGCTACTTGGGGGCTTCACTCTCCTTGGCAACTGCTTTTCCCTCTCTGTTCAAGATGTCATGCTAACCAAAAGAGCAGCCCCTCTCATGTGTCACTACCATTTGCCCTTTAAAGGTGGCTACCCTTTTGAAGATTCTCTTTTGGGCTCACAACCAGATTGGCCTTCCTGCCTGGAGGAGTTCAGATCTCTTGCTTTGCCAGATACCTTGTGTTTCTCCCTGAGAGTCATTCACAGCCTTCTGCCCTTGGACTGTCTCTAGGACAATAGCTTGTTTACAACCATTAATGGTCACTGGAAGACTTTTGGACAATGAAGTGACAAGTTTCTAAAGTTGCCATTTGTGCAAAAGTTACATTAAATTCGACCTTGGCATTAAGTCAGGTTTAATGCAATGATTTAATAACTTGAAGTATCACCTTTTAATAGTCTCATTCAGAAGTTAGCACTGCTGAGTTGTCAGCGTCTATCTACTCACCAGTTAGGCTACCAGTCTTTCTACAGTAAAAACAACTATGTGTGAGTTTTGCTGTCATCACCCTGCCTGATGGCTCCTTAGGCCTGCCTTAGGGGTGATTTATGTATATTAGAAAGGAAGATTTGGGCTCTGCCATTACTTCAAATGGCAAAGTCGAGTTAGCAGTTTTGAAAATGCTCCGCCAGGGTGCAATGGCAGTCTGAGTGTCATGTTTTATCTTGTCACGCTGGTGGTAGCACAACCTGTGCTTCAGTCCACGATGGACACTTAACTTACAGGCCCATTTTACCCCTAGTACCATATATTAGGGTCTTATAAGCAAGTTAACTTATGCAATTCTAGGCGAGCAAATTAGACAATTAGATTACAGAGTCGAAAAACCAGCATCATTAGTCCAAAGATACCAAAAGTTGGGGCAAAAAGTAAGGGGGAACACTGCAAAAAGCCCTTTCTTTACTGAAAACATTAATATTTTACCAACTACAAACATGTAGTGGTGACCCATTCACAAATGGGAATTCGTAGTGGGTCGCAATTTGCAACCTACCTCATTAATATTCATTTGGTAGGTCGAATTGCAACCCACTACCATTTGGTAATTGGGGAACCAACCTATCAGCACATTGGTTGGTTCGGAAATTACCACACTGATCGAAAACATATTTTGCACCCAGTTCTTAGTACATCTGGTCCTAAATTTGAAAATTGTTGTTTAGCAGGCAGTACTAGCTGGACAATGCTCTTAGTCTTCTACACAGATGGCATTTAACAAGCTTAGCAAAGATCTTTGGTCCCAGCCATCAAACACTGATACACACTACAACACACAACTAAATCACGTACAGTGCATGAACCACTCTACTTTTGATTCAGTTTAAACAATCTGAAATCAGACTCCAGTCTGAAACGAACTACTCATGTCCACAGTATAAAGGTATCCGAACTCCAAAAATGGTGCATGTCCATAATAATGCCAGAATGCACATTATACAAATCATTCTAACATAACTCACATTTTGAAGCATTCTTTCATTCGTTTTATGGATTCACTAAGAAGGTCATCTAGGCCAGGTTTTGGGGCCCAAGTGTACATTTCTTTATCAGGTATTAGTCATCATAGCGGGCTAGAGTGTGCTGAAATAGTAAATTCTTTGTAAGTTTGCCAAGACATGGTTACACAATATTATCACATAACCCTATGAGGAAGAGGTACTGGCATTTTGCTCAAGGTTTGGATTATAAAAGTGATACAAACCAGCTCAAAATGTTTATTTTGAATTTACTATCCAGCTCTGGACTGTTGGCTGAAAATAACTCAAAGCAGCGTTTCATGGGTGGTGTTCCATGGGTGGTACATGGGTGTTCCTATGCGACCACTAATGGGTATGAACTTAAAATCCTATGTACCAACAATCGTAGAGAGGATTTAGCACCAAAAAATAATGCCTGTTTCACAGTGGCTTTAACTTGGAGAAATGCTTTTATTTCTCCAGACTTTGCATTTGTGCTACACTGTACAGCACACATCAAAAGTACAAAAGTTTAAAGTTTGTTTAAGACATAATACTTGGTACTGAAAGGGTACCCTTCCAGTACAAAACATATGCAGATGTCAGGCACACATCAGTGCTTCCCATTGCACAGGATGCGCCGCACACACACAAAGGTGTGTGCGTGGCACTAGGCAGCTTAATTGTGCGCCAGTGCTGGGGAGAGAGCAGTACAGTGCCACATCTTAGTGGATATGGTGCTTTGCTGCTCTCTTCGTCGAGTAAAAGCAGTGTCGCAATGAAGCGTTTCATAACATCTTCGTAAATCTGCTCCTCTATGTCATATTCCTTCTCCATTTCAATGCTTGGGAGATTTTGGCCATTATCTTATGAACATTTACTGGGGACTCCTGCCTCAAGTCACCTTTGGTAATGGCTGTAACCGACACCAGGAAATTAAGAATGCTGTAGCAGGTGAAGGAGGAGCGCATCCCCAGTCTGGACCATAAGGTAACACTGCAAACTAATACAGTAATCACTGTGACATCTGGCCTGCACATCAATGATTAGAATCCCATAAACAATGACTAAATGTAGCCACGACTGACACTGGCACTCATTTTGTGTGACCGAGATTTATTTTTAATCGTCAGACTTTTACCCAGAGCAAGACAGAGAGACAACAATGGGAGGAAGAAAGAATAAAAAAAGGTAGGCAAACAGTGACAAATGGAGAAAGCAAAGAAAATAATGAATCTTTAAGATTGACAGAAACAGGAAGTTTAGAGAGGTGGAGGAAAGATGCATGACATGGAATTAAGAATTCAAGAATTGACAGCCTTGACATTTGTCAACTGCAGCATTTTGCAGCCCCAGTGTGGGCACCAGCACTTTTTTTATGCACTGGCAAAGTCCTTAGGTTTTGCATCGTCATATTACTCTGCATTCAGGGCCTTATTTACAAGTCCCTTGCGCTGCCAGTGCGTCACTTTTCCCCATATAAAAAGTGTCGCACCGGCGGCGCAAGGGACTTGTAAATATTCCCCTCAGTGTTTTGCGGCGGATGGGTCTTAAGAATGCCTGTATTATTAACATTTATTGCTTGACCACGCAAGATGGAAAATCAAATGCCAAGACAACACTTATTTGACTCTTGATATACACAGACATAACTGTTTTGAAATCACATAGATATTTGAAGTAAACTTGTGTAAACTAAATAAGTGCTCGTGTTACATCTCACTTACAAACAGTTTTTAGGTCTCGCCTAGCGACGCAGCGCATGCGCTGTATGCTTGCGAGATCTATTGTCGTCGGTTTTGCTTCGGAAGCGGGGTGGAAGCTCCACCCATGCTTTCCATTGGCGCGCGTCAAAAATGCTCGCTTTTGATTGCAAGGGAGGCATGTTTGTTCCCTCCCTGTCCTGTTTGCCATGCCTGCCCGGACAGGAGATTGTGCACGCGCACAGCGTCTCTTTTGCTCACGGCGGACTCGCCAGGGCTTCGTTAATTACGTGGCATATGTATCGGTTTCACTTTCGTATTGGTGCGCACGAACTTTAAAATTGCTGGCCAAAGAGACAATGCCATAACGCTTATAATACCCCATTTGCCCAACTTTCAAACCTGTACCTTCGTTTATTTGGTCGTGCCTCCCTGTGCTCATTTGTGCTACCTCGTACCTGCAACCCGCTTCCGTGTTATGCGTTTAGCATCGGCGTGGGAGAAACGGATGTTATCTCTACGTTTTGCGAATCAAACAAATAAATCGGTTTAAGTATCGGTCAGCAAGTGAGAGACATTACTAACTTCTTATTGCTCTCAAAGCAACAACTTTAGATATTTTACAAGGAAAAACATCACACTGAAACCAAGTTGCGTAGAAGGAAAACATCACACTGAAACAAAGTTTAGTAGCATTGCGTGGCCCCCCTGGGGATCGAACTGGCAACCTTGGTATTCAGAGTGCCACGCTGTAACCGCTTGATGTACCTTGTACGTTCGACGAAACAAATACTCTTTTTACTACACATGAGCATGCGAAGACAAGTATTGTGACCATGTACGTAAAACACGTATTATAAAACGTTTCAAATAGCTGTTAGTGGAATGGGAACAACAAATTTTGTGTCGGCCTTACGCTGCCTTTGTCTGCGTAAATCGCTAACAACCATAACATGAACACTAACATGCCACAGAAACATTACATCTTATGACCCACAGCGCCACGAACGATTATCCAAACATCGTATGCGAAGGCAGCCGCCATGACTGCCGCCTAGACATTTTGGGTCGGTCAAGGGGACTATATTTCGAACCATGCGAGGCGGCCGCCATTATTTCCCCCTAGACATTTGGCGTCCAAGTTCGTAGTACCACAATGGCTATATATATGCCCCCCCGCTGCGCAAACGAAGGCCTTTTCCCGCCAACTGGTGCACCGCGACCGGCCATGCGGGCCACCACTTTACCGTACCTTGTGCGCAGGGTCTTCCATCTTCATAAGCAGGCTGTGTGTACCTGCAGCTGGAGAACAAGCAAAATTGCATCCCCCTGCCGCACAACCACCATTCCATCGCACACCCTGTTAGGCCGTTGTTCATTACCCGTGATAGAGCTCCAAAAGTTAGCGTATCTTCAACCCATTAAAACGGGCAGCGCTTTTAAATTAAACAGGGTGACATTATGGGGACTCGCTACGGCTCACCTGAACCCATTTGGCACACTCAGAACGTCCGAACCGAATGCGACAACCAAACACAACCCGACGCGCAACGAGCATCCAATCCACACAAGTGATTTGCTGTATACGACTTTAAGTACCGTACACTAGCTCAGTGTGTGTCTATTACTGCGCACTGCCAGCGCTCTGTGTGTAGTGAGAACATTCCACAACCGGACAGTATTGGGGTGTACAAAGCCGGTGTACAGAGCCGTCATAGCTGTGCGTGTACAGATCCCTCATAGCTGTGCGTGTGCTGAATCAGCCGGTGTAGTGAGCTCTTGCTCGATGGTGTATGCTGGCTGGTTGCTTTTTGGTTGTGTTTCTTTTGCAATTCTATGTAGCGAGAACTAGACCTAAAAGTATTGGAGAAAATTACAAGAAAACTACTAATGCTACAAATGCTTTCACCATCCCAGCAACTATTCATTGCAATACTCAAACACTGCACACTACTGCTACCTACTCCTCTTGCCACCATCACTAGCTGTAACAGAAGTTATACATCCACATACTTACTACACACAAACATACCACTACTTATCTGTAAAATACATTCACTACACTCCAAACAAAACCATTAAGCAAGATTGTAATTACAACCCCAATAACTCTAACTCTAACTGATGCGAGACCTCTTGCATTGCAAATGCTTGTTAGCTATTGTCGAAAGAGCTTTTGTGGACCATACCACCTACAGTGGGCGTGGAGACAGCCCAATACTTACCACTGGTTGGCTTGATTCTCACTCTCATTTGCTGAGTTTTTACTTGATAGCATTTCTTACTCTTCTTGTGTTTATTCCTCCCCTGGAGAATAGCTTCTTTAGCAAACTTTCTATTGGATGGCTTGTATCCTTCCTCTGCTCACATTCAGGAAAATACTTTTTCATTTTTCTTTCATTTCTCCATGAGAGTGCATGTGTTCCTTGCTCTCTGCCCTGTGTGCTACACCCCACAAATCCCTGCCCAGTGTGCTTCATATTTCTCCCTCATCCTTTAAACCCATCTTGTCCATTGTTTTTCCCCACTTCTTCTCATCCTTGTGTGCTCCATCCCTCAACCTGACATGCTCCATGGGGTTTCCACCTTCCTCACCCCATCCAAATTTGTTTTAATTTACTCCCACCTCCACAAGCTCATCTTTTACACCTTACATAGCCATGTGTTTTTTTATAGTCCTGCACAAGCTCTGCTCTCGTCTAAATTATCGTTGGTTAATACTAAACCAGAATGGGTGATTGCTCTTTTGCCCATTTGGTGGCCGCTCATTGGAACTTGTTACCTGTTGATCTTCATCTGACTTCAGACCATGCCAGGTTTCGAAAGAGATTGAAGACCTGGTTAATCTCCTTATAAATATGTGTGAAAAAATATAGTTCATCACACATGTACTCACATACACAATAACAATTGTGCATAGTCCAGCATGTCACTGGCTCCCCATTCACAAGCGCAGCCAATTCAGACTTCTCACGCACATACAAAGCCCTACACAACACAGGACCAGAGTACCTGAACAACCGCATATGCTTTCACCAAGCCACCAGACACCTATGCTCTGCCTCACTCTCGCTCGCACACACTCCCCGCATCCGTAAAAGCAAAGTTGGAGGTCGCTCATTGTTCTACATCGCACCCAAGGCATGGAACGACCTCGCTCAACACATCAGAGCCTCCTCCTCACTTCTTGAGTTCCACAAAAAGCTGAAGGCCTGGCTCTTCCTAAAAGTACCTTGGGAACCACACACCTACACACCTTCCCAAGCGCCTGGATACCCTCTCGGGTGATTAGTGCGATATTCAAATCAACATAACATACCATAACAAGACGTGACTGCCAGCTGTGTTATGACACATATACGTGTGTCGTATAATCGTTTTTTTAGGCAGATGCTGAATTTTTTCATCAGTGTAAAGCACTGTCAAGGCCAAAAAGTGAAAAAGGTGGGACCTCTTGGCTGTGCTAAAGTTTTTTTTTTAAATGCCATGCATCATTAGCATTTCCTTCTTAACGAAATGCTGTTTCACAGAGTGCCAAAGTGTGTTTCTCCATTTAAGACGTTTCAAACAATTGAGGTCTTTTTGAATGCAATGGGTTGGGTGGGATTCTAGCGGAAATGTTTTGATTTATATGGTGTTACTTCTGCTTTCCACTCTATTTTGGTAAGAGAGCATTAGTATTCAATGGGACTCATAATGCCTTTACAGAGAGGCGGGGTGGGTGGAATCTGCATGTGGGCTGGGCTGGAAGGTACAGCTGCTCTGTGGACCATAGGTGAAATGGCCCTTCATAGAATACTGGTTCTTCTGTGAGCTGAAGTGCAGTATTGTGCACCTACGTTCCTTTTATGTTGCTAAACGTGTGGACATTAATGAACCCTGGGGAGCATGGAGGCGAGGGTTAAGTTAGCTGCACTAATTGAATTTGGCATGGCTTTGGGTACTTCTTCTCAATGTGTCTTCTTTGGAGGAATACAGAAACGCCTCATCCCTCCCTCCTCCTTGAGACAGTCCTAAATATTGGAGAACCCATAGAGCTTGGGACATCTCATTAAATATGTTATAGTGCACTTTGATTCAATCTCATTTTCCTTCTTTTTGTTTTGATGGTCCCTTTTCACTTTCTTAATTGTCTCCTTTTGATTTGTGTATGTCTCATTGAAGAAATTAGTTATGGTTTTTTCGGTATGCACAGTACTTCAGCCACGTATGCCAAAAAAACAAAGGTTCTTGTGGGAACAATAGTGTACTATATTGGTATTACAATGCACAATGGCAATAACAATGGGTCACGTGGATTTCAGACAGAAAGGAGGCCGAGTACAGTGTGATTGAGTATTTACAGTTTATATCAAATTTTCCCAATTTTTTTTTAGTTATATACAACCAGTAGTGCTTAGTGTCCCCAGTGTACAATGGAACCAAAAAACGGACTAGTGACATTTGTGACATTTACAACTTGGTTTCCATCATTCAGAAAACGACCATTTACAACTCTGACAATATTTTCAGACACTGTACTCCGTAATCAGTGCTGACACAATGGTTCGTTTTATATATATTTTTTGGTTCCATTGTACACTGGGGACACTAAGCACTACTGGTTGTATATAACTAAAAAAATTTGGGGAAAATTGGATATAAACTGTAAATACTCAATCACACTGTACTCGGCCTCCTTTCTGTCTGAAATCCACGTGACCCATTGTTATTGCCATTGTGCATTGTAATACCAATATAGTACACTATTGTTCCCACAAGAACCTTTGTTTTTTTGGCATACTGTACTTACCCTGGTTCTTTGTGAGTAGGGTTTCCCTTGTGTTTTGTTCGATACAGTACTTCAGCCAGGCAGTGCATGAGATGTCTGCAAAGTTCATAATCATGAATATGTGAGTTATGCACAATCGTAATGCTCAATTTTTATTATGCCTTACGTATTTACAAAGTTATGGTAGTTCACTTATAAATGAACAAGCATTTGCAATGCAATAGGTCTCGCATTTACTAGAGTTTGAGCCATTGGCATTGTAAATGGAAATAGCTTAAACTCTCGAAAATGCACGACCTATTGCAATGCAAATACTTTTTTTGTAAAAGCGCCCCATGCCACGCTTTCATGTTAATGGAGGCCGCGCCCCTTTCTTTAAACGAGCCGCGCCTAAAGAAAGGCCTGCGGCCCCCATTAAAGTGGAAGCGCGGTATGGGGCGCTTTTACAAAAAAAAGCATTTGTTTGTCAAGTTGACAAACAAACACTTCTTTTTTTGTAAAAGCGCCCCATGCCGCAGTTCCACTTTAATAGCTGCCGCAGTCCTTTCTTTAGACGCAGTTCGTCTAAAGAAAGGGGCGCGGCCTCCATTAACGTGGAAGCGCAGCATGGGGCGTTTCTAAACAAAACAAAAAAGGTGAATAAATAAAACATGTGGCTGCATTCGGTGCCGCAAATAAAACAAAGGTGCGGCTGCCAATGTGGCGTGCCGTGCTATCAAAAACAAAAATAATTAAGCATCAGGAGAGAACGTGTCTTGCCTGCTACAGCAGGCAGGTGAAAACCATTTAAAGAAATAGTGCTCGACGGCTGTAATTAAAGCCTACCAAATAACAACACAAGTAAGAGGGCCAATCTTTATGGGAGGTTACAAGATGAGACAAAGCAGTACTAAGGAGGGACTACTAAGCCTATAGACCAATGAAAAGCCAGAGTTTACAAAGGACATTGACACAAGCGAATGAAAATTATGGGCAGAGAGTGGGTGGCGCTTCAAGTACATACCTGAATACAGCATGCCTCAAGGCAGCGCATGCGCTGCCCAGGCTCGACCTAAAAACTTGCCCTCTTCCAGAATGTGCCCATTTCCTTTTTAGGCTTTGTCTAAGACAGCGTGTGGACTGTCTATTGTGAGGCATATTGTCAGCTTACAGTGGGCTTAGAGCCTGCTGATCACTTACCAATTGGTTGCCTTCATTGTCACTTTGATTTGTTTGCTTCCTATTCATTAATGTATGTGGGCCTTCCTTCCTCTTCTTCTGTTTATTCTTCCCTTGGAGCGTGGGCGCATTACTGTGTACTTCCACCGGTCGCTTTTTCAGGTGTTTTTTTTGTTTGTTTAAGCACTCTTTGACACCACAGGACATTTTCACTGCCAGGGCAGTGCTTAATTTGAGCCGGTGCTTTTCCGGTGCTGAGCACCGGCACTTAATTGGTTTCCGGTGCTCGGCACCGGCACCTAATTGTCAACACCACACTTAGGGCAGTCTGCCACAAGGTGGCCCTGCTCATGTAATTTAGAGATGAGCAGTATAACAGTTGTTCAGGAAAACAATATACATTAAAAAATTGCTAATACCTGCCTCCCCAGCCATTCATTTAGCTTTGGGGTCCTGGAATAATCTGAACTGTCGCATATACATGCGAGAGAAATGGTTAGTAGTTGTTTTGGCAGCAATGACAAGGGCAATGGGTGGTGCAAGCTGCAGTGGCCTCCTGGTCAGAGCCCCGGCACTTAATATTTCACAAATTAAGCACTGTGCCAGGGAGGAAGGGACTACACTCCCCACACTCCAATGTCATACCACCCCTGATGCTGCTGGGAGAGAAGGAGGCGCTATAAAGCACTTTGTGTTCCCCATTGCGCGGGACACCCTAGACACCAGGGGACAGCTTTACTGCCTGGGAGGGAGGGACTACACATCCCAGGCTCCATTACCAAGCTGCTCTTGATGGTTGCTGGGGGAGTAGGCGGAGGAACTATATAGCGTTGTGTTTCCCGCTGCTTGGAATGTGCACAGGCAGTGCCTGGATAAGGACTTAGGCAAGACCAGGCCAAGACTGAGCCCGACTGTGCCCTTCAGAACCTTGAGAAGCTGGGCTGGGCCACCTCCCTTGACTTCTACTTATCCTTAATAATCTGTGGCAAATTTCTTCTTCTACGAGGACAAGAAGGGTGCTTTCTATCCCAATGGGTAGTTCATATAACAAAAAGCATTTCGCTCCTTCCCCAATTGATTCTTTTTTAGCATGTGCAGTGGGGGCTATTAACGAGAAGATCACAGAAGCTGAGAAATGTCTTTTAAGTCCAACGCAAAGTTTGTCTTCAGTTGTTCTTGAAATGTTTTCTGCTAGGACCACATCTAATGGTGCGAGTATGCTTCTGCTTTAAATCAATGTGTATTTAACATCTTCTTTGTGGTAGAAGCTGAGATCAATGTATGGACATGTCCCCTGTCCCTTCTGATAATGACAGCACATTATGTACAGAGAATGCCTAGTTCTTTCTCTTTAAATTCAGGACCTTTTAAACATTATTGTTGTATGTCCCATTTTTATGGGTTGCTGGCTGATAATCTTTTTACTTTGTATTGATACTGCATTTGAGCCTTGTTTCAAATGTATTCATGCTCGGCTTTCGCTTTTTGAATCAAGATGAAGGCCATTCAAGTCAGTTGAGAAATTGAGATTTGCTATGTACTCCGTATATTGGTGTGGCCCTCAAAAAATCCTCAATTACTAAGTCTCATCTAATAATGTAGTCTGGTCATAAAGTGAATTCAGCAAATGAGCCCTCATAGGTACACCCTGCTTCTGTTTCTGCCCTAAAGAACTCATTGCCTATAGACCCTGTGATTGTCCAATCTTGTGTTCCTAGGGATGATATCATTTGATTACACTTAATTTACCTCCCACTGATCTCCCCTTTGGTATGATCTTCACTAATGGAAGATGGGAAAAAAGCCATCTTCTCATCTTTAAAACAAAATTGTGCACTGGATTCGCAAACAGGTGAGGGTTTTTTCACTATTGTTGGATGAAATAGTTTTTTTCAGCCAATTGTTCTGCCTTGGGCATTCTAAAAAAGGGTCTAATCCTGGTGGTAGCTTAAGCAGGCAGATCATAAATGACTGTTTATCATTGAATTACTGCCACAACTCGAAATGGTTGAGCTATATAAAATCTTTATGTCTTGAATAAGCCTGGGAGAAATTAAAATTATGCTGGAGTAATCGGACGAATGTTGGTAATTTTGTGTTAGTCTTGTGATGTGAAAATACCACAAACTACATGATTAACTTTGCGTAATTTCGACCACTTAATACCAATTTAGAAGATAAAAAACAGAATTGTTAGATTTATTATACCCTTCTGATAAAACTATTGGTATTTTGAAAACAATATCATTTATGGAAACGTATCGCTAAAACGTCCATTCAAGTCGCAACCATTATCTGTTAGCTCATTTTAGGATGAGAACTGTCCATCATTCTTTGTGATTTCCCAGGGGTTGGGCGATCTCAAAGAATCTGACTTTCTGTCCCTGTGATAATGTTTCTCCTCGCACTGCAATTGTACTTTACATTTTTTATAGATTTATTTTATCTTCTTGATGTGGGTTTCCTGTCCTTGTTGTTAAAGGTGCAGATTTTGTTCAATGTAAGCCAGCGTTCCTTTGACAGATACTAGTAGTCCTATGTTTTGCTTTAATTCGTTTTCTGTCTGGGGCAATTAAGGTACAGGATATGATGATTTTGTAAAAACTGTAGTACCTTCATTGTTTGGATAATGGTAGTTTAGAGGTGACAAATAGATTCTGCTCTTGTTTGGCCACTTCAGAAATCAATATTTCGTCCTCCTCCTGGGTAAAGATTAACTTTCGTTTTCTGAAAGTCTCCTGGGTGAACTCCTGGCTGGTTGCACCATTTTTGTTTTCTGCCCTACAGGCTGGAGAACTTCAGAGCCTTGAGTCCTATCCGTCCTATATATATATGTAAACATGGCTTGTGGATGCGTTTAGCCATGCTTTCTAACCACAGATATAATGCACAACGGCCGTGCCAGAGCACGCTTCAGGACAGCATAAAAGCATTACCTTTCGGACTCCATCCTCAATGGTTTCTCTACTGTCACTGCCAAGTAGAGTTTAAAATGTCAAGTTTATTAAAATTCAAGTTCCCACATTAGCTTGCACTAAAGCCACCAAACCTCACAAATATTTTTCATTCAATTACTAATAATGAACATCAATAATTTAGACATGTTTTAGATTATGAAAAGCTGAAACAGTTTAGAACAATCCATTACAGAAACTGAACTATAAATAAGATTCAAAAGGGTATATTTACTAGAAACTGGCGGAGCTCGGTGTTCCGCCAAAATTGGTAACGCTGCGCTCCGTCAGTTTCAAATTTCAGGGATGCGCCGTATTTTCAACAATGCGGCGCACCCCTGCGTTTCCCCTAGCACTGAAGAAGCTGCCTAGCGTCAGCGCAGGCACCCTTGCGCCATGTTGCAACCTTTCTGCACGTAAACAATCTTTACAGGCGATTTGCTGTTTCTATGTGTGCTGCAGCACACATGGAAAGAGCAAAATACGAGGAGAAATAAAACATTTCTCCTCATAGCGCTGCTTAAGACCAGGTATTCCCTGGTGATATTTCTGGTGCTGCCCCATACCTTGTAAATATGGGACAGTGTCAAAAAGCAATGGGTGTTGTGGCAGCACGCTCACTGCAACACCAATTGCACGCCCCTTTCACACTAAGGGGCATATTCACAATGAAGTGACGGAGCGGGCGTTAGCCTTGTTGGCTTAACGCCGCGCTCCGCCACTTCAGAAATGCCGGACTGCACTGTGCACGGTGAACGGTGCAGCCCTGCGTTTCTACCTGCGCTGGCAATAATTGCAGCTGCCTAGTGCCAAAGCAGGCACTCTCACACCATTGTGCCAGGGTGCCTGCATTGCAGGGAAAGTTTGTTTATATGCAGGAAGGTGTCCTTTCCTGCACATAAACAATCACCAATGGCGTTTTGTAACTTCTATGTGTGCTGCAGAAGTTGCATGCGTCATTTCTTAAAAAAGATTGTTTATGTGCAGGAAGGGACACCATCCTGCACATAAAAAATCAATGGCATTTTGCTGTTTCTATGTGTGCTGCACAATGCAGCACACATAGAAACAGCAAAAACGAGAAGAAATAATGCATTTCTCCTCATTTCGCCAGGGTAAGACCCTTTTTTTTGGGGCTTAATTTTGGCGCTGCCCCATATTCACACCACCCTTGTAAATATGGGGCGTATCAAAATCAATGGGTGTTGTGGTTGAACACCCATTCCGCAACACCCATTGCCCTCCCCTTTCACTCTAAGTATAGCGTGAAAGGGGGCCTAACGCTGCCTTGTAAATTAGGCGAAGCCCATATGGCCACCACAACATCACTAAAAGTGACGTTCCCGTGGCGATAGAGGCTTGTAAATATGCCCTTAAGTGCTCAGTGAATCGGGGGCTTTTTTACAAGGCGGCGTTAAGCCACGTTACGTGGCTTATGCTGCCTTGTAAATAAGGCGAAGGACTTAACGCCAACAGAACGTCGGAAAAAGTGACGTTCTGGTGGTGTTAACTCCTTGTAAATATGCCCCAAAGTTCCTTTCACAGTCCTCCTATCAATTTCAATAAAAAATCTTCGTCAATATCTGTTCCTAATATACCTTGAGGTAGAGTACTGGTTGCGAAGGCAGAGAAGGCCAGTACATTTCTAACACGCCATATAGCGGCCCATTGACCAGAATGATTTCCGAACATTATCATCCGAGCTGGAGTAAAACCAGTGATGTAGCATCTTTTCTGGTGTGCCAAACTCCTCCGGCGTCAAGTCCGGTTTGGTATTTTTCCTTTAAAAAGCAATGAATGGTGATTTTTCCCAATTTATTTGAGGGAATACAAAGAAACTCCTGCATTACAAATAAAATGACTTAGTATGTAACTCAAAGTGTGCCGTTCTCTTTAATGTGATCAGTTTTCACGCATAAACCACATGAAATACACAACAATGCAACTCATTTTTTCACAGCTATTATGACAGTGCAAAATATAATTTTGTTGTACAACTGCAGCCCTTTTAGAAATCCAACACAGCATATTTATTGAATCTCGCTCCTCAAATCATGCACAGCATGGAATTTAGAGGCACTTTTTTTTTGCAACACAGCATAATGAGGAGAAAGCAGCACAGAGCCATCCTAATTAACAAGCATTTTCAAAACCAGTAGGTTTTGCCTAGGCCTGATGAGATTTAAGTTCCTGAGTGATTCATCAGGCTGAGCATTATAGAAGATTGCTATTCGGAAGATAAAATCGATGAAACATTAGTAAGTTTCTTCTTGAAGAGTTGGATGGTCTGCAGCGTTCTGAGAGAGGGGGAATGCAGTTCCAGGTCGTTGGATCATTGTCCTGAAAGGTTTATTTCCAGTTTTATACCTCTTGAAGGCTGTTATTTCAAGCCCTAAGTTGCATGAGCTCTGAAGGGAACTTTGTCCACCCAATATGCAAAGTTTCTGTGCTAGGTAATGTTGAGATCCCGAGGACACCACTTTGTAAGTCATGCAGGCTAGTTTGTACTGGCTTCAAGCTTTAATTGGGAGCCATTTGAGATGGATCAACTGTGGGGGTTTTATGATAGCATTTCTTCGCTTCTGAGGCAAGTCGACTGCATGTAGTGTTGCCCTCAGAGGGATTCGGTGGATTTTGGATAAACAGGATAGCATGACATTGAATTGCCATAGTTCACTCTTGATAGCCCTAGAGTCTGGGCTACAAGTGTGAAGTCTTCTTCTGGATAGAGGCGTTCTCGTCGTTAAATTAGTCTCGAGCTATGGCTAGAGCATCTTGAAGGCTGTGCCATCTGTTCGGCACGAAGCCTAGCGATTGTACGCACAGAAGACTTTTAGGGTTGGGTCCTAGAATAGAGAGGTTGTTGAGCTATTCTTGCACAGGAAAGTTATATTTTTCAGGTGCAAAAAGTACGAACTCGATTTTGAGAGGGCTTGATTTTAGGTGGTGAAAAGACATCCAGACTTGCACTTCCTTGAGTGTGGTGGCCACTGGTTAGATGTCATTTGGGAAGAGATCTTCAAGTAGATTTGCAAATGTAGAAATGGTACGCCATCTGTGTGCTTTTTAGTTCCGTGGCCATGTGTTCCATGTAATTGTATACATATAACTGGGCGCTGATTTTCACCATGGAATTGCATGTGATATCATAGACAAACTGAACTTTGCTCATGTTGTCAATGATGTTGCTTGAAACTCCTTAGAGGAAAGCATCCCAATTGTTGACCACTATCCAGATTCAACTGTGAATACAGTTCACTCTATTTTTAGGTTTGACGTATATGGTACTTGTGCCATTCATGGTGCACATATTGTATTATATGTTCACCCACCATCAAAGATCCAGCCATAGATTGGTAACATTGTCAATCACATCCTGGATCAGACCACAGGAGCATTTTGGTGCCACAATTTTTCTATTGGTTGTTTAGGTGAGTCCTGCCTCTGTTAGAGTACATGAGGGACTATTATACAGTCTGTGAGCGGCCCAGTAGTAATAGGGAGTAAGCAGATATAGAAAGCATGTCAAAATGGATGCAGAAAAAAAGGATTGGTCTATTTTTTGCAACATCATTTTTCAAATGCTTTTGTCACTGCTCACTCCCCGTACTACCACACCACTCCCCAACAAATTATAAACTTTGTGGCCATCTTGAATTGTATTCTATTTAATGTATTATTGTTTTATCTTTTCATGTTTATAATGAGTTGGCAAGTGGCTCAGCTGCGCTGAGGAGTGCTTGCTGGCAAAAGCTTCTGCCAATTGGAAGCTATAGGAAAGAGAGCAACCCTTTTTAGGTCGAAGCCTACCAAACAGCGCAGTTGTCTGGTTGCAAAGACATTTTGGGGATGGTCTGAAAGTTGACCGTGGAATACATTCCACCAATTGCTTGCTTACCATTAGCTTTCTGTTTTGTCACTCACATTTGCTTGTTTTTTGTTCGCAAGCTTTATTTGTTTTAGCACCTCCAGCATACCTTTGCCCCTCCCATGGAGCATAGCTTGTTTACCACCTTTTGATTGGCTTCTTGTATTCTTCCGTGAGTGCTCCCAGTTCTGGGGCTTACTTTTTCTTTGCTGTAAAGCACTCCATGAGAGTAAATTTGGTTTCCAGTTGTCTCCCTTTGTATGCTTCTCTTGCCTCTTCATGCTCCCTGTCATTGTTAAGGACTGTGGGCTTCTGTGCACACCCCTCTCTCTCATTCAAGCGCCCCAGGTTGCTGTCTAACCTGTGCTCTTCTTTACCCCACCAACATTGCTCTCTTTCACCCGTGTGATTTTTACTCCCCCCTCCCTGCTCTTATTTCTCAGTCTCCTGCATGTACTTTTCTCCAGCCACCCCCCTTTTTCCCCAAGTTTGTAGTTTTATATAGCGCTAACTCGACCTGAAGGTATTGGACTGCTTTACATGAGCACCATATAAGCACCAGTTACATTACACAAAGCCACAACCTTTTTTTTAGGCCCCGGAGATTAAGTAATTTGACCAGAATCACAGGATGTTGAGCGAAGCCAAGATTCAAATCTAGTTACCCAGTTTCAAAGTCAGCACCTCGGAGCTGGCTTACCAACTCTGCCAACGAAATTCTTTTAGGACGATTCCTGCCATCCGAGATCCAGAGGCTAGCCTTGTCACCCATCTGACAGCAATATTGGTGGAATTTCAGAAATATTATGAATGCCTATGCATGGCTGGAACGCCCTCAGCCCCAGACATAGAATCCACCTTTTTTTAGCACCCTACAGCTACCAAAGCTGACGCCCACCCACTCTGCGCATCTGGACGGAGCAATGCCATGGCCACTAGGAAGGCTCCTGGTGAGGGCGGCCTTCTGGCTGAATTTTATAAAGCTACTAATGCCCAGACCATCCCCGTCATAGTCTCGGCTTATCAGGAGGCCATAGACAATGGGCACCACTCTGCTGACTTCCTTAAGGCATGAATTTTGGAGCTCTTGAAACCGGGGAAGGATTCCTGGGAATGCTCTAGCTACTGCCTGATTTCTTTGATAAATATGGACGTTAAGATTTTGGTGAAGGTATTGGTGACACGTTTGCATAACGTAATCACAACTTTTATCCAGTCCTCCCAGGTTGGCTTTGTCCCCGGACAGTCTTCGACCAATCATTTGCATGCTCTCTCACATATTATTTGGCAGATGAGGGACAAGGTGGAAGAGAAGGTCCTCCTCTCCTTGGATGTCAAAGGCTTTCAACAGTGTTGATTGGGGTTATCTCTTTCAGACCACAAAGAGGAACCGCATAGGCCACGACTTTCTCAAACTAAACAGGGGCATGCACTGTGCTCCCACTGCATCTGTCACATTGTGGGGTTTCTCCTCCACATATTTTGACATCAATCACGGCACCAGATAGGGGTGTCATATCCACTAAAGCAACAGACAAGGCTGTCCCTTGTCACTGTTGTTGTTCCTGTTGGCTCTGGATCCTCTGGCCATTGCAATTCGATCTAATGACAAAACTAAGGGTATTCACACAACCGCGGGGGAGGTTAAGGCCTTTTATTACAAAGATGACATTCTTTTGACATTATCAAACCCATCGGCCTCAGCAGCTGCTCTGATCTCTCAATTGGACTCTTTTACCTATGAGATAAACTGGTCAAAATGTGAGGCCCTACCCCTAACGCCATGCACCGCGAGAGCCTCTCTTTTAAGTGATTTCAGTCGCATTTAAAATACCTTGGGTGCATATTAATCGGGATCTGGAAGACATGGTTCTGGAAAATGTGAAACCCACTGTGGATCGTATGGAGTGCGATTTTAAAAGATGGTCTACCCTGAACCTGCCCTGTGGGGTAGGGTTCAGATCATCAAGATAAATGTCCTACCCAAATTTAACTACGTCTTTGGAATGCTTATAACTTTATATCGGTCTCCCGCTTGCAGATATCCAGCACTCTATCTTCCGCTTCATTTGGGTTTTGGATAGAATGAGAATAACGGGAGCTAAGCTACACTCCTCACCAGAGAAGAGCAGCTTTCGTCTCCCGCACCTGGAAGGATATTGGTTGGCACAACAGCTGGCCCACTCTGTGTACTGGTTGCCGACTTCCAGGTCCATACCCTTATTTGTGTTAATGGAGTATCACATATTGCAGACATCTGGGGAGCTTGCCATTTACTACACTTCAAGGCCTTTGGTTACTCCTTTCCTCAATCTAATCATTCTTACTTCCCAGTACACATGACATAGGGCTCAAAGGCTGGTGCAAGTCCTGAGCCGTGTTCACTCTAAAGCCCCACTTAGGTGCAGTGTGGCCATCATCGTCGGAGGGGAGGAAATTCCCTGGTCCACTTGGATTACTCGTGGTATTCACCACATTGAAGACCTTGGGGCTTATTTATAAACCCGTGCGCTGCCGTTGGCACACAGGGCGCAGCCATATCTACAAGGCCACGTAAAGCCACCCTGCGTGGCTTTTCATGGCATTGTAAATCACTGCTTTGCCTCACACTATGTTGGGAAGGTGTGCTATGGGTGTTGCAGGGGTTTTTCCCATGCAATGCCCATAGGTTTTGAAACATTCCCAGATGTTAAAATTATGCGCCTCCCCAGGGGTGGTGTAATGAGGCGAAATATCATTATTTCTCCTCATTTTTCCTCTTTCCATGTGTGCTGCATTCTGCAGCAGACATAGGAAGAGGAAAACGCCTCCAATTATTGTTTTACTGCAGGAATGTGTTCCTTCCTGCACAAAAACAATCATGGCAACAATACAGAAATCCTTGCACCATGATGCAAGGGTGCATGCGTTGGCGTACGGCTGCTAACTATGCGCAGGCTGAAAGGACAGGAATGTGATGCATCTTGTAAATACTGTGCATTCCTGCCCTTTCAAATTGGCAGAGGGCAGCGCAGCAAAATAACTTTTAGTGCTGCCCTGCGCCAATTCTTTGTAAATATGCCACCTTGTTTCTAAAGGAGCCATCAAATTGTTCCCTGACCTGAGACGGGAATTTGCAATTCTATCCTCCCAACTGCGGAGATACAATCAACTGTCCCACACCTTATCATATGTCCTGGAAAAGAAGCATACTGATCTCCCAAGCTCGCCCATAAATCAGTACATCCACACTTGGAAAATCTTTGGGAGTACTACTGCGGGACTGTAGCCACATTGCTGGACTCTTGTTTTTCCTCTCCCATATCCACAGCACTGTGTGCCTGGTGGGAATCGCGTCTTAACACACAATTTCTGGATAATGACTGGGATACTCTACTGGCGGACTAAAATAAACATCTACGGGAAGTGTACCTTAGGTATAGCTTTTTTATGATCCCCCACCATTGGCACTGGTCACCAGCAAGGTTACAAAATGCCCACCTTAGTGTGGATTCAGGGTGCTGGAGATGTGGCCTAAAGGACTGCGATATAGTCCATATTTTAGGGGAATACGACCTGCTGAATGCCTTCAGGACGCAGGTTTGGGACCTTATGAGTAAAGATCTTGGGATAGACAGACCTTTGACTACCCGGCTAGTGCTCCTGCATGGCCTCCCTTCTGTGACTCAACATGTTCATAGATGGCTCTCCACTGCCGTATGGGTGGATAAATTGTTAATTCTGTGACTCTGGCATTCGATTCCTAACTCCTACATTACAAACCTGGTTGGACAACATGTATGACATTGCATGGTTTGAGAGCCTTATTTATAAGCTAAATGAGAAATTGCAGCTATTTGAAGAGGTTTGGGGCTCTTCTTTAAAGACTTAAGAGCCAAACACACCCATAAATGTATGGTATCTACTGTGTACCTCCCCCTGCATCATGTTCCATGCAGACCCCTAACTTACTTTCCCAGGTTCCTTCCTCTTGAGGTTCCCCAGTCTTTGATCCTTATTGTTGTTTGCTTTCGTTAATGGGGGTTCCTTGATTTTGATCCTGTAGGGATGGGTCATTTGACTTGGCCTCGAAGGCACTGAGGAAAGAAGGCCATCTTATTTTATTTCCTCTCGAGTGGGTGATCCCATTCCCTGCTTCCCCTCACTTCAGGAGCATGCTTCTTTTATCCCTTTCTCCTCTTGATGGTTGTGTTCTTCTTTTCCCCCCTTTAAATTGTTAAGCAATATAGAGCAATATGTGCAAAAGAAGCTTGGATGATGTCATTAATGATGTCATTTGAGATTGTCATCAATGATGTCATAAATGATGTCAGAGAACATGTCATGAGTGATGTACTGTGTGAGGTCATAAGCTGTCCACGGGGGGCGCAAGTTATAGTTAGTGCTGTTAACTATAACTGATGAATTTATGTGTTTTTGTTGTTCAAGACGTTAATGTTGTCATTGACAAATTCACCTAACTATAATGTTACTTTAACCTTTGTTTTTTTCAGTGAATTTCTGCGTTTTTTGTAAAAACAAAAATAGATCTTTTTATCACACATAACTATAATATATATATATATATATATATATATATATATATATATATATATATATATATATATATATATCCTCCTAGCAACACTCCGCATTAGCAAAGTATGTAGCGCACTCCGAAGTTCATTTTCAAATTCTTTATTCTGCCCAAACCATCATGCTGACAAACGCGTTTCGGCCTTCGTCAATGTCAGCGCGTCACCATTTTTAAAAAACTTTTATACCAAATTACAGAATTTACATGAACATCAAAAACGGACTATCGTACCACATTGCGTTCCAAATTGATGGCGCCCATATGTAAATATCAAAATGACACTATTGTGGGAAATCCCTTACTTCTTACATTCGATGGGATACTGGTTGCATCGCAAGTATCTGTGTACATTTTCCTTGTATAATTTCATAAATTTATACAGATCTAAAGCCCTCATTTTGCCCTGTATGGGCTTGATACGGCTCTTGTCTCCCTTGTATAATATACAAATGTAACAACCATATTAAAGGCATAGAGAGAATATATATATATACACATACACATGGTGTTCATGAGAAAAAATCATCATCAGATTAAATAACTTAGAGATTGCGATATTTCATATATGTGCATATTTAACCGCAAACTCATCCTGTGTCTTTATATCTCTAGTTCATTTTATAAAATGGCGCCTGATGATCTGCCACGTCAACCTTCGCCGTGAATTCCCTCAACGTTGTTATCTACCTCTAGGTGTCCTCTCACGACACCCAGAATATAGATGTTGTTATCCATGGTGCTCCACTGTATAGCCTTCCTTTTCTATTTCATTCAAGCCCTGTATGGGCATTCCCTTTTATATCTCCTAATGGATTCCTGCCTACATCTCTTCTCTATCCCTTCATCCTCTTGCAATGTGATCTGTCCGTCTATCACAATCGGAGGAAAAGCTGTCATATTTTCTCCTATTCTTTTAAAGATACCCACTAACGGATAACCTGCACATTATTCAATGTGTTGTCGTGGTAGCCTTCTACCCAACATGTACCCATAGCTCCTCTTCACTATTCAGACCATATGGAGCTCTTGTTCTCAGTTCGATAATATATTTGGACTCCAATTGTCGTAGGGTCTTCACCCTATCTCCCCCTCTCTCCTTTGCCTCCACCTGATCTAAACAAAAGAAACTTAACAGTTTGCTATTTCCCTGGTGTAACGCTGTAAAGTGTCTGGCGACTGGGTAATTTTTGTCCCCATTTGTTATCGCCCGCATATGTTCCGGGACTCTCTTCTTTGCTTGGTGCACCGTGCTGCCTATATACATCAGGTTGCACTGACACACCAAGCAATAAACTACAAAATCTGAATTGCAGTTTAATAATTTCAAAATGTCTTTCTTAGAATCCTTGCCTGGGACTGAATAGTCCTTTACCTTAGTGCTTGTCTTGCATGCTTTACAGTTCAAGCACGGGTAAAAGCCCCTCAACTGTGGCGGGTTCCTACTTTTCTTTGAGAAATGACTATGTACAAGCAAGTCTTTTAATGACATGTTCTTCCTATACGTAATGCCAGGGTGATGAGCAACCGTTCTTCCAATTACATTATCTGTTTGCAAGATACCCCAGTGTCTATTAAGTATCTTCTTAATCTCCCCTGAGTCAGTGGAGTAAGTCAGAATTAGTCTACAAACATCTTCTTGATTCCTTTCAAATTTTCTGTTCAGGAGTTCACCTCTGGTTTTCTGATCTGCTCTACTTGTGGCAATCTTTAGTGTTTTTTGTGGATAACCCCTTAAGATGAAGCGATCAAGTGCCTCATCTCTGGCTTCCTCATAGCTTTCTTGTGTGGTGCTATTCCGCTTCATGCGGAGTAACTCCCCATAGGGGATGCTGTTTAAAAGACATCTAGGGTGTTGACTGGTATAATGCAATACGGCATTTCCTGCCGTCGGCTTCCGGTATAACCTTGTCATGAGCTGGTTCCCATTAACATACACCAAAAGATCTAAAAATGCTACTTCTGTTCAGCTTATATTACTAGAGAAGTGTAGATTATAACTATTGGTGTTCAATATGTTGATGTACTCCTCCATTTCAGCTTTTGAGCCCTTCCAGATAATAAAAATATCATCTATATAACGGGCCCAAATAGCTATCTTTTGTGCCCACACCCCATTCGTCCCCGCCCAGGCCACATGCTTCTCCCACCAGCCCACGAATAAATTCGCGTAGCTGGGGGCACATCCCGGTGCCCTGTTTTTGGATATAGATCTGCTCTCTAAAGACAAAGATGTTATTATACAGGCAGAATTTCATGAGTTCTAGTATCATTTGATTATGCTCCGTAAATTTTAGGGGTCTAGTTCTCAGAAAAGTCTCCACTGCCTCAAGTCCCTGAGAGTGATTTATACATGTATAGAGACTTGTAATGTCAAGGGTAACCAACAGAAAATCGTCCTCCCATAAAATATTGGAGATCAATTTGATAAAATCTGTGCTATCCTTGACATATGAGACTAAATCAGATACAAATGGACATAGCACCGTGTCTACCAAGACCGATGTGTTCTCCAATAAACTCCCCTTGGAGGACACTATCAGTCGTCCTGGGGGTTTCTTGTTGTTCTTGTGGACCTTTGGGATATGGTAAAATGTGGGAATCACCGGATAATCAATCTTAAGAAACCCAAATTCGTCCTGATCTAACATACCCCTGTCCACATGATTATCATCTTCTGAAACTTAAGAACGCTATCATTGTACTCTTTACGTTTGATTTAGCATAACAGACTGTGTCACCCAGTTGTCTTAATGCTTCTTCCTCATAAGACAACTTATTTTGAATCACAACATTTCCGCCCTTGTCTGACTGCTTAATTTCTATTGAAAGATCGTCTCGTAATGCTTTGATAGCCTCCCGTTCTTTCTTGGATACATTAAATAGTGTTCCTTTAGCTCTTTGATGTTTAGTTCTTAGTGTGTCCAAGTCCTTGATTACCACTTCATGGAAGCTGTCAATCATGTCAAAGGCAGTTTTTGGAATGTACTTAGATTTTCTCTTCAAATGACTGGTCGCACCTATCTGAGTAACATCAATCCGCTCCAAACATTCAAGCTCATTCTCTATTGTACTCATGTCCATTACAGTTGCCTCTTCACCCAATTCATATACTGTTCTCAACACTGATAGGTCACCTCCAATTAGGATATCAGTGGGTTCCACTTGTCCTACTGTATTATCTCCCTGTACTACAGATCTTCCATGAAATAGTTTCTTCAATTTTAATTTTCTAATAAATTGATACAGGTCGATCCTTGTTTGTACATAGTCCCATTGGTTAGTGGGGCAAAAAGTGAGTCCTTTTGGTAATACTTGTTTCTCTATTTTGGTCAATTGTCTGTTGGATAGATTGACTACCGTTAGGTCCTCCGTTAGTTGCGGAAATTGCCCCTCTTGATTCTTGTTATCCTCGGTGTGTACTGTTATATATATATACTCAACAGTGTGGGTAACAGGTTTCTTGCCCTGCGCAAAGTATCTCAGATACTGGTCCCCACCAGTATTTTTTAATTATATAACATCAAACAACACTGAGATAATCACACAAAACATCAATAAACAACAAATCTTCTTGCTCTGTTTCTTTTTGGTGTTATTTATTTTTCTTATGCAGTCAGAAAAAGACATACATCTCCATGATTATTCAGTTTTCTCTTGAATCATATATTGCTATATTTCGATCTTTTAAATTTCAAATATATATTTGAATCTCCTGTAAAATAATTAATCCATTTGCGCCCTTGATACGGTCGCACACTGGCTGGAAGCCTCCTGGTCCGTCTAACATCAAGTCCTGGCATGTGACAGAGAAAACTGAATAATCATGGAGATGTATGACTCTTTGGATAAACAGACGCAAAAATAACATGACACAAGGATAACGATAAGCCCTGAAGAAGCGCAGTGGAGCGCGAAACACATGTTGGCATTGTCGTTTTCTGACTGCGTAAGAAAAATAACACCAAAAAGAAACAGAGCAAGAAGATTTGTTGTTTATTGATGTTTTGTGTGATTATCTCAGTGTTGTTTGATGTTATATATATATGTATATATATATATATATATATATATATATATATATATATATATATACTTAAAAGTAAATAATAACCAGTGGACTAACCACTAACCTGGGGTTCTGGAGTTACCACCCGAAAGTGCTTTAACACCTTGTCAGGGGTACTTTAAATAAATGCAATTTCAATACAATTCAATACAAGATTGTGATTATACATAGATGTAAAGTTACGACCAGTAAATCTATGCTTTTCTATATACAGTTCCTTTCAAAATTAACTGGTTGTTAATATTGTAACGGTCAGTATAAAACGCTTGATATTCCATGAGTATTACTCAATTTATTGGTGTGGTTACGTATATTATGAGTGATACATCATGGACTGACTGTGTTTCAGGACCGAACCCCCCACCTTGCAGCTTTAGGACTGTGCACGAGCAAAGAAGTCTAGCATAGGGAGGTAGCAATACCCACCAAACGACACTGTCCATATATGCTTAAAAACTCTTTAATCCGTAAGTATAGCCTTCATATTCACAAATTTGTGCAAAGATCGTATTCTAGAAAAAACAGTCAAACTGAAAAATTCAAAGGAAAGAGACTTCAAGGGCTAGCCCTAACCGGTAGGCAAGTTATCAGTTTGCAGCTTTCCTTTCCATTCTATTTCCACCTTGGTTAGATGCATTCAAAATTGTATAGATTGCACTGGTGCTAATATGTATTGACGTTTGCAATACATGGGAAGTGCAAAAAATGACATTTGGGCTAAGTAGTTTTTGGAAAAAGCAATGTTTTACACATTGGTTGATTCACTATCAGTGCAAATGTCGATGCAACATTTCACTTCCACAAGTTTATTGAAATGCTTTTCTTCACTTGTCTGTGTACAAATTCCTCATGTTTCTTCTCCTGATACACACCATCAAAAAAGGTAAGCAGTCAAGAAGCTACGGTTGCTAAACAAAACAAGCATTTGCAATGCAATAGGTCTCGCATTTACGCAAGTTTGAGCTATTGACATTGCAAATAACAATGCCTTTTATTTTTGTTTTCGTTTTTAAAACATAAATAAAAAGCATCGTCATTTACAATGCCAATAGCTTAAACTCGTGTAAATGTGAGACCTATTGCATTGCAAATGCTTGTTGAAGAAGTAAGGAGTCATGTACAAATATTATGAGGGCGATATTTTCCTGTCAGCGCCCGGCGAACCCAAATTGTCAGAACTGGCGCTCGGGGGGTGTCTTCCTTATTTTATGATGTGGAACTGATCTCTGCTTTTCAGTCGCCAGGTCCGTTTGTGAAACTGCTGGTCAGATGGACTGTTATAGTAGTAGAGTAGAGTCTTGCGTGTTCATTTAAAACATGTCCTGGTTCTGTGAGCTTTCATTCTGTCAAACCTGCAGGGAGGTAGTTTCCTTGTCGTAGGATGCTAATCCGACAAGCTGCCTATTGAACTGCGAAGATTTTGATGGTTGGCAGCAGGAATCTGGCATTTTATTTTCAAAACTAAATGGAAAAATGGAATTAGTGCGGGCTCCATTCAGTAGGTGATAATCCCGGGTATAGGCAGCAAATTACGAATTCGTATTAAACAGTCCTAACAGACATGCTTGACAGGATCACGGTACAGTACGTGCTCGTCTGACATGTAACATACTTCAGTTTTGGTGGTAATCTCAAGACTAACGTGGTGAGGTGGTTACTACTCATTTGTGATCCCACGCCGTTGGATCCTTAACACAAATATCCTCAGCTGATAGTTCTCAGACTCTCTGGCACTCTCCAGTGGTCATAAGGAAGCGTGTGGCTATTTATAAAAGCTGCAAATAAATAATTAATGCTTCGAGGCGTGGGCCTTGCTTGAAACGGATGCCCCACAAATAACACTATGGTGTCTCCAGATGTAAAAAAATAAACTGGACTTTAAAGCTTCTGCTGCCGTGTAATGAATTTGTAAACCAATTTGAGCTTAAAATAAGAGCATACACTTTGGGCAGGCGTCTCATTGGGCGTTAATCACACGAAGCAGAAACAAGTGGTAGCGTTTGGTTGCATTCTCACTTATGCCGCACTGGTGCATTGCTGTCTCCTTTCGTTGTATCACTGCAACCCCCTATTGAGACAGCAGCGTGAGGCTTCATAGGCGCAGCGTGGATAAGTGCTGGCATATATAGAGAGTTGGTTATCTCTAAGTAGCATGCACACAATGCGTGCGCTCAGACCCCGATTTCAAGCTCCGCGGGCCCTGCCTCCCTGAACTGGGGTGGTTAACGATGGTTGCGGAGACTGGCATCGAGACAGTAGACTCACCCCTCCCGTGCGCACAATACACGTGCAAAGTCCAGTGTGCGCAACTGCCAAAGGAGGAAGGTCGTGCACAGCTCTGAGAATCCGAAAAGAGGTGTACTACAGACCACTTAGTGTGCGAATGTAATAAACACTTGTGACGTGCGTAAAATGGGGCTCCGTGCACGTAACCGACAGCCCCGCTTTGTCGGCGATTAATTTACGAGCACAAATGCCATTTTACAGGGGGGGGCTATTTTTGATACTTTAGCGTCTAATTGAAACTCAGGGACACGTGCTGTTTGCTGTTCGGAAATATACTGGGACGTTTCACAACTATCCCCCACGATGCGTGGTCACTTCTGAACAGGCACGTCCGCACGCGTTAACTGTTGCTTTGCTTCCACGGTGTGTTCGAGTACAGAAAATAGACCCCTGGCACCTGCAGGAAGACAATCGGATGCGCCTCGAAGATGCGAGTCTCTAATTGACACGAAAGCGGCTTGAATTATCCACTTTCACAGCGTGGACACGGGTGTAAACCCACGGCGTAGTGCGAGATAAACACGACATTCATGTTAAGCATCAGCCTTCTGGGGGGCGGGTGGGGGCCGACAGGAGTTCATTAATTTACTCCCAGCTCTGATGGGGCTGGTGGTGCCCCGTCTCACCTAAATCAATAGATATGATGTGCCGTCAGCACACCCCTTCAATCAGGAAGTGTGAGCCCCCTGCAAAGCCCACGGTGTGGAGTTAAAGGCACGCGTTCTGCCTGATCCAACCTGACTTTCCTGTTTAGTGGCGGGCGGCGGTGCGCTGGGGGAGTGAGGGACCTCTCCCCGCCCGGAACTGGCTGTACTAGGCGAAGCAGCATACTTTTACAAACTGGAGGGGCCGACCACTCACTCCCAGGGAAGACAGACTTCAAACAGAGGCTCTGTCGGCCTCACGCCTTTAAGTAACAAGCGCTCGCCATTGCGGGAAGGCAGCGCTGTTTATTTTTGCATCGCGCTTTCACTTTAAAGTGAAAGTGCGATGCAAAAATAAACACGCGGCGCCCTGTCTCCTTTTGAGACGGCCCATCTTGACTGGATCTCAGGGCTTGTTTATACAACATGCCTCCTTGAGATAAGAAACTGCTTCACGACAGCCGTGAAGCAGGCGATCCAGTCCGGATGGGCCGGACCAAAAGGCGAAAGGGAGGCAATGCCAACAGCTCATTTCCAATGGCAGGCCACCGTTTAGCATAAACGGTGACGCCAGCCAATGGAAATGAGGGGCGGGGCTTAAAGCCCTCTACTGAAACTCCTCATTAGCAATAAATCTCGCCGAGCGAGCTACGCATGTGCGCAGCAACGCTAGGCGAGACCTAAAAAATAGTAGAAATTGGTTTGAATTTCGACCACAGAGCAAATTTAGTAGCCATTACCAATGTCTGTGACAACAGAGGGGCATATTTATAATTGTGTTGCATCGCCCTTGCACCACGCAAGGGGGGCACAAGGGTGACGCAACAACAAAGTCAGATTTATCAAGCCACACAAGGCCACCTTGCGTGCCCCTGCATGGCTTGATAAATCTGGGGTAACCAAGGCATCCCAAATCACTGCTTTGCGTTACTCTGTCCCAGGGAGGCGTTCCATGGGTGGAGCATGGGTTTCCACGCATCGACCCATGGATATTGGCACATTCCCAGATTCACCATTAGTTGTAGAATGCAGCAAAATAACGATGAGGGATATCTTTATTTATCCTCGTTTTTCCTCTTTCTCTGTGTGCTGCATTCTTCAGCACACATAGACAGAGGAAAATGCCTCTCAGGATTGTTTTTGTGCAGGAAGGTGTCCCTTCCTGCACAAAAACAATCCTGCTTACATCGCAGGCACCCTTGCACCATGGTGCAAGGGTGCCTACATTGGCGCTAGGCAGCACATTGTGCGCCAGCGCAGTGAAAGACAGGAATGTGCTGTATGATGTTAAATATGGTGCATTCCTGCCCCTTCCCTTTCAAGCAGCACCACGCAGAAGGTTGCTTGCTGCGTGGAGTTGCATGAAAGTTTGATAAATATGCCCCAAAGGTTTTATTAGTTGGAAATATATGCTGGATCTATGAATGTTTTAGACAGGAAGTGGGTTCCACGACTGCAGAATTTCTCGCTCCTCTTATTTAAATAAATAGTGATTTAAACCATTGCAGTGCAAGGACTCTGCGAGATATGTACATCAAGAAAAAGAAAATGAGTGAAACAAATAACACCAATTAAGGCTGTTTAATTCAGATGTAAATTTTAGTATTTGCACTAATATTTCGATAAAGGTAAGATCTACGCAATCCAAAAAGAATCTTTGAGTAATGTAGTCTGTTTTGTAACACACAAAACTAAGGTTTTTCCAAGGGTCGGATTGGTAAACTGGGCATTTGAGAAGTGGGCGATGGGCCGGTGCCTGAGGCCCATCTGTGGGCTGTTTTATTCTTGATTCAGTGGTGCCCGTTTTCCTGTTGAGAGGTGTTTTGTTTGGCGTCGTCATTGGCTCAGTGGTGCCTAATCGACCTCTCTGGAAGCCTACATCAGGAACAGACAGAATCTTATAACCTCCCCAACTCTTAGCGGGGGCTGGCAGCATCATCATCAGTCCCCTGCTGGGCCGACCCATTAGTGTAGGAGGCTGGCTTGGGCCAGCTATGGACACACATACTGTGTGTAGATTGAGCTAGGAGAGGGAGTAGGAGAAGCACTGTTGGTGCCCAGCTTTGAAGAGTCATTTTCACCCTGTCTCCTCACTGTATGAGGGCAGTGTGTCCTTAATCTGACCCTTCCTCGGCCTGACTGGCACATGAGAGGAGTGGGGTGGGTAAAAATACTCAATTGTTCTAGTTCAGAAGGATACTTTAGTTTTGCCTTGATTAGAATACTTCACTAGCAGGTAATAGCAGATGTAAGCAGCAGTTGCAACTCATCGAGCCCTCTTGCTGAAGCACATTACTAGTAAGAACATCCAGCATAACCTTGGCATCTTCCAGGGGCTGCTTACAAGGCCTCTAAGCTGACTGCTACTTATGCACTAGAACTCAGCAGTGAACCAAGCTAAGCTGCAGCGCTGGGATGCCTCCGGGTAGCCATGCGCTATACAAAAGCCTTTTACATTACATACCCTTCCCCAGCCTTTAGAGCACATTCAGGCATTTATAATATGTTCAATATTTTCAATGAGTACTGTCAATTCTAAGCTGCGTTACAGGCTGCTACTTTAAAGGGGCTTTTAATAGGACAGCAACAACATTTCTAAACACACTGGTAATTCTTTAATCTGACAATGCCTGCATTTCTAATAAGGTTTTTAATAACGTTGGGTGATGTTTGTGGTTCTTATCCCATCCTCAGCAATAAGGGACATTCAAGCTTCTCACCTCAACCCCTATGGCTCGAACACCTACCCCACTGTCCAGCCTGCCAGGGCAGGAAGACAGCCAGAAGCATTTTCAAGAATAGGCAATTTAGGCAATTACAAATGCCCCCAACTCCCACGGTACTGACTGATAAAGTTATCTCTCATGCTCTCTTTTTTTTCTGTAGCAAACTCTCTCTCTGTCTCTCTTTCTGTCTACCTCATACTTCATATCCATGTCTCACCACTTTCTGCCTTTTTGTCTACCTTTCTTTCTCTCCTCACCCATCACTTGCTCTAGCATCTCTCACAATCTGCCTTCACCCTTCTTTACTGATCACTCTACTTTTTTCTTCCTCCCTCCTACTCTTCACCTTACTTCCCTCTTTTTACCTTGCCTCTTTTTATATACCTCTGTCTTTGTACTTCACCTTTTTCTACCTCCTCTCTTTCTACGTATCTTTTTGGGCCTCATTTCTCTCTCCCTCACAAGTCATTAAACCCCTACCCATATCTATCTACCCCTCCCTCTGACTACCTTTATGTCAACTCTTTCATTACTCTCTACCTCTCCTTCTTTGCCCCAACTATCTTTGTCTCACATCTCTTCCCTTACTTGACCTCGGCTCTTCTACCTCCACCCTTTTCTTTCCCTCTGTCTCCATTGATCTCTATACCTCCATGTACCTACCCCATAGTTTCTATTTCAGCCCTTTCAACCACATTTCTATCTACCTCACCTCTCTCTTTCAAATACACCTCTCCCATCCTGTATCCCACTGGTCTCTACCTCTATCTTTCCTACTATCTGTGCCTCCCTCCACATCTATTTATCACTACCGCATCTCTACCTCACTCCTTTCTAAGCACCTCAAAGTCCATCTCATCTCACTACCCTGTATATCTCCTCCATCTACTTTACCTCTCTCAAACTCAGCTATTTCTTCACCCCATTGCTCTATCCTTATGCCTCACCTCTCTCACCCCCATTCTCTACTTCCCACTCTCTTCCTCACTTCTTTTTCTACTTCACATCTCATGCACTACCTCATCTTTCTCTCCCCTATATTTCTCTTTCTCTCACTACTCAACCGCTCAATTCCCCTCAATTGATTATTGTCTCATCTCTCCACCTCTTTCTATCTCTATTTCCTCTACGTCACGTCTCCCACAACCTTGCTCCTTTATCACCAACCCTCTTTCTCTACCTCTAGCCCTCTTTTTAAACTATCATTGCCTTTTCTCTCTCTCTCTCTCTTTCATCTCTCTGTCTGCACCATCTTTCAACACACCTTCTATGCCTCTTTCTTTTTACATTTCTCTACCTCTCAGGCTCTTCCTCGCATTCTCACTCGTCCTATGTATCAGTCTTTCCTCTCTTTCTCTGCTTCACTTCTGTCTCGCTGTTTCACTTCTTTTCTCTATAAATACTTTTCTAACGTTGACCCCTCTGAATCTACCTTCATCGCAACCTCACTGCCCACTTTGCCTAACATATCTTTCAGTACCCTGCGTCCTATTCTGCCCTTCGCTCTACCTCACCACTGTCTCTGGCTTGCATTTCTCTATACTTCTATCTCCTCTTTTTGCCTGTGTACCTCTACAGCTCTCCGTCTCTAGCTCCCTCTAACTAAACCCTCTTCCTACATTACAGTTCTCTCTACCTCACCCCTCTGTCCACCCCACCCCTCTTTTTACATGCTATTATCTCCATCTCTAGTTCTCTCTATATATCTACCTCTCTTCCTCACTCCAAAATCTAATCTTTCACTCTGCCTCCCGTTTTCGGTCTACATCTTTCTAAATCTCCTTATATTTCTTTCTGGCCGCCCCACCATTCTCCTTTTCCTTATATATTTCCTTATCTCACCTATCTCTCTACATCATCTCCGTTTCTGCCTCCCTTATTCCTCTACTTTATATCTCACTGTGATCCTCTCATTACCTCACTGTCCTTTCTATTTTATTTACTAAACAGAACTAGAGATAGCTACCTAGCCAGTGAAAGAAGAGAGGGACCAGGCAGTGGAAGAGAATTAAACAGAAAATAATCATCATTTTTCATTTCACCTATCACAGTGAAAATCCACAGAGACATGCTTTGCAGTAAGAGGGCCAATGGTGAAGAGGGATTTATTTGTAATTAAACATATTTAACAATAAAAGCTACAATCTCAAGCACTATGTGGATATGCTTTAAAAGAATGTACTGGTCCACTAAGTATCCACTAAGTCACCCTTAATGTGTCTTTCCTAAAGTGATAGGAACTGGCTTGTTAAACACTGATTTATACTTAAAATATTGTTTTTGCATGGCAAAATATTTGGATCATACGAAAAAGAAATGGCCCTATCAATGCTTGTTCAATCGTTATTTTAGTATAATTTGGCTTGCAGATGCTGGACAGCTTCAGCTTTAGGCTGTTACTGCATGCCACCATTTTAAAAAGGCTAACTTATAATTCTGTGTTATTTGACGTCATTGAGGCTTGGCTTACATTAGTTAAAAATGAGCTAAAAACTTCACAGCTGCTCTGAACAACAGCCCCCAAAATAGGTCTTGCCTGGGGTTCCAAAAATCCTTAATATGGCAATGACAACAGCAGACCTAGGGGGTTTCTGCCTCGAGGCTCTAACCTCACCCCATTCTGATCCAGCCAGGGGCTTCTGGAGGGAAGGTGAGTTATAATTTTAAGACTTCCTTCCTACTTCCTGATTTCCATGCCCACTTTTGGTACATGAGAAAGATAAAACAAGCTGGCTTCTACAGGGCACTTTACCAGCAGGATCTTATCCAAAGGTCGCTGCAAGAGGACAAAGCAAACATTTAACCAGCCCACAGTTGCTTCCCTTGACTGCTGCTTCAGATCACTTTTTCACCTCCTAATGCCCCAGCCATCTCCTACCTTGCCTAAAAGGGAGGAGTTCTGACCTAGACTAAGGCCTATAGGGGCACAGGCAGAAGTCAGGCCACTTAGAGACACCCAACGCTTTGTTTTCTGTAACCTTGCCAAGCTAGGAGAATCACAGGGCCAGAGCACCAACTCCAGAGGAAACAATCATATAATTCACCTTTCAACCATACTCCCCTCCTCTGAAGGATGACCAGCGCAGGCTGGCGTAAACCTTTCCAGCTTGGCTCTTGACTAAATTTCTGTGACAATCAGAGTCCAAGACATTGTTGGTTGGGACAGAGTATCTCACTTCGTTACTCAAGTAAATATTCTGGGGCAGATTTACAAGCCCCTTGCGCTGCCAGTGCGTCACTTTTTGTGACGCACCGGCAGCGCATTTTTCTGTCCTATATTTACAAGGGCAGGAAAAGCCACCCTATGTGGCTTTTCCTGTCCTTGTTTGTACGGCCCTTTTACACGCAGCACTTTGCGTGAAAGGGGCGTTCTGTGGGTGTTGGTGTGGGTGTTCCCACGCAACACCCATGGAACCAGACACATTTCCAGATTTACAAGAAATCATAAATCTGGAAAGGGAATCCTTCCTGCACATAAACAATCTCCCCACGAAGTAGGCATCCTTGCACCATGGTGCAAGGGTGCCTGCGTTGGCGCATGGCAGCAGTTTGTGCGCCAGCGCAGGGGGAAGCACAGAGGTGCGACATATTGTTGTAAATATGTTGCATCCCTGTGCTTCCAAACTAACGCAGCGCGGCGCAGCAAAATGACTTGCTGCACTGCGCTGCGATAGTTTATTGTAAATCTGCTCCTCAGTTTTGTAAGCTGCAGTGTTTCTAGTCTTGGCCGATGTTACTGATCTTTGTAAGCTTTAACATTGTCAATTTACCGCACATGTGTGCAAAAATGTGTCCCGGAATATTAATCTAGCAGTGTTTCATAAAAGGCTGTAATCCGCGAATGTGGGTCACTTTTTTTGGGGTGCCGGGGCCTATTTTTTATCCGAATCCGGCCCTGGTTTTGCCATTTCTGCCCTTACTCTCATAGGGACTATTTTAGTTACCAAGGGTCACACAAACACGGCACTGTTTAGTGCTGCTCACACTGTGATTTTTTTCATTGATAAGTAAATCGACTCAATGCTTTGCGTCGCTTTGTACCACGTTTTGCTCCTGCTGGTTCGCATTCTTCCGTGGATTTTCGGTTTTTCTTCATTGTGCATCTTGCCACCGTCACGAGACCTCTGCGCTTGAACCTGCTGCCTCAGACCTAAGAATGCTTTTCAATTATTCAGCGTCATGTAGCTGACGTGCCACCGCGCGCATTCCACGGCGGTTACTATTAAGACCTATCAGTCCTCTAAAAGATTTCGGATAGAAGGAGAACGAAAAACGCGACACTATGCTTAGTTGAACATTACAGAGCGGATGGAAGATGGATCCATTGACATGCTCGTTCTTGCAGAGTGCAGGAGCCCATGAACACTCGAACGAATTCGAAACACCGTACTTTCAGGATTTCAGTCTGTCTGCAATTGTATTTTTGATTTTTCCCATTGTTTTACTTATGGAAGTATATTTTACCCGTAACCATTAGTCTGAAAAATATTTACTTTCATTTATTTCTCATTCAAAATGCACCACGTTCCACTGGGGGCCACACAGCACATACCTAAAGAAACAAGTTAAGAATTCATTACAAGTGTCCTGGTAAATGGGCCAGGATTTCCTTTCCAAGTTGGACTCTCTGGGCCCTCTAAGAAATGAGGGTTTGCTGTGGGAATCTGTAATTCTGGATCTGATTTCCCCAGTAATTCTTCATTTTGGTCCGGCCGTAGAACTGTGGTCTTCCCTCAGATCTCGGAATTCCAATGGGGCTGGTAACTGATGTTACTTACCCCAAAGGTATTACGGCCCCATTCAAAATAAGGGCGTTAAGACATGATTTAGTGTTTCCTGGATGACTAATTCCATCCTAAACATGACGGATATCCCATCCACCTTATTACAAGTGCTTTATATCCTATAGCAATAATAAGGTGGGCAGGATATCAGTCATATTTGTGTCGCAGTAACTAATCCGCCAAACTCTAAAGGAGGCTGTTAGCATTCAAGAGGATACTCTCTAGTCTAGATCTACTTACCGTCCAATATTCATCCTATCTCACTTTGTGCAGGGAATGTGTATCAACCACTAATGAAACAACTCTGAGTTTAAAGAGAACTGCCAAGCGAAAACACTTCTAGAAGGGATTACAAGCAATCCTAGACCAGTTTGGCCTAATGTCGCCTCATCAGTGAGGCATTGCGTGGATCCTATGGCACAACAAGCAAGGGACCCAAATTTGGCCACACTCCTGGCCACCCTTGGCTTTAAATCAAAAACACACAAGGTGATGGGTGGAATGCTTGTGGGTAGCCTAAACCACTTGCGATTGCTTTGGGTAGTACTCCAACCAATCATTTTTCACCCACTATCAGTCTGTCACGATCTACCAGATGAAGCTACCGTTAAAGAGAGTACAAGCAGCCCTGTTCTAGTTTCGGCCTTGCTATGCCTCCTCAGTGAGCTACTGGTTGGATTCTGTATCAAAGTGAGCAAGGGACACTTATCTGGGCCTACGCTTGGTCACCCAAGACATTAAGAAAACACTCAAAAGGTGATGTGAGCAGTGCTCGCGGATAGTCTAAACCACTTACAATAATTCTATCATTTTTCACTCACTGTGTCTCACCAGACGGTAGCCCGGCTTCTGAAAATCAGTACTGACCCTGATGCCCATGAGGACAGTCCACCCTGAACTGCCTGGTGAAGCCACCTCTAGAAGGGAATGCAAGTAACCACAGACCATTCACCATTTTTGGCCTTAGCAATGAGGTGTTGCTCGGATCCTGAGGCACAGTGAGTAAATCAACTATTTCTGGGCATATTCTTGGCCATCCTGGGCATTAAATCAAACACACAAAAAGTGATGGAAGGAATGCCTGCAAAAAGTCTATAACTCAGGCAGTCGCTCTGGGTAGCATTCCAACTCATCAGTTTTCTTCTGTTGTGCCACTTAGTGCTGTTGTGACAGTTTCTGTCATGCACCATCTCAAGTACCTCAGAGGTATAGCCACACTTTTATAACATTAGCCTACAAGCATTCCCTCTGAGTCTCACTCTGCAAACTTCACTGCTGTGAAAGGAGCCACCGGACCGGCGCCCCCTTGATAGCTGAGAGATTCCTTCCAGACTTGTGGGGGTCCCTAAAAATGGTGGACTGTCCTCTGCCAGGGTGGTGGAGGTCATGGCCTACGCTGTCCTGAAAACAGGAGGCCCTCCACTTCCTAAATAAGGCCAAAAGTAAGCAATGTAGTCACTGGACCACATGCCCTTCAAAGCATCTTTTACTTTTTTTTCTCCCAAAGCATAGTATTTATCTGTGGACCACATATCAAGATAAAAGATTATCCTCTTGAAAAAGATATGTACTGCTCCGCAAAACACAGAGCCACATATGGGCTGCCAAAATATTTTGTTTGAATAAAATGAGCAAAACCTTAAATTATCTTTCTTTTGGTCTTATAGTCATGAATTCGAGGCCTATCATCCAACATTCTATATTTTTCTTTTGCTAGGGTTCGTTTTATGGGGTTGAAAAGTGCAGGTTATTGTAAAACATTAGCTTTCTTGACTTAAAATGATGAATATTGGCAAAAAATAATAAGGTACCTACTAGGAGTCCAAAACACTTGGAAAATAATCTAACATCCTTAATAAAATTGTCATTTATAAGCTGTATGAAGTTTCTACCCTTCTTTTTTCATGTGTGTCTGACCTTTACTGAATATATATTCTATTAATGAAGTGATGCTAAATTGGAATTAAAAACCTGGATAAAGTTTTGACCCTTCTATTCTCATGTGTGTCTGACTTTTACAGAATACATATCCTATTCACGAAGTAATACCAAATAGGAATTTGTAAACTGCATGAAGTTGCTATCCATCTAGGCCCATATTATGAAAGGTTCAGCGTTTTCTGACCCTTGAGCATAGCTTCTGTTTGTGCAGGGGCCGGAATTCCAAGTAGTTAGTCATTTACCACACCTGGTAATTACCAGGTGCATTAAATAGGGTGACCATGCGTCCCGGATTTGCCCGGACAGTCACCAGCTGTCCCAGCAGATTTTGGCAATTTTGGCTCATGTCCCGGTGTTTAGAGGGGGTCGACTGAAACCAGTGAGAGGTACTTATTGGGTGTTCTAAAGTTGTGCTAGTTAGCAGCTGTTGTAAGTAAGCAATTTAATTAACAGGTATGATGCTGGATTTAGAAATTACATTTTGTTTATTTTCTTAGTGCTTCTTCTGTATTCCTATGCTGATAAGAGTTGTCATTCTGCGCAGCACCGTTGATGTAAAATTGTAGCCCGTCTTCTATTTTTGCAAAATGTCCCGGTTTTTGGTTGTCAAGATCTGGTCACCCTAGCATTAAACACCTCACCCTTCGATAATTTTCGGCAGGAATTTCACAGGGAAAAACAAGTATGATATTTTCCATAACTTGTTGATTTTGGTGCAGTAAGCACTAAAACATACGTTATTCCCCAAAAGCTTGGAATAGGTGCCATTTATCGCACCCAATAAATTCCCCACCCTGGGGAGCTGGATTTCATCGGGCACGATAAACAACACCTACTTCTCCAACCCACTTCTAAACAGGGCCCCAGTCTGCTTTACAGAATTTCCAGTAAGCGCTGTGTGGACAAGAAAGATTCCTACAGATGCATAAATCACATAATGAGGGCTGACGGTTACAAAACATTACAGCTCCAGGGCTTCAGAACTCAAAACTCACCTGAGTGGAAACGAAGAACGTACACTCACGCACATTTTTATTCAGTAAAGATCTAATCCTAGGCACAGTAACTGCGAGTTTAACATTTGATTTCACAAATCTTAATCAGAAACCCAGCTTGCGCATGCAAATATTTAGCTATGGCTTGCTATATAGTTAAACCTGTCCTTGTTGGTCCGGTGTCAGAAAGTCAGTGCAGTAGATCAACTAGGGCTGAATGTTTACTATAACTTCTTTACACAGATTATTACTTTTTAGGATTTGTATAAATTGCTTAATCACCTAAACCTTTTAAGTGTTTGTCTCTAAACATCTCATTGGTATTATGGCGTAAACAAAGTTACGACTAGTTCCAATGTAAACAACCTTTAGACTGTGCGAATGCAAACAGTAAGGAAGGCCCCTCTCCCAGAAACTGAAAAGCTGCAATGTTGCCCTTGGCAACTAATTACTTGTAAAGGAATGGCGTTCAATGAAATCCAAACAATGGAACGTGCCCACCACTTCCTTTGACGGCACCTGCATTGCGCTCGTTTCTAAAGTTAGTTGGCTTTTATCCAAACAGAGGGCTCTACCTTGCATCTGTGTGGCCCACTCGGAGAGAGGAAAGCTAAATTGCCCATATTCTTCTTTCTGGTTTGGAATGAGATCCGTAAAGAGGCAATCGCTTGGAAAATTAGAGCAAATCTTAACCTTGGGCACTTCAGCGGCTAAGAAAATTAGTTAATGGTTTGCATGTTCAATTCAGTTCAGAACCAAGCAGATTAACTAAAATGTTCTAATTGGTTGAGCGCTACACGTGGAATTGCCAGATTATTTTAAATAAAAATCCATAAAATTAATTGTGATGCATGCTAAAATTCAGAAAAGTTAATAACAACACGTATATAAAAATACGTTTGATGAGAGCAGCGGTGAATCAGCCTTAAAAGAAGTGCCTAGCTCTAAAGGAATTTAGCTTTCTTTGTTTTTTGGTGCGTTTCCAGCAGCTTCATAGTTTAATGGTTTATGACTGAAATTAAGGGGTTCAGGTAAACTGTTATACTTTTGCCAAGGTTGGATTATTAGGTTTTAGAATGGTTGGCCCAAAAATCTCTCAGCTTCTAAGCATGTTTTAAAATGAAGTTTTGTTTTAGTGCATTAATATTTAACTAGGGGTAACTTTAGCGCTGGCGTGCCCGGTGCCACAATCTTTGTTAGCGACTCTCCCTCGTGACCTCCTGCTCCACGGATTCCCTCACTACAGCCCTCAGGCCGTGCCCCTCATCTCTCCATAGACCCTCTTACACATGTATTTAATTTCTTTTATAGCGCTACTCATCCCACTGCAGGATGTCTGTGCGCTTTATGTCACACACATCTATTATACAGAGACAATTTATTACTATTCAAAGGAGCCCTATTTAACAACTTGAAAACTGTAAGAAAAAGATTGCGAACATAATGGTAAATAAGGGGCTGTGAGTGTCTGGTAGTGAATTAAAGAGACATGAGGTGAAATCAGAGTACACAGCGTTGATATTCGGCACCCCTGACATCCCATAGTGCGGCCTGCGAAATTCTGAGCAAAACTTTGGGCCCGACACTTATTCTTTTACAAATTAAGCACTGACAAGTACTATGGAGAATCCACCTCCCTCCATTGTCATGGATATAGCAGAGAGAGAGAATGTGCCGAAACTGTGTGTAGAGAGATCAAGGCACACTTACTCCCCTCTCCTCACACTCAACCTTTGCTTGCCTCTCTGTTCCATATTTTCAATATGTGTTGTTGATTGAATTAATTTATGATGCAGTATTGATTAAGGTATTTAGAGATAAGTGCTTTGGGTTTTGTGTTTTTTTGTTTTCACACATATGGTTCTAGAGTAAGGGTGTGTGAAATTTGCAACTTTTTGTTTTCATGAAAATCTGTGAATTTCTTGTTGTGCATTTTGCCATCAAAAAACCTTTTCTGCAAGTGTGCACCCGCATAAAAGAAAGTCATGCAAGATATCAACAGGAGGTTTTTTGTTTTTTTTTAGTTTAATATAGCTTTATTAAAATATATGAAAAAATATATGAAAAAAACAAGGGTACAGTTTACAGCGTGAGTTAAAGGTAATAAAAAGAACGTAGTACATATGCATAAAAGTCGTATTATGAATGTGTTATGATACAATGAAAATAATTAACAACGGAGTAGAAGGTCAATATGAACAATGTACCTTATTAACTTAGCATTTTTGGTATATATACATATATAAAAAGGAAAGGGAGAAGAAAAGAAAAAACAAAAGAAAAACTCAGCACTATTAACAGAAATAATCATATTTAACTCCAATAATTACACAGTGAATAAACAAATAATGCGAAGGTAACAGTACATTTCCTAATATATACCGTATAAGAAAATTAAGGCCATAAGGCTCATGGTGGTTGAAAAACAGAAGTGCTATCCTGTATCTGAATTGAACGGGAAGATAAATAATTAGTAAGTGGAGGCCAGAAGGCCTCTTTTCGGAGAAGATGGTGAGTGGAGGTGACAGAAGCTCTGTCAAGTCTATGGTGATGACAGAGAAGGTTACACCAGGCAGAAAAGGTAACCTTGGAGGCATCTTTCCAATTGGAAGTAATAACCTGGAAGGCAATTGCCAATAATAGATCCACAAATTGTCCAAGTTTACGGGCACCAAACCAGACTGGGGAAGTACTTCCTAAAAATACAGAGTTAATTCTAAACGGAAAACTAACAGAGCATATAGCAGAAATTGTTTTACAAATTTTTAACCAAAAAGAGTTAATATGTGGACATAAGAAAAAGGAGTGTAAGTTTGTACCAGGAGAGGTTGAACAGGTCCAACAGGCGAGTGAGGAACCCTGAGTGTATTTAGAGATAGATGATGGGGTTAGGTACAGCCTGCGTAGTGCTAGCAATACATGACGTATGATGTAAACGAGCCCAGAGGAGGTTCCAGGTGTGTATAGAGAAATTTGTTGTAAATCAGTCTCCCATAACAGTTCAATCTTACTCTTAGATCGATTGGGGAGAGAGTAATGTAAATACTTATAGATGTGAGATGTCCTGAGGGAAGAAGAAGTGGGCAATGGCTCTAATGATGAATCTGGTGAAGGGGAAGAGGGTAGGGAAAGAAGGGAATACAACTGAGTCACAATCAATTTCAAAGAATCATATTTATGACAAGAGGAGGCGGGCAATCCATATTTAGTTTGAAGCTCACTGAAGGAGAGAGGGTGTGTTCCACTAAATAAATGCTTGACTTGAATTATCCCCTTGTTGACCCAATCCTTCCAGAAAATGATACGATAAGCAAGTTTAATGGATCTGTTGTGCCATAAAGAAGCATCTAGAAACTTCTGCAAAGGAGAAAGAGTTTTAGACCAGACCGGGTAAATAACCGATATGGAGTGTGAAATAACAGGAGATTTAAAGGAACGAGGAGGGTGCGGAAAATTAGCTAATGATGAGAAAGGAAAAGGTTGGATTAAGGAATCTTCCAATTTTCGCCAAACCGTTGAAGGAGTGTCCTCGGGAAAGGAGAGGTGAGGTAAAAGTTGATGTATCAAAAAAGAAGAGTGATACTGTCTGAAATTGGGGAAATTGATACCACCCTTATCTTTGGGTGCAGATAACAAAGACAGGGAAATACGGGCCTTCCGCTTGTTCCATAAGAACTTACTTAAGATAGAGTTGAGTAATTTGAAGAATTTCATTGGAATCTTAACTGGTAGCATGAATAGATTAAAATTGATGACGTGAATCATCATCATCTTGATTGTATCCAACCTACCCCACCATGACAAATACAAGGGTGACCATTTCTCTGACATAAGTTGCACTTTAAGTAGGACATCATCAAATTATGTTGGACCGATTTAGCAATGGAGGAGGAATATTTAATTCCCAGGCAAGTGATATGTTTAGGATTCCATTTAAAACCCACATCCACAAACATCTCCCTTAAGAAGAATTTGTTTAAGGGAAGGACTTCAGATTTGTTAAAGTTTAACTTATAGCCTGATGCAGAGGCAAAGGAAGACAAGAGATCGTTAAAGGCAGGTATGGAGACCAGAGGGTCTGACACATATAACAAGATGTCATCCGCATATGCGGTGAACTTAGTTTCAAGGGTTTTATACCGAAACCCTCGAAATAAGGAAGAGTGTCATAAAGAATGAAGAAATGGTTCAAGGGATAATATAAACAATAGAGGAGAGAGGGGGCAGCCCTGGCGAGTGTCCCTTAAAGGAGTAAAGTAAGATGACTGGGAACCTTTAACAAAAACAGAAGTAGTTGGGGAGGAGTCAAGCAAGCTAATATAAGACAAAATAGCAGGACCAAAACCGTGCCACTTAAGAGAGCGCATCAAAAAAAGCCAATGAAAATGGTCGAAGGCCTTTTCAGTGTCTAAGGTAATAGCTGCTAAAGGAGTTGAACTTTTGGAGGCAAGATGTATTATGTTTAACCCTGGACGGTGAACTACGCTTCGCTCGCGGAGTTTGCTGCACTCCGCGTTACGCGGATCTCACGGAGTGCAGAGAAAATCCGCTACACGTAGCATAGCGGACATTTTTGCTCGCTCGCGTTCCTCAACGTCAAGTTGGTGACCGCGAGCGAGCAAAATCAACATCCCGGCGAGATTTTTCCTCGTTCGCGATCGGCAACATCAAGTTGGCGAGCGCGAGCGTGGAAAATAAACCTCCCGGCGAGATTTCTTAACGCGGGGGGGTCAGGTTTCTCATTGCGAGTGGTCGCGTATGCTCGCGACCGCTCACGATGAGAAACTGCCCGTTCGCATTGAGAAAGCTGCCGCTCGAGTAAAAATCTACTCGAGCGGCAGAAAACGACCGCTTGCACTGTGCATCATGCCGTTTGCAATGATTGCACAGTGCGGACAAGCATCCGGCACTGTGCAATCACCGCGAATAGCATTTTCCTATCGCACTACACTGCTCGCGTAGCTCCGCGTAGCACGGCAGAGTTGTTTTACCGCTTCGCGTAGTGTCGCGTAGCGTCGCGTAGCGCAACTCCGCGAACTACGCCCACCCTTAATTATGTTTAGAAAGGCTCTAGAATTGTCGGTTAAGTTCCTGCCTTTAACAAATCCAGACTGCTCGATACCAATCAGATCAGGAATCACTTGATTTATTCAAAGAGCCAACACTTTAGCAATAATCTTGCAATCTAAATTTATTAAAGAAATGGGCCGGTAGTTGGCACAAGATGATGGATCTTTATCCTTCTTGGGGATGAAGCAAATCATTGCCTCCAAAAAAGTGCCACGAGCTTCCTTATAAGAAATGAAGGGTTGAAAAAGAGAGAAGAGATGAGGAAGAAGGCTTTGAGAGAAGCAAGAGTAAAATTCAGCAGTGAAGCCGTCAGGGCCCGGAGCTTTGTCTTTGGGTAATAGAGTTAAAGCAGTCTTAATTTCAGAAAGAGATAGGTCTTTGTCAAGAGAGGAACAGTCAGGAGATGGAGAAGTATGAGGAGGAAGGGAATCAAAAAACGAATCTAAAGCAACATCAGAAGGTGATGATTCAGGGGTATAAAGAGTTTTAAAAAAATCCGTGAAACACTGTAAAATTTCTTCGTCTTTAAGATGATTAATGCCTTTGTCGTCAATAATATTATTTACCCTGGATTTTTGGGATTTGACTTTTAAATAGTTTGCTAATAATTTGCCTGCTCTCTTACGACCTCAATAAAATTGGAGTTAATCTTTAATAGAGCTCCGGAGGCCTAATCAGTTGATTTCCTATTAAAATCCAATTTAGCATTAATAAGTTGTTTGAGTGTGTCATTAGTGTTAAAAGTATAATAGGCATGTTCAAGATGTTTAATAGAAGACAATAATGAAGAGGATTCCTTATGAAATTTTTTCTTCTTAACGGTGACATAGTCGATAATGAAGCCCCTGGCAGTAGCCTTAAATGCATCCCATATCACAGGAAATGAAATGTCAGAGGTAATGTTGGTTTGAAAAAACTCTAGAAGAAAGGATTTAAAACGTTCCATAAAAACTGGGTCCTTAAGTAACCCATTATTGAAGCGCCACCTACAAGGTTTAGAAGAAACTGAAGGAAGATCTATATCAATATTAACCGGAGCATGATCTGATACCAGTATAGATCCGATTTCAGCATGAGTTAAATTGGTGAGTAGTGGGGGAGAAACAAAGATGTAATCAATTCTTGAGCTTGAGTTGTGAGTAGGGGAATAGAAAGTGAACTCAAGATTATCTGGGTTGCAAATCCTCCAGGCATCCACCAGACCCCTAGTTAGAATAACATTTAGGAAAGTTTTTGCATTTTATTGGGAACATACCTTGATTGGGATTTCCTGTCAATGAAGTGTTCCATAATTTGGTTGCAGTCGCCACCAACAAGGAAATTCAAGTTAGTACAAGAGTGTAGGCCATGTGACATAGAGTGCCAAAACTGAGTATCCACACCTGTAGGACCATATATATTGAGGAGGGAAAGAGGGGATTCATTAATAACCAAATGAAGAAGAAGCCATCTACCATCCACATCTTTCCCCTTCTTTTCAATTGTTACAGACAGAGATATATGAAATAAGGTCACCACACCAGTCTTTCTCTCCCTAGCCTGCGAACAGAAAACATGACCACCCAGTGACTTTTAAGAGAGTTAATATCACTTTCCGTAAGTTGAGTCTCCTGTAGCATTGCAATCTTACACTGTAAACGAGATAAATGAGTAAGTACCCTATGTTTCTTAATAGGGTTCCATAAACCCTTCACATTCCAGGACACAATACGTACATTGCCAGTCATGGGAAAGGGGAAAAGAAGTTATAAACAACCATGAGCATTTTGAGATGAATAGCCATATACATTCACTGTAGAAAAAAATTAAACCATTATAAAAACCTTTCTTAAAATAAGTGCACAAAATCAATCTGGAAATAGAAGAAAAGAAAAAAACATCAGAAAAAAGGAGGACAGTAAGGGGAGAAAAAGAAAGTAGGACAGGAATGTGAAACATGAAAGCATGATTCAAGAAGTGAATAAATAAACAGAAAAGAAGGGAAACATTGTTGAATCCAATAGAAAAAGAAAAGTTGACACTGAGCCGAGAGGCATCCGTCAAAAATAACCAGTTACACAAAAAGTGTAGAAAAAGTAGCAAGCAGAGGCAGGGAATCGCAAAAGGGAAGACGGACGACAAATTAACGGAATTAAAAGAGAAGACGGAGACCGAGTATGAAAGCTTAAGTATAACAAGAGCAGGGAACAGCAATGAAAAGTAGAAATGAGATGGAGAGAATAACCGAAAGTTAAAACAAGTATACTAAAAAATAAGCGACAGTCAAATTAGTTAGTTGGAATGAAACTTACCAACAAATGTAGATGAACTATAAACAATAGGGCTAGGAAAGGATGCTGAAGGAAGTGGACACATCAAGGAGGGAAGTCTGTACTAGACACAAAACACCTGTAAAAGAGGAGGAAAAAACGGGGTAGAATTAATTATAGAACAACATGAAATAACGAATAAACAGTAACAACCAAACTAATGATTAGAGAAATATCCGCAGCCGCCATTCCTGAAAAAACAAGAACAAGTTATGTGTTTATGAACTAGAACAAATACAGATGATCCTGATCAGGTCTTCTCAAGGTCCATCTCCTCTCCGACGGAAAATGAATTGCCTCAAATCTTCCGGACGATCGAATGAAAAAGTTCTCTCCTTATAGGTGACCTTGAAATAACATGGGTGTACCAGACCATATCTGGCATTCATGGAGCATAGAGCAGGACGAAGGGAGAGAAACTCCTTACGCCGATCCGCAGTAGCCCGGGCCACATCCTGTGAAAAAAAGACTCTCTGACCAGACCACAACATTTGCTTACGTTGTTTAGCTGCAGACAAGACCATTAACAACTCAGTATATTCCAGAAAGAGAACAATTATTCCTCTGGGACGACTGGAAGATGAAGAGGATGAAGGTCCCCCATATTTAGGACCCAGGCGGTGTGCGCGCTGTAAATTGGGATTTGTGCCCTCCTTGAGGCCGACCACCTTTGGAATATGAGTCTTGAGGAAAGCAAGCATATCTGATCCCTCTGCCCCTTCAGGAATACCATAAATTCTGAGATTATTACATCTATTACGATTTTCTAAGTCCTCTGTTTGCTGTTTGAGGAGAATAATATCTTTAGACATGGCGTCGATTCTAGTAGCTGCATCCTGGACATCACTAATCTGCTGTTCCATCGTCGATACTCTTGAATCTAGGCTAGACCATTTCTCGTCTAGTCGTTGAAGAGTAGCGCTGGTATCAATAACAAACGGTTTCATGAGCTTTATTTCCTCCATGAGGTCCTCCAACGTTAGAGGTAATGGAGATTTTATGGGAGAATTAGGCTCCTTCTTCTGTCGTTTTGTAGCGGTTGTGGAATCCTTACGAACTGAGGCATGTTCGTTGAAAAGGCTTTTTGATTAGAAGCTGAAGCAGGCTCCATATGTAGAAAGACAAAAAATATGACGCCAAGGGGAGCCAAACCACAGAGGACAAATTGAAGCCAGAAATAGAGGAGCGTGTGACTTTTCTTTACTAAAGAAAACCAGTGAAGGGGGCCTCAAATGAGAACACAACTGGAGCAATCCATAACCTCTTACAATATGGCACAAGCGAAAAATGAGCAAAAGAGGCCAAACGGCTAATGTACCAGGTGTAGCTTGCTGACGGCCGTGCTGAGGAATGGAGTCATCGAGGAAAAGGAGAAAAGACACCAGTCTAGGAGCAGGCACAACATTTATAAGACTTAAAATCTCCTAAAAGCAGTCTCCAAGCATGCCTGATGTATTTTGCATGTAGCGCACAGCGCAAATGAAAATTGCTTTTCACTGCGCTTCAGAGGAGACAAAATGGCGGCCGCGGCTCCTGCGTTTGAGGAAAAAACGGAGCAGAGGAAAACTGCATCAGAGGTAGCTTTTTAGAGGGCCAAAGACAAAAATACCTGTGCCACCCAGGTTCGCATGCTAGAATCTCCACTCCATGTTAGTAAACAGGGCAAATTGCAGCCCCGAAAGTGTTCCGGTGTCTGTCGGCTCTCGGAGCTTCAGGGAATAGCGGCCATCTTGCGGGCGATTAGACCACGCCCCCCAACAGGAGGTTGTTTTGAGGAGAAAATGTCTCATTTGAGGAGAACATTTCTTTTGGTGTGGCATGTTCTACTTGGACTAATCTTCTACGTGCAATTTGTTTGTGTTATGTAAAATGGAAAATTAAGTGTATTTCGCCTAACACATAACTTGGGCGTTATGGAAGATTATGCTGTTGTAATAAAAGCTTTGCACAGCCTATTCTAGCAAGCCTTTCACATTTATTGCTTTACATCTGCATCCAGTGAGCGATGTTTAAGGTATAAAAGTAAAAGCTTCTCCCTTACTGGGGAGATATTTTACAAGAGGTCGCCTCTTCTCCATCTCTCATGATAGAGTTGGTTAGAAAATATGCTCTTGCTCAACTGCGAACTGAAAAATTGTCCCATAACTTTCAAGTTTGAAGAAACTCTGGCTAACAGTTCCTGAAGAACTCTTCTAAAATCAATAGATACTTGCACGATAGCTATATAACAATTATGTAATTACTGATGCATAAATGTATTTACTTATTTATTTATTAAGGCAAGGTAGAAAAATGTTGCACATGAGAACGAAAGCAGTACATAGCTCAAGAAGCAAATATGATGAGAAACATGTAGCAGAAATATTTATAGACAAGTTGGACAAAGGGTCTCTCAAGAGAAAAGGAGATGGAAAACTACAAAACCTTAAACTTAAGGGCAGGTGACATGTATTCACTCAGAGTACAGCAATTGAATTAGTTAATTATTCTAGTCAGCTGATTCGGTGAATCCTCTGGTCAGTTTTAAACTTGAGTGAGGAGCATGCCCTGACGTCTGGGGGTAGTGGGTTCCAGTAGCACTGGCAGGTTTGGGTATTGGTAGGAGATTCTGATTGGCAGATCAAGGATTTTTGGTGGAGGGGCAGGGGAGGGGTATTGTGTGAGCCAGGTAACCAGATAAGCGCATGTTAGCTCCTTTAAATACAAGTGTGAATAGTTTGTAGTATGCCCTGTAGTTTGCTCACACCCACCTAACTTTGTGTCGGAAGGATTTGGTTGGAGTGTGTTTGCAAAAGTTTAAGGTTCGAGTGGGGGTGAAATATTGTGGAAAGCCCACAAGCAGTCTTGTTACAAGAGTGAAAATATAAGTCAGCTGATTATCGTTCTGGCAGTATAGAATGAGAAAGATGACCGTATTTTTCACATATTAAACACATGATGCCACGCTGCTGTGGCAGTGGCGGTAATGCATTGTTCCATATGCACCGAGGAGCTGAAAACCACTGCAAAGTTTCTAGATGAGTGGAAGAAATTCAAGAGGCCTGAGGGGGTGTAGATGGAGTTGGGAAGAGGGTGGATGCAGGTAAGGCAGGATAGAGAAGGACTTCAGTTTTAGAACAGCTAAGCATAAGAGGTGATTGGTCCATCCAGTGGCGAATCACAGACAGTCAGAGCTGCATGATTTGAAGTAGGTAGATAAAGCGGGAAAGAAGAAGACTTGTGTGTGGTTGTAATAAAGATGGTAGCAAAAGAGGAAATAACTGAGTCTTAGGGGAAGGGGGCTGTTAGAGGTGTTTGCGGGGATAGATTAGATCATTCTAGAGCAGGTTGCATGACACCGATGTTGCGGAGAGAAGAAAGTAGCATGTACAGTATCAAATGATAGAACAAGAAATACAAGAATAGATGAGAGAGGTGTGTGCTGGAGAGGGGGAATAACGTGTGCTACAAGGAAAAGTGCCATATCAGTTGATAGTTAAGGATGGAAACCCAACTGGAAGGGTTCAGCAAGTTATTACATGGCCCATGATCCATGACTCCAACATCTAGCAATACTTTCCAGGAACAGGTGCCATAGAGAGCGACATTGTTCACAGATCCTGCTTTCTATGTTGGATGCCTCAGTATCACACTGATGCAAGTTATATAATGAGAAGCATACTGGGCACGTTGGAGTTTGTAATCTGCTTAATGTTTTGCATAGTTTTATGCCATATCTCAAACACATTTATCCTCAGTAAAATCAGCTGACTGTGTCTTTTGGTGCAATTGATGTGCGTGACACGTGTATTAAGGGGGTGCATTGTTGTGGCCTATTTCTGTTTTTAATCACAATTCGTTTGGCACAGACTGCTCTGGCAACTCATTTACCAGTTACCAGGTGAGCTAAACATCAAGGCTTTGGTTTCAAAATATCTGCTCGATCTGTCAAAACAAGCCAATCACAGAGAGCATGTTAATCATTCTAGTGATGTGTTCAAATTAAATGCCTCCTTCACACATCAGATAAAGATGTAGGGGCATATTTACAAAGAAATGACGCAGTGCGGCGCTACTAGCAATTCAGCTGCGTTGCGTCATTTAAAAAATGCAGGGATGCGCCGTATTCAGAAGAATACGATGCACCCCTGTGTTTTCCCTTGCACCGGTGCTAAAAAAAGCTGCCTAGCGCCAACGCAGACACCCTTGCACCATAGGGTGCCTGCATTGCAGTGATGATTGTTTATGTGCGGTAAGGGACAACTTCCAGCACATAAACAATCATTAAAGACATTTTGCTCCTTCTGCAGAATGCAGCACACATAGAAAGAGCAAAAAACGAGGCGACATAAAAGTATTTCCCCTCGTTGCGCCACTCTAACGCCTGCTTTTCAATGGTGTTAGTTTTTGGTGCTGTCTCGGATTTACAGATCCTTGTAAATCTGGGGCAGTGTCAAAAAGCAATGGATGTTGCGCAGAAAACTGCATGAAAGGGTAATAACTTTAAAATGCAGCATTAAGCCACGCATCCTAAAAAGTGACGCCCCGGTGGCGCAATACCCTTGTAAATATACCCCATAATTTGTACATTATTATTTCTACTGCATTCTATATACCTCCTCTGGCTCCAATGGCTGCTTTACAAAGGCAAAGTGTCCATTGCTCTCTTTTTAGGTCGAGCCTGGGCAGTGCATGCGCTGCTGCGAGGCATGCAGTAGTGGAGAATGGACTTGAAGCACCACCCATTCTCTGCCCATATTTGTAATTGGCTTGCGTCATTGTGCTTCATAAACAATGGCTTCCGATTCATTATTAGGCTTGTTAGTCCCTCCTTGGTACCGCCTTGTCTGAATTTGTTACCTCCCATAACGACTGGACCTTCAACTTGTCTTGTTACACGGTCTGCTTTATCTTGGCTCTCAGCACTAATTTATTTAATGATTTGCCCCTATTCCACCCACTACCTCACAGCACACCGCCCGCTTTTATTTTATTTACTAATGGCAGTCCGCTTTAACTATGGCGGATGCGTTTTATTATGTATTCATTTTAACTGCGCAGTCCACTTTCAATAAAGCAACTGTGCTTACTTACTTTTTTATTTTTGTTTACTAGCACCCATGCGGCGCTTTCACATTCATAGAGGCCACACCCCTTTCTTTACACTAACCATGTCTAAAGAAAGGTGCATGGCCGACATTGAAGTGATGGAGACTAGCTTTCTTTGGCAAGATGGCGGCGATTGAGACCTTGCCCTCCAAAGCACCGCTTACACACCAGGAGCAGGGAAAAACATCCCCGGAGGCTATGACAATTGGAGAAAAGTTCAAAGTCCCATGAAAAGCCTCGAGTGCCGGATATGTTGAATTTCTGAATTTACAACGTGCAAACCTTATTAAGGGGATGTGTTCAAAGGAAGTGCAGAAGACAGATAATTATTTTTAACTGAGCTTTCAAAATTGATGTATTTGTGATCATCACTCACGATATCCTTTGCGACAGTCTTACTTCAAAGAGAAAAGCGTACTAAAATTAGAGAAATAATAATGAAAAATGAGAGTGCAAAATGCAATATTCGCATTTCAGAAACATTTTTCTTGCTTCTTCATTTCTAGTCAAGGCTTGACTTGAAAGGTAATATGTAGCAGATTTGTGTATAACTAATCCGCCTTGACCACGTTTTCCAAAGGCTAGGTAATGTATGAGTACAACTGCAGTAAATCAAGCCAATGACAGATATTATTCTGTTTACATGGTTTACTACCCCTCACTTGGAAATGTGCTGAATATTTAAATGTAATCTTCATTACTTTCCAGCTCCACCTCCCCATCATACACCCTGTCATCACTAAACAGCTGAAATTGAGGTTTCAACAATAACAGGGTGAGTACAGTGCAAGTTCTGAGAAGAGAGGTGTAATTGGTGTAAAGAAGATAAGCAGTGAGTAATCAAGGCAGTGCCCCCCCAACAATTCCCTTGTTCCAGTCCGTACTACAATGAGGCTGTGCCGAAATAGTAAACTTGTGAGTGAAAACCCAACAATGCACACAACTTCGAGGTAATGTCACACGTCTATATTAATAAAGTGTAGATACAGATGAGGCTCAGTCGGGGACATCAGCTGCAATCACTATGGTCCCAAAGTCCAAGGGCCACCAGCCCCCAATTCTAAGCAACAGAGGAAACTCAGGGAAAGGACTTGCCCAAGTTCCATTCCAACAGATGTCCTGGATGGAGCACTTAGCCCCCTCTGCGCACAAGGTAGCTCCCCACAGGTTGATTGCCTTTGTACAGCACCAGGCAAAGAGAACCATTGTGAGTTGGAGGCAAGCAAGACCACAGTGATGAGCAGAGGCCTTATACCCTCACGAAAGACACAATAATTGAAAAAGAGACTCTCATAGAGTCAGTTATCAGCAAAATGAGAAAGGTAGATCTGGACTGCTTGTGTCACATCCAGGGGATGACATACCTTCTTCTTGTTGGAAGAAGGTGCGGGAAAACCTAAGGTTACAGTAATTTCCTGATCTTGATGAAAGGAAGACACTGCTTTAGGATCAAACCCTGGACCTAACTGTAATACCAATCTATGTGGGAAGACGTGGAAATAAGAGGCCTGGATAGACAATGACCCTAATTCACCAATCTGATAGCAGAAGTAACAGTCACCAAGAAGATACTCTCAGGGTTAAGACTTGAAATTGGCCTCATCTCAGTGGTTCAAAGGGAAGATGCTGCAGGCCTTCAGAACCAGTGGCTGGCAAATCCTAAGGAGAAACCACTGATCACAGAGATTGGTGCTAGAGAACAAAATCCCGCAGTAGATGATGACCACGATCTTCCTTGTCTGAAAGTGCTCCTCAAGGTGCCCTCACTGCCTTCAAAGCTGTCCACTGGCCCAAGATGGCATAAACCACCTACCCAACAGTGAATAAATACATCCTGAAGGAATTGCAACACCCTCTTGAGTGCACAGCCACAAGGACCTAAGAAAAACTCTGCACACCAAAAGGGAAAAAGAAGCCTAGTGACGGATGTGGATTGCAAAATGAACTGCCTGTGAAATTCCTGAACGGAAACTGTTAATGGAGGAGTGAGCTAGATGATCGAACCCTCTTCTCTGAACTGTCAAGCTGATAGACAAAGATGCTAACTGGAAACCTGGGAGAGAGGGGGAGTCTGGAGCAGGTACGGATTCCAGAGAAGTATCTTCTCTGGAGCAAGAGCCATGCGCCTTAGCAGAGAAAACCTCCCAATGTGATGCCAGCAGAGAACCACCAGGGTGAGGCCCTGCTTCTCCCTGTCAAGCTGAACCAACAGCTTGGAAATCAAAGGAAAGAGAGGTAAAGCATAAAAGAGCAGACGAGGCCACGCGAAGGTTAGATCATCCACCCCTCAAGCTCCCATCTCTAGGAATTAAGACAGGAAGCAGGGTAGGACTGCAGTGCTGGGTCTGATAAAGAGGTCTTTCAAACCTCCACAAATTTCAACAAAGATAGGATGAGCCAAAATGAAGATGCGCTCTGAAGGGAGCACCCTGTTCAGATGATCTACCATCACATTGACTACTCCTCAAATGTGTGAGGCACGGAGGGCCAGCATGTGGCTCTCTTACTAATGTGTGACCTGGAATGCCAAGGAAGCCACAACTAAGTAGGCCACCTGGTCCTCTTTGTTGACATTTTTGCCATTGTCTTGCCAGAGTGTTTCAAGATAATTTTGTCCTATAAATGAGCTGCATATCCAGAGGAATACCAGGAGCACATCTACCAGTTCCTTCCAGTTAGAAGAATGAAAATTCTCCATGGGGAGCCATCACCTCTGTGCAGAAAAACACACCAGTGCCACAGTGCATCCAACCTTGTGTGTGTGTATGTGTGTGTGTATATATATATATATGTATATATCTATATATGATATGCACTGAAGAAGGCTAGACGCCGAAATGCATTTGCTTTATTAAATCAACTTGAATACGTCCCGTGAGTGCTCCGCATTTGTAGCTTGAATATATATATATATATATTCATATAAAAACTACTGTCAGCCACCAGTAGGTAGTAAAAGTTGGGACCTAGTTTCCATAGGAAAAGCTTTTTTGTTTTGCCAATAACTTTGGCGCCGTTTGACAAATATATATAGTAATAACCACAGATGCTGGAAAGAATAGAGGAACACATCATGCAAAGTTTGCAGTAAGTAGCCACCACTTTAGATCATTGTAGATGCTGACGAAGACTGCTACCATGCTGTCAAAGTCCTGGCACAAAAGGGAGCCAGTGCTAGTGCAGATTGCAGATCAGGGGATCCATATGCAGGGGAGCCCATGTCACTATGAAGATACAAGATGCCTGCAGAAAGAGAAGAACACAGGGTGGCTGCCAAAGGTGCCCCATGCTAAGACTCACCATATTGCCCAACATCATGATTCAATCTCTGGCCAGGGTGCACTCCTGACTGAACAGAAGGGAAAGCAATGCAGGAGTTTAATGGCTGTGAGAACAGTGAGAAAAACGAATCCGCCATCATCTGGAATTGGGCCACTATAAATTCCAGAATGCTGGTCAGCATCAGGGAGGACATCTTGGAATTTATGCTGAACCCATGTTGCAGCAGAAGATGATGAATCATACCTTTGTTTTGTAAATCTCTGATAGTGGAAGGGGAGTGACCCAGCAAATCAGGCATGTAAGGATAGAGCAGAGCCCCTGCATTGTGGAGAACAGCCAGTATCAGTCAATACCTTAGTGAATATATTCAGAGCGAATGGCAGGCCAAAGTGCAGCTTCTGGAACTGCTAGTGGCATGCCAGCCAGTAGAATCACCTAAACCACTGTTGGGTTAGGAAGGTGTGCAGACAAAATATCGAGTTGGAAATTTCGTACTACAGAAATATCGAGTCCTAAATATCGTCAGTGAGAAATATCGACAGCAAGAATATCGTGGTCAAGAATATCAATTTGAAGGTAAGAAATATCATTTTTAAAAATATAGAAGTCAATAATATCGTTCGCAAAGATATAGTTGTTTAAAATATCGATTTTTTAATTAGTGTTATGTATTTTAGTATATATTTTAAATGTATGTGACGTATTTTTTTGTCTAAGTATTGTTTATGTTTTTAAATATATGTGTAAAGTTTTTAGTAGTTATCAATTTTATTTTAATTAAATTTTGTGTTTTTTGGTTCCGTAGCGGGTTGTGGGTTTATAGGGGAATAGTGCCCCGTGGAGATGGCTGTCCCCAGGGCTACGAGGGGGCCGTGCGGGCCCCCCGCATTTATTTAAAATTTGCTCCTCCGCTATCCAACACTTTCCCTACTGTTGCACTGACTGGAGTGGGAATAGTAATTTTTACCCCTCTGCTATCCAACACTTTCCCTACTGTCGCACTGACTGGACTGGGAATAGTAATTTTTACCCCTCCGCTATCCAATACTTTCCCTACTGTTGCACTCATTGGAGTGGGAATAGTAATTTTTACCCCTCCGCTATCCAACACTTTCCCTTCTGTTACACTCACTGGAGTGGGAATAGTAATTTTTACCTCTCCGCTATCCAACACTTTCCCTACTGTTGCACTGACTGGAGTGGGAGTAGTAATTTTTACCCCTCTGCTATTCAACATTTTCCCTATTGTTGCATGCATTGGAGTGGGAATAGTATTTCTTACCCCTCCGCTATCCAACACTTTCCCTACTGTTACTCTCACTGGAGTGGGAATAGTAATTTTTACCCCTCCGCTATCAAACACTTTGGGGCCGATTCCGATCTCGGCCGGTAGGGCTCTGAATCGGATTCGGCTTTACCGGATCCGATTCGGAGCCCTATTTCCCGACCGAATCGTGCGTGCGTCCGGGCGAGCGAGTACGATGTGTCCGCTCGTGAAATCTCCAACCGACTCGTTCGCAGGACCCGACCGCTCCGACCGACTCGCACGGGGACGACTCACACCGCGCAATGGAGACGTTTCCCGGCCAAGTAAGTACAATGCGAACCTCGACCGCCCCGACCGACTCGCGCAGCCCGGCTCCAAGGAGCTGTCGGAGCCGCACTTTGGGGGTCCGTGTCGGACCCCCCTGGAAGCGTAGGCATGCGAGTCGCACACAGGGGGGACCCATGGGTCCCCCCTACACCTGCATGTAAGGCGCGACCCGCATCGATGCGAACACGCTGTAGGGGGCGCCCTTGTTTGCGTCGTGCCCATTGAGTCAATGGGAGCCCGTGTACGCGTCGTACGACTGGCTCCCATTGACTTCAATGGGAGTCCGACCGAATCGAGTCCGATAGCATACGTGCGCATCATACTCGTTCGGTCGGACTGCTAGGGTCCGATTCGGTCGGAAATCTCTCTGAGTCCGGCTCGGTCGGAGAGATTTCCGGCCCGAATCGGAATCGGCCCCTTTCTCTACTGTTGCACTGACTGCAGTGGGAATAATAAATGGTATCCCTCCACTATCAAACACTTTCCCTACTGTTGCACTCACTGGAGTGGGAATAGTAATTTTTACCCCTACGCTATCCAACACTTTCCATCCTTTTGCATTGACTGGGTGGGATATTTAAGTTTAAATATTTTTAAATAGTTTAATGTTTTAATTAATAATAGAATGTTTTTTTAACATACATTTTATGTTATTGGTATATGTATATATATATTTATTTGTTACATTTTTATATATATTGTTAAAATTATAAAATACATTTAAATTAATAGTTTATTAATTATTTTACAGTAAATATATATATAATAGTTATTATATGTGTGTTTAACTTTTTAAAGCTTTAAGTTTATTTGTTATTTTTGCTAAAGTGTATATTAAATCTATTTTTTTAATTAAGTTTATTATTTAATATAGTTAATATTTATTATTTTATTATATATATATATATATTACAGGCTCAAGGTCAATAAACACCAGCACTCACGGGAACGTAGTCTCCCAGATTTTATTGGGATTCTTCAACACGACCAGACGCGTTTCGGCTGCCGCCTTTTTCAATAGTGGCCGGCGCCGACATAAAGCAGACTTTAAATAACATAATTTGCTAAACATTGACAAAGGACACCAGTCTTACTTCAAACCAAGGTGTCGGCCATTTGTAAACGTGCAATCGGTAAATTAAACATAGAGAAACAAAATTTGTACCACATCTATCACGCCCTGAATGGGCACTTTTTGTGTTATAGTACATCTTATTTCATGTATATATAGTTGTATTATTCAGCCCTGGATGGGCTTTTACCGATTCTCGTCATTAAGCTCATTGTAATACCCCACCGGGTTCAGTAAGAATGAACAAAATTCACATCATTCAATGTATGGCAATAAAATTAGATACAGTTCACATTTGAAAATAATCCTTATTTTAAAGGTGTACAGCCATCTCTTCCCCACTATTCAAACCTCCTGGTATTTTAGTTTGGTTGTCAATGATGTATCTTGACTCCAATCTGCGCAGTTGTAACTGCCTATCACCTCCTCTTACACTGGCAGGTACATGATCCATACAGAAAAAACTCAACAAGTCTCTGTTACTCTGATGAAATACCTCAAAGTGCCTGGCCACCGGATATGTTACATCCTTGTTATTAATGGCTCTAAGATGTTCTAAAATGCGCACTTTGGTTGGGTGTATAGTACTTCCAATGTAACGCAAACCACACGGACACACTAAACAGTATACCGTGTGGCTTGTGTTACAATTCATCAGTTTCTTAATTTTCTTAGGTTCTTTCAAACCGGGCACTATGTAGTCTAGCACTTTTTTACTGTTTTTACAGGCCCTGCATTTTAAACATGGGAAAAACCCAAATAGCCTACCAAAAGTTGGTGGTTTGTTCTCCTGAGCACAATGGCTTTGGACTAGACTACCTTGGTTTGAAGTAAGACTGGTGTCCTTTGTCAATGTTTAGCAAATTATGTTATTTAAAGTCTGCTTTATGTCGGCGCCGGCCACTATTGAAAAAGGCGGCAGCCGAAACGCGTCTGGTCGTGTTGAAGAATCCCAATAAAATCTGGGAGACTACGTTCCCGTGAGTGCTGGTGTTTATTGACCTTGAGCCTGTAATAGTGAAAGCGTGGTGTCCGTCACCACGTTACAAAGCACCCGGTCGTGAGTGAAGGAAGGAAGACGGAAATTGAGCGTGAATATATATATATATATATAATATTTTTGACATCTATATTTATGTCATCGATATTTTTTTCGATATTTTTGCACTTACCTTTATAAATATAGGATGTCGATATTTTTGACATCTATATTTATGACTCGATATTGTGGTATAGGGATGTTTTGGGTGTCGATGGTGAACCGGCTAGGAGCCCATGTATATGCAGACATGCCTATATTAAAAAATGGTATCCTCTCTACGAGAGTAAATGATCAAGGGAAGAGGAGGAAAAAAAGGACATATGCAACCACTGCACTCAGAGGTGGGAAGAGGAAAAAAACTCTTTTTTTATTTACAACCCTCACCCATTCTAGTAGCGGCATGCTTCATCATTGGGTTCACCCTGACTCCTAAAGGTTAGGGTGGACTCGACCATATTCCAGGGAGCGCTTAGAAGACAATTTGTTTTTATTGTTGTTTTTAAAAAAATATTTAGATAAAAAGTCCTAAATCACTCCAGGTATCCCTTTATTAGCGGGGTGAGCGGGTAATATTAAAATCTATGGGAAGGGGCAATACGGATATTGTGGTCCTATGACCTTAGTAAAAATGCACCAACATGTTTCTGCCCTACTCTTTTGGCCCATGTGGGTCTGGGGCATTCGTCAGGGCGGTACTAGAGAAGAGATCCCCCAGTAGTGTCTCCCTACTGGATTATCCAGAGATACCTCTTCCTTCACAACTGTACAGCACCTATCCAGATTGGTCAGCATGGGATTCATACTGACAGCTGAAATAAGATCCATTTCATCCTTGGTCAAAGGGTATAGATTAGTAAAGAATCTGTACAATTCAAATTTTTCAAGCTCCTTCATTCTTGGAACAGAAGGTTGCGGACCGCATGGTTCACACTCACTCTTTGTGAGTGAGTAACAGGTAAAGATAAAACAAAAGACTACTATCGCTAAACTTGGAGAGCCCTACTCCTCGAGAGTGGCTTGCCTGAACCTTGGTTAAAGGACTTGACCCAAACTCTTGAATCACCATCTGTAGGAGCAAAGAAAATAACAGGATGTGTACTGTTCCTGCTGGCTCCAGGTGTGAGAGTGGGGCCTAAGGGAAAGGATGTACTAGTGTTAGGCATCTTTAATTTTTGGTTTATGCTTACTTAGGCACCGAGTCAGTCCTCATAGGGAGGAACCTAGGATTTTGGATGGATTTGTAATCCCACAAGTTGATGAATTGCTAAATACAATCTTTCACAAGCTCTTATGATTATACCCAGAATGTTAATCCATACTGAAGCTCTACTGTCAAACAATGAAACCTAGGGTTTGATTTAGAGTTTGAGGTAGGGATACTCCATCATGAAAGTGACGGCCATCCCTTCTGTCTTATTACAAGTGCCATTGGAAATAATGCACTTGTAAAAAGGAAGACAGGATATCTGTCACATTTGTGATGGAGTAGCCTGTACCCCAAACTCTAATTCTGAATTGCTCTGCTCTTGATTCTCATTCGATTTAAAAAAACACAATGAGTGAAAGTTCCATCTAGTCACAGACATGTACACTCTAGAATAGGGGTGGGCAGAAGTCACGGAGTCTCACTCTGTGGAATTTCGTGGAGTTACATACAAACTCCTTGAGATTCTGCAGAGTTCTGCCAACAGGCGGAAATATGCATGTTGCACTGCTCACACTCCAATTTAGGGCCAGGAGCGTGAGCAGCGCTGAAAAATCAGCACCTGGCGCTACGCAAGCACGTTCGGCCATTCGAGTTGATTTTGCTGCAGCTTGAGTAGAAAATCTATTCAAGCTGCAGCAAATCTACCCAGGTAGCAGCCCAATGATCATGAACGCTCGCAAATCCCAGCTACTGCCTCATTAGAAAACCAGCCCACGCTCTATTTGTTTCATCACACAATCTTTTTCTTTCGATACATCCATCCATTCTTCTTTCTCCTTCTCTTCTTTCTCTCCTCTCTCTCTTGTCCCCTTCTAATTGATTTCTCTCTCCCCCCTCCCCTGTTTGACTCTCTCTTGAAGCCTCCCTGTGCCTGCTGCAATTAATCTAGACTGGGGAAAGTGACAGTGGAATCAGATGTGGCCCTGGGCTTTCAAAACCCGCCTCCAAGGGCTCCAGCCCACCGGGGAAATGCCTGGTGGAATAAAATTACTCCCCAGCCCTGCCTTCAATATCATGACTGGAGTACCATCTCCATGCCTCATGCACAATACTAAAACATGCCATTAATATGCCACTCATAAACCAAGACTTTGCGATTCGTGAACAAATGGCATAGATACCCGACCATGCCAAAACTGCTTTGTAAAGGGCTAAAAAGGTACTTAAATGTCAATACAATACATTGCAATAAAACAGTAAGTCTCATCACTACTTATTTTATCAAGACTCGTCTTTGAGGACTTTCTACCTTGCTGTGCCACATATTTTCTGCACTTCTTGCAACAAGTATAGAATTTAGCCACTTACCAGGTTTCTGAGAAAAAAAGCGAGAACTCTCATTAGTTACTCTAAGTGATTATAAGAAGCTAAGTAAGTCACTTATAACAATAAATTCCACATTTGTAAAGCACGACTTATCACCCTCAAGGGTATTCAGGCACTGGGGGGGGGGGCATCGGAGGGATTAAGTGAGCTATTGCCCAGATCACATGATGCTGAGCTGAGCTGCCGGGGGCTATCGAACCGTGAAATGAGCCCTGCACTCCGGTGTCAGCCACTCTGGCTGCTGCACCACACCTCTTCCTTATAGGGCATTATAAATGTCATCTGTCTCTAGGCACTGAAGTACCTGGGACCATCCATCAATAGATATGTTTCAAGATGGTAATGCAAGGTACACATTTTTTTCAGCAATTTGTAGCACTGTTCCAGTCTGAGATGTGTTGCACTTCATTTCCACTGTATAGCTACCATGATCAAAGAAAGGTAGCTGAGCTAGCCCAGTGTTAGCTGATCTGTATGTTCTACTGGGGCAGTACAACTAGATTTTCTTGGAAAATTAAAACTGAGCTGCATTACTAAGTAATTTTGTGAATAATGCATTGCCATTGAAACTCAATTCTATCATGAACCCTCATCCAGTGAAGCGTCTCTGGTCACTGAGATGTGGTTTCATCTCTGAATGCCACTAATATAGTGTTTTAGCCCTTGTTAGCCTTTTGCTTACATAGGATGGGGTGTCAGTCGTTTTTTTTCACTTTTGGTGGTAGAAAATGGATACAGTTCCTGTGATAAGTGGTGGAAATGAATATTGTTCCCCACATAAAGGACCTGAACCTTGTTATAAGGATGCATCAATACTGAAATGTAGACCTGGCGTGAAATGATTTGGAACAGCAGCGTGCAACCAACCCTTGGCCACATGAAGCAAGCGATCAATGGGATTCAGTTTACCACCAGGCAATCCCACTCCCTTCTGAGATATTGGATGAAAACTAAACACAGGTTGAATTTGAAGTGCTGAGGGAGACTAGCAAACCATTAGGAGCATGAAAAATGTTTCAGTGTCCAGTTACATCACTACTGTAACTTGTTTTAGTTACAGTAATGGGAGTGCATATTATGGAGAAGTGTTATTTTTCAGGGCTGTAACCTTATGAAGAAGGTGATGATTCTGTCACAAGGGGTGGTGGGAATAGAGAGCAGTTTTTTCCACAGACTCTCCATCAACAAATAAGTGCATTTCAGGGTATCTGCCATGGATCTTTTTATGGTCAGGTCCACAATTCACCAAAGAAACAGATCCTCCCTCTGTTAATACTTCTTCAACCAGCACATGCATCCTTTCAGTAATTTCATCCAAACTGTGAAATACTCTGATGATGACAACCTGAGACACTAACACCCTCCTTGAATTATCCACCTCCCAAATACCTGGCTCGGTTATGCTTTTTTAGGTGATTGTTATGAGTTCTGTCTGGCTTCAGAAGGAGTCCTGGAGCCACTTTGGTAGTATGTGAGCACTTTGCCTTTACTGTTCCTGCTACTCCAGGACTACAAGGTGACCCACAGACAGCCCAATGACACTATTTCCAATTTCAAAGCACTGAATTAATAATCCTTCATTAAAATGGTTGTATCTTATTTATGTTTCAAGGTTTGCCAGTAGGGGACTTGCTACTGTGTGACATTGGGGAAACTAGGCTTCTGGAGGTTTGTGGGTGTAACAAGTGGAAAAGACAAGACAAATTCAGCGAGACCATAAGGCAGACTAGAGACTTTAGTCGATGGGTTCATGGCATCTTGTCGCAGCCCAGGGAACTGCATAATCGCTGGTCGGGACACCATTCACAAGTTACTTCCGGGGCACGGACACTATGGTAGAAACTTCCTCTATGGCTGTATTCACACAAATCCTATTTAAAATCCAACAGCATTCTATTTTTGCCTGGAAAAGTCACATTGTTGCATGAGGTATCTTTCTAGGAAGAAGCTCACAGCCAGCCTTTTGTTTCCTTTCACATTTATATCTCCTTCCATCCTCCATCTGCATGCTGCTGTGTATCGTTTACCTCTCCTACACTCCAGTACCCCGGCCCTTCCCTGGTGTCCTGTGCTGGGTATCAGGTTCAAGGGAAGACTGGCGTCTGCTTCTTTTGTATTGTCTCCTTCAGTAGGGGTCCTGATGCTATGGGCCACTGATATTCATAGCTGAATGCCATCATTAGACTGTTGCCCGGATTAATCGTGCAGAATGCAAAGTATAATTTTAATGGGCTAGACTTAAACCTGCTTTAAAAATGTCAAAATAATTATATAGGTAATATGACATTTAGGGCATACTTGATTGTCAAAGCAACAATGGCACAAGTAGCACAAACTGGTGATTAATATGGCACCTCACAATTTTAGAGTGTTCCTGATTCCACCATTTGCCTGATTGGTGCTGTGCCTAGCTCTGATCTTTGATGAGGGAGAAAATTGCACACAGATGTATTTTAGAGGCCAGTCACTAATGTGTGCCTAAAATGTCCCCATACATAGATAGTTTACTTATTTTCTAGGGACATATTTCTTCCTGTACGTTCCTAATAATTACTTTCTACCTGTTCTCCAGGGCAGGGCAAAACAAAATTCCTCAATCTCTTCTCCCAGGGAAGGCAGAATGGCCACATATTCCACTGAAGGTAACAAAAACGCTGGCGATTACCTTGGCGCCCCAAACACTCTGTTCCAAAACAAGTGACTTTGATATCTGACTTGATTGAAGACCACTGTTTAGATGTGTTTACAGCAAATGAAACTTGGCTTAAACCAGTGCCGGATTATACCCTGAGGAGGCCCCTAGGCAGTCGAAATTATCTCCTAATACGTTTTTAATTTTACCAACCAACAATTTTAATAAACCAATTTTATAACACAAAACTAAACATTAACAATTATTAATGGTATTAAACAAATTGTTCTAATTTTTTATTTTAATACACCGACAAAACTTGAAATATTCCTTGCATTAATACAGTAATTTCTCTATAGATTCTTTAATGTAAAGTTTTCGTTTCTTTGAGTTGATTCATTTTTTTCTATCTTTTGGAAATAATTTAAGAAAGCTTGTAATTTTCTTTCAAGATCAATTTAATATTATTTTGATCTGTTGTTGCGCGTCCCCTGAAAGGAGTGGGGCCCACAGGCCGGTGTCTACTTTGCCTATTTGGTAATCCGGAACTGGCTTAAACAATGCATAGGTCCAGGGTTTATTTTGGCAGTCCTCCAGGCTATAATATATTATGTCATGAGTGTACGTCAGATGGTGGTGGTGGGATAATATGTATTATGCACAGGAATCTGGACATTTCTATATTTCAAATTCCTTCTTTGGCAGCAGTTACATTTAAAAAAACCTCTCCCAGTGCACAGTATTACACATTCTCCTCTATGGCCAAGCAAGTGGTACTTGGAATTTGCCAAAGATTTGGCTGATATTATATTCACTCTTGTGGTTTTCATCTCTAATATCATGATGTTGGAAGAATTACCATTTGGGGAAATATCTCCTCTCATGAATCTATGTAGATTCTTATTCTTATCAGTATGTTAATGGGGCCACCCATACTTCATGGGAGTTTTTAGACCCAATATTCTCTTCTAAAGCATCTCTTATCTTAGTAGAACATCGACACCATCTTGGATCAATCATATAGAAATTACTTTTCAAATCAACTCATGGTTCAGGCCATGACTACAGCAAAACCCATTTCTTCTGTTGATAGACCTTGGTCTAAACTATCCACCACTAAGTTTATCTTTAAACTTGCTGAGATGGCCTTTCCCTTGCAATCTTGCCCTGTTTCTTATTTTCTGCTTCCCAATGGCTGGCTTTTAAATACTATTAATGCGTTATCACCTCTTAGAAGCCTTGATGAGTTTCTCCATCTGCACTGTGGTATTCTTCATCTGCATTGTGGTATTCTTCAGAACTGACAGCTCTTATTATAACCTGAAAATTAATTTGAACAATGCTGGTGGCATAATTTTGATCCTGATGTTGAAAATTTACATTATCAGAAACTTCACATATATGTAAAAAGACCATTTTTGTGGCCAGCAGTAATTACTGTCAAGAACAGATAGGTTTAGTGTTTAATGCCTCTAAATTAGTTTTTGAAATAATAAAGGAACTCATTGAATCAGAATGTAGTAACTTTCCTATTCCAGCTGCTCTTGAACTGTGAGAAAACCTCACAGTTGTTCACAAAAACATTTATACTGTAAAAGATATTTTTCCTTCTCTTCTGCCTCCCCTCCCCTTCGCTGCCCCCACAAAAACAGGTGTAATAGAGCATCTGCCAAAACATCGAGAATATCCCAGTTTTTGTTTTTCTAATAACATCATGGATATTCTTACTATTGTCTGGACAATGTTGTTCACCACTCGGTCCATGTCCTTAGAAATTAGTCATGAACGTAGTGACCCCAATTTTCTGTCGCTATATAATTTCCTCTCTGTCTCCTACAAAGGTGTCTAATTGTCTTGCACGGACCATGATCTTCCACCCTTGATGAAATCTACTACAAACCCTGGAATAATTGGTGAGGTTCATCCTATTTCCTTTCTGTCCATTCAAAACAAAACAATTCTGGAAAAGACAGTAAATCTCCAATGCTCACTGCATCTTGAACTCAACTCAGCATTTGACCTGGCCCAATCAGGTTTTTACAATGCCCATGGCACAGAAGCTGTCCTTGCGGCACCCATAAATAATATAGGATGACATTGTCATGGTGTTCTCATGGCCTTGATCCTTTTCGATTTTTCAGCAGCCTTTGACACAGTGAATTAGATCTTTTGGCAGCCTTCGACTCAATGAACCATCGCATCCTCATTGGCAGTCCCCCTGAGATGAGGATGAAGTCTAGGGTTTGGAATGGAGAGGTTCTTATCTCAAAGATAGGAGTTCGGTGCTTGCCCCATCTCCCTTTCATTCAACATATTGAATTCTTAAGTGTGAAGTGCTTCTGGGGTCGTCCCTGAGTCCCACACTTTTAATGCATATGTTGTACTTTTAGTACCCCTAAGACAATAGCCTGGGATCACTATCTTAACATACACAAATCATACACAACTATGATGGATGGAGCGACCATGCAAAAAGTAGTAAACTCCTACAAATGCATAATTATAGCAGCTTCATGGATAGCAAAGTCTACTCTCAAAGTTAAAATCAGAGAAACAGAGGTCTTGCTCATGGGTTGATCCCCATTCTTTAATGTGTTATACGATGGTTTTCTTACAGCTCAGGGAACAAATCCTTTAATTTTGGAGTTATAAATGCCGCTTTGTAAATGCAGTTTCCCGTCTGTGAGTGGGTGTGTGAGTCTGAGTGTGTCTGTGAGTGGATGCATGAGTGTGTGAGTGGGGGTGTGACTGAGTCTCTGAGTGGGTCTGTGAGTGTGTGTGTGAATCTCTCAGTGGGTCTGTGAGTGGGTGAATAGGTGCTTGAATGGATCTGTGAGTGGGTGCATGAGTATCTGAGTGTGTCTGTCAGTGGGTGCGTGAGTCTCTGAGTGTGTCTGTGAGTGGGTGCGTGAGTATGTGAGAGGGTCTGTGATTAGATGCGTGAGTGTATGAATGGGCCTGTCAGTGGGTATGCAGTAAAAAAATGCAGGGAGGCACATGGGAGCAGGTCCTCATGCCAGCTCCCCCTGTGACAGTCCTCATGTCCAGCTTGCCTGCAGTCCAGTGGCGGCTCCTCCACTAAGGTGGATGGGCGTCACCTCACAGCTTTGAGGCAGTGAAAGAAAGGAAATATAAAATAATTATAACTTGATGCTATTATCGTTTTATTTTGTCCTGCTGTGGTAGCTTGGCTGGGCGGGGCTGCTCTTCTCACAGACCAGGGCAGGGGGAGGAGTGGTGGGCACACTGAAGTTCTCTTGATGCTTTGGCCAGTCCAAGAGGGCCGGCCAAACAGTCATGCACACTTAGCATGTTCTACACCCAGGCTGCATTACAGCCTGGGTGGGGAACATGCCCAGGCCTGCATGCCTTATCTAAACGCCAATCCACGGCGCTAAGACCAATGACAATGCTACATTGCAGCGTTGTGATTGGCTCTGGGGAGCCTGGATGTGCATCCTGTTCGGCGACTTCGGCCCGACGCAGAGGAGAGACGATGTGGGAGCGATGCGGCAGGATGTAAGTGTATTTTTCTTTTTTATCTTTTTACCCTCCTCGCCCCCCGCCACCCCAGATCTGTGCTGGCCGCCATTGCTGCAGTCTGCTACCCTTTGCTGCCTTTGGTTTTGTGCCTCCTCAGCTCCTTTTCTGCTCGTTTTTCTGTATCTTCTCTCCTTGCTCCTATCCTCTATTTTGTCTCTTTCTGCTTGTTCCACCTTTATTTTGGCTCTTTCTACTCGCTCTTAACCTTTATTCTGCTGAGTCCTAAAATGGCTGCCAACACTTCCTGGTTTTAATTTTGGATTGGATTTTATTTTAAATAGTTTTTCCTTTAAAATGCAAAATGTTTCCTTTACTTTTCGATTTTTTTGTATTTCCCTAAAATTGTCTTTTCTTAAAATTAGTTTTCCATGATTTGGTTTCCTTCAATGTGGTTACTATGTTTTTGTTTTGCTATTAATTTACAACAACCCCCCAGGGGTGTGGGCGAGCCCGACCCCGCCCGCATGTATATTTTTATTTTTATAGTGCCATGGGGAGGTAGCGATCCCTGGGGCTGTGGGCGCACGGGCCTGCATTATTTTCACTTCATTTACCATGGGGAGGTGGCGGTCCCCACGGTCTGGGAGTGCTGCGCCGGCACTCCCCGCTATTTATAGTTTCAAATGCCCCCAGGACGTGGTCCCCCTGGCGGCTAAAGATTTCAAAAGCGCAGGAGCCCACGCTTCCTTTTTTATTACATTTTTCAGCAGGACCCGCAGTTACAGTGCATCTCCTGCTGAAAATAATTTTGATAAAATGCTTTTTTTGCCCTGCAGGATCTCTGCGGGACCCACACAAGACCCACACAAGAGGCCTAGGGGTCAGGGTATTCCTTCCCTGCCCCCTTCTCTTTTTCTTTTACATTTTTTTTCTGGGACTCGGCTGAAGAAGAGTCCCAAGATGGCTGCCAACACTTCCTGGTTGATGTGTTGGCAGCCAATCAGATTTGAACACAGGGACTGTCGGATCCTCTGAGGATCCAGCGTCCCAATATATATAAAAAATTTGGATTTTGGTTAATATCTCTAAAACTACTGAACGGATTTACACCATATCAGAAGAAGGCACCTCTCTGAATCCATATCTACCTTTCTGCCAAATTTGGTGCAATTCCGTTCAACGATTCAGGCTGTAGCTGTGTGTGAAATCCCTATGAGAAATTGCATGGGGAAAATGCATTTTTTGGCCCCCCTTTTTCTCGGCCTCTGCTTGATGAATCACCCCAAAACTTTCAAGACAGCATCCGAAGTAAGTGGCAAACTAGTTTTGAAAAGTTTGTGAGGATTCGTCAAACGGCAAAAAGAACAATTGATGGACAGAATGTTGAACAATGTCAAACATTCACCCCAGTACAGAGATCTGTGCCTAAATCCATCGTTTTTTTGCTCCCCATGCCATTCCACTTTAAACCCAGCCATATTCAAATCTGTCTTTACCCTGATCCCTATGGGAACAGTCCAGCCCGAACTGCCAGGCCAGGGCAGGTCCTCCCTATTCGTCAAACGGCGCCAAAGTTATTGGCAAAACAAAAAACGCTTTTCCTACGGAAACTAGGTCCCAACTTTTACTACCTACTGGTAGCTGACAGAAGTATATATATATATATATATACATATATATATATATATATATATATATATATATATATATATTCCAACGAAGGGCTCGTTTTTACGGCATTTTCGGCGCTCTATGACGGTGCAGTCCGTATATATATATATAAACACAAACAACCAACTCCCACAGAATGAACCATGGAAGGAGACACGGACTCCAGGCAGTTAGGATACGGCATCTGTTTTATTTAATCAGATCAGCCTCAATCCCATAATTAAAAAGAGAGACGCGTTTCGCCTGCGCAGCAGGCTTTGTCAATCTAAATGGCGCCATACAATAGTGGGTATATATAGCCCTCCCCTCCATAAAATCTGGGTAGACATAGAAGATAGACTGTACATTTTAAAGGCTTAGCTGGTAAGTCCTGCTTATCACAACATGTATTGACTGTGCAAATGCAAAAATAAATAAATAAGTACAACTAACGGCATAGGGGCCGATTCCGATCTGGGTCGGAGAGCTCTCCGACCGATCCGGATCCGGATTGTTTTCCGACCGAGCCGGACCCCTGCAGTCCGACCGAGCGAGTACGATGCGGCCGTATGCTGCCGGACTCGGTTCGGTCGGACTCCCATTGAAGTCAATGGGAGCTGGTCGTACGATGCGTACATGGGCTCCCATTGACTCAATGGGTACGTTGCGCACAAGGGGGCCCCCTGTAGTGGGTACGCGTCCAGGAATTCACTGCCTTCCTACTCCACAACAATTGTACCGATGAGCTGCTGGCGCTAACTTCGTGCTTATGAGATCTCCATTACAAGTGATCCTATATCTTAAATCAATAAAACATATGAGAGTGTGAGACACATGTTCCTGGCGTCTTACTACATTTCATCAGAATCAAGGTGCCTTCTTCTAATATCCAAACACGCCACGATCTACACGAAAAGAAGGCGGACAATCTCACTCTGATCCTTGATAAAGGTGTGGCTTTCCTGATGAAGGAGCATAGAGCTCCGAAACGCGCGTTGAAGATCCATCACATAGCCACAATAATGCCATCCTTTCATAATTAAGATTATAGTATCATGTCTAGATAATTGAATCATAGGCCACTAATCTGATTGATGGTCATGTTTCATATGTTTTGTCATTTATATTTTACCATCATTAGGATGGTTGATGTTTATTGTTCATTGTTTTCACTTTTGACAAAAGAGATATGTTTTAAAAAAAAAATGAGAATAAAATCAATGATGTTTTAGCGAACTTTTGCTCTTACACTGAGTTTTTTCATATGATGTTCTGGTTCATTATGAGTCTCTAAATGTTGTTGTGACCACTTGACTGCCTAGGGATTTACCCTTAAATGTGGGTACGCGTTGGTGCCATCCGCACCGTACACACATGTATAGGGGGGACCCATGGGTCCCCCCTGTGTCCGACCCGTACGGCTACGGGTGAAGGGGGGTCCGGCACGGACCCCCGAAGTCCGCTTCCGAGAGCTTTTTTGTGTCGGAGGCTCCGACTCGATCTGGCTGTCCGGATCATGCATCGTACTTTCTCGGTCGTAAAACGTCTTCATTGCGCGGTACGAATCGAGTGCGAATGAGTCGGACAGAGCAGTTCGCACCCGGAAACGAGTCGGTCGGCAATTTTGCGTTCAATCGCATCGTACTTGGGCGTCTGGACCTCAGTACGACTCGGTCGGAAACAAAGCCTCCGACTCGGATCCGGTACAGCCGAATCCGATTCGGAGCCCTACCGACCGAGATCGGAATCGACCCCATAGTGCGCAAATCTCCTGCAATATGAGTGCACAGAAAATGTATGTATCGTCCACCCTTGGATGAAGCATGTCCTAGTGACAACTCGAAGAGCACTGATATGTTTTTCTAATATGACGCCAAAACTCTCAAAACATGCTGCCCTGCATGAAATGCAAACAGATGTGCGTACATTTAAAAGAGTCATGCTTGTAAATATCCCCTCCAAAGTTCCTTGGCAACACATACGATAAGTTGATATGTAAAACACCGGAAACCGCTCCGTCAGCAAATCACCTCTGACCTGTATTTTGAGAGCAAGAGTTTACATCGGCTCCGTCCCTGTGATCTCCGATCAAAACAGTTTTAAACACAAGGCATCGGGATAGGATATGAGGCAGCAGCTTCCCCGGGAATGCAATGAGACACATAGTGTGAACATTACTTGGTAAATCAGCTTCCCAGCGCGTGCTTTGACCTCAACCAAACTGCATAACCCATAATGCAACATGTCGACAAAATGAAACAACGGAGAAACACGAGGCAGAGTCTAGAAAACTTGTAAAATGAAACCGGGTTTTAGGATTCAAATTCATGCCAAAAGTTTGTTTAATGGAAGGGACCATAAAGTCTCAATGTCCAAATTGATGAGGACCTCAGGACACAAGTGGACTTCATCCCCCGAGCAGCAGTGCGCCAGGAGGCGCATTTGCAGAGTAGTGTAAAAAGGGGGCGCGGCCTTGGACCACGCTCACCAATCCAGCTGTGTGGGGCTTATTGGAGGTACCTGGTGGGCTAGTTGGCCCCCAGGGACCCTCAGGAGGCAAGAGGACTTCATCCCCCAACCGAGAGCGCACCAGGAGTCGCGTTTGCAGAGTGGTGGACAAAGGGGCGTGGCCTGTGTCCACCTATCAGCAATCCCACTATCTGGGGCATACTGGAAGTATCAGGTAGGCTAGTTGGCCCCTAAGGACCCCCAGCAGCGAAGGGGACTTTAATCCCCATCCAAGAGCACGCCAGGGAGTGCGTTTTCAGAGTGGTGGGGAAAAGGGGCGTGGCCTGCTATGACAACTTAGCAATCCCGCTGTGTGGAACTTACTGGAGGTAATAGGAGGGGTAGTTGGCTCCAAGATTGGCCTTGGGGGCCAACTACCTCTCCTATTACCTCCACTAAGTCCCACACAGTGGGATTGCTAAGAGGTCTTCGGAGGCCACACACCCCCTTTCTCCACCACTCTGCAAACACCCCTCTTGGCACTGTACTGGTTGGGGGATGAATGTCCACTTTACTCCTGAGGGACTTTGGGGGCCAGGAAGCCCTCCTGGTACCTCCTGTAAGTCCTACGCAGCGGAATTCCTGAGCGCTGGTCGGAGGCCCATCCCCCTTTCTGCACCACTCTGCAAACGCGACTACCAGTTAAAGAAGCATTTGTAATGTAATAGGTCTCGCATTTGCGAGAGTTAGAGCTATTGGCGTTGTAAATGTAAAAGATTTGTACTAATGTTTTTTGGTGTAGAGTGGATGTACGTTGTGTGTAGTGGAATTATGTGCTATGTTGTGCAGTAAAATTATGTGAATAGAAAGTATGTGGTATTTAGTGTCTAGGAATTATGTGGAGTGGGATTATGTGTTTTGGAGAGTAATTATGTGGTATTGTAGTTTGTGTTGTGGAGTGGTAACCTCAGGTTTAGTCTTCCTCGTTTCCATAGAAGCTAAACTATAAACTCAATGAGACACAAAAAAAGAAGGAACCACTGAGGAGCACTTCTGGACCTAGTCGGAGGTATGAGCAGGGCCACTGGAATTATGTGACTGTTCGGCTGCACCAATTTTCACATAATTAAACATTTTCCGCATTTGCCAAATATTCCATCATCTGCTGCCTAATGTGCAGATTTGAACAAAAAAAGCCTTGTTTCTAGCTCAAACGGCTCAAATGTTCCCAAAAATGCAGCGTCACATGTTACAGCGTGGTGGAAGGCCCTTTGCAAAGCTGGAATAGTCATGTGTTACTTATTGCTAAATGTGGGTTTTAAACTGGTACTAATGGTGCACAAACCTCTCTTCTTTCTGTGCCTCTCTTGCCTCTTTCTGCATTTCTCTTGCTTCTTTCTGCACCTTTCTTCCTCTTTCTGCACCTCACTGTCTTCTTTCTGCACTTCACTTGCCTCTTTCTGCACTTCTCTTGCCCTTTTCTGCACCTCACTTGCCTCTTTCAGCACCTCTGTTGCTTTTTTCTGCAGGTCTCTTGCCTCTTTCTGCACCTCTCTTGCCTCTTTCTGCACCTCACTTGCCTCTTTCTGCACTTCTCTTGCTTCTTTCTACACCTCTCTTGCCTCTTTCTGCTCCTCTCTTGCCTCTTTGTACATTTTTCATGCCTGTTTCTGCAGTTTCCTTGATTCTTTCTGTACCTCTATTGCCTCTTTCTGCACCTCACTTTCCTTTTTCTGCACCTCACTCTCTTCCTTCTGTAGAACCAAGAAAAGCCCACCTCAAGGAGGAGTGGGGGCTTGGCGGTGCGGGAATCACCCGAGTCTACTCTTACACTCCTTATATAATAAAGTGGACCCGGAAACCTTCGTCTGCAGAGAGAACCACCTTTATTACAATAGCCCGGGCTATGGAACAGAGTCCCAAGCTAGTCAGAGACAAAACCTAGGAGGCTGCTGCTTTACTCCACAGCGAACAAGCCTTATATACATTTTTATTCCACTCTTTTGGCATTCAGTCCATTGTTCAATCAGGGCGGTGTTTGTAGTTGATGACCTGATCAAGGCTCGGCATTCAGACCATTGTTCAATCAGCTTGATCAAGACTCGGCATTCAGACCATTGTTCAATCAGCTTGATCAAGACTCAGCATTCAGACCATTGTTCAATCAGCTTGATCAAGGCTCGGTCAGTCAGACCATTGTCCAGATGACCTGATCACGGTGTCAAGGATGTTTACCAATCAGGGAGCAGAAGATGAAAAACAAGCTTGTTTACACAGGGCGTAGGTGTCTCATGGCTTTCTGTTGATGAATTGGCTAACTGCAAAGAACAGGGGGCTTGGGTATGTGATCGTTTTTTTTGCGTCAGCAGAAATGGAGGCTGTAGGCAGGGTTTTGTCACGAGATGGCAAGGAATGGAGGAATGTAAGGAAATTAATAGGACCTAGTGAAAACTTATTTTCTTCAGACCCTCCTTTTGCCATTGAGTGGCAAAACATGTTCTTAGGAAATGTCTACCTGCATTAGGTCGCCAATCTCTTGTTGAAGCATTATCCTTACGTTGGTGTCACGTGTACTGACCGGCGAACTTTAAGGGCCTGTGTACACATAGCACAAAGCATAGGCAAGCACTGAATACACAGGCAGCATGAGATGATGACTGCTATTCCCAAGGCAAAAAAATGAGGATCCCCCATCCCCATCTGGAAAGGAGGCCCCAAATCCAGCCCATGAGGGACCAGTCGTCTTGTTGTTGATGAATCTCAGAGGAAAGTTTATGCAGACGTTGGATAGCTTGATAGACTGATGGAGCGTTATCAGGTATGTAAATGCAGCAGCTGGAGCCGATTAGTTTACATACACCACCTCGGTCAGCAAGGATGATGTCAAGTACCATTCGATGTTGTAGTGTCATTTGGCGGTCCGCCTGAAGCTCTGCGGTGATGTTGCCCAATGCCCCTGCTGTTTCATTAATGGTTGCCTCCACCACTCGGGTAAGGTGTCGTATGTTGCGGCTGTTGACCATAGGACCCAAGAACGGCAGGAAACCTTTGAAGAAGTCCCCCGCCTCCTGTCCTGCAGTGTCATCGGCCTCAATTACTCCCCATGGCATACGATGGTGGAGGTGGGGATTGGTCAAGTGATGTGTCCCAACAGCAGTAAAGGTAGGGGGAAGAAGAAAGGCCAAATAACACACACCTGACCAATTTCCTGGAAGCCAGGTATAAGCAGACTGTCCACAAACAAAATAGGTATTTGGAGAAGCGATTAGGAGTGGTGGTGAGGTAATATTCAGTGTACTGATTATTGCGCAGTCACTGACTCCTACCTCCTGGGTCCCCAGTCCTTTTATGCACACCTGGCCATGCGTGTTGATCACATTGAAAGCCTGCAATTTGGTGGGAACTTTGCGTCTGGACCGAAAGCGGGAGAAGATTATTCTACTTGAGGTGTTGAACACAACCATCTCATTGCGTTCAGCACGGGAGATGTTCAAGATGTCAGATGTCGTAGTAGGGCAGAAAGGATTACTGACATTGCCTGTTCTGTTTCGGGTGAAAGTGTCATAAAAATCGCCAATGATGGAGCTCGTTGTTCCATTGATCGTATATGCATCGGTGACGAGCATCCTCCAAGCCAGACAGGACCCAAAAACAGAAAATGGATAGACGAAATAGGGAACAGCGTGTGTCATAGAGTGTGGCATGAGCCCACATACCCAACAGTTCGAGGTATTAATCACAAGCTGATGTTGGTGCAATAATTGTACAAAAGTATTGTTCATGAATTCCAGGCGTCGTGGTAGTTCATGGGGTGACAAAGTGGCGTGGAGATGTTCTGCAGGTGTCGGTGTCGTAGCCAGAGGAGCTGGGGGAGAGGTCAGCAACAGAAACCATCCCACAACCAGCAGGGTGAGGAGAGCAAAAAGTATAACTATCGTGAAAAGGAAGCATTTATTATTCAGAAGTTTGACATATTTCTTGTGCGCTTCAGACCCTCGGACCGCTGCCATTTGTGCTCAGCCTGTTGTCACTAGCGGCTGTCTGTGATTGGTGGTTGCTTCACTGGGTGTGGATACCAAGAGTCCTACGGACTTCCCATTGGTCCAGCATACCAGCACCGGTCTCAGCCGGAGATATCACAGCCCTACAGCCTATTAGACACCAGACAGAGTCAAGGGCCAGCCCCTTTTCTTGGTCTCAAGTTGTAGCGAGTGGAAGAAGGTATGGAGTGGTCTGGAAAGAGAGCTTCTTGTTCCTTTCTCTGATCCTGCAGAGGAGGGATGACTGGACCCCCTAAGATTCGATCAGTTTCGGCCTCCGTAGTGGTGTAACGAAGCTGAGCATCACTGAAAGGGACAAAGGTCGGTACTACTTCTGTGTCGCAATCCGGCAGTCCTTCTTTCACCCATTGGTCATACGGGAGGGGGAGAGGCACCCTTTTACAATGGGTAGCATGTGTCCAGTTCTTTCTCCCTTCGACTTTTACAGCAGTGCAGGTGGCCAGAAGGACCTGTCGGGGGTGCGACCAGCGGGGCTCCAGACACTTGGTACGCTGAAAATTTCGGATCACCACCCAGTCACCTGGTTGAATGGTGTGACCTGGGCCTTCGCTCTTGTCGGGGATAGCAGCGTGTACCTGATGATAAAGAGTACGAAAAGAATCGGTTAACTGGTACAGGTAGTCAGTCAATACTGGGAACTCAACATCAGACAATTTCTTTGGCCTTGGTACGCCCCATACATTAGCTGGTCTACCGAATACCAATTCGTAGGGAGATAATCCTATCCTTGAGTGGGCAGTCGTCCTTACTGACAAGAGAGCAAGGGGTAGGGCATCTACCCAGGTAACACCTGTTTCCGCCACTATTTTGGCCAATTTTAATTTAAGTACCTCATTGTATTTCTCCACCAATCCGGCTGACTGAGGGTGATTAGCGGCATGAAACTTTTGTCTGACACCAAGCCCGGAACACACAAACTGGACCACATTGGCTGTAAAATGTTGGCCATTGTCACTCCAAATCAAACGGGGCAACCCAAATCGGGGAAAGTATTCTTTCAACAAAACTTTGCCAGGTAGGTCGCTCCCCCACCACACAGCTCCGCCTGTGTTGTCTGCCCGCTGCTTCTGCAGGTAAGATCGCCCTCCGCTTGTGGCCCCGGTGCCCGTATTTCCTGCTTGTCTCCCCATTTCCTTTCTGTGCCCCTCGCTGCCCCATTTGCGTTGTGCTTGCCATTTTGTCTGTCTTTCTCCCCCCATTTTCCTTTCTGTGCCCCTCGCTGCCCCATTTGCGTTGTGCTTGCCATTTTGTCTGTTTTTCTCCCCCATTTTCCTTTCTGCGCCCTCGCTGCCCCATTTGCGTTGTGCTTGCCATTTTGTCTGTTTTCTCCCCCATTTTCCTTTCTGTGCCCCTCGCTGCCCCATTTGCGTTGTGCTTGCCATTTTGTCTGTTTTTCACCCCCTTTTTCCTTTCTGTGCCCCTCGCTGCCCCATTTGCGTTGTGCTTGCCATTTTGTCTGTTTTTCACCCCCATTTTCCTTTCTGTGCCCCTCGCTGCCCCATTTGCGTTGTGCTTGCCATTTTGTCTGTTTTTCACCCCCATTTTCCTTTCTGTGCCCCTCGCTGCCCCATTTGCGTTGTGCTTGCCATTTTGTCTGTTTTTCACCCCCATTTTCCTTTCTGTGCCCCTCGCTGCCCCATTTACGTTGTGCTTGCCATTTTGTCTGTTTTTCACCCCCATTTTCCTTTCTGTGCCCCTCGCTGCCCCATTTGCGTTGTGCTTGCCATTTTGTCTGTTTTTCACCCCCATTTTCCTTTCTGTGCCCCTCGCTGCCCCACTTGCGTTGTGGCCGTATTTTTGTCTGGTTTCTCTCCCCTTGTACTTTGTGCCCCCGCTGCCTCTCGCCATTCCCGCCGCTGCGTCCCTGCGGCCCCGCCCCCTGACTGCCCATTCGCTGCCCCTGCCTCCCGCCTCCCAGCTGCTCCTCCCTCCCACCTCCCCATAAATGGCGGCCGCTGCGCTGCCGCGGCTGGCGCGCCGAAGGCGCGCCTAAGGCAAGCCCGTCTGCGCCCGTCCGCGACTGGACCGCGCCCAGCGCCAGAACCCCTGGAACCCACCGATGCAACACCACTCGACGGACCTACGACGCCGCCACACTCACCGCACTCAATGCCGGCCGGAACCCTGCCTGCTACCGAGCCTCACCGAGACGCACCCACGGACCCTTCACCTGCCAAACCTGCCGATTCACCTGCCCCCGGACGTGCACCACCTCCGCCAAGTCGAGCACCAGCAGCAACCACCTGAAATGCATCCTGTTGAACACCCGCTCCGTCCACAGGCACGCCGTGGAACTCTGGGACCTGCTCGACGCAACAGCACCGGACATCGCCTTCCTCACCGAAACCTGGATGAACGCCTCCTCAGCGCCCGACATCGCCATAGCCATCCCCGGACGGATACAAGATCACCCGGAGGGACCGCGTCAACCAGACGGGAGGAGGCATCGCCATCGTACACAAGAACACCATCCGCATCTCGACTAACTCCGACGAGACCTTCACCGCCGCCGAACACCTACACTTCCAGATACACACTGACCCCAAGACCACCCTCCGAGGCACCCTCATCTACAGACCCCCGGGACCACGCACACTATTCAGCGAAGACATCGCAGACTTCATCAGCCCGCACGCCATGCCCTCCGCCGACTACATCCTCCTAGGGGACCTCAACTTCCACCTGGAGAACAACAACGACAGAAACACCACCGCCCTGCTGGACAACCTCGCCAACCTCGGACTCAAGCAACTGGTGAACACGCCCACCCACTACGCCGGCCACACGCTTGACCCCGTCTTCTCGTCCAGCAAGCACATCTCCTTCAGCCACGCCACCGGACTCCACTGGACCGACCACAGCTGCATCCACTTCAGCTTCAGAAAGACTGCGACCCACCACCACCCGCAACAGGCTCCCCGCCGGAGCTGGAGCAAGATCACCGCCGAGCAGCTCACCGCCTCCCTCAGCCAGAACACACCCACCAACACAACGGACCCAAACGAAGCAGCCAGCAACCTCGCCAAGTGGCTGACCGCCTGCGCCGACGACCTCGCACCACTAAAAACCCTCCCAGCAGACCCGGAAGCAAGAAAACCCCTTGGTTCACCAACGAACTCAAGGAATCCAAGAAGAACTGCCGCACTCTCGAGAAAACCTGGCGACTCGACCAGACCACAGACAACAGGACCGCCCTCAAGCACGCCACCCACAAACACCACCAGCTGATCCGTGCCACCAAGAAGTCGGCACTCAAAGAACGACTGGACAACAACGCCCATGACAGCAAGGAACTTTTCAGCATCGTCAAAGAGTTCTCCAACCCCAGCGCCGGAAACAACGACATCACCCCCTCGCAAGACCTCTGCAACTCACTCTCCGCGTTCTTCCACCGCAAGATCACCGACATACATAACAGCTTCGACGCACAAACCACGCACCCTACCGCCGAACCAACGCCCGCCACCACCACCCTCTGCAACTGGACCCCGATCAGCACCGAAGACACCACCCGCACGATGAACTCCATCCACTCCGGATCACCAACCGACCCCTGCCCACACCACGTCTTCAACAAAGCCGACGCCACCATCGCACCCCATCTCCGGGACATCATCAACTCCTCCTTCCACACCGCCACCTTCCCGGAGAGCTGGAAGCACGCCGAGCTTACCGCCCTCCTGAAGAAACCAACGGCGGACCCCACCGACCTCAAGAACTACCGTCCCATCTCGCTCCTTCCGTTTCCGGCCAAAGTCATCGAGAAGACCGTCAACAGACAGCTTGCCGCCTTCCTCGAGACGAATGGATCCCTCGACCCCTCGCAGTCCGGGTTTCGGGCCAACCACAGCACCGAGACCGCCCTTATCGCAGCCACCGACGACATCAGAACCCTAACCGACAACGGGGAAACAGCTGCCCTCATCCTCTTGGACCTCTCCGCGGCGTTCGACACCGTCTGCCACCGCACCCTAGTGAAGCGCCTCAGCAACATCGGAATCCGAGAGAAAGCACTGGAATGGATCATCTCGTTCCTCGCCGGAAGAACCCAGAGAGTCCGCCTCCCCCGTTCAGATCCGAAGCCACCGAAGTCATCTGCGGCGTTCCACAAGGATCTTCACTCAGTCCAACCCTCTTCAACGTCTACATGAGCCCCCTCGCAGCCATCGCACGCCAACACAACCTCAACATCATCTCCTACGCCGACGACACCCAGCTGATCCTCTCCCTCACCAACGACCCCACCACCGCCAGAGCCAACCTACACGACGGGATGAGAGACGTCGCCGACTGGATGAGGAACAGCCGCCTTAAACTGAACTCAGACAAGACGGAAGTCCTCATCCTGGGCTCATCACCCTCCGCCTGGGACGACTCCTGGTGGCCCCCGGCCCTGGGCACCGCGCCCAAGCCAACGGACCACGCACGCAACCTGGGCTTCATCCTGGACTCCTCCCTGTCGATGACCAGACAAGTCAACGCCGTCTCATCTTCATGCTTCAACACCCTGCTCATGCTCCGCAAGATCTTCAGATGGATCCCCACTGAAACCAGGAATTCCGTCACCCAGGCACTCGTCACCAGCCGACTGGACTATGGGAACACCCTCTACGCCGGAACCACAGCCAAACTTCAAAAAAGACTCCAGCGCATCCAGAACGCCTTCGCACGACTCATCCTGGACATCCCCCGACACAGCCACATCACCGGACACCTGAAAGACCTGCACTGGCTCCCCGTCAGCAAGAGAATCACGTTCAGACTCCTCACCCACGCACACAAGGCCCTCCACGACCTGGGCCCAAAGTACCTCAACGACCGCATGACCTTCTACACGCCCACACGCCAGCTACGATCAACCAGCCACGCCCTCGCCACCGTACCACGCATCCGCAGAACCACCGCCGGAGGAAGATCCTTCTCCTACCTGGCAGCCAAGACCTGGAACTCCCTCCCCACTCACCTTCGGCGAACCCAGGACCATCTCTCCTTCAGGAAGCAGCTCAAGACCTGGCTGTTCGAGCAGTAACTTACCCCCTCCCCCTGCGCCTTGAGACCCTCCCGGGTGAGTAGCGCGCTCTATAAATGCCGTGATTGATTGATTGATTGATTGGCCGTTGTAATAGCTGTGCAATCCTTGGTGGGGTAGGCCTCCACCCATCTGCTGAAGGCACAGACCACTACAAGGACATATTTCAAATTTGCACACCTGTCCATGTGGATATAATCCATCTGGATGGCCTCAAAAGGAAACGTAGGTGGGGAGAAGCCACCAGAGGGGGTAACTGTACCTTTTCCTGGATTGTGCATAAGGCAGATCATACATGACTTAACCACTCGGTCAGCATATAGGGGTATTTTTTCATTATACCATGTTGGCGCTAGTAACTTGCATATTCCCTTTGCACTGATATGGGCAGGGCCATGGGCCATAGTGACAACTGGGGGACATGACTGTCTGGTAACATCCATTGCCTCCCTTCGGATATACGCACCCAACATCCCTCTATCTCTTTCTCTGCCAGATGTTCCTCCCATGTGTGCAGTTCTTTTGCAGTGGCATGAGATTGAATCTCGACCACACTCTGACTAGTATTTTCCAACATTCCTCCTTCCACCACCCATCTGGCTGGTCCTGTCACAAACATTCCATCTGATTTACTTAGAGCAGTCTGTCTTGCTGTTTGGTCTGCAAGGGCATTGCCTTCCCCTACATCATCAGTCACTTTCTGGTGGGCTTTACATTTAATCACTGCAACTTTTCTAGGTAATGTCAAGGCGTCTAGAAGTCTGTGTATCAGGGGGCCATGCTGTATTCTAGTCCCATGTGAGGTGAGAAAATTTCTTTCTTTCCAGAGTCTACCAAAATTGTGAGCCACCCCAAAGGCGTACTGACTGTCCGTATAGATATTAACAGTCATGTTTTTACTGATTTCACAAGCTCGTGTCAAGGCCATTAATTCAGCCGCTTGGGACGATGCTTGTGGAATTTGTGCTGTCTCAACTACTGTAACAAGAGTGGTGAGGGCATATGCAGCAGATGTAGTTCCATCCGATCTTTTAAGACATGAACCATCTATGTATAGTGTTCCCTCAGCGTCTGCTAGGGGGGTGTCTTGTAGGTCCACGCGACCCTTTGTCTCTTCTTCAGTCCGTAATATGCAGTCATGAGGGTCAGAATTTTTCCCTTGTGTCTCAGTAGGGAGTAGTGTAGCTGGGTTTAGAATATTACATCTCCTAATGTCAATGTGACTGGAAAAAAGAGTGAGCTCATAACCTGTAAGTCGTGCACTGGTAAGGTGTTGTGTCTTGGTGTTGTTGAGCAAGGTATCTACTGCATGTGGGACCATTAAGGTCAAGGGTGAAGACATAACAATACCTGCGCTCTGGCGGACCATAAGTGCAGCAGCAGCAGTTGCGCGTAAACATCCAGGGAGGGCTCGGGCTACTGGGTCAAGTGTAGCCGAGAAATAAGCACAAGGGCGATGTTTGTCTCCAAAAATCTGAGTTAAGACCGCGCAAGCGCAGCCATGTGTCTCATGGACAAAAAGAAAAAATTGTTTGCTAGTCTGGGGTGCCTAACACTGGAGCTGTACATAAGGCATCTTTGAGTGTCTGAAAGGCAGCCACATGCTCAGTTGTCCATGGAAAACCTCTTTCTGGCATATCTTTAGTAGTGAGAGCTAAAAGAGGTTTGACAATGGCCGAGAAGTTAGGGATCCATTGTCTGCAATAGGAAGTGAGGCCTATAAAGGCACGTACTTGTTTCTGTGTCAAAGGGGGAGGCATGGAGGTAATAAGGGACACTCGGTCAGCAGTAAGTTGTCTTCCCTCCTTCGAGAGAAGGTGGCCGAGGTAGGTCACTTTCTCTCGACAAAATTGCAATTTGTTCAAGGAAATCTTATGATTGTGGGAGGCAAGGTGGTGAAGCAGACGTACTGTTGCTTGTTCACAAAGTGGAGCAGACGTGGCTGCAATTAAGAGGTCATCTACATATTGCAACAGAGTGGCTCCTGCTGGGAGCGTCAGGGAGTCCAACTGATTCTTGAGAGCCTGACTATAGATGCTGGGGCTTTCAGTAAAACCTTGGGGGCGCGGCAGAACCGGAAACTCCGCCCTCCAAGGGAGAAACCAAAAAGATGTCTACTGCCCGGATGTATGGGAATGCTGAAAAATGCATTCTTTAGGTCAATAACAGAAAAATGAGTGGCGGTCGCTGGGACCATGGCCAAGAGGGCTGTGATATCAGGGACAACGGGATACTGTGAGACCGTAATTTTGTTGAGAGCCCGCAGATCGATGACAAACCGATACATTTTGGGGGCTGCGGGAGAGGGATCAATACAATTTTTAAGAACTGGAATAATTGGGCTGTTACACTCATTACCACGTGTCTCCTCAACTACTCCCGTCTTCATGAGATCTGATATTATAGATAATAGGGCAGCTTCACCTTTCTGGGGAAGGCGATACTGGCGAAGCCGGGGCAGTTGGGCACCTTGCTGGATACGGACAGTATACGGAGAAATGTCGAGAAGTCCTACATCAGTGTCAGAAGTGGCCCAAAGTGATGAGGGTAAGGCCTGTAGAACGGGAGGGAGGGGTCCAGAGAGGAACATATTGGCGGAGGAATCTGGTGATATGGTAAGGGACACGCCATCAGGACTACAAGAAATGGTAGCATGTAAAGCCTTTAACAAATCCATACCCAGCAAATTTTCACTACATCCAGTCGTGAGACCGAGATCCAGCGGGAGAGGCTTAGAGACGGGGTTGGTGACAGGGACCCCAGAAAAACCCACGGAGACATTGAGAGAGCCAGAAAGGGGTGCCTCCGGTATCAAGGTGTGCGCAACCGAGGATCTAGTAGACCCGGTGTCTAGGAGAAACTTCTTTTTATCCCCTGCAACTGACATCCGGACATAAGGACCTCGCTGATCCACAGGAATCGGCACTCTTACATTACCCCTTTCCTGGCTTTCCTATGGCTGGTAGAAACCTGTCTCATCGGTCTCATCATAATCATCGTTAAAGTATGTCCTAGTGGCCTCATACCCGTTGTCAAATCTGTTAACTGTACCGTGGGGCGGACCCATACGGGGTCGAACATTAGGATCTGGTGCACGCCTCTGCCTAGGAGGTCCCATATTTCCTTCCCTTTGAGTTCGGGGCCTAGTTTTTCCCGACTGAATATTCTGGGCTAATACCGGGCATTCACTAACCCAGTGGCCATAAGCCTTACAGTAGGCACACTGGTCTTTATCAACAGGACCTGCCGAACTGATGGACTTCTGTAAAGGAGACTGAAGGGGCGCTGGGGCAGCCTCTGGAACTGGTCCGAAGGCGGACCTTGGCCTCTAGCATTTTGTCCCCGGGGTGGATAAGCTTGTTGTAACAAAACTTTCGTTTTAAGGTCCTTGTTCTTCCTAACCTCTTTGTCTTTATCTTCATTCTCTCTATTCTCATGATATTGGGCCATGGCAAGGATGCCTGCCATAGTCTGAGCTGACCACGTACTCTCAACCTTCTTAAGGCGGGCCGAGAGATCCGGTAATAAATTAGATACAAATGTATCAATAAACACTGAGCCCGAGCCAGGGGCTCTAGCGTCCAATCCACTGTGACTTTTGTACTCAGTTTCGAAGCGGGTGAAAAAATCAGCAACAGACTCATCCTTACGTTGTTTACATGCATTTATCTTATCCCAATTAACAGCTATTTCGGGCAAAAGGGTCTTCATGAGTTGCAACAGATGGCCTGGGAGAGCCAGAATAGCCGGATCAGGCTTAGTCCCTCCCTCTCTGTCATTCTCCATCCTCTCAAAGTCGGTCCAGTCACCATGCAAAGCGGCATTATGGTTGGCATGGCGTATTTTGTCCCATATGTCGGGTGGTACTACTGACCCGAATAATAAGTCAATATCCTCTAAGGTAAGGACACCAGAGGAAACAATCTGACCTAATTCCTGATAGTAAAGAGCCGGATTCTTACGGGGGTCTGGTAATTGGGATTTCAATTGAAGAACATCCGCTCTTTTCCATGGGACATGCACCCACATCCTACGCCAGTGGGCTGGGCTGCTCCAACACCCTGGTTATTGGCGAGCACTGCAGGGATAAAGACGGGAGCTGTCTCTCTCATAGGCATAGCTTTGTCATTCGGAGATGGCGGAAAAGCCATTGTGTCTCTGAACGCAATCATGGTAACAAGGGCTTCATGCATATCATCTCCCTGAACATGACCCTAGGCAATAGTTAGTTTTAAATCAATCAATCCCCGGGGAGTATCTATGAACAATGCTTCGTATCTTTTCATTATAAGTGTGCACATATACTCGGCCATGTCTGTTTGTTGTATGGCCGTCCATTGTCTAAACGTTGACCAGATATCTTTAACGCCATAAATATTACCATTATTTACCCAAAATGCACATTGTTTTCGCATAGCGTCCCTTTCACTACTCCCAGCGAGTTCAGCAGACCTCAAAGACTCCTTTCTAGGGGTACCGAAGAATCCAAACAGGGTATTGGGCATAATGGAGGACCATCTTGTTCGGTCCAGAGTGGCATAAGAGTCACCAACAGGGGTACCAATAGACTGATTATCAAGCAGACGGGAATGTATGGTCGGGGTTGGGTCAATAGGCGGCGCGGTATGAACTGTCGGAGGGAGGGGTGCTGGCAGGATGACGGGAGTCAAAGGATCAGGCAGTGGTACAATGGGTGGGGCAGCCTGAACCACCACTGGTGGGGGTGGAGCGTTAGGAACATTTTGAGGAAGAGCGGGATACATAGGAGCCGGAGCATAGGCAGGAGGTGGACCTTCAAGAATAGCATTCAACAACAAGTCCCCCTCTTCTCCTTCAACCTCAAGGTCCCTGGGAGAACGGGCGGGGTAACATTTTGTCGCCTTAGCCCTATGATGCCTATCTGCCATTTCAACCCCTTCCTGAACCTTATTTTCTAAATGCGCTTTCGCATGATCAGCCATAGACATCCTCTCTTTCTTTTTATTCAACGCTTGCTTTTTTCTCATTTTTTGATCTATTTCTTTCCTCCACAACGCGGTGGCGTCAAACATGGCTTGACGAGACCGTTTGCGGAGCAGCTGCTCCTCCAGGCTCGAAAGGGCCTGGAGATCAAAGGAGCCAAACTGTGGCCACTGTAATTCAACATTGCTTCGTTTCGTATATTTTACCCATAAGGAAGAAAACATGATAGCAGATGGCCCATATTTAACATACATCTCATAACTTGGAGTTCCTTCTGGAGGAAGCGGGCAGGCTGCCTCCAGAAGGGAGTCCTCTGTACATACGCAACAACATAACTTTCGGAACTTACTACTGACTGGCATATTTTTACTTCAGGCAGACAACAGTGGGAGAAAAATACTCACCTCACTGGCTTGGCTTTTGCAAAAGTCAATACAGACAGAAAACAGAGCACAAGTGGTGGATGATCAGTCCACCCTTACCCGAAAATGTTGTTCTCTTCTGCAGACGTAGGCACGAGTCCAGATCCAGACAGAGACCGCACTAAAGGGGGCACCAGCGGGACGCAGTCAGGTGGCCCAGACTGGATGGGGAAGACCGTGTGCAAGACTTCTGGTCTACCGGACTCAAAATGGTCCCTCGGGTAGGGTACCTCCGTCGGACTTCCACCACGGGCCCCCTCACGACCACCGGGCCAGACCTACGTCTCCGTGGTGTCCCTGTTCAGGTGCCATTTGTAGAACCAAGAAAAGCCCACCTCAAGGAGGAGTGGGGGCTTGGCGGTGCGGGAATCACCCGAGTCTACTCTTACCCTCCTTATATAATAAAGTGGACCCGGAAACCTTCGTCTGCAGAGAGAACCACCTTTATTACAATAGCCCGGGCTATGGAACAGAGTCCCAAGCTAGTCAGAGACAAAACCTAGGAGGCTGCTGCTTTACTCCACAGCGAACAAGCCTTATATACATTTTTATTCCACTCTTTTGGCATTCAGTCCATTGTTCAATCAGGGCGGTGTTTGTAGTTGATGACCTGATCAAGGCTCGGCATTCAGACCATTGTTCAATCAGCTTGATCAAGACTCGGCATTCAGACCATTGTTCAATCAGCTTGATCAAGACTCGGCATTCAGACCATTGTTCAATCAGCTTGATCAAGGCTCGGTCAGTCAGACCATTGTCCAGATGACCTGATCACGGTGTCAAGGATGTTTACCAAGCAGGGAGCAGAAGATTAAAAACAAGCTTGTTTACACAGGGCGTAGGTGTCTCATGGCTTTCTGTTGATGAATTGGCTAACTGCAAAGAACAGGGGGCTTGGGTATGTGATAGTTTTTTTTGCGTCAGCAGAAATGGAGGCTGTAGGCAGGGTTTTGTCACGAGATGGCAAGGAATGGAGGAATGTAAGGAAATTAATAGGACCTAGTGAAAACTTATTTTCTTCACTTCTGTACCTCTCTTGCCTCTTTCTGCACCTCAAGTGCCTCTTTCTGCACCTCTCTTGCCTCTTTCTGCACCTCTCTTGCCTCTTTCTGCACTTCTCTTGCTTCTTTCTACACCTATCTTGCCTCTTTCTGCTCCTCTCTTACCTCTTTGTGCATTTCTCTTGCCTGTTCTGCAGTTCCCTTACCTCTTTCTGTACCTCTCTTGCCTCTTTCTGCACCTCACTTGCCTCTTTCTGCACCTCACTCTCTTCCTTCTGCACCTCTCTTGCCTCTTTCTGCACTTCTCTTGCCTCTTTCTGCACTTCTCGAGCCTCTTTCTGTACCTCTCTTGCCTCTTTCTACACTTCTCTTGCCTCTTTCTATACCTCTCTTGCCTCTTTCTGCACCTCACTTGCCACTTTCTGCTCTTCTCTTGCCTCTTTCTGAACCTCACTCTCTTCTTTCTGCACCTCTCTTGCCTCTTTCTGCTCCTCACTTGCTTCTTTCTGCATCTCTCTTGCCTCTTTCTGCACCTCTCTTGCCTCTTTCTGCAACTCTGTTGCTTCTTTCTGCACTTCTCTTGCCTTTTTCTGCACCCTACTTGTCTCTTTCAGCACCTCTGTTGCTTCTTTCTGCACTTTTCTTCCTTCTTTCTGCACCCCTCTTGCCTATTTCTGTACCCTTCTTGCCTCTTTGTGCACCTCTCCTAGCTCTTTCTGCACCCCTCTTGCCTCTTTCTGCACCTTTCCTGCCTGTTTCTGCACTTCTCTTGCCTCTTTCTGCACCCCTCTTGCCTCTTTCAGCACCTCTGTTGCTTCTTTCTGCACTTCCCTTGCTTCTTTCTGCACCCCTCTTGCCTCTTTCTGTACCACTCTTGCCTCTTTGTGCACCTCTCCTTCCTCTTTCTGCACCTCTCTTGCCTTTTTCTGCAGTTCTCTTGCCTCTTTCTGCACCTCTTTTGCTTCTTTCTGCACTTCTCTTGCCTTTTTCTGTACCCCTCTTGCCTCTTTCTGCACCTCTGTTGGTTCTTTCTGCACTGCTCTTGCTTCTTTCTGCACCTCTTTTACAAATTTCTGCATCCCTCATGCCTCTTTCTGCACCCCTCTTCCCTATTTCCCTGCCTCTCTTGCTTCTTTCTGCACTTCTCTTGCTTCTTTCTACACTGCTCTTGCTTCTTTCTGCACCTCTCTTGCAAATTTCTGTATCCCTCCTACCTCTTTCTGCACCCCTGTTACCTCTTTCTATATCTTTCTTGCCGGTTTCTGCACCTCTCTTGCCTCTTTCTGCACCCCTGTTGCTACTTTCTGCACTTCTCTTGCTGCTTTCTGCACCCCTCTTGCCTCTTTCTGTACCCCTTTTGCCTCTTTGTGCAGTTCTCTTGCCTCTTTCTGTACCTCTTTTGCTTCTTTCTGCAGTTTTCTTGCCTCTTTCTGTACCCCACATGCCCCTTTCTGCACCTCTGTTGCTTCTTTCTGCACTTCTATTGCCTCTTTCTGCACCTCTCCTGCTACTTTCTGCACCCCTGTTGTCTCTTCTACACTCGTCTTCCTTCTTTATGCACCTCTCTTGCTTCTTTCTGCACTTCTCTTGCTTCTTTCTGCACCTCTCTTGTTTCTTTCTGCACCCTTCTTCCCTTTTTTGAATCCTTTTTGCCTCTTTCTGCTGTTCTCTTGCCATTTTCAGCACCTCTCTTGCCTCTTTCTGTACCTCACTTGCCTCTTTCTGCACTTCTCTTGCTTCTTTCCACACCTCTGTTGCTTCTTTCAGCAATTCTCTTGCCTCTTTCTGCAATTCTCTTGCTTGTTTCTGCACCTCTCTTGCTTCTTTCTGCACCTCTGTTGCCTCTTTCTGCACCTCACTTGCTTCTTTCTGCACCCCTCTTGCCTCTTTCTGCACCCCTCTTTCTGCACCTCTCTTGCCTCTTTCTGCACCCTGTTCTCTCTTTCTGCACCTTTCCTGCCTGTTTCTGCACTTCTCTTGCCCTTTCTGCACCCTTTGCGCCTCTTTCAACACCTCTGTTGCTTCTTTCTGCACTTTTCTTCCTTCGTTCTGCACCCCTCCTGCCTCTTTCTGTACCTCTCTTGCCTCTTTGTGCATCTCTCCTACCTTTTTCTGCAACCCTCTTGCCTCTTTTTGCACCTCTGTTGGTTCTTTCTGCACTGCTCTTGTTTCTTGCTGCACCTCACTTGCCTCTTTCTGTACTTCTATTGCTTCTTTCTACACCTCTGTTGCTTCTTTCAGCAATTCTCTTGCCTCTTTCTACACTTCTCTTGCTTGTTTCTGCACCTCTCTTGCGTCTTTCTGCACCTCTGTTGCATCTTTCTGCACCTCACTTGCTTCTTTCTGCACCCCTCTTGCCTCTTTCTGTACCCCTCTCCCCTCTTTCTATACCTCTCTTGCACCTTTCCTGTCTGTTTCTGCACCTCTCTTGCCTCTTTCTGTACCTCTGTTGCTTCTTTCTGCACTTCTCTTGCCTCTTTCTGCACCTTCCAGTCTCTTTCAGCACCTCTGTTGCTTCTTTCTGCACTTCTCTTCCTTCTTTCTGCACCCCTCCTGCCTCTTTCTGTACCCCTCTTGCCTCTTTGTGTACCTCTCCTACCTCTTTCTGCACCCCTCTTGCCCCTTTTTGCACCTCTATTGGTTCATTCTGCACTGCTCTCGCTTCTTTCTGCACCCCACTTGCCTCTTTCTGCACTTCTCTTGCTTCTTTCTACACCTCTGTTTCTTCTTTCAGCAATTCCCTTGCCTCTTTCTGCACTTCTCTCGCTTGTTTTGTTGTAGGGATTCTGCACATATACAGAGCTATGCACAGGATAATAGGACCTCGGAATATAGTGGTGAGCCAACCATAAACCTTAGCACCTAAAACCCTAACCCGACTAGCTGTAGCGTCTCATTAGCAACAAAGCTACCAATGATTAGACAACCCAGAACACGGTATCTCTCTCTCTCAGGACTCGCAGTAGCTAGAACACCCTTTCATAACTCACTCATACCTGTCCACAACGCGCGTAAGAAGAGACACTGTATAGTTTAAAATGTTTATTTCAACTAACGTGCTCTAAGATACAGTACACGTGCCAGTACTATCAGCATAATGCATAATGATAAAATAAGCAGCATAGTTACAACTCCATAGAATACAAACAGGGAAAGCATTTCATAAAGCAGTGGATATAAGGCTAAATGACCTTACCACCCTCCCCGTGCTAGTAGCTAGTTTATTATAAAAATAGAAGACCTCTGGGCTTTGACTAGCGAACCCCCATACCTCAATATCTAGATGCAAAGTTTACATCATCAGATGCAAACAGCTCTTCTCTCTGGAAAGGTTGTTCTCCAAGTGTGTCTAACAGTGAAAAAACACAATATTAAAAGCACACGAATTTCTCCAAGGCAGCTGTAAATAGAGTGTTATGTCTAAGTTCGAGGGACTGGCCAAATCAGCAGGAACAAGGAACGTTGTTTATCGACCTTGTACATGGTGTGCAGACAGTAGCCCAAAAGGGAACAGGAGACAAGGTGAAAGATAGAAATGCAGACAGTACTAAGATAGCCGGGCAGAAGCAGAGGCTCGAAAAACAACGGCACAAAGGAACGTGTGCAAAAAGGGCCTCATGGCAGCTAGGCCCAGGCCAATGTAGCAAGGTAGACCAGGAGGCCACAAACCACACGACACCCTCCCCTGGGCAGTCCAATGTTCAAGAAGACGACAGAGTCCAAATAAACTGAGCAGAACAGAACGAATGTTGTGAGACATGGACTAAAAATCAAAAACAAAAAAATGGACACACATCCAGTGAGACAGGTCACAGAAAGCGAAAAACCCTCTCAATCCAAAAGAGTGTACGTGCAAAAAAACGCCACACTTTCCAAGAGGACATCATTGGAATCATCGGAAAAAAGCGACGCCATCCAGTCAAGTAAATCAAAGCTGCAGTCATGATCCTCGCAAGAGGGAGCAGCAAACAGCAATGCGGGACAACTTGTGTGATACTCAATATAACTCTGTTGTAGGAGATTCTGAGCAGCCGCCCAGATATCCCATTGTGCCAAAATCCCCAGTGCAGCCGCACGCGCCATGTAGCCTGCAGCGGAACAGTCCCGTTCATGGGCCTCTAGAGGACCCACCAACTGAACAAAATCCGGAACAGACAAAGACGTATTGGAGAGGCAATAATCCATGGCCCATGAGAATGGACATCTGATGCAAGACATCACAGGTTGCACGCAAGTGAAATACGCAAAGCGAAAAGAAAGTGTATAGGACACACTCATTGTCGCCAACGGCAGGACGCCGAAGCCAGCGAGGAGGCGTTCACGGAGCATCCGGAGCCGACCTGGCTCGAGAAGGGCCCATGGAGGTGCAGCCATTGCGTAGGAAACAGACCAACAGCAGGACACCAGCCACCAAGGCGAAGATCAGTGGAAAGCCACCAAAGACGCTGGAAAAGATGGAATGAATAAAAGCCGGTATTACACCAAAAATAGTTTGAAAAGAGGTCACAAGGCCAGAGCCCACAACTTTAAAAAAGTGCACTAGACCTTCAGTGCGGGACGCATTAAAAACACAGTGAATCAGTTCACCGAAATGTTGTGGGAGGTTAGTATTCAAAAGGGCCTGTATTTCACTGTGGGTACTTGCCACCTGGAGAATAAACGTCTCCCGGGCAGATGTGAGCATAACCTCCTGGTTCAATAATAGCGCCTTTATTCTGCTCAATTTATTGAAATCCGCCTTCAGAGTAGGAATGGAAGGCCACACAGAACTATCTATGATGTCGAGCGGGGGAGGAAAAAGCAAATTTTTGCAGCAGACAACCCTGTGGGAAACAGTAACAATATATGGTATGCCGGCCAGCAGGCCACAGCAGTCTTGGTTATTCAAAAGCAAATAGCTACCATTAGCAAGCACCGTGAAAGTAGGAGAAATAGCAGGAGCTGGAATACCCTTCAACACACAAGCAAGATTCGGAGCCGAAACGTTACAAGCTCCGTGCAAGTTAATGTGTTTGCAAATAAGGGATTGACCCACAGTTGAATCGCATGACTCCCCCGTGAGAAAAACCTCCCTCCCGTCTCTAAGGCATTTAAACATGAAAGGCAGGGACCAAAGTTCATGCAGGAAGGCACTGCCCAAAGGCTGGAAACGACCACTAGGTAATAGGGGGACCCCTGGGAGGATAAAGGTAAAGCAATAGGGGAAAATCAAAACATCAAAAAATCTAACACGCTGCTTTACCCATTTGTTTATAAGAACGCGATAAGGTCGTTGGATTAATAAATCACTCAGGCTAGGCTATATATTTGCACAAAGGAATAAATGATTCAATTATTGAAACAGCATTTTATTTTTATCTCGCTGTTATTCAAAGACAATAAATCAATACAAAAATCCATTCTCTACACAATACAATATATACTATAATAACACTGGCCCTTCATTATGAAAATTTCCATGGACAACCTTTCATACAACATTCATGCAATCTCACATTCATGTAAACACATTCAAACCGTGAACCCACACTAAACATACATCAAAGATTGTTATACCTGATTCTAATGCAGTATCCCTAAACATGTGCATAGGTAAAACGAATATTTCAATTATAAAGCAATAACAATATAACTTTCTAAGATTAATTTCAAAACATAAACTAAATTAACATAAATTTGCTTTGCTTAAATCAGATAATAAAAATGCATATGTAAGGGACAAGGAAAATCAAAACACGCCGACGCGCGTTTCGGTGTTACCACCCCCAATCCGGGGTATCACCTTCTTCAGGGCGTGAAGGTACATTTGTGTCAAGAGTCCATGGAGCCTGTTTGAATCATAAAAAATATCATATAGAATGATTCATTTGGTAGGGCAACTAATAATTTTTTATGTTTTTCATACATATACTGCACAATTACAGATATTTAAAGGGCAAATATGGTCTAGCCTGAGGGGGTTAAACATACATAATTGACCACATAAGGGATAAGCTTTGCACTCATTTCAAAGGTATCATTGATATCATAAGAAAAAACCACAAACCAAATAACGATAGATATACAACAAAAATACAGGATAACGAACAAAAGAAGAGGAACAAACACCAACAACGTTAATTTAAGAGACCCTAATAAATAAAAGAGATTTCCTAACAAGAAAATAACTTAATCATTTGTCATACATAAATAATAATGGTTCAACCATCACTGCGTAGTTTACTTACCTAACGACGGCTAGAAGACCGAAGAAGATGAATTTATCAACGCAGATTATCAAAAACGGGATGATAGTACCATAAAATCTGCAGTACAAAACAAATAAATAATGAGTCAAAGACCCAAGGTAGACATCACATTCCTGTAAGAAGTGGGCCAGGTACAATGGCTGTCCAATTTTTACTTACCTGAAGACTAATAATGAACGGAATGTCCCACGAGATCCGTGTTAAAGACTAACTGCAAATGATGTTCAAAAACGGCGTACCCAGCCACTAGATGGAGTCGTGGGCCTAAAGTTAAAAACAGAAAAATGCAAGGACACTCCATCATGGTCGTTTCCCGACAAATAACGAGCTTACAGCATCAGGCTATTTCCACAAGAAGGTAAAACTGCCCTTCAGATTTTCTTAATATTGATTTCCATAGTGGGACTCACAAATGTTTTCACAATGAGACACACAAACAAGCTGTTCTAGTTCTGTCCCCGTTTCGAGTGTTGTAAAACAACTTACTGAAGTGTCCATATGGATGGAGTATAAATTTCTTATATTGGCACTGTTGGAAAGTTTAATAAGCCCACCTAAACTAGTGAGCGATAGCCCATCTGTAGAACAATTAAAGAATACAAACAACGTCATACTAGAGAACTGTTTGTAGTAAAAAATGAAAGGACACGATGGTCCGCCTAGAATGGACCTGAATCGGCCGACCTAGCACGAGGTCCATGTTATCATGAAAAAATCAAGAATAAAGTGGCCACCTAAAGGGTCTACATTTTCGTGACTGTTTCAAAACCACACATTTTGCAACTTGCTGAAGTGTCCATATGGATGAAGTATAGATTTCTTATATTAACACTGTTGGAGAGTTTAATAAAAAGACCTAAACTATTGAGTGATAGCCCACTTATAGAACAATTAAAGAATGCAAACAACATCATACTAAAGAGCTGTTTGTAATCAAAAGTGAGAGAACACAATGGTCCGCCTAGAACGGACCAAAATCGGCCGGCCTAGCAAGTGGTGCCGTGATAACATAGAAAAATCAAGAATAAAGTGACTACCTAATAAAAATAATTTAACAAAAACGAGAAAAAAATTTAAAACTACAATTAGTCCATCAAATACAAAACCCCCAGATAATACCTTGTGAAGATAGATCTTGTTTTCCAATGTCCTTGATGAATAACCCATACATTGGTAGAATGCAGTATGAAAACTGACTGAATTCAAATCGGGTGCTCCTAGAAGATAAGGGAGCTATGATGAAATGACGAAACTCCGAGAAATCATTTAAATATTCAAACTGGCTCTTGCTCAGAAAACTTACCGGTCAACAACGATAGTGGATTTCCCGAAGACAGCCAACTGATCAAACAATCCGCAAATGCCCACAGGGAGACATAAAGTGGCCAGCGCGGGAAAACCCGTTAATTGAAGCCTACCTGAATCACGTGTGGCGCAAGATGGACGTAACCACGAACGGTCTAGAGAAGGGGAGTGTAGACACGTAATAAGAGCAAGGACAGATTAAAAGGGCCAGAGACATAAAGTGGCCAGCGCGGGAAAACCCGTTATTTGAAGCCTACCTAACTCAAATATGACGCAAGATGAATGTAACCACGAACGGTCCAGAGAGGGGGAGTGTAAACGCGTAATGAGAGCAAAGACAGATAAAAAGGGACCGAGGTCCAAAGTTACTCAAATGGAGGTGGTTACCGTAATTTAGAGAGGTTTTGCATGAAACACGAAAAGGCGTGCATGCCTACTTGTGCTATTAATTGCAGAAACATTTTGCGCTGTTTAAAATAACAGAAAAACAAATTACCTCAAAATAACCAATAAAGCAAAACTGAAATAATGACATGTTCCCATAGAGGGAATAATTCAAAACAGGACCAATATAGACTAGACAGTGAAATTCAAAGTCTAGCCAAATGGCAGATTCGATGGTTTAACAAAGTAGGCTGTTAAAGATCAAAGATATACTCGAATGAAAAAAAGAATAGACTAGTTTTATTTAAGTAATAGCATTTTCCCATTGTAAGGATTCATTCAAACCATTATCTTTTGAGTCCAAAAGGAAAATCCAAAAGACCTCCCGCTTTTTCCGGGTGTTGTTATTATCCGCACCCTTTTGACTGCGGATTTTTTCCAATATGGTCCAACGTAAATCATTTTCAGTGTGATTTGCCTCCTTCCAGTGGGATACCAGAGGGGCTGAAACGTTCCCCCGCCTGATATTGGACTTGTGTTCCCCTATGCAGATTCTGCTTTCTCTAGCAGTTTCACCAACATAGGGGATATCACAAGGACACAGGATGACATAGACGCAGTTGGAGGTTCTACAGTTTGTCATTTCGCGCAGCTCAATTGTCCGATTGTGGATTTTAATGCTCTCGCTCACGATGGCATTGGGGCATGCTTGGCATGTCCCGCATCTATGATGTCCACGGATAGGTTGATTACCGGTAATAGATTTCTGCACGAGACTGTTTGGTTCCGGAAGTTTGGCCTTAACCAACAGGTTCCTAAGGTTCTTATTTCTCCTGAATGCAAACAGGGGTTTAGGAATCCTGGGTATTTGATTGTCAAGATTTAATAAATGCCACTGAGAATTAACTATTTGACGAATCTTATGGTCAATAGAGGAATGTTTTGTGACACAAACAAGTTGCTCTGTTTGTTTCTTCAACTTAGGAACAAACAGAGTGTCACAGTTGTAAAAACGGGCTCACTTTAGTGCATCTCTAACTAGTTTGTTGGGATATCCTCTCTGGATGAATTTTTGTTTCATCAGTTCCGAATGATAAAGATAATCTTTAATAGAAGTACAGTTTCTATAAAGTCGTAGAAACTGACTAAATGGGATGCTGTCCTTCTGACTGTTAGGATGAAAGCTGTCAAAATGAAGAAGTGTGTTTCTAGATGTTGGTTTCGTGAAGAGTGATACTTTCAGTTGGGCATCTTGGTGTTCCACAATAACATCGAGAAATTCCAACTTGTAAACACTCGTCTGAGCCGTGAACCTTAGGTTGGAATCAGCTAGATTGATCCACGAAATAAATTCATTAAGAGACTCCTGGTCACCGCTCCAGACGAAAAAAATATCGTCAATGAAGCGTGACCAGTGTCGGATGTTTTCGTAGAAAGGGGCCAATTCATTGTAGATGTTACGAACCCCATATATAGACAGGCAACACTGGGGGCACATGCTGCCCCCATGCTGACTCCTTGTACTTGATGATAAAAATTACCATCAAACTCAAAAAAGTTTTCTTCTAGAATAATTTCTAGGCATTGGATCAGAAATATGTTGTTATGTAGCGATGTCTCCATTTCAATGATGTCCTTAACTACTCTGAGGGCCTCTTTCTGCGGTATATTAGAGTACAGGGACTCAATATCCATCGTAACCAAGATTTCTTGGTCTTGATTATACTGAAGTCCTTCAATCTTTGATATAAAGTGCCCTGTGTCTTTAACATACGACTGAAGTGTGGTGACCAATGGCTGAAGGAACCTATCAACGTACTTTGAGAGGGGTTCTGTGGCTGATCCAATTGTAGAGACGATAGGTCTCATAGGGGGATCGCTTTGATTTTTGTGAGTTTTAGGTACCCCATAAATAATGGGGAACCGGGTATATGTTGGTGTGAGATATTCCGCCTCCTTGTGACAGATTTCTCCCCTCTCAACTGCTGTTTCCACAGCACGAAGGATTCTACGTTTCAGTCTAGGTTCTGGATTGGTAATGATCTTATTATAGTGTTTGGGAGACTCCAAGAGAGCATCCATCTTGCTCTTATAATCACTCGTATTGAAGATGACAATACCTCCCCCTTTATCACATGGTTTCACTGTGAGATCCTTATTCTCCTTAAGGATGGTCAGGGCAATCTTTTCTTCCCTAGAAATGTTGTAGGGGGGACAAGGAACAAATTTGATGGTCTTTTGAACTTTATTAAGGATAGCTTTTTCAAAGAGGTCCACCTCTTTGCCAACCTGTTCAATGCTGGGTGTAAAGTTAGACGGTGGTTTAAGACCTGACAGATTTTCATCAACATTGATTTCATTTCTGTTGTAAAAGAATTTTTTAAGTCTAACTTTTCGAAAAAAGGCATGAAGATCCTTCATTAGTTCAAATTTGTTCATAATGACCGACGGTACAAAGGATAATCCTTTAGTAAGTAAGGTCTCAGTGGAATCATCCATCTGATAGGATGATAAATTGAATACTGGGAATTTAGTTATGTTCGCCAGTATTGATTCTGTCGAGTCCGAATGTATCTCTGGGGTTGAGCTGGTTCCTGGTATCTCTGTGCTTGAGCTAACTCCTGAAATTGGCCCCTTTGATGTGAGTTCTGGTATTGATTTTGATATTGATTCTGAAATTGATTTTGATACCGTGGACGAATTCCACCCCTTCGATTCCCTAAAAAACGTTTTTCACCTTGATATTTCTCCGAACCTGATCTAAATTGTGGATTATGTTGGGGTGAACCCTCACTATCTGAGTCCGTAGTATCTGAAAAGGTTGTTATGCGTTTATTACCCCAGTGAGAATTGGAGTTACTAGCAGTGTTTTCACTGGTGGGGGCATAAAAATTCTCAGAGAGATAAGGGTAGGCCCGTTCCTGGGAAAAGAGTCTAATATCTTTTCTAAGCTTGTCGGTCTTCCTTTTAAGTAAATACTCACTAAATGAGTCTAGTTCGATCACGATTTCCTCCAGTTTTTTCTTGCCTTCTTCAAGGCCACTAGATAGTTTAAGTTTCTCTTCTAACTCTTGGATCTCATTGTTCAGTAACTGGATGACCTCCCTAGCTGTTTCAATAATGAGGATCATCCAGTCCCTGGAGCATCTATTTGAAATCAGGGCCCACTTCTCAAGGAATTGCCTAATCTCCACAAATAGTCCTGGTATATTCCTAACTCGGAGACCAATGGGAATGGTTCCCGCCTTAAGATATTCCAAAATAAAATTAGCATGTGCTTCTGTACGTTTTGTTTTTTTCTTTAAGTTAAAGAGTTTAGTCCACTCTTCATTAGGACCTTTAGATAGAGAAAATGGTCTGTTAGAATCGGTTGCTTGACCTAAAAGGCGTGCATAGTCTTCATCTGAAAACCCGAAGGTTTTAATGCTGTCCATAAGCAATACTAAATGGGGAACAAACACAAACAACAAAAATAGAACAACAAGAAATGATGAACAAACAACACTGCATACAAGACACTAAAAATATGAGTGCAAAAGTCAGAAAAGATCAAGAAAAAATAAACAATAAAATGAAAACAAATACCCCACATCAAACAAGGCTGGGAAGGAACAACCACTAGGTAATAGGGGATCCCTGGGAGGATAAAGGTAAAGCAATAGGGGAAAATCAAAACATCAAAAAATCTAACACGCTGCTTTACCCATTTGTTTATAAGAACGCGATAAGGTCGTTGGATTAATAAATCACTCAGGCTAGGCCATATATTTGCACAAAGGAATAAATGATTCAATTATTGAAACAGCATTTTATTTTTATCTCGCTGTTATTCAAAGACAATAAATCAATACAAAAATCCATTCTCTACACAATACAATATATACAATAATAACACTGGCCCTTCATTATGAAAATTTCCATGGACAACCTTTCATACAACATTCATGCAATCTCACATTCATGTAAACACATTCAAACCGTGAACCCACACTAAACATACATCAAAGATTGTTATACCTGATTCTAATGCAGTATCCCTAAACATGTGCATAGGTAAAACGAATATTTCAATTATAAAGCAATAACAATATAACTTTATAAGATTAATTTCAAAACATAAACTAAATTAACATAAATTTGCTTTGCTTAAATCAGATAATAAAAATGCATATGTAAGGGACAAGGAAAATCAAAACACGCCAACGCGCGTTTCGGTGTTACCACCCCCTAACCGGGGTATCACCTTCTTCAGGGCGTGAAGGTACATTTGTGTCAAGAGTCCATGGAGCCTGTTTGAATCATAAAAATATCATATAGAATGATTCATTTGGTAGGGCAACTGTAGGAAAGTGGCTCTATATATACTGAACCAAAGAAAGGTACAGTGTGTATAGGGCCCACAGTTCCCCAATGGTAAGGCAGAGGCTAAAGTTAGATATAACCTTACTCTCTAAAGTGGTAGCTTGGTCGAGCAGTAAGGCAGTATCAGAGGACAGTGTAAAGCATTTGTTGTACACACTCAGTCAGCAAATGAAGCCACACACTCAAGAACTGAACTCTAGGCCAATGGTTGGTATATAAAAATATATGCTTGTTTTATTTTAGAACCAACAATAGGAATCAAAATATACTTTCTCTGAATGAAATGCTTTGTTTAAATACTTTTCAAGTAGGCAATAGACTTTTGGATGACAGTAGTCACAGTTGTTGCAAGAGGCAACACAATTTCAAACACAATGCAACATTGAGCTCAATGGAAAGTTTTAGTTAAATGCAATTAATTACTTTGTGGATTACTTTTCTAATCACAGGACTGGATCTTAGATTCAGTCCCGGGACACTTCCTGTAAACAGTTAAGTAAAAGCGTTTTGGTAATAGTAGTGATTTTTGAGGAATATTATTGTATTTCAAAAGTTGACACTTAGAAACTTTTCTGGGTAAAATTACCAATGTTATCCTATGGAAGGAAATGCAGTTTGCAAGCAAAGTAGGTTTACGTTACTTTTGTAATCCAGTGCTGGGTTCTCAGGTTCAGCACTGGGATATCTATCTAAAACAGGTAAGTAATTACGTTTGTATCGTTGGCACATAATTTTTAACGAATATTTGTAAGATTCAGAAATCGACACTTAGAAACTTTTTCAACAAAAAGCAGGCAATGATATCCTATGGAAGGAATTTCAGATTACGGGTAAGTACGGGTAAAATTACTTTTCAGGGTCAGTTCTGGTCTAAAAGGTGCAGTGCTGAGGTCTCTCCTGATAACAGGTGAGTAAATCGGAATTCGTTACTGTTGTGATTTTTAAGCAATATTTTGGTATTTCAAAAGTGGACACTTAGAAGAAATTTCACAGAAAACCAGTCAATGGATCCCTATGGAAGAAAATTGAGTTAGCGGTAAGTAACGTTGTGATTACTTTTCAGGGTCAGTGCTGGGCACCAAGATCCAGCACGGGGATCTCTCTTAATAGCAGGTGAGTATTTCCGTTTTTGTTACTCGGTTGATTTTAGGTGAATATTTTAATGTTGGGAAACTCCACACACAAGAATTTTCGAGTGAAACCAGTCAATGTTACCCTATGGAAGAAAAGTGAGTTATCGGCTTTTGGGTAAGTACTCGACTGGCAGAGTTAAGGTTCTGGGCATAGACTCAGGGGTCCCCCAGGGTCAGGTAAGTACAGTTGTTACACCCTCAGCGGCACAGGGGCGGCCGGGTGCAGAGTGAGTTAGGCCCAATGTTATCCTATGGCAGACAGGGAGCCCTTGGTTGGTGGCTGCTGGCTAGCAGGCCACGCGGCTGTGGGGGCTGGGCTCCTGGTCACTTGCTCAGGGCAAATGGGGAAGTGGATTAGGACAGAGGTTGCACTGCCAGGGCCACTCGGGCGGCTGGGTGCAGGGTGCTTTTGAGCCGTCGGGCGCTCAATGTTAACCACTGGAGATCTTGGAAGGTGAACAAAGGCTGCAGGCTCAGGGACGGTGACTCTTCAGGAGCGACCAACACTTCGAGAGGTAAGTTGGGATCTTGGAGGATAGGTAGACACCCAGGAGTTGGGCACAGGGGGCCGTGGGGCGCCGGGTGCAGGGGTGTCTTTGAGGTCGGGAAATCTTACCCCCTGCTGGTCGCAGTTGGAGGGGTCCCTTGTCCTGAGGCTGCAGGCGTCGTCTGGGTCGTCGAGGAGGGTCCTTGGGCACTGGATTCCAGGTCAGAATCGCCGGGGGGATGTCCTCAAAGTCTTTGTTCACTCAGGCACAGGCTGGGCTCGGCGGGTGCAGAGTGTGCAGGTTTCGCGGTTCCGGGCCAGGGCCAGGTCTTTTGTAGTTTTTCTTTTGAACAGTACCACTGCTCGTGGGAGTCCCTGGGTTGAAGGCTGTGGCAAAGAAGTCAGGTCCTCCGGGGTTTTTGAGGTTGCTGAGGCCGGGGTTCCGCAGGAGCAGGTTCGGAGGTCGACAGGCCGGTAGGGCTGGGGCCAAGTCAGTTGTCGTCGCCTCCTTGTTAGCAGCTGCACGGCTGGTCTTCTTGCTTCGTCTTCTCTTCTTGTTTCGGATTTGGGAACTGAGGAAGGAAGGTTCAGGGAGCCCCTAAATACTGAATTTAGGGGTGGTTACAGGTAGGTAAGGGCAGGGACCAATGGGTCCCTTCCCTGGGGTGGGTACACCCCCTATTCTGCCACTCTCCAGTGGGAGGGGGCAGGAGCCTGTCCCTGGTTGGCTGGGTCCCCCATCCTCAAGATGGCGGGGACTCGAGTTTGTGCTTCACCTCGCCTCCCCCACCTTAGGGGTGGAGTTGGCAGAGGTGGGCACAACCCATTTCCTGCCTCTGGTTTTCCCGCCGGTTCTCCCGCCAGAAGTGGGGGTGGAACCAGTGGGGACCAGTTTGCTGGGAGCAGCAAATGGTCTGGGGAAGCTCAAAGGCGGCAGGCCTTGAAGCTCCCCTGCCCATCCTGGGGAGGAGGCTTTGGCACCTCGCCCCAGGATGCGCATTGTTTCAGGCCCCTGAGAGCAGAGGCTCTCGACCCAGGGGTCCAGAAACATGTCTGGTGGTGGCAGCCTGGGCAGCCACTCAGTCTGGACACTGGAGGTCGGGTTGGTTTCACGGGGCATCTCTAAGATGCCTTCTGGGGTGCTTTTTACATTAAATCCCACACTGGCATCAGTGTGGGTTTAATGTGCTGAGAAGTCTGATACCAAACTTCTCAGTTTTCAGTGGGGCCATTATGGTGCTGTGGAGTTCGTAATGACAGACTCCCAGCACCATATACTCTTAATGGCAGCACTGCACTTACAATGCCCAAGAATAGACTTGGGCACTGTCGGGGCACAGGGCTCCTGCCTCTGTGCCCTCACCACTGGCATAGTGCACCCAGCTGGAGGTGTGGCTGACCTAGGCCAGGGCAGTGCTTTGTAGGCATGGCACACAGGGAAGTGTGCCATGTCGACTCTTCACTTTTGTTCTGCACCAAGACACTCAGCCTGCAAAGGCAGTGTGTGTGTGTAAAGGTACAGGGTCCCTAAGGGTGGCACAACAAGTGCTGCAGCCATTAGGGGACTTCCCTAGTCACAGTGCCCTGGGTACCCATGGTACCATTTACCAGGGGCTGACCTGTGGCCAGGGATGCCAATTGGGTGTAGGCATCAATGCAGTTTTAGGGAAGGAACACAGGCCCTGGGTACCTGGTTGGCAGGAACCCAGGGCACACTCAGTCAAAGCACATCAGCAATTCAGCAAAAAGTGGGGGCATACCATGCAAGAAAGATGGCACTTTCTCACAGCAACTAATAATTTTTTATGTTTTTCATACATATACTGCACAATTACAGATATTTAAAGGGCAAATATGGTCTAGCCTGAGGGGGTTAAACATACATAATTGACCACATAAGGGATAAGCTTTGCACTCATTTCAAAGGTATCATTGATGTCATAAGAAAAAAACACAAACCAAATAACGATAGATATACAACAAAAATACAGGATAACGAACAAAAGAAGAGGAACAAACACCAACAACGTTAATTTAAGAGACCCTAATAAATAAAAGAGATTTCCTAACAAGAAAATAACTTAATCATTTGTCATACATAAATAATAATGGTTCAACCATCACTGCGTAGTTTACTTACCTAACGACGGCTAGAAGACCGAAGAAGATGAATTTATCAACGCAGATTATCAAAAACGGGATGATAGTACCATAAAATCTGCAGTACAAAACAAATAAATAATGAGTCAAAGACCCAAGGTAGACATCACATTCCTGTAAGAAGTGGGCCAGGTACAATGGCTGTCCAATTTTTTACTTACCTGAAGACTAATAATGAACGGAATGTCCCACGAGATCCGTGTTAAAGAATAACTGCAAATGATGTTCAAAAACGGCGTACCCAGCCACTAGATGGAGTCGTGGGCCTAAAGTTAAAAACAAAAAAATGCAAGGACACTCCATCATGGTCGTTTCCCGCAAATAACGAGCTTACAGCATCAGGCTATTTCCACAAGAAGGTAAAACTGCCCTTCAGATTTTCTTAATATTGATTTCCATAGTGGGACTCACAAATGTTTTCACAATGAGACACACAAACAAGCTGTTCTAGTTCTGTCCCCATTTCGAGTGTTGTAAAACAACTTACTGAAGTGTCCATATGGATAGAGTATAAATTTCTTATATTGACACTGTTGGAAAGTTTAATAAACCCACCTAAACTAGTGAGCGATAGCCCATCTGTAGAACAATTAAAGAATACAAACAACGTCATACTAGAGAACTGTTTGTAGTAAAAAATGAAAGGACACGATGGTCCGCCTAGAATGGACCGGAATCGGCCGACCTAGCAAGAGGTCCATGTTATCATGAAAAAATCAAGAATAAAGTGGCTACCTAAAGGGTCTACATTTTCGTGACTGTTTCAAAACCACACATTTTGCAACTTCCTGAAGTGTTCATATGGATGAAGTATAGATTTCTTATATTAACACTGTTGGAGAGTTTAATAAAAAGACCTAAACTATTGAGCGATAGCCCACTTATAGAACAATTAAAGAATGCAAACAACATCATACTAAAGAGCAGTTTGTAATCAAAAGTGAGAGAACACAATGGTCCGCCTAGAACGGACCAAAATCGGCCGGCCTAGCAAGCGGTGCCGTGATAACATAGAAAAATCAAGAATAAAGTGACTACCTAATAAAAATAATTTAACAAAAACGAGAATTTTTTTTTAAAAAAAGAAAAATTTAAAACTACAATTAGTCCATCAAATACAAAACCCCCAGATAATACCTTGTGAAGATAGATCTTGTTTTCCAATGTCCTTGATGAATAACCCATACAATGGTAGAATGCAGTATGAAAACTGACTGAATTCAAATCGGGTGCTCCTAGAAGATAAGGGAGCTATGATGAAATGACGAAACTCCGAGAAATCATTTAAATATTCAAACTGGCTCTTCCTCAGAAAACTTACCGGTCAACAACGATAGTGGATTTCCCGAAGACAGCCAACTGATCAAACAATCCACAAATGCCCACAGGGAGACATAAAGTGGCCAGCGCGGGAAAACCCGTTATTTGAAGCCTACCTGAATCACGTGTGGCGCAAGATGGACGTAACCACGAACGGTCTAGAGAAGGGGAGTGTAGACACGTAATAAGAGCAAGGACAGATTAAAAGGGCCAGAGACATAAAGTGGCCAGCGCGGGAAAACCCGTTATTTGAAGCCTACCTAACTCAAATATGACGCAAGATGAATGTAACCACGAACGGTCCAGAGAGGGGGAGTGTAAACGCGTAATGAGAGCAAAGACAGATAAAAAGGGACCGAGGTCCAAAGTTACTCAAATGGAGGTGGTTACCGTAATTTAGAGAGGTTTTGCATGAAACACGAAAAGGCGTGCATGCCTACTTGTGCTATTAATTGCAGAAAAATTTTGCGCTGTTTAAAATAACAGAAAAACAAATTACCTCAAAATAACCAATAAAGCAAAACTGAAATAATGACATGTTCCCATAGAGGGAATAATTCAAAACAGGACCAATATAGACTAGACAGTGAAATTCAAAGTCTAGCCAAACGGCAGATTCGATGGTTTAACAAAGTAGGCTGTTAAAGATCAAAGATATACTCGAATGAAAAAAGAATAGACTAGTTTTATTTAAGTAATAGCATTTTCCCATTGTAAGGATTCATTCAAACCATTATCTTTTGAGTCCAAAAGGAAAATCCAAAAAGGCTGGAAACGGCCTACAGGATAATGCTTCATGCACGAACTAAATTCAAACAATGAAAAAGGCAAAGCGATAACCCCGTGTACTAGCCACACAGCAGAATCCAATTCCGCAATAGAGAATGGTAAGGGCTCTATCTTTTCAATATGTAACAGAGTGTATGTTGCATCCTTCATGGACATGAATCGCTGTTTCTCAGTCAAATTAAAAGGCGAAAATAAGGCAGAGGTGTTCAAAAATTGCCAAGGAACTTTCCCCATTTTAAGTGTTTGCAAAGTCCATGCAAACTGCATTACTGAACGCAATTGATCCTGACCATGATATAACACAGAAACATCATCCTGTACAATATCAACAACAGAGGAAATAATATTCTCTAAGGTGTAAATGCAGGGTATTAATACTATTGTCAACAACAGCAAGCACCTTTTCCAAATTTGCTTGATCGATTTCCCGCAGACGGGAAGCAGCTTCAATTTGCGAAAGCTTCCAGAGTTCATTATAAGTTTCATAAATGAATCTCTTAGGTCGAGGACCACGAGGCCCCAGAACAAAATCGGACAGATCAATGTTGCCTGATAGGAGCGTTAAATGTTGTTTAACAGAATCTAGGGAAGAGTGCTGCAACCGCTGTTTACATAATTTACCAACAGAATATGTTGTAACAGTACGAGAGTCAGAAAACCGTGGATCTGGCTTGTCTTGTATGTAGCCAATATCCGGGTTATGAAAACGCAGTTGGCAGGCATTTGATGCAATTGGCCAAGCCAACCAGGGTGACTGAACAAACGCAGAGACATTAAACGAATTGTTCTGAAACAAAACCTGCAATTCGGTAAGGGACTTATTAAAGTACAAACTTTCGTTGGGAGTTGAAGACAAGACAGGAAAGGATGGTGCATTTAATTGTTTGGACGTAGCCAAACCCCAACATGTCGTTTGATAGACGGTCTGATTTAAAAATAGAATTTGGGCTGGGATGAGGCAAGCACGATGCAAGGCTTCTGTGCCCTGCACCTGCCATGCTTTGGAGCCCCAAATAGACTTCAAATCAATGGTGTCACACCAATGTTCATACCCACCCACAGCTAAGGCTTTTAAAAAGGAGCCGGAATATAGTAATTTGGTATGGGTTAACATGATTTTTTCAGTAAAGGAAGTGTTTAATTTAAAGAAATAGGACCCAGGGTTCGATCTATTAAAATCTGTAAAATAAGTAAACTTATTTCTAAGAGTCTGGGAGCTACCTGGCAAAGGGGTCGGACAATGTTCCCATTGGGTGTAATTGAAAAGACCCCGAAGGGTACTGGGTTTATGGAGAAAATGGTTGCCCCAATGCTGGTAACAATACAAATCAGCATAATTTGCAGAATTCATGTACAGATCTTCAGCATGAAAAGCAGCATAATATTTCAAATCAGTAAATAATGCTTCAACTGCATGCACATCCCAATCATCAGAATGAATATTACTTTTTACGACATCACCCATTGAAACACGAAGGACATTTGGTACATTAATAATTTCGGTTGGACCATAAATTTGGTAGTTCACCGCATCCCAAACGATGCCATCAGCAACTGGAAACGCTGAAATGTCCACAAATGTGTGGTCTCGCTTCATGATGTGCGATGAAGAATGTGGAGCCAAAGTTCCAGCGACAGAGTTCACCGCAGAGCGTTCTGGCAAATAGTGTCCATTGATGAGCAGAAAAAACACGGTGACAAAGCCAATAGACATGAACAAAAAAATCAGGAAAAGTACCAACCAAATGTATGTCCATGGGGGGATCAAAAAATTGTCTCTGAACCAGGATACAAAAATACTGAATTTGGATGGGACAAGTGATGAAGTGGAATCCGAGTCAAAGGAATAATGTTTTGGGCTCAGTGGCGTTGTTGGTAGATGAGCCACGGACTCGGTTGCGGGGTAGATATACTCGGGCTCCTCATTGCAGGGGGAATCCGGGTAGACGTGCAAGTTATCAGGCAAATCTACCATCTCGATAGCAACATCAGTGACCGTTCGTGCAGGATGGCCACGAGCATTCGTCCGGCAAATGACAGGACAAGAGACCGCTGGTGTAACACTATTCAGGATCGGCCAGATGTTGTAGCTTGACATTTTCCACCAAGATGTATCTGTTCTCCTTGCGACCAGGAAGCGGTGGTAAGATGACTGTACGAGTTCCCTTCAAGCCAAGGACTGGAACCGGTGCACGATAAGAGGGGCCGAATTCTTTTTTGTTCTCCACCTTCTCTCAAACCAGATCTCCAATCTTCGGAAGCCAGCCGGCAACCGGAATCTGCAATGCAGCGTCTGTGGTTGAAGGTAAATGTGCAATCGCAAGTTTGTCTCGGGCTTCTTGTAAGTCCTGTAACATAGTAGAATGGTTATCTACATCAAAGATGGCGGATTGCGCCGCCATGTCTAGACCAACAAGGTCAGGCACAAACATTCTTATGCCAAAGAGCATTTCGTATGGGGTCCGCCCACCCAGAGGTCTTCTCGGGAGATTATTAAGTGCACGTTGTACGGTATACAAGTGGGCCAGCCAGTTCTTGCCAGTACCTAAGACTCTAGCTGTCAAGGATTGCTTTAAGTCACGGTTCATTCGTTCAACAATCGAATTGCCCTCAGGCCGATACGGTGACGAAAATTTCACCCGCACCCCCAGTGAACCCATTGCGTCCTTGTAAGCCTTAGAGGCAAACGCTGGACCTTGGTCAGAATGGAAGGTGCCACAGGCGAAAATTCCCACAAAGACACGCAAATCCCTTATGACATTTAGAGCGTCAGCACTTCGTTGTGGCCAGACCCAGATGAAACGTGTACACGAATCCACTGCAACTAAGATATATTTATATGCAGTGTCTGAAGAAAAGGGACCGCAGTGATCCAGGTAAACACACCCAAAAGGTCGGTTTGAAATGCAGAGCGAGGTCTGTGGTGGCCGTGTAACCGTGGAAGGCTTAATTTGCTGACAAACGTCACAAGAAAGCACATAAGTACGGGTTTGTTTGTATAAACCACGCCACCAGTAACGCTGCTGCAAGATGGAAACTGTCGCAGACACCCCAGCATGAGCCGAAGCCATGCCTTCGTGTGCTGCCGTAATCAAGGAAAGTCTGCGGTCCGCGTTGGGAATCAGCCGATCACCAACGTCTGGAATTCTTACATCAGGAGCCTGTTCGGGACTTAATTGATAACAGTATTTGGAAGGGAAACCCTGTGGGTAATTAGTACCTTCCTTTGTCGCAGCAATAGCTGCCAGAATATCGGAATCGATTTTAGACATGGATCTGGTAACTGCTGCGACTGAGCACGTGGCTACTGCTGACTTGGCAGCTTCATCTGCCAAGCCGTTACCGACAGCATGTGCGCCCACACGCTGGTGGCCAAGAGTGTGTACCACCTGTGTGAGAGGCAGACGTTGTTGTAAATCTGCCACTCGAACCCAAAGCATTTTATGCTTAATTGTGCTGCCTTTTGCGTCTCTATAGTCATTTTGTGACCAAAAGAAGAGATTGACAAAACAATGAGAGAGCAAGGGAAAAATGGGGTGCGTCCGTATCCCCGGTATAATGATATCTTAAACAGAAAGGACGAACCCTCAGTGTGGATGTGGTACAATCACTAATTACGTTTGTACATGGACCCACTAGGTTTGTTTAAAAGACCCCTCACACACCAACCTACTTGGTGTCATGCTAAGTGTGTGGTCAACATGTTTCAGCCCACAATGGGAATTACGTGGGGCTTTCTTCAGGACCGTGTGGTGAAAAAGTGAGTGGCAAAGTGAGTAGTGCCACGTGAAAAGAGTAAAAAGGTACCTACACACGCGCTAAGGTGTGTGGACTAAGTGTCTCCGTACTTACGGACACTGAAAAAACCTGTGGGAGGAAAGAGACAGCACAAAACATATATATGCATTATTATTAGGCAACATAAAATGCAATCTTACATCGGTACTATGGGCCATTGTGGGCTGAAACATGTTGACCACACACTTAGTCAACTAGGGATAACAATTTCCGATTCTAGTTGCACCACACTTATTTTTAACCATATCCTGAGCCGCCACTAATAAAGTTTACAGGCAAGGATTCTCAGAGATATTTTTAATTTACATCACATCTCACATATACACCAACCAGCTCCGCTGTAACCAGGCGTTGTAGCACAACCGGGCGGCATTCGGCCACCCGGTTGGGACCCCAATGATGAAGCATGACACCAACTAGGTTGGTGTGTGAGGGGTCTTTTAAACAAACCTAGTGGGTCCATGTACAAACGTAATTAGTGATTGTACCACATCCACACTGAGGGTTCGTCCTTTCTGTTTAAGATACAAAAGAAGAGATTGTCATTATAAGACTGAACACAGTAGTAGGAATTGCTTACAATAAGAGTGGTCACATCCGGATTAGCGAACTCCAGTGCTAGCACCAATGCGCGCAGCTCGGCCAATTGTGCAGTACTGTCTCCCAGTGCTTGAGTATGCACCACAGTTGATTTCAATTTTCTGTTCACAAAGGAACCTGCAACAATAGCACATGCGGCTGAATAAGCATGCTTGGAACCCGTGGCAGGTTGTGCCGAGCCATCGGTATAAATAATACTTTCGTATTCCTCAAGCGGTAGCAACGACAGAGGAGGAGGATGAACAAATTCATACTGTAAAAACTCCTGAGTCTGAAGAGAAGAATCAAAGATAAAAGTGACATCCGGAGACGTCAAAGATGTTGCCCATTGAATCCAACGGGGGGGCAAAGCTTTAGAGTTCGGAACACTTGCTTTCGTCACTGCCTCTAGGGCAGGATAGGGTGTTACCACCAAAATGCGTTTTTCCTGTGCCAGTGCGCGTTCCTTCAGAATCGCCATTTGCACTGCAGTTAGAACTTTCTCCACAGAGGAAAAGCGCATTTCTGCTGAAGTGTATAGATGTGACTTGTATGCAATCGGTACTGTGTCACCTTCGTTAAAGGTCAAGTACGTGAAACCCACTGCCCCTGGAATGATTCTAATCACCAGGTTGGTGTGGTTATCACGAGTCAACAAGTATTTAGACTCAAGTAAGTCTGTCTGCAAAGACTGCAGAATGGAGGAATGCTCCGGAAGCCAGCAAGACTTCGAAAAGTTAGGTTGTATCAAGGAATACAGTGGCTTGATACGCTGGGCATATTCGGGAATGTAAGTACGCCAGAAGTTCAGAAAACCCAGCAAAGACTGAAGTTTCTTCAGAGTAGTAGGAGGGTACAGAAGTGCACATTTCTCCAGAAAATGGGGGGCTAAGCCCTTACCTTCATTGTTGAGCTCATAGCCCAAAAACAAAACGGTAAATTCACAATATGAGATTTGGCAAAGTTAAACTTGTAACCTAGAACCGCAAATTCTAGAATAATGCGGTCCACTCGGGAAAGATGCGGGAATAATTAGTCATCAGTCAGATAGATATCATCGACGTACGAACATGCATCTGGGTCTATGTCGTCTAACAAAGAGACAACACAGGCAGCGAATACGCCTGGACTGTTCTAGTAGCCCATAGGTAAACGCCTGAATTTGAATAATTTACCACCAGAGGTAAAAGCGCTCCATTGGCTACTCTCCGGGGCTAAGTTGTGCGTGTAGAATCCATTGGATAGGTCAAGTGTCATTTTATATTTTTTACGAACAAGACTGTCTACTAGCGCAGAACTATGTGTGTTTTGCACCGCAAAGGTCCGACAATGAGAGTTCAAATGCCGGTAATCCAAAACTAAGCGGTACGATCCATCGGGTTTAGAAACCGCGAAAAGGGGATTATTCATCGGTGACTCGCATGTTTCAATCACTCCCTGATATTCCAACTAGGTCAGAATTTCGGAAACGGGACCTTTAGCTTCCCGTTTGATGGGATATTGGGGTTGTGGCTGAGGTTGAAACCGCAGAGGTATTTCATGGGGTGGTGATTCTTCATCCCAGCCCACATGGTTGCGGTATAACGCTGGAGCCAGGGACACTGCCCATTCAGCTGCAAGATCCTCTGCTTTGTCTTTTGGGACGTGTCGAGAAAAGCTCGGAAGGATTACCTCCTCCGCTTTACGCGCAGCAAGTACGAATGGGGGCGGCCAATCCGCCTCCGCTAACAAAATGTCATACGAAGAGGTCAGATTTTCCCAAAAAATCCCTTTTATAACACGCTGTATATCACCTTCGATTTGAATTACAATATTATATAGTCTGTCAGGGGGAGCCACTCTGGTGTCTGCTGTCTCGACAGTAATGAATGTTTCAGTTGCTGTCACCTCCACATGAGGACGTAGCGCCTCCCGCACTATGGTAACTTCCGCGGCGCTGTCTAGGAGGGTCACTGCCCACGTCCAATCCAGGAGTCTCGTTCTCACCGTCTGTGGCATATTTCGCTGTTACAGTGGCAACTTTTTTCTTCTGAAATTGTGTGCAAGAACGTTGAAAATCGTCTGGTTTCCCTCTGACTTGTTGTCGAGGTTGGTCTCGTCCCTGTGGATCCTCTCGACCCCTTCCTCTATCCTGGCGATCTCCTCCGCCAGCCTGCGAAGATGTTGGTGCCTGTGAAGAACGAGGAGAACGCGAATCAGGGACTTGAAATCTCTCTGGAGATTTAATTCTCGCCCTATCACGCAAATCATAAGTGCGTTCAGAAGAGACGGAAACCGGGGATGCACCTCGCGACCCCGGCTTCTTCTGTTGCTTTCCCTGTATTTTCAACCTCCAGCTCTTTTTAGTAAAAACTGGTTTCTCATCTTTCTCAGACTGAGTTTTTGGTTGTTGTTGCGATTGTGTTTGCGTTTTAGCAAAAGGCTTAACTCCCAGGCTATTGTGACCAATGGTTTTGTAAGCCTGAGCAATAATTTTCAGTAATTCGCGAGGCTTGTCCAATTCTGGGACCAAAGCCAAAGCATTAGCTACTTGAAAGTTCACTGCATCGCCCTTGACATTCGCAAGGATCAACTCAGCTACTACGTCGAACACTCCCACCAGTCTCATCCCTAATTCCACAGCCGCTTCAGGGCCATGTTCATCCTGTACTCGTTTAATCACAGAGGTGAGAACTGTCATGGAAGGAGTGCCGAAACACTTCGCATATACTGCTGCGAACACCCTACCCCAGTTGTTGCATGCTGCCAACTCGGGTATTAAGTCTTTTGGCAAACTAATCGTCAAAATCCTATGTTTTTCCACTGGAGATGTATTTGGAAAAACTGCCTCTAGCTGGTCAAATTTTTCTGCAAGCCAATAAGGAAAATCATCCTTATTCTGTGGGCGCTTGCCCATCACCGAATTCACCATGACAGGACTTATGGTTACACCGCCTGCACCAGCTGGATGGGCCGCAACTCCAGGCGGGGCTCCCTGGATGTTGCCTGTAACATATTGTACTAAAGCTCTATGTACTCGTATCAAAGACGAATGCATATGTCGCAGTTCAGCGACTGTCACCGTCATATAACGTGGATGTGGTGTATACCTGGCCAAAACTGGCCAAGTGGCCCCATCAATTGATAATGGGCCTAAACGAACCACAGTTACCGGTTGGGGGAGGGCGCCATCAAACCAAACACGGTGTTGCCAAGCCGTGAGCGGTACTTCAAGATTCATATACGGTCTATAGTGATTAGGAACAAATTATCATTCCCATCCACCGCCGGAAAGGTGACCCAAGAGTAAAACATCTCAAAGTGGTAAGCTGGATCTGCTTGTACCACAAAGATCAAATCGACACCCGCGTCAGGCACTCCATACACTGTTAAGTGAGCACGGAGCGCTGCGTGGCTATGTGCCGCAATTTGAACAGCCATTGCAGGCTAAAAGTTCTGGACAACCTAATGTGTGGCAGCACAATAGAAGGTATTGTTTAAGAAACCTTTTAACAACTTCAAGCTTGAAAGAACCTATAAAAATGTCAATATAGGAGGTATCACCGACACACACGCCTCCGGAAGCGCCTGTGAAGGGAGTTGTGGACCAGCACAAATATTATTCAAGCGTCTCGCAGATAAGCGGCCCCACTCGTTGGTTGCGCCATGTTGTAGGGATTCTGCACATATACAGAGCTATGCACAGGATAATAGGACCTCGGAATATAGTGGTGAGCCAACCATAAACCTTAGCACCTAAAACCCTAACCCGACTAGCTGTAGCGTCTCATTAGCAACAAAGCTACCAATGATTAGACAACCCAGAACACGGTATCTCTCTCTCTCAGGACTCGCAGTAGCAAGAACACCCTTTCATAACTCACTCATACCTGTCCACAACGCGCGTAAGAAGAGACACTGTATAGTTTAAAATGTTTATTTCAACTAACGTGCTCTAAGATACAGTACACGTGCCAGTACTATCAGCATAATGCATAATGATAAAATAAGCAGCATAGTTACAACTCCATAGAATACAAACGGGGAAAGCATTTCATAAAGCAGTGGATATAAGGCTAAATGACCTTACCACCCTCCCCGTGCTAGTAGCTAGTTTATTATAAAAATAGAAGACCTCTGGGCTTTGACTAGCGAACCCCCATACCTCAATATCTAGATGCAAAGTTTACATCATCAGATACAAACAGCTCTTCTCTCTGGAAAGGTTGTTCTCCAAGTGTGTCTAACAGTGAAAAAACACAATATTAAAAGCACACGAATTTCTCCAAGGCAGCTGTAAATAGAGTGTTATGTCTAAGTTCGAGGGACTGGCCAAATCAGCAGGAACAAGGAACGTTGTTTATCGACCTTGTACATGGTGTGCAGACAGTAGCCCAAAAGGGAACAGGAGACAAGGTGAAAGATAGAAATGCAAACAGTACTAAGATAGCCGGGCAGAAGCAGAGGCTCGAAAAACAACGGCACAAAGGAACGTGCGCAAAAAGGGCCTCATGGCAGCTAGGCCCAGGCCAACGTAGCAAGGTAGACCAGGAGGCCACAAACCACACGACAGTTTCTGCACCTCTTTTGCTTCTTTCTGCACCTCTGTTGCCTCTTTCTGCACCTCTCTTGTTTCTTTCTGCACCCTTCTTCCCTTTTTTGCATCCTTTTTGCCTCTTTCTGCTGTTCTCTTGCCATTTTCTGCACCTCTCTTGCCTCTTTCTGCACCTCACTTGCCTCTTTCTGCACTTCTCTTGCTTCTTTCCACACCTCTGTTGCTTCTTTCAGCAATTCTCTTGCCTCTTTCTGCAATTCTCTTGCTTGTTTCTGCACCTCTCTTGCGTCTTTCTGCACCTCTGTTGCCTCTTTCTGCACCTCACTTGCTTCTTTCTGCACCCCTCTTGCCTCTTTCTGCACCCCTCTTTCCTCTTTCTGCACCTCTCTTGCCTCTTTCTGTACCTCTGTTGCTTTTTTCTGCACTTCTCTTGCTCTTTCTGCACCCTTTGCGCCTCTTTCAGCACCTCTGTTGCTTCCTTCTGCACTTCTCTTCCTTCTTTCTGCACCCCTCCTGCCTCTTTCTGTACCTCTCTTGCCTCTTTGTGCAACTCTCCTATCTTTTTCTGCAACCCTCTTGCCTCTTTTTGCACCTCTGTTGGTTCTTTCTGCACTGCTCTTGCTTCTTTCTGCACCTCACTTGCCTCTTTCTGTACTTCTATTGCTTCTTTCTACACCTCTGTTGCTTCTTTCAGCAATTCTCTTGCCTCTTTCTGCACTTCTCTTGCTTGTTTCTGCACCTCTCTTGCGTCTTTCTGCACCTTTGTTGCATCTTTCTGCACCTCACTTGCTTCTTTCTGCACCCCTCTTGCCTCTCTCTGCACCCCTCTCCCCTCTTTCTGCACCTCTCTTGCACCTTTCCTGTCTGTTTCTGCACCTCTCTTGCCTCTTTCTGTACCTCTGTTGCTTCTTTCTGCACTTCTCTTGCCTCTTTCTGCACCCTTCCAGCCTCTTTCAGCACCTCTGTTGTTTCTTTCTGCACTTCTCTTCTTCCTTTCTGCACCCCTCCTGCCTCTTTCTGTACCCCTCTTGCCTCTTTGTGCACCTCTCCTACCTCTTTCTGCACCCCTCTTGCCTCTTTTTGCACCTCTATTGGTTCATTCTGCACTGCTCTCGCTTCTTTCTGTCCCCCACTTGCCTCTTTCTGCACTTCTCTTGCTTCTTTCTACACCTCTGTTGCTTCTTTCAGCAATTCCCTTGCCTCTTTCTGCACTTCTCTTGCTTGTTTCTGCACCTCTCTTGCTTCTTTCTGCACCTCTGTTGCCTCTTTCTGCACTTCACTTGCTTCTTTCTGAACCTCTCCTGCCTCTTTCGGCGCCTCTGTTGCTTCTTTCTGCACTTCTCTTGCCTCTTTCTGCACCTCTGACTTAGAGGTAGTTTTAATCCCCCTGCCCTATTATGTACTACTAGTGCCTTACAGGGGAGGTCATGGCAATCACAGGGGTACCCCAACCCATAGTGTACCCTAGTGTATGTAGGTGTTTTCACTGTATTCTAAGTGTCTTTCAGGTTGGCACTGGCTCCGGGCCTGGTTAGTCAGAGTCAGTTACCACCAGTACCAGTCAGCAAAAAGTTGGGGGCACAGGATGACTTTGCAACAAGGCCTCTTTCTGCACCTCTGTTGGTTCTTTCTGCATGTCTCTTGCTTCTTTCTGCATCTTTCTTCGTCTTTCTGGACTTCTGTTGCCTATTTCTGCATTTCTCTTGCTTCTTTCTGCACTTTTCTTCCTCTTTCTGCACAAGTCCTACCTCTGTAGGCATAGTTATAAATTAGTATTTAAAAAACCTTTGAAATTCACTGAAAAAACCATAGGTTTCAGGGACGTTATAGTTAGGAATTAGCATTTAAAAAACCTTTGAAATTCACTGAAAAAAACATAGGTTTCAGGGACGTTATAGTTAGAAATTAGCATTTAAAAAACCTTAGAAATTCACTGAAAAAACCACAGGTTTCAGGCACGTTATAGTTAGTTGGACATTTCACTCGTACAAAACCAGAGAAATTCGGCCGTTATAGTTAGTTGAGCTAACTATAACTCGCGCCCCCGCAATGACGTCACATATTACATCATTCATGACATGGTCAGTGACATCAACACCGCTTTCTCCCTTCGTATGTTGAAGCCAGTGATCAAGAGCTGAGTTGCTCGAAACGCGTTTGGCAGACATAATGGGAAAGTGTGAAGGGAAGCTGGAACTGCTGCTGCCCGAGGTGTGTGTGCTATAACCCCTTCAGGACTGACATCTTCATGGGGGCAACCTTTGTTTTGTGATAATTAGCGGCTAGTCCGGCCGCGGAGATGTCCCGCCGCTTGTGAGGCGGATCTATGGTGCTCGAAATCGTGGGCACTACTGGAGTGAGGGGGGCCTCACCTGCGGTGAATTATTGGTTGCAGGACAGCTTACTCTTCATCTTTTCTACCCACCGGGGGTTAGACAAACTTGATTATCATACCACCGGGGTATATATTTTAAAGGAAGCATGCGGTACCCATTGGGGTTTTAATGGAATTTGAGTCCTGGCAACATTAACAAGTTGGACTACTATAACCATGATGCCATGCTTGCCGACGCCCATTTGGGCGGGACTACGTATTTAATAAAATGGAGATTCCAAACAACAGCGCTTTCTCCCTTCGTATGTTGAAGCCAGTGATCAAGAGCTGAGTTGCTCGAAACGCGTTTGGCAGACATAATGGGAAAGTGTGAAGGGAAGCTGGAACTGCTGCTGCCCGAGGAGTGTGTGCTGTAACCCCTTCAGGAGTGACATCTTCATGGGGGCAACCTTTGTTTTGTGATAATTAGCGGCTGGTCCGGCCGCGAGATGTCCCGCCGCTTGTGAGGCGGATCTATGGTGCTCGCAATCGCGGGCACTACTGGAGTGAGGGGGCCCTCACCAGCGGTGAATTATTGGTTGCAGGACAGCTTACTCTTCATCTTTTCTACCCACCGGGGGTTAGACGAACTTGATTATCATCCCACAGGAGTATATATTTTAAAGGAAGCATGCGGGACCCATTGGGGTTTTAATGGAATTTGAGTCCTGGCAACGATAACAAGTTGGACTACTATAACCATGATGCCATGCTTGCCGGCGCCCATTTGGGCTGGACTACGTATTTAATAAAATGGAGATTCCAAACAGCACCGCTTTCTCCCTTCGTATGTTAAAGCCAGTGATCAAGAGCTGAGTTGCTCGAAACGCGTTTGGCAGACATAATGGGAAAGTGTGAAGGGAAGCTGGAACTGCTGCTGCCCGAGGTGTGTGTGCTGTAACCCCTTGAGGAGTGACATCTTCATGGGGGCAACCTTTGTTTTGTGATATATATAGCCTGATGTGCAAATACCATGTGATGTTTCAGTGACTTTTTGCTCATTATATGCACAAAATGTTTGCTGTAATTTAACTATTTTATTTTGTTTATAATTGTATAAAGTGTCCTAAACGTTGACATTGTCCTGGCATGCACTATGTAAAACCTCAATAAATAAAATAAAAAATAAACAATACCAGCTAATGAAGAGGTCAAGGGAGGGTGACAATTAGCGATTACCCACACTTCCTCTTCAGTCTGACTTCCTCTTCGCTCTACCTTTCCTGAAGGGAAAGCTGTCTGTCTTCTGGTGCACAAAGGTTCAACTAACTCCCAGCCTCTTAACAGTAACAAACCAGAGCGCGCAGACAGCCACTAGAAGAAATGAACTAAAATTGCACACCCTTACAATGTGTGATATGGTATTGAATAACACTTTTGTCCAAACAACAACTGCCCAGGCAGCTTCAGCAGTTCGGACTGTCTTTGATAATTGTATTTCAAAGACCTTGCTAATGCTACACGGACAGTTTTAAGCCTGCATCTAATTGTGTGCAGACTTGCACAGGTAACGCACCGAAGCCGTAGGCCGGAAGCGCTCCTGCCATTGTTGCTCCTCAGGCGGTATTTGCACTTGGAACTGAATGATCACTTCAGCCATGTCACTGTGCCCCTCACTGGGGCCTAAGTAGCTCCTTAAACACGCCTTGATGCTCAGCGCTTCACTTGAACGTGTCTGAGACGTGGCTGATGCTGCCAGCCGCTCCTGCCCCGGGACCCTTCTCGCCCTCTTTCGACTCTTGACCTCGTCACGGCCTTGTCAGACGAGCATTCTCTGTCACTGTGTGAAGAGGTGAGGAAGAAAGCGCGGGAGAAGGCGGGCTTTGGGTAAAATTCCCTGCTTTTCTGTCTTTGATAGGTTTTCCTATTCTATTTGTTCGGTATTTGGGATAACTATTGACGCTATATTTTAAACGCAATGTGATGCTTTTAAGTTGTACAGAACAATTCACAAAGGCTATAATTTTCTAACACAAAGGTGACGTCAGACATCAAATATAAAAAAATGTAGAGCTTAATTTTGAGTACAATCTGACCTCGAATAAATCTAAGCCCTAGCGTTCGGCTCCATGGGACTATGAAGGAAAACTGCTATCTCTCTAGATAAGTGATCTAAAGAACATTCAATTTGAATAATAAGTATTGAAGTAAGACTTACGTGAGGGGGCTATTAATGAGGAATAGATCGATGGTTTAGAAGATAGCCACTGTAATACTAGAAATGCAAAATAGGACTTAATGATTATTTGACCCAAGTGTCTGTATGATCTTTTAGAGATTATATATATATATATTTTTTTTTTTTTAAATGAACACAATGTGACAAAACGGTCTAGGACTACGTTTTAGAGTGGTAGTAAAGAAACTGTTTACATTTATGATATGTGGTGAACAAATGTATGTGTAATGGTTTTTATTGACTAAACACTTAATAAACATTATCATTTCTTTCTTGATTTCTAGAGCTTGATTTTGAGTACAACTGACCTCGAATAAATCTAAACCCTAGCGTTCGGCTCCAGCTAAATACACTTCTCAGATGCTAGCATCCTCATTATTACCCTGACCCATTTTATATTCCCAAAGTTGCTTCCATACCTTTAATTTTTTACACCTAGATTTCTCACTTTATGGCTGCTTCTTACACTATATGTCCTCCCTGGACCCTCCGTCATGTTTTTACGTGACATATTTCAAAAGTGTTCCCTTCTATTTGTATTTATCCAATTCTGATTCCCTTCTAATATGTAACAGATTGCATTGTATGTGATAGGTTTATTATTATTGCTATGGTCGGCCTATTTTATTTTGTAACTTTTGTCCTTTTCCTGGTAATGGAAACGTAGTCCAGCTATGTTCATGCATATAAAACTGTATAAATAAAATAAATAGGAAAACTTTGCTCATGCATATAAACTGCTACTGAATTACCTGCACAAAATAACACTAACTCCAGAAAACTGCATAATTGTGTTCGTTTAGGAAAAGTGGGAATAATTCTGAGTAAGATTAGGACAATACTACAGCAATACTACACTTGAGTAGTAACAATTCTGCACACTCCTAAAGCCGTGCCCACCCCTAATCAAGCTCAGAATATATTGGATAGCACACCACTGTAATCAGGTAAGCCTCATGTCTACCACATGAGATTATTTTACAAATAAAAATGAATCACAATTATTAATGAAGGCTGTAAGACATTATTTTTGAAAGAAAGTTGTCTTTTTTGTCTGTGCTGTGCTTTTTTGCCACATAGTTTGCAATTCCGCAATGCAAGTCTTTTGTGGAAGTTGAACATTGACTTCGTTTTGCAACTTGCTTTAGGCAGCGAATGTAGTATTTATTGTGTGTATTTGCTGAATTTCGTTTTATATATAAAAAAAAACCTTGAATTTGCACTGATCCTATTCAAGCTGGAAATTCCATCTGGCCAGTTATTCATGTTTATTTCTGTAATCCAGCACAAACAATTTGGACCTGATCTACTGCAATTCCTTTCCTCCTTCCATGGATTCCTCACCATCAAGAACCAAGAGGTGCTATCCGGGTTTGTAACATTTTAGCAATTATTTAAACAAGCATCGGAAAAGCCAATAGGTCTTGCCTTACGAAGGTGGCGTGAAGGTAAATTTTTTGTTTATGACAAAGCAAATAGCTCTGGCCTTGGGAAGATGCTGCAATTGCTAAGTGTTTATTATTTTGTATTCCAAGCATTTGTCACAAAAAAGGAAAAAATAGAAAATATGCTTTCAGCTAAAGGCTGTCGCCTTATCCTTGCAATAAAAAACATAAATTAAAAACATTCTTTGTTATGTAGTGTCTGCAGTGATGTTTTTAAAACAGCAAGCTTTTCAGTTGTGCCTAGGATTTTTTAAAATATTATTATTATTAGAGACAAGAACAAATCACCACTTGTTACTCAAATCGCAGACGGCAAAAAATGTACACTTTATAACATAAACCTTAAAAAGAAGTGCAGGCAAAATAAATCGCTGTTTTTATAGTTAGTTTATAAAAGCACTCTTTAAACAAGCTTTGCAACTGAAGTGAAAGGAACCGTTCCTAAGCGGACGTGACCAATGTGCACAGGCTTAATGAAGCCACTCAAAGTAAAGGGAGCCAATGGTTAAAGTGGGCTGACCCATTGCCCCATTCTGTATGCTGTGCTGAATAAAAGCAAAATGTGAATTACGTTTGAACACACCCGCGAATGAAGTTTTCTGCCCAAAAGCCTCTCTACATATTATGTTATGTATGTTTTGGGGAGAAAACAATAGTCTGGTGAGAAAGCTAAAGCTGCCTCAAAGGCTAGACCTAAAAGTAGTTTCCTCTAATTTTTAGGCTGTCAGCGGTTCTTAAAGAAAAGCCTGATTCAATGTTGGAAATTTGAAACAGCCACCTTTATGACCAGAGGGTACTAATGCTTAGGAGGTTAATCTGTAATGACAGACACAGGGTGTGATAAGAGGTATACAGTGTGTTGCTTTCATCATGCGTAACATGTTCATGGAGGTTAACATTCATCTTTTGGACTTTGGGAATCCATCAGTTTAGGAAAGGGACAAAAACTAACCAAATTAACAGTGAAGGTCAAGGGTGTAGCACAGGCCCCCACAGCCCCTGCGATACACAGGCCCCCTAGCCCTAGAGGGGGCCCGCAACCCTTCAAAGAGGGGCCTCATTTAGTTCAAGGCCAAGGAATATATATAAGACATGGAATACTTGGGTGCCCCTCATCACATTCTACAGGGGAGGGGGGAGCATCATTTGCATTACGCCACTAATGAAGGCTAATGTTTGGGCGTAACATCCTTACTGTTGTTGCCTGGAAAGTGACAAATAAGCCACAAAACTATAGAAGTATGTATTTCAAGTGGGATTGGCAATACAACTACCACTTCACTAACTGGTATCTTATTCTTTTCAAAATGTGGAGCCTGTGTGGAATAAAATGAAATGAGCTACCATGCAAAAAGTCACACATATAAAAGCACCTACAGTGAAATTTATTGTAACAGCATGTCAAATTAAAAATGTTTATTAAACCTGAAAACATTTGTAGACATATTTTTATGATGTGTTGTTATAAATTAATTGCATATATATATTTGAAATGTACAAGATTAAAAATTGCGGCACTATTAGCTTAATTCTGATAAATATATAGATATATATATATATATCTATATCTATATCTATATATATATATATATATATATATATATATATATATATATATATATATATATATATATATATATATATATATATCTCTATGAGAAATAAAATGAAAATTACTTTTCTGAGGTTTACATTTTAAAAATAACACCTAACTTGAAAAATATATATTTTTATTGTGTATTATTAGTTAGTAAAAGTGATGTATATGATTAATTAAAAGTAATCTTATTCTTTTTTTAATAAAATGTAATGTTACAATAATTTTTAATTCAAAAAGTGTATTAAATTATATTGCATTAAAATACAAAATATATGTTATTTTTGGATAGTTGTTCATTACATTAAATTAAAAATGGTTATATTTTTAACTATTTTAAATAATTTTAAATAATTTGATATTATTTCCTATGTGGTATTATTTTAAGTCCCTACTGCTATTATGTTCTATGGGATGGTGTTGCAGTACCAGTGTGCTGCTGGACTTACTACTGCTCCAGTAGTAACTTCACACTCATAAATCTGGCTCCACTCCGTGATTCAGGGGGTGAGGACATTAAGTTTACACTTCTGTGTACACCCAGAATTTGTGAGCAGCCCAAAGATGTAAAGCTACTCAAAAGTGCAAGAGTAAATTTACTAGTTATAAATCTACATGTGAAAATACCCGTTTGTGCACAGCTTTATACTTTGCTTGCCACATGCCCAGGCCTGAACCAGGAATAACTCACAAGCATGAAGTCTTACGAACTCCCTGCAATAACACTGACATTATTAAAATTGATATTCATCAATCTGCCTAATTCAATCTTGAGGCTTGCTATTTGAATGAAATTTGGGGTCGTCCCAGCCTCCACCTCAGTCAGATCAGAACACTAGGCCAGGGATTTGTGTACATATGTGTTTGCAAGTTTCTTATGGAAATACAGGTAGAAGGTAAATTATGTTTCTTGCATAACATTGATTTTTTAGTATAAGAATTTTATTTAGCACCACCTGGAGTTCCACAGTAATCATGTATCTCTTTCTAAAAAGACCTGGAGTTATTGTGCTTCCTTTGGGTGTATATACATACAAAAAAAGAAGACTAATGCAAGGCAGAATGATTGTCTTAGAAACGTGATATCTGAAAGACATTAATTAACAGGATATAGAAAGGTCCATTCTCATATCCAGAATAAGGCTATTGACCATTTTAAAGGTGGATGCATCATGGTGGAACATATCCAGTAATGTGCAGATCTCTAAACTGATGTCTGTGATCGAAATAAATAAATATCCTAATGCTTCAAAAAAATCCCAGGTCTGATTCTCAATGGTAAACTTGCACTTTTCTGTAAATCTACAGGTATTTTGGAATTCACAAACTATGAGTTAATAGTAAGTTTACAACTGCGGAGATTCTGCAGTCAGGGTGTCGAACTCTGCACATAAAAAACGCGGACTGTCCTGTACCAAAAAAACGTAAACTTAAACAAAATTGTAAGCTTACCTTTGTGAATTAGGCCCCCCTTTTGTTTGGTCATTTTTTACTCTTATTTAAGGAATTATATCATTAAATATTTGAGAATTTGATTTTTGCATAACATAGTTTTTGGTTAAAAGACAAGACAAACAAAAATAAACTTACACTTGAACCATCCATGTGCACAATGTACATAATCGGCCATTGTTATTGCTATTGTAGTTGTACACGTCCTAATGTCTTAGGCACCACACGCTTTGTCTGTCATTTATCCTAGAGATCAGGTTTGCTTAACATGTCAAGGGATTCTTGCTTTTTAAGAGTTTTTATCTCGCCTTTCCAAGTTCATTTTCTAGTTCATGAATAATTCATTTTCCATTTCCACGAATCATTCAATACTTACCAGGTGTGTGGCACTGTGAATGGCATGACTGTGTACAATGTGAAAAGAAGTTTTGTCCTCTAACACAAATGTATTTCAGTCCCTTCTGCTCAATTCACGGGATCTATCTTTTGGTAATCATATTACGTTCTTTTCTTTTTATCAACACATGTATCTGCTTGAAAGGAAACTTTAGTTGCATGGAAGTTCACTACCAGCTCTGTATCTTTCATCTATTCTGTCTGTTAGTGACTTGCAGATGGGTGAACTAAATGAAAATGAGAAGTGTGGGTATGTGCAGTAATCTCTCGTCATTTACTTCCTAATTTAGCAAAAACATTGTTGACTGAGCTGGAAAAAAAAATTTGTACGAACACAACACGTTTTTCCTCCACAAGATCCTAAATAAGGTGCTGTCCACTGCATTAGAAGCCCATTTTCCATTTGTTTAAATGATAAAAGGCCAGGTTTCAGGTTTGGTGTTCAATTAGGTCCTTCTAGTGGCACGGTCTTCCTCCCATCAATGAAGAAATCTATGTTTTATTCTGCATTTTGTATTCTGATCAACCGTGCCTGCATTATGATATTTATTAATAAATAAAAAGCGTAATGATGACGCTCTTTATTTAAGTTTTTAATTAAAATACAGGCGCATAGAATGCTAAAATTTGGAAGGTAGCATTTAGATGGGTTGTTGGATTGAAGAAACCAAAGGCTGCTTCTTTGCAGCTTTATTTTCTTCAGTAGTTTCTGGATTAGACTCAAATGTTTTGCAAAGCTCTTTGGTTTCCAATGTTGTCTTGGAAGGAGCTCCTGATTATTCTCAACTAGCGTGGCTCAACCACACTGATGACTGCACCAAGGTAAAGTTTTGCAGGGTTGCGACAGTCTATTTCCTGTGAAAGTCCCGGTACTGCAGAAACCTGCCTTTTTACTTCACACACAGCTTGCTTTTGCTTAGAATGAAGTTAATTTGTATCAGGCACTGTGTCCCCATTCTTTTTTTCTTGCCATGTATGTGTGTAACACATTTTAAGGTGTTTAAAAGTATCTGAAGATTTAGGAAATGCAAGAATTTGGCCTGTGCAACAGCAGCGGCTCCGCCGAAATGGCGGAGGAGCGTCACCCCACTGGCTCAGAGCCAGCAGCTGAAAAATAAAACAATATTTTATTATCTTTTAATTTTTAAGCTGCTGGCTGAGCCAGCATGTGCAGGGTGGGGCGGGCCGGTCCATCGCAGGGGGAGGAGGAGTGGTAGGTGCACTTTTACGTGAGCATGTCAGTTTAGCCGGCTGTCGTAGGCTGGCTAAACTGACATGCGCACTTAGGTTTCTCCAACCAAGCTGTATTACACAACCGGGTTGGAGAAACAGCACAGAGTCCCTGGGCCTGAGCGAGAATTAATCCAGCCCACTCAGGCCAATCCCCACACTGCTCTCATGCTTGAGAGCAGCGCAGGGATCGGATGAGGAGTCCGTGATGCCAGAAACTGGGAGCAGAGGAGTGCGAGGCAGCCGTCAGCACCAGGTAAGTCTTTTGTCATTGTTCTTTATTATTAAACCTCCCACACACTCCATCATGCCCCCGCACACTCCACCCGCTTCACCACTCTTTTTTTGCATCAGCCGCCACTGCTGTGCAATTTTATAGGTTTTCCTGAACATACGGACCCGGTCAGTGCTTAATCTGTGAGAGAATAAGTGCTGGGTCTCAAAGTTTTGCTCAGAAGTCCCAGGCTGGTGCTGTCAAAGGTTGGGGTGCAGAATATCTAACCTGCATAGTCTTGATTCCCTCTCATGCCTCTTTAATCCACCACCAGACAATCCAGATGTCTGTTAGGACATTTGTGATTGTATTTTGAGTCTGGATAACTTTGTAGCTTGTGTTTCTGGCATTTTCAGTCGACTCTCTGGTGCCTTGTAACCTTGGGCTTCTGTCTTTGATTGCTTAATCTCCAGGAACCGGGTGATGATATCTCAACACCATACTAGAGATTAGTGTTCAAATGTTGCAACCATGAAAAAACGCAGAACCTACTTGCCTCTAGAAACAAAAGAGCACATTAGATATTTTAAGAGAATAATCCAACATAAGATGTGCAAGTCATGGATGAACATTGGAATGTTGGCTGAGTGCCAATAATGGTTGGTATGGACCTTCTGCTCCAAATTTCCAATGTTTGTCTTATTGTTTCTCCCTGTTTTTAGGATGTTCCACCCTTAATGAGTAAAATGTTCTAATAGCTTTATAGTCCTCCACCTTAGGCTATGTCAGTCATTACAGGCCCTTTACCATGTTATAAGTCAGGTAGATTGCCTTTAATGACTCTTATAGCCCTCAGTAGGCGACTATAAATCTATATTAGAACATTGGAATGTTGAGCGCTCCATTGAAAACAATGGAGTAGCTCCAAGCTTATAATGGCTGGTATAAGCCTGGAGCTCCAACATTCCAATGTTTCTTTGTTCACAGCTGTGGCTGTGAACAAAGGCTTCAGGGAGCCTGAGGGGATTTCAATCCCCTCGGGCTCCCTGAAGCCTTTATTTTATTTGTTAGAACATTCTGCCCTCTAGTGGCAGAATGTTCTAATAGCCTTATAGCCCTTCGTAGCTGGGCTATACCAGCTATTAAAGTCCCGCTCCCTTGTTAAAGGCCCTCGCCTTCGGCTCGGGCCTTTAATAGCCGGTATAGCCCGCTACGGCGGGCTATAAGGCTATAATAATCACTGTTTACAAAAATATGAACACAATAATTAGAAATGTTGCATAAGATTAACAAAATAAGAGTTACAACATAGCTATATTGTACTCGCCCAATGGATCCCATTCATAAAGATTTTTCTGTGAATAGGTTTGATTTACATATGGCTTACTTAGGGTTGCAATTGTACTATGGACTGATTTACAAATACTGAAATGTGTTCTATCCAACAAAATGAGTGTTTTACCATATATTTCCTAATAATGCCAAATATATTTGACCTAAAATGACATTGGTGTCAGAGGGCAACTGATGCCATGTGGAATTCTTAACGGTTTTCTGAGAAATTAATCTACTTCCTTTTTGTGTGAGCCATAACCAAATATGTGTGTCAGGGACATCAGAAGCCTCACTCAAACTTGAAAGTTAAAGCTGAAGGTCATAGTTTTGGATTAGAGTGGGTAGGATCAATCTTTCATCAGGCTGATCGAATGAGCACAATTTTCTTGATTAATAGTAACATTTGTCATCGGTGGAAGTGCGCAGTTTGGTCTCCATGGTATTCTTTTATGAAAGGTTCACGTATAGTTATTTCCACTGCTTTTGAGGAAAACAACAACTGACTACGTGGTCTATTAAACCAGCATCTGAATGCTTTGCTATATATTAAAACACAGCAATAAGTTCACTTCAAGGGCATGATTATTTTGTAGTGTGAAGTGTTTGAGGGATAATCCATATTGATGAAATGCTGGACAACCTGAGCAGGACACAACACTAGGTAGACAATATAAAATCAGACACTCGTTCTCAGGGCAGGAGTTTTTTTGTATCAACTTGCACCAATTACAAAGAAAACTGCTTGCAAAAACATGTTAAACAATATTACGTTGAACCCTAATAACGATTAGTACATAGTTCTGTAATATGCACAGGTTTGTGTGTAAACAGTTTTTCAAATTTTATGTTAGAAATATTTTGGAAGAATACTATAAACTTGGGCAACTAAGATTGAAGGGTTTTCATCTAAATTTTAATTAGAAATTGGATCCACTAATAAACATTTTTACTGAGTGGTGGGCGATAATTACAACAATTTAAAATGTCCATTCTTAGGAAAACCCTACTCCTGAGTAAGGTTTCGGATTGTGATTTCTTCTTAACAAATGTTCAAGCTGCTTGTATGCCCTACTGCATGTTGGAAGCCTCCCAACGCGGCAAACTCATCCCTGACTTTCTCAGGGAATGCAGCAGGCAGTGATATCTGAGCCACTTTCTGTTGGTGGTATTAGCAAGAGAATGAAAGCATCCAATTTCTGCTGGGCGTGCACAAAGAATGCTGTTGTTGAAGGGGGAAGCCTAGAATCTTTTCCTTGTGGGACCTGGAAGCACTGACTTTCGAAAGGAGACCAGCAGATGTAATCTGCCTTCCCATTAACGTGACCCCATTTCTGCCCCATGTAATGAAGTTACAGGAGCCCTTGGAGAATGCCTGCTAACATTGTCCATGGCGAGTCAAGGGGAACCAAGGTCAAGTGGTGACAGCTGTTGTTTGAATTGACTGTGCCCTATTTTTCTGCGCGGTTCAGTATAGTGTATTATTGAATTTATTTCATAAAGCACATTTATGACATTTAAGGCTTGATGGAACTGTATTCGACTGCAGGCAACTTTATTTACATCACTGATTGAACTTGAAAGGTCCGCCTTAAAATAAAATATACAATACATAACATGATTAAAAACATTGGTGAATGCTGCTTACTGCGTTCATTACCTTGATAGGTTCGGCTTGGTGTCACAGATGTATGTTGATTTCTGAAAGTTTTTGGAACCGGTGTATGTTTGTCTTCTAACACTTGAAGCAAAGCATTGGTCTGGCTATACTAGCTATTGTACACTGCTCCACTGATGTTAAACTTCTGAATGGAGGGCATTATTTTACTCTCTCGAAAAATTGTATATGCCTCTGATGGGCATCTTTGTGTAACCACTAATCTGGCTGACCACATGAGCGTGCATGGACACCTTAACATTGGAAATTCCAGTTGACTAGGTAGAATTGATTCACAAGCATATCCAATTGCAGACATACACATTTTGGGGCTTCTACGGAATAGATGTGGAGAAAATTTCAGTGGATGTAAGTTACATCTTAGACCTGTAAGGACGTTGTGTGGTTTGAGTTAATATTTTCATTTATACAATAGGAATGTCACATAGTTCAATGTCTACAGCCTCATAACCGAGTTCAATAAAAATCAATTGTAACTGGTCATTTGGAATTCCCAGCAGAGTTAATCAATGAATAAATCGGATTTAATCATAATAAAATGGCTGCTATGTTTTTCACATTTATATAGGTCTTAGCACCATTGTTAAGGCATCATAATGGATTTTCTCTCTGGGTGCCTTTTTGTGTGGACATGATTAGGCTATCAATCAAACTAGAAGAGCATCATTTGATACAGTTTTTTTTTGTTGATGTATTGTTGTGTGTGGTTAGTAGAAATTTAAGGTCCAATTCACAAATGTATTTTTGGATAGGAACCTGTGTTTATGGCCGAATACACCCGCATTTATGCCTGTCAGGAAAAAAACAAAAGGAATCCAAATAGACGTAAATTAAGGTTACTTCTACAGATTTCTCTGTCACAAGTGTGGAGAAATCACCAGTATAAATCCCATGCAAAGGGTGGCAAGCGGGAGTTACAAGGTATTGTATGCTTATATGAAACAGAGCTCTGAGCACACGTAGTCATAAGTCCAAAAGAAAGTCATCCAGTAGTCGTCATGTTCTTCAAATCTTTTCTTTAATCGAATAATGCTTCTTGCGCCAGCCAAAACGTGTTTCGTTTGTGGTTAAGTCACCCTACGACTTCCTCAGGGCTGTTAAGAGCAATCTTCTCTCTTCACGGGGTTTGAATCCCCACCTAATGGTGTGTAATATATGCTGTAAATGTTGTGTGCATCCAAGGTCATCCTGCCTCCCTTGTGCGGGTCAGCGTTTCTGTATCTTCCGCCAGACGGGTACGTCTGCATTTGTGGAAACCGCACTCATTTCTCTCAACCATACTAATTGTATACTGTGTTTTGTGTGCCTAATTTCCCTTATTCTTCCACATTAGTGTAATTTATTGTATGCTTATATATTTGTGAATGGTACAAACATGTGCATTGGTGGGCATCCATAAACACCAACACTGCCCTTTCCTACCCTGGAAATAATCAGAAAGTTCGTAACTCCCTTTACAAAATGGGAAGGAGAATAGATCATCCTGAGATTTACTGGGGCTGTGACAGGAGGGTTTTTTCCACAAGGAAAAATGTGTTGCCTGTTGAAAAAATATATAAATAAACATCTGTGTTTGCACAGGGGGCTCCATTCCCCTTGCTTCTAAGTGTATGCTATGTAGATTTCCATACAGGAGAAATAGGAGGCCGTGGGAGATGTTGCATGACATTCCCAGCAACATATCTAGAAACCTGCACCTGTTGCACTTTTTCAGACGTGCTACCTGTTGCTCATGTGAATTCCCAAAAGTAGGTAATGTACACCAGTTTGTAGGTGTACTTCTATGGATGCTGATTTACTACTTCATACAGGAATAGGTCCAATTGTTTTGTGTTAAACTCCAAAATGGTTTGCATGAGTTTGTGTGAAAATGAAGTCAGTTTGATTGCACAATTGGTTGATTTCATGCTTATGGGTGTGTGTGCCCAAGGACTTTCTGTCTTTCACTTGATTTAGGGAGTTCTTTTGTCTATCGGTCGGCAATAGTATGTGTTTTTTTTGTACGCATCACAGCCTAGCTGAGTGTCGTAGGATCCTTTGCTCTGAGGAGGTTCTATGTTTATGCTAGTTTTATTTGCATGCTTTCCGGATCTATGTTGGTGTGGTGTATGAGAGTGCAAGAGTTTGTGAACAATATGATTTTGGTGCTGTGTTGTGCATATGATGTTGAGAGGGTTCTGTCTAATGTGCAATGTCTAATTGACAATTTTGAAGTGAGACACAAACCAATGATGTTTTATAGTGGTATGGGAAAAAAAGAGACTTGTTGAATATACGATTATAGCATAAATATGGGCTGTCGAAGGAGTGTTGGCTGTGTTTAGTAAGAGTTACCTTTTATTTATTGATTGCAAGGTTGGGTGTTGGTTTTGGGATTGGGCAGTGAGAGTAGTCAGAGAAAAGCTTGTTATTCTTCAGACTCAAAGAGGGTTAAGTTAAAGCTTACTTGCATGATCTCACTGTGGTATCCAAAGCAGTCTAACCTTCCTCAGCTATTCTGACACTGAATCCCATGCCCAACTAACATATGCCTTCCAGACACACATATACATGGAATATAGGTCAGTCAGCATGCCCTTCCAAGCCTATTCCTATGCTGATATAACTGCATGCCCATCCCAGTCATAGAACTATGCTAATACAGCAATTCCTGATACTAAGGAGGATGTGCTATACCTGTATCAGGATTTGATATAGGTCATTAATTTAATGTGTGTGAAGAGCTGATGATTGATAAAGTTGTGTACCTATGGCATCATAGCACTTCTCTATCTGGGTACCCTTTCGTTAGGGCATGGGTCAGTGAATGATTGAATTGAAAAAATCATGTATTGAAAGTGTCTGTTGTTTTATTGGTGTTTAGTTGTTAGCCATTAATAGACAGTTTGGACAACTGTTATAACATTTTTCGAAATATGCTAAATGTGCAAATATTGTGAAACTTATTTTTGAAATGTTTTAGTTTTAACGATTTATACAGTCATAACCGATGAACGGATGAAGGTGCACCTGAAGCGAGTTACTTAGGTCACACTTAGAGGTGTAAATTATGCCATGAGTAGTTATGTTACATTTTCATGTAGTATGCCATTATTATAAACTGAATGCAGTTTCTTGTGTTCTGTTCATCCTCCCTTGCTCATTTCCCCTCCCAATCAGTGTCCTGCTGTAAAGCCATCTCTCCCCTCGTTTCCATGGAGCAATTAACTTAACACTGTCAGTCTATTACAGATGTACAACATCAGGTTAGAAAGCGTGCATTATGAATGAGATTTCCATGATGTACCCAAAGTATCATTCTCAAGGACTTCTGCTGGCAGTTCTACTGAAAACATGTTAGTTCTATGAGCCATTGTTCAAGAAATGTTTCATTTGTGTTATACATCTTCAGATTGCACTTGCTGAGGGAGCAAGCGGAAGATTTCTCTCACCTTAAGAAATAGGTTAGTGCTAAATAATTGTGTAGTTGCTTAATTTGCAGAATCTATTAATAGCTTGTGTGGTTTGCCTATAAAACCTCTGGGATTTTGTGTTTGTGGGGATTTACTTTAGAGATTTTTTGTGGGATTACTTTGTTATTTTCTCCCTAGATGACTTGACTAGCTGTTGGTGCCTTTCATGAGTCTGACACTTAGAATATTTGTTTAGAACATGACTAACTAGGGTTTTACAATTTTGCATTTATTCTGTACTTCTGTATTGGGCCTTCATGGCAATTCATGCATTGCTCTGTTGTACCGCCTTTTTGATTATTTTGTAACAAATACCTTTTCTGCTCTATTTTTGATCTAGAACTCAGTGCTTTATGCAGCTAATATTTTTGTTCCGTTTAACACTGCAAAATTGTGTTTTCCTAAGAAGGAATGTAGTCTCTAACCGCCAAATCAACTGGAGATTCTGGATCCAAATTGTTTTGGGAAATATTGGGGTGATCAAAAATTGGGGTTCAGATGATTATTAGGGTTTGGCTCTTCAGAGAATTAAGACTGAAAATAGTATGCACGAGTTAAAGTGAAAGTAAATTGAGTTTGGTCGAGGAAGATCTTTATGTATTTAATGTGTGTTGTTGGGTATGCAGAAGATTTTCAGTTATGCTGCTCGTATTCATGAAATAGACCCATCCCAGCATTTTGTTTTGCCATGAATAGGTTGTCTGTGGTGAGTGTGTGATTTGTAGCCAGCTCTCTCAGAGTTTCAGTCAGTGAATACAGAAAATGTTTATCTAACAAGTTACCAACAAAACCATGTTCAATACATGTGTGACTGGACTCTGTCACAACATGTTTCATTCTTTTTGGGCATATAGAGAATCCTGGGCCGCAGACTATGATGCATCATATCTCAGTGAGCGAGTAACTCATTGAAGTACACTGCAATGCAAAGAGGGCCTTATTCTCAGAGGAAATGTCAGTTGTATATGTATGTTTACAGCCCAAATTAACTTTTATACATCTGTGTTGAGATTTTCTCCAGCCAAGGTCTCCAGTAACGCCCCTTCCAAGATGGTTTTGGGAATGGTGTACCCCGACACTTGCCAGTGGTCTGGGGGAAGGGCTTTCTCCACAGTGAAAATTGTTTTCCCTGCATAATTTATTTTTTGCATTTGCACAGGAGAATCATTTCCCCTGTGTGGAGTTCCATATTGTGGAGAGCGCCACAGAGGGCATAGCAGCCTTTAGCAAATTTTACATGACTTTCCCAGAAGTGTGTCTGGAAACACATACCTGGCACAGCTTTTCAGGTATACTTCTAGGAATGCATTAGAAACAAAAAGATCCACCCTACAGTAGAAATATGATTGTATTCTCCCAGACTACATGCGTTTCCTACGATGGTGGGAAACACACAGCTTTGTTAAAATTCCCCTCACACACCAAAAGGACCCTTGGTGTCATGCTTCATCATGGGGGTCTTCCCGCCCCGCTGCGGGACGGGGCGTGCTACGACCTACGACTACGCGGGAGCACTGAAAAAAGCAACAAAACTATGTGTGGTGTAGGGAAATGAGTAGAAGGGTCAGGAGTGAAAAAGTGATAATGAGTTAAAAAATACCTGGCTCCTTGGAAAAGAAAAATTTAATGTTCCTCTGAGCTGGTATTGTTAAAAAGGGGAATGAGTGGAAGGTACTTAGCTATGATGAGCTGTCCCTCCTATGTCAACATGTTTCGAAGCCTCCCCTGGCTTGTTCATCAGGACCAAAAAGATCCCTTCTACACTCAAATTAAATAGAAATGTCAAAAAAAGGTGTATATGTCCAGGTAGACAATGCTACGTGATGCACATGCCAGATAAACATGTACAGTATACAATACCCCGATAGGTATACGACATGACGAAATCTGGAAGAAAAACATAGCATTAGAAGCACAGCACATACACCATCCATCACAATAGGTGGTGACCTGAAAAAAAGTGATATAATGTGATATTCTTTCTCTATCACTATCCGTGATGATACGCCGGTGCTGTGTGCTGCAGGTGAAAAAAGGACAATACAAAAACAGACATACATTGAACATAAAACACACACTCTATGTCAAAGGACCGCAAATTGCATGTCCAATTAGATAATTGGCTTTTTTGTTAATTCGCATTAACAAAATAATCATGTTTAGTGCCACATAAGAACATATCAATGAGGTAGAGCACATACTTTTTTGGAGGGAGGATATGCCCGATGAGCCTTATGAACGGGTGGGAAGGAGTGCCTCTAATAATGCACTGAAACGCGATGGTAGGAAAAAAGGAAGAAAAGGGATGCGTGTTAGCGGTTCATACCATTCTGTCAGTCTTATCCAGGGTCCCATAGAACCTGGGCGGCTATGCCGTACTTACAATGCCGAGGTCACTGCCTCTCCTTGATACTGCCTCCCCGCGGCTCCGTCAAATTATGGGCCTGCGGGGGAGGATCCTTAAGTAGTGCGGTTAATTGGTAGAAATGCCGCCAAACTACTAATTGCTTTAAAAAGCCGCACTAGACTGCTGAATTCATTCCAGGCGAGATTACCCCACTTCCTGTTCTGATGGTTGCCTAGTTACGTGGCTCGGAATGAAGTCTCGTCGGTCCTCCACTGTAAAAGACTAGACCGCTACCTCATTCTGGCGGAAGTGAGAAAACTCACTTCCGGTGTTGTGCCATTCCTCAATTGGCTCTTGATATCAGGTATACCTCCTGTATCCGATCGTGTTCCTAAAGAAGTGCTCAAAGTCTACAACGGTAGCTAGTAACCGAGTGGACGTTTTTCAATTCCTTACGTGAACCAAACCCAGAAAATATGAGTTGATGTAAACACCCTTATTTTATACGTGTACAAAAACATTGGGAAAAAGAAGGGCAGAGATATATTGCCTCCTTGATATTCCAAAAGTATGTAAGTCGATCGATCATGTGGAAACGATCCCATAATTATAGTTTAAAGACACATTTTTTTCAGGAATGAGGTAGTCACTTGGTCATGTGAGATTGATAGATAGTTATTCTCATAATTACTGCGTTATTCTCATAGTTACTACGTTATTGTCCCTTGGCCCAGTTAACAGTAAATCAAGAAAAGATTGATAATTGTCATAAATTCCTACCATTTCGACATGCGGCCCAAATGAAGGTTAGTCAGGTAAATTACCCCCAGGGTATGTCGTCGTTCAGACCCTCGACATGTTTCCCCAGGCGGAACACCCACCGTTGTTCTTTCTGAAATAGACCAGTCGCATTGTCCAATTGTTCAATGACGGTCCATTGAAGGTCTTCCATTGTGTGCTGGGATGTCAAATAGTGAGTTGCCATCTTGGTAGTGCTCTTTTTGCAACGAACGTTGCTCCTGTGTTCCCCAATCCGAGTCTTTACTGGTCTCGTCGTCATGCCAATGTACTCCAGACCGCAGGGGCAGGTAACCATGTACACTACATTCTTGCTGTTGCAATTGGTGAACCTCCTCTGCTCCCATTGGGTACCATTCCTAAATTTTAAGTATCTTCTTTTTTTTGTGAGGTAACAGGTACTGCAGTTTCCACAGGGGTGGTGGCCCTGCACTGGTGGTAGAAGTATGTTCTCACTAGTTCTTAGTGGTCCAGGTCACGGTCTCGTGTGGACTAGCATGTCCTTCAAGTTTCTCCCCCTCTTATGTGCAAACATAGGTTTTGGCAAATTGAGGTTGCAACATGTAAGGAGTCTCCAATGTTTGTTCACAATCTTTGATACCTGGTTAGAGTTGGTATTGAACGTAGTGACACATATTGGTCTATCTCCTTGTTCTTTTGGGATCTTATCCTCCAGGAGGGCATCCCTGTTGTTATTACAGGCCCTTTTCATGGCTTTGTTGGTAATTGCTGTGGGATAGTTGCATTCCTTTAATCTGATTTTCAGGTCTGCGGCTTGTGTCTTGAAATCCTGCAGTTCAGTACAACTCCTACGGAGGCGCAGGAATTGTCCGTAAGGGAGATTGTCCCGGAGATGGCGGGGATGAAAACTGTTATACAACAGCAAACAGTTTTTTGCTGTGGCCTTAAAATGGGTAGTAGTCTTCGAGGTTCCTTTTTCTGGGTATATGTTGAGATCAAGAAAAACCAGGTTTGTTCGTGAGGTGGTACTTGTGGACTTAAGGAAGGCGTTTTGTTGGTTCAGCCACAACATGAAGGCTTCGGTAGATGGAATGTCCCCTTCCCATATAACCAAGACGTCATCAATGTAACGCTTCCAAGTTTTTATATTGGAAAAAAATGGGTTACTGGGGTGTAGGATTTTCTTTACCTCTAGATGGTGCACGTAGAGACCAGCTATGCTAGGAGCAAAGGTGCTCCCCATGCTGGTCCCGTGCTTCTGTATGTAGATGGTTTCCTCGAATGCAAAGAAATTCTTTGTGAGTGCCAATGAAACACATTCCATAACCACATTACGTGGTGTGTGGTATTCCCATGGTGTAGTGAACAGAACCTCTTCAATGATGGATAATGTCTCATCATGGGGAAGGCTTGTATAAAGACTTTCCACGTCCAGGCCCATCAGAAGGAATCTCAGGGTCAAATTCTATACCTTGGAGGAGCTGTAAGACTGCTTTGGTGTCTTTCAAGTAAGTCCCGGTTTTTTGGACTAAAGGGCGGAGGAAGGCATCGGCAAATTTCGACAAAGGCTCCAGAATAGAATCTATGCCCGATACTATGGGGCGACCTGGTGGTTGATCGAGATTCTTGTGAATCTTGGGGATGGTGTAAAAGTAAGGGGTCCTAGGAGATTTCTTGGTGAGGAACTCCGCTTCCTTCCTTGAAACCCAGTCATGAGAGATTGCTTCTTCGACCATGGAGGCTATCCTGATCCTAATGGATTCCGTGGGGTCAACTTGTAAAATCTCATAGTTCCTGCGGTCCTCGAGGAGTCTTCTACACTCTTTGTCATAGGCAGTGGTGGTCTGGATAACTATAGCCCCACCTTTGTCTGCTGGTTTGATGACAATATCGCCGTTGGATGAAAGTTGATGTATTGCCTCCTTCTCCTCCTTGGATGTATTCTGAAAGTTGTGGTTCTCCTTAGTCGAGATGTTCTCTATTTCCTTCATTACAGCCTTTTCAAACTTCAGTAGTTCTACAGGCAGTGTTGAGTCTAGGGGGGTAAATGTGGATTTTATTCGTAATCCTGTATCCTCTCTGTCACCTTCTGTTTTTTCTTGCTCCTTGAAGAAAGCCCGTAGCTTGAGTTTCCGGATGAACTCCTTCATCTCTGCACAGAGTTTGAATTTATCCAGCCTATTAGTAGGTACAAATCCAAGTCCTCGTTCCAAAACACGTTCCTGTGTTGGTGTCAGTTCAAAGTCGGTTAAATTCACCACTAAGTTTCCTTTCTGCTGGTCGACGCTTGGTTGCTCAATGAGCCTGTCATGCTCTTCGTGGAGACCCGTGATGCCTCGTCCTCTGGGGTTGACCAGTGGACATTGTTGCCCCTCCGGTTCCTGCCCCTCCGTGGTCCCCGGCATGCCCCTAAAAAAGGTGGTGGTCCATAATAGTTGTAGTTGTATTCTTGTGGCGGAGGTAGCCAGTGTTGGTAGGGTCCCCCCATTGGTGGTGGGCCATAGGGATACGGGGAAAGGGTAGGTGGTCCTTGGTAGTTTCTCCATCCCCTCTGTCCTCTATTGTATGGTCGTTGGTCTCCTCCTCGTTGGTTTCGTGGGCCACTTCCTCTGCTGGAGTTGGAGCTGTTGGATCCTGTGTCCGATGTGTCGCCCTCTGAACTCTGGTCTGGATTTGAGTTCTTAGATGTGTAGTCATCCCGTATATACGGGTACACTGTCTCATGGTTGAAGCGTGCAGTGTCCGTCTTGAGTTTTTTATACTTGCTTTGTTTGAGAGTAATCTCGAATTCGCTCATTTGTTGGTTCAGTTCTTCAAGGCGTTTCTTCAGGACGCTTGTAGATTGGTAACTCTTAAGTTGTACTTCCAGTTGTTGGATCTCAATTTTGAGTTCTTGGGTCAACCGTGTGGCTGTCTTGATGATGAGAATCAACCAGTCACGGGTACAGTGCCACAATATTAATGACCAGTCCTTCTTGAACCCCTTATCGTGTTGGAAAATGAAGGGTTCATTGCGGACAATTAAGCCCTGTGGTGCTGCATTTACCCTTAGGTACTCTGTCATGAGCAGCCCGTGGAGAGCCGTCTTAATCTGCGTTCTTCTCAGATTCGCCAGTTCATTGCAGTCAGCATTACTAGGACCAGGGTCATTGCTGCTTAACCCCTCAAAAGGGTTAATTGCTGCTAAAATACTATCCACATCCTCCTCCATGAAGGTGAGGCCTGTTATTTCAGTCATGATAGTATCCTGACTGTTAGGGTAAAAAAATGAGGGTAACAAGATGTGTGTGTATGTTCAGTAATGTCTAAGGACAAAGGAAAAAAAGACGAGTGGTCACTGACCTCTCTAGAGTATCGGTATTATCTCCGATGCCTTGTGGCCAGAAATACTGGTAAACTCCCACAGCTGCGCGCTGTCGTAACAATCAACAATCAATTGACCAAAAAGAGGGAGTGAAGAGGTAATGCTCTAAGGAGCAGAAGAGGTGGATACGTCCTCCTCTAGAATATGCATAAGAAACAAAAAAATCCACCCTACAGTAGAAATATGATTGTATTCTCCCAGACTACATGCGTTTCCTACGATGGTGGGAAACACACAGCTTTGTTAAAATACCCCTCACACACCAAAAGGACCCTTGGTGTCATGCTTCATCATGGGGATCTCCCCGCCCCACTGCGGGACGGGGCGTGCTACGACCTACGACTACACGTGAGCACTGAAAAAAGCAACAAAACTATGTGTGGTGTAGGGAAATGAGTAGCAGGGTCAGGAGTGAAAAAGTGATAATGAGTTAAAAAATACCTGGCTCCTTGGAAAAGAAAAATGTAATGTTCCTCTGAGCTGGTATTGTTAAAAAGGGGAATGAATGGAAGGTACTTAGCTATGATGAGCTGTCCCTCCTATGTCAACATGTTTCGAAGCCTCCCCTGGCTTCTTCATCAGGACCAAAAAGATCCCTTCTACACTCAAATTAAATAGATAATGTCAAAAAAAGGTGTATATGTACAGGTAGACAATGCTACGTGATGCACATGCCAAATAAACATGCACAGTATACAATACCCTGATAGGTATACTACATGACGAAATCTGGAAGAAAAACATAGCATTAGAAGCACAGCACATACACCATCCATCACAATAGGTGGTGACCTGAAAAAAAGTGATATAATGTGATATTCTTTCTCTATCACTATCCGTGATGATACGCCGGTGCTGTGTGCTGCAGGTGAAAAAAGGACAATACAAAAACAGACATACATTGAACATAAAACACACACTCTATGTCAAAGGACCGCAAATTGCATGTCCAATTCGATAATTGGCTTTTCTGTTAATTCGCATTAACAAAATAATCATGTTTAGTGCCACATAAGAACATATCAATGAGGTAGAGCACATACTTTTTTGGAGGGAGGATATGCACCATGAGCCTTATGAACGGGTGGGAAGGAGTGCCTCTAATAATGCACTGGAACGCGATGGTAGGAAAAAAGGAAGAAAAGGGATGCGTGCTAGCGGTTCATACCATTCTGTCAGTCTTATCCAGGGTCCCATAGAGCCTGGGCGGCTATGCCGTACTTACAATGCCGAGGTCACTGCCTCTCCTCAATACTGCCTCCCCGTGGCTCCGTCGAATTATGGGCCTGCGGGGGGAGGATCCTTAAGTAGTGCGGTTAATTGGTAGAAATGCCGCCAAACTACTAATTGCTTTAAAAAGCCGCACTAGACTGCTGAATTCATTCCCGGTGAGATTACCCCACTTCCTGTTCTGATGGTTGCCTAGTTACGTGGCTCGGAATGAAGTCTCGTCGGTCCTCCACTGTAAAAGACTAGACCGCTACCTCATTCTGGCGGAAGTGAGAAAACTCACTTCCGGTGTTGTGCCATTCCTCAATTGGCTCTTGATATCAGTAATACCTCCTGTATCCGATCATGTTCCTAAAGAAGTGCTCAAAGTCTACAACGGTAGCTAGTAACCGAGTGGACGTTTTTCAATTCCTTACGTGAACCAAACCCAGAAAATATGAGTTGATGTAAACACCCTTATTTTATATATGTACAAAAACATTGGGAAAAGGAAGGGCAGAGATATATTGCCTCCTTGATATTCCAAAAGTATGTAAGTCGATCGATCATGTGGAAAGATCCCATAATTATAGTTTAAAGACACATTTTTCTCAGGAATGAAGAAGTCACTTGGTCATGTGAGATTGATAGATAGTTATTCTCATAATTACTGCGTTATTCTCATAGTTACTACGTTATTGTCCCTTGGCCCAGTTAACGGTAAATCAAGAAAACCCTCTAGGAAAGATTGATAATTGTCATAAATTCCTACCATTTCGACATGCGGCCCAAATGAAGGTTAGTCAGGTAAATTGCCCCCAGGGTATGTCGTCGTTCAGACCCTCGACATGTGTCTCCAGGCGGAACACCCACCGTTGTTCTTTCTGAAATAGACCAGTCGCATTGTCCAATTGTTCAATGACGGTCCATTGAAGGTCTTCCATTGTGTGCTGGGATGTCAAATAGTGAGTTGCCATCTTGGTAGTGCTCTTTTTGCAACGAACGTTGCTCCTGTGATCCCCAATCCGAGTTTTTACTGGTCTCGTCATCATGCCAATGTACTCTAGACCGCAGGGGCAGGTGACCATGTACACTACATTCTTGCTGTTGCAATTGGTGAACCTCCTCTGCTCCCATTGGGTACCATTCCTAAATTTTAAGTATCTGCTCTTTTTTGTGAGGTAACAGGTACTGCAGTATCCACAGGGGTGGTGGCCCTGCACTGGTGGTAGAAGTATGTTCTCACTAGTCCTTAGTGGTCCAGGTCGCGGTCTCGTGTGGATTAGCATGTCCTTCAAGTTTCTCCCCCTCTTATGTGCAAACATAGGTTTTGGCAAATTGAGGTTGCAACATGTAAGGAGTCTCCAGTGTTTGTTCACAATCTTTGATACCTGGTTGGAGTTGGTATTGAACGTAGTGACACATGTTGGTCTCTCTCCTTGTTCTTTTGGGATCTTATCCTCCAGGAGGGCATCCCTGTTGTTATTATGGGCCCTTTTCATGGCTTTGTTGGTAATTGCTGTGGGATAGTTGCGTGACAGAATGGTAGGAACCGCTAACATGCATCCCTTTTCTTCCTTTTTTCCTACCATCGCGTTCCAGTGCATTATTAGAGGCACTCCTTCCCACCCGTTCATAAGGCTCATGGGGCATATCCTCCCTCCAAAAAAGTATGTGCTCTACCTCATTGATATGTTCTTATGTGGCACTAAACATGATTATTTTGTTAATGCGAATTAACAGAAAAGCCAATTATCGAATTGGACATGCAATTTGCGGTCCTTTGACATAGAGTTTGTGTTTTATGTTCAATGTATGTCTGTTTTTGTATTGTCCTTTTTTCACCTGCAGCACACAGCACCGGCGTATTATCACGGATAGTGATAGAGAAAGAATATCACATTATATCACTTTTTTTCAGGTCACCACCTATTGTGATGGATGGTGTATGTGCTGTGCTTCTAATTTTATGTTTTTCTTCCAGATTTCGTCATGTAGTATACCTATCGGGGTATTGTATACTGTGCATGTTTATTTGGCATGTGCATCACGTAGCATTGTCTACCTGAACATATACACCTTTTTTTGACATTATCTATTTAATTTGAGTGGAGAAGGGATCTTTTTGGCCCTGATGAAGAAGCCAGGGGAGGCTTCGAAACATGTTGACATAGGAGGGACAGCTCATCATAGCTAAGTACCTTCCACTCATTCCCCTTTTTAACAATACCATCTCAGAGGAACATTAAATTTTTCTTATCCAAGGAGCTAGGTATTTTTTAACTCATTATCACTTTTTCACTCCTGACCCTTCTACTCACTTCCCTACACCACACATAGTTTTGTTGCTTTTTTCAGTGCTCCCGCGTAGTCGTAGGTCGTAGCACGCCCCGTCCCGCAGCAGGGCGGGACGACCCCATGATGAAGCATGACACCAAGGGTCCTTTTGCTGTGTGAGGGGTATTTTAACAAAGCTGTGTGTTTCCCACCATCGTAGGAAACGCATGTAGTCTGGGAGAATACAATCATATTTCTACTGTAGGGTGGATCTTTTTGTTTCCTATGCATATACTAGAGGAGGACGTATCCACCTCTTCTGCTCCTTAGAGCATTACCTCTTCACTCCCTCTTTTTGGTCAAATGATACTTCTAGGAATGTCTGTGAATGGAAAACAACTTGTAAATGAATGCGCAGGCGGAGATGTAAATCTCATCTGGCACTTTTACGAGTTTTTTCATGAATAGGTCCCAGAATATTTTGTAAACAAGCCGTATTTGCAGGCTGTTACACCAATTCTGCATGTGTGACAGATGATGTGACAGATGTCGTTGTTTCACAACATTTTTCATAAGCATGTTATGAAGTCAATTAGCCCAATGAAGTGATTAGATCTGGTGATGGTTGTAGAATTAATGGGCTTGACGTTATAAAGGCAGGCCACAAAGCCTTTGCTGTGTTTGCACAGTAACTCCTTTGTGACCTGACCTTGATTTTATGCTATGATAGATGCATTACTACATTGCAGTGGAAAATGGCAATTTTTTAGGATTTGCAAACATCCTGCCTTATGCGTATTAAAGAGGCAGGTTTTATTTTGCAAACTCTACCGAGGATTGCGAAAGAAGGGATGGAAGCCTCTGAGGGAGAGCAGACCTCCGTCTATTTTATTTGCATTTTCACACTCCGACTTTGCAGTGTCTGTCCCATAAATGGACAGCGACTGCAATTAATAAAAAGGTATAATGAAGATGGCCATCAATGGAGAACATGCAGTGAGTGGTCTGTCTGCCCCTCAGGCTGCCAGCATCTGAGTTTCACAAAGTGGAAACTGTCCATAACGGACAGCTTTCACCTTTGTCAATTGGTGCAAATCAATAGTTTGTGACTAAAATTTAAGCTGCAAACCATTGATACATGTCATTAGATGTTGTTAGATAAGGTGATCCCCATTTCATATCTCCTATTCCTAGTGCTCCACAATGAATCGTAATGTGTACGTTACAAATCGACTTACGACTTGTGATATATATCTTCGATACATTGCATCTTTAGTGTAATTACAAAGCCATTTATGTTGCATCCTATAGGCTTTGCAACAGTAAAACCTTATGTAGATCGGTCCGATATATTTTCACAGTGTGCTCCATTATTAATTTGATGGTGTCCGTGTTTCTTTTTTTTCTCTTCTTCATCAATTTTTAGGTCTGATGTTAGCCAGAACCTTTTGACTGTACAAAAATTATATGTACAATATACTTGTTTATTGAGAGTTTCATCAAGTCCTCTTCATCCATTGGTCTGTTGATGGGCCATTCATGCTTTATCTTACGCCCACTACAGCAAACATCATGGGGCGGTGGGTCAGCCTAGTTAAGTGATTGGTTATCTTCTCTGTGAGTGATGGCATTCTCCTTTTTCATAAGGAACCACTTAAAAAGTAGTTCTCTTAAATGCCAGGCAATCCTATGGCAATGTGTGTTTTTTCAGACCAAAAAGTAGTTTTGCTTGTAGTCTAAAACTCTTTTAAATTGACACAGGCACAGCAGCCCCCCCTAACAATAACGTTTTACAAAAACCATGACAAAAAAAAAACAAGCACGGCCAAAGATCAAAGGTTGGCAGCAAACTCTAGGCCTGTTGGTCTTTCCAATGCCTGTTTTACAATGTTGGGTGATAAAAGGAGGTAGAAGGGCACATCCTTCCCTCTTTACTCTGCTTCTAGTTTACTAACCTCTCACCTGTGCTTGCTGTGCCCTACCCTCCTCATATCTCCCTTCCTCTGCCAGTGCATTTAGGGAGTAGAAACACATTTTTACTTTACTTCTGCAGAAACCTACTGCTACAGCCGATCACTGAGTTACAAAATTATTTCATTTCATATTGTTTTGTGTGTTTTATCTACATGCCCATGTAACTTATCTCATTAGCACTATTTTGGGATCTGAAGTTTGCATTGTACTACAGCAGTAATTTCAGACTTTTAAAAACGGTAATGAGAGTTCGTATAAATATGCCTGCTCACTACACTCACGTTATTCTCAGGATTATGTGCTACACTGTGAATGTCCATACCGTTTATTCAAGAATCGAGTTTTCTAAATGATGTACTGTGCCTCCCAGAGATGCAACCCAAAATGTTATGACCAGCCTGGTCATACTTTTTAAAAGGTCTTAAGTGTTCATTTTGTTCATTCTGGTTGGCCCATACCGGTTACCAGTACATCCATATCTTATTTTCAAGACAAACATCCCTGATTCTACAAAAGTAAATGTTAAAAAAACTGTCAAAGAAACCAAAATTACTCGGTTGCTATCCCAATGTTTCACGAGACCCACAATAGGAGGAAACGTTGCTGTTGTGCAAAGGGTAAGACAATCAGAAAGGAAGGTGTGAAGCAAAGCCACAGTGCAGCATGAGGCATGAAGAGCATAGCCATACAGGCCAAACCAAAGTGTGAAAATAAAAAAGCTGACTTTCGTTCATTCTGAAAATACAAGAGATTAAAACAATGGGATTTACTTTACACAGCACCTGAACATGAGCACAACACAACAAGAATTTTGATTTTGAAAGTTCTCCACCTCTTAGCACGATTTGGTTCCTCTCTGTATGAGGAGCAAAACAGTTGTTGCTACATTAACCAGGGTTTATTTACACTGTATTGGACATTTTAGAAAGTGGTCTCGTACTGTGAAAATTTAAATTTAGTGCTATCACAATGTCTAATAGTTATTACAAATTCTTAAGCGAGACATGCCAAGACAATCGTCTCCTGCACAGAAGACCACATTATCAATACTGTGTGTGGATTTAAAGGAGTCTAGAGTTTTTCTCCGCTCATTCAGTCTCCAGAGGTGTAACATTATTTAAATGTACATGCGCTAATTTGGAAGATGCGCTGATTTTGATTTCTGGGTTCTTTCCTTAAGAAGATTTGTTCTTCTCTGTATATTGGGGCAAAATCTTTGCTCAATTTAACTGTGTTTTTTAAAAAAACTGCGTAGGAGATTTTTAGTAAGAGATCTTTAATATTTATATTGCCAAATTTTTAAGTGTATGTTTTGGTGACATTGCAAGGAAGAATAGCTAGTATAAAGTCTTACTCGCGAGAGAGTAAGGCAGTCCGCTCCCGCACCATACACGGCAGACAGCTTATTGATGGCAAACACAGTACGTATATTATATGCAGTCTTCCTACAAGTAAAACCTTTCTGCTCTGGAAGGACCAAACCTTGCATCATAGGTGTTAATCATCAATATTAAAAGACAGTGATCTACATGGCTATGTTTTTAGACGGTCCTTTCTGGGTTAGGTAGGGCAGTTATAATTGCCTCATAGCACGACTTTGGCACAATGCCACTGTTCTACGCCTTTGCTAGCAAATGAAGCGCGATAAGGTAACTATAGGCTTTATAACATTTGGTGACGAGGCTGTCAGCTCCAAGTGCTTTACATGTCACAAGTTCATCTATAGTGTTTTTCTCCTCGTCTAGGCACAGTGGGGGTGCCAGACTCCCTGACTTCTCTTTCCAACGATGCAAAGGCTATCTCTTCCATGTATTTTCATAGGTGTGCTTGTACAATGGTCTCACGTGCCATGTACAATTGTGTGTAATATTTTGTGATGGACTCTTTACCTTCAAGTGAGTTGGACACCATTTGGCCCTGATCATTATGTTATGCTTTCGATGTCCTCTAAGCAATCAGGCCAGAGTTCTACCTGGACGTTCACACTCGCCATATACCCTAATCTGATTAAACTTCCTTAGTAACACAGTCTCTTGCTCCGCTAATACATGAAACGCATCCATGGCCGGCTTCAGATCTACTAGCATCTGTCCCTTATGTGGCTTACCCTGTAAAGTTCTCTCTAGATGCAATATTTTGTGTTCCCGCCTATGCATTTGATCTTAAATGTTCTTGATCACATCTGCCTGCTTAGATATGACTTCACCTTTTATTACCACTTTAAATGCCTTATACAATATGGAGCATGGGGCGACACTACCAATATTACTGTCAAAATATTTTGTGATGACTATAGTGATAACTTGCTTAAACACTGTATCTCAAAATGCATCAGACAGGAAGCGACACAGCCTCGGCATAGGCAATCTAGATTATATAACCATGTGCAGTAGGACTGGGGAGTGGTCAGATAACCTACTGGGGAGGTGTACTGCTGTCTGAATCCATCTCTTCAAGAGATTCGAGCACACCCAGAAATCAATACGTGAGAAGGGGCCATTAGCCACAAAAAAGTGTGTATATTCATTCACCTCTTCATGCAAGGCCCTTTAGACATAGAAGCATGATCTGAAGTTGTGTGTGTTCTAGCCCTTGCATGATCTAGTGCTGAATTAAAGTCTCCTCCCCTAAATGATATTTCATGCCTTTAGGTAGAGACATATGTTGTGAATTTCATCCAGTGGTTGACAGGGTGGCCATTGATAACATATTAGTAACTTATTGACAGGCCCAAGGAATATTATATACAACCATCTGTGGAGAAAAGAAAATAGAAACTTGAGCACATTTAATCATTGTCACTGAGATCTCCAAGGGTGTCTGGAAGTTTCTCCTCCCCATCACATACTTTTTATGTACACCTTTCTTTATCTGCTTTTTAGCAATGTTCATCTTGCGGACTTTCTCAGTGTCTTGTGGTAGTGAATATGTGTGTCCTTTCCTCCCATCTTGCTCTCAGTTTCGCTTGGTACATCGTGGTTTAGTGCATTTCTTACATTCACTATTTCTTTTAAAATACTGATAGAAAGAAAGGCTGTTTCCTTGATGTTGAGCCTTGCCCTTTTCTCTAGCCAGTTGTTGGACAGTATCACGATCTCTAAAACTTTGAAGTTTCATGATGACCAGGCACGGTGAGGCCCCTGAAGGGGGTCTGAGGCCCAGAGATCTGTGGGCTTTTTCAATTGTAAACAAGCTTAGACAGTTTGCCCAAATTTGTCAAAGAGTAATTTTTCGATGTAAGTTTTCATATTGTTGACAGCGGTAGACTCTGCCAAACCAGCAACTCTGATATTACAACGTCACGATCTGGCTTCCCGGTCTTCATTCTTTTTGTGAACAAATGTTCAAGGTTTTTCAAGTGACTTCAATGTGTTGGCTCCATGGGTATACAATAACCACACTAACCCCGGGAAGGTCCTGGGGGAGGGAACTAGAGGCATGGGGCACTAGGAGCAGGCAGCCTCCAACATCAAATGTTCATCACAAAATGAGCCGCTCCCAGTTATGTGACCAAGGTGCTCAAAGGTTACTATGTGAGTGTGGACATCTCACAAAAAGTGTAGGACTGGTCTCACACACCACCTGGTGTCATGCTTCATCATCGGCCAGTCCTCGCCCTCTAAAAACTAGGTTTGATAGAGGGCGGGCATACACCTGACGACAGGGATGCACTTCTAAACTAAGTGGGGGCCCATATAAAGTGAGTGAGGTTTAAAAACCATTACAGTTACAAAATTAATTTTAATGTGATAAGTAGCTGTATGGTACTAAAAACAAGTGAACGGTATGGTGGGGAATTTATTGTCCCCTTACTGTAGTGGATGTGGTCGACATGTTTCTGCCATGTGGCCCAAATGGGTCCGTGGCATTCATCAGGACCTTAAGGAAAAAAGGGGCTCCGTTCCCACCAAACCTGCGGTGGGAGGGTACCACTTTGTGGGGTGACCTATGTCACGCTCCACTATTCAGTTGCTCGTAGTAAAGCCTGAAAGACAAAATATACAATATAGTACAATGAGAATTACCTAGGTCACCTCATTTACAATGATAACCACATGCACAATGTTTAAAGTGAGTGGCTATTTGTGAAGAAATGTGACACTCATCTGTGCACATACTTAAGTAAAAACTTTATATGTGGGAGAATTATTCTCACATGTCTTACCCAAGAACAAGAGGGATATTGCCCCATGGAAGGAGGAGAGAGGGAGACCCCTGTAGTCAGACTCTAATGGGGACAAGATGGAGAAAAAAATAGGTAGCACCAATTAAAGTAATGATATAACATATTTCCAAAAACGTACACAGCCTTTAATTGCTCTAAACATGACACATTCCTGCATTCAATCGTGTTCACAACCATCCTCTTACTGCCTCAAGGTGCGTCTCTCACAGTTGCACCTAGATGTGTGCTCCTTGCCTCCCCGATGATGACTGGGTGTGGGAAGGAGCATTCTATTTATAGTGATCTTAATGGGGCAGTGCGTTGCTGAATTGTTTCCATAATTGAATAAGTGCCAGCCAGGATGTGGGATCCGGTGTTCCGTAGCGCGTTATTCACATATTCTGGTTTCGCTGCCTGACCAGCGCGTTGTGCTTCATCGCGTCGTCTCCGGCCGGAAATTGGAGAATCCGGTGTCTGGCCGGAAGACGGTGTTCAGGGATCAGGCATCTGCCTGGTTCAGGGTGCGCTAGTCGGAGCGACGCATGTGGGTCGGGCGTGGTGGAGACCATGTGTGCCTGTTGTAACGTGGAGTCAAGGTTTAAGCCGTGTCGATAGGAAAGAGCCAATGCGGAGCCTGCATGGCGTGGGCGTTGTCCCTGTTCTGGTCGGAGTGACGCATGTGGGCCAGGCGTGGTAGAGACCACGTGTGCCCGCAGTAACTTTAGAGTCAAGGTGTAGCCCGTGTTGACGGGAAAGAGCCAATCCGAAATCAATATGGCGGGGGCGTTGTCCCAGCCGCGACCTCATTGGCTGGAATGCGGTCGCGTTAAGGAACATGCTGTATTTCTGATTTTAAGCGATCATTGAACCATTGCAAAACCAATGTTGCACAAACCGCTTATAAGATAAGCGTAAGGAAACCTAAAGAATAGGCCCTATCATTTACTAGGAGTAAGTGAGATAAGTTATATCCCCACTTTCTGGACGTGTTGTGGCAGTTATAAATACACTTGTGACTCATATGGGTTAGATAAATACCTATACATACCATGGGGGTGGTTCACACTGTGTATCAGTTCTTGTATTTTTTAAGGAAGACCATTCCTAAAAGGAATAGGACCTTACCCATATTAGTAGAGTCTACTGGGCTGGGGTGGAAAGATGGTACCATCCCCCGGTGTCAGGTGCTTTTAAAGGAGCAGAACAAGAGGTACAGATAATTCAGTGCCCCATCTGTAACCATGGGATCTCGTCGTTGAGACCTTTTTCCCATGACCGGAGTCGGTATACCCACCGCTGTTCCCTGATGTGCAAGGGATTGGTCATGTCTGTTTTATGTTTTTTCATCACCTCCAAGACCACCCATTTCAAATCAGTGTCCTTATGGTTCTGTTCTAGGTAATGCCGTGTCAGTTTTGTATTGGTCTCCTTGCACCTGATGGTGCTCCGGTGTTCGTTTATACGGATTGTAATTTTTCTAGTGGTCATGCCCACGTACATGAGGCCACATGGGCAAGTGAGGAGGTATACTACATTCTCTGTGTTGCAGTTTCTGAAGTGTTTGAGTTTCCAAGGGTTGCAGGTGCCTATGTCCACTTCTTTGGTAGTAGTAGTTAGGGAGCAGGCAACACAGCCTCCACATGGGTAGTGTCCAGTGGGTCCCCGATGATTCCAGAGTGTTAGTTGTTCTTCTCTGTCCTGATGTGGAGTCTTTGCATGTACTAACTCATCCCGTAGGTTCCTACTTCTTTTAAATGCAAACAGGGGGGGTTCCCATTGTTTTTTTGCGCTGTTCAGCAAGTGCCAGGTCCTCCGTATAATGCTTTGGATGGTATTGGATACGGGAGTGTATGTTGTTACACAAACAATTCTGTTCGTTTTTTCTTTGGTTGTGCTTTCTAACAGGGCGTCCCGGTTATTATTTCTGGCCCTCTTCTTAGCTTTTTTGACCATTTCCTGGGATAATGTCGATCTAGTAGTTTCTTCTCCAGTTGTTCTGCTTGTTCAGTGAACGTTTCGATGTTTGAGCAGTTCCTGCGCACCCGAAGGAACTGTCCCACAGGAAGGTTCTGTCTAAGAGCCCTTGGGTGGTAGCTTTCGTAAAGGAGCAAGCTATATTTGTCCGTAGCTTTATTGTGTACCTTGGTGTGGATGCCTTCTGATGTCATAGAAATGTCAAGGTCTAGGAAGGTAGCTTGGTCCTTGTCGATGGAATGAGTGAACTTTAGATGTTCGTCCTTGCTATTAACCCATTGAACGAATCCTTCTGCTTCTTCTTTGTTTCCACACCATATGATGAACATGTCATCTATATAACGCTTCCAGGTTTTTATCTGAGCTGCATATGGGTTATTCTGATTCAGGATATGGTCCTCCTCAAACTGATGCACATAAAGGCACGCCATGCTAGGGGCGAAGGTGCTGCCCATGGACGTGCCTTTGATTTGATGGTATATCACATCCTCAAATTCAAAATAGTTCTCTATCAGTGCTATCTCAGCGCACTCCATGATAAAATGCAGAGGGGTGGTAAACTCCCAATCCATGTCAAGTAAGATCTGCTCCACGACTGCCAAGGTGCGTCTCTGTGGGATGCTGGTGTACAGCGCCTCTATATCCATCGTGATGAAGAGGTCCTCCGTTGTATTAATCTCCAGGTCACGTAAGAGGCATAAGACATCCTTTGTGTCCCTCAGGTAAGAAGGTGACCTTTGTACAATAGGTCTTAAAAACCAATCGCAAAACTGCGATAAGGGTTCCAGGATGGAGTTGATGCCGGAAACTACCGGTCTTCCGGGTGGGGGCATTCGATCTTTATGAATCTTCGGGAGGGTATAGAACCTTGGGGTTCTCGGATCTTCATTGTAAAGGAATTCTGCCTCGTGTCTAGTAATCCAGTTGTTACTAAGACCCTTGTCAATCAAACATTTGATTTTATTCGTGAGACGGATAATGGGGTCACTGGGGTATATTTTGTAACTGATAGAGTCAGAAAGAAGGCGTTTGCATTCCTCTTGATACATTGCCTGATTCATTACGACAATGGCTCCCCCTTTGTCCCCTGGTTTTATAATCAGATCGGTGTTGTTCTTGAGACCTTGGAGTGCAGAACGTTCACCTTTTGTAAGGTTCTGGAAACCCCTTGTGTTCTGGAAGTTGATCTTCTCCACTTCTTTTAGAACCGCTTGCTCAAAGGTTTGTATATGGCATGGGATTGTTTGCATCGGGGGTACAAAGGTTGACTTTTTCCTGAATCCCGTGTTGTTATTGGTAGTGTCATCCTGCTCATCTCTGGAGTCCCCAAAGTGGTTCCTGAGTTAGATTTTTCTAAAACTGAGCCAGTTCCACGTTCAATGTGAATGGGTCATTGTTAGGAGTTGGGACGAACCCCAAGCCTTTAGAGAGGACCTTCTCTTCATCCCTTGAAAGTGTGTGATCACTGAGGTTTACAATGTTTGTTATTCTCTGCTGGTTGTTGGGCCGTTCCCCCTCCCCTTGCTCCGGGTCACCACTGAGTTGGGTGTCTGGTCTTCCCATTGTATTCTTGTGTTTTGTCTTTTTTGTCTTCCTCTGCCTCTGCCTTTGCCCCTGTATAAAAAAGGCTGTGGACCTTGTGGGAAGCCAAAGCCTGGTGGGTAGTATGGTTGTTGCCAGAATCCAAATTGAGGCCCTGGTGGGTGCATCATGGGTTGACGGAAGTTCTGTTGTTGCCTGCCGTATTGGCCCCCAGTGCTTTCGTCGCTACTGCTGTCACTTGCACTTCTCTCCTCTCCAGAGCTGAATGTCCAGTTCTGTGGGGTTGGTCTGTAGCGCTGTTGTTTCTTACCAATCTGTGGTTGTGGTGGTCTCTCATAATATTCATCCATGATATACGGGTAAACTGTTTCTCGGCTGAATTTTTGAACGTCTTTCTTCAGCTTAGTGATTTTCGATTGAGTTAAGTACTTTTGATATTCCGTATGGTCTTTATTAATTTCCTCTAATTTCTTTTTGAACACTGATATGTAACGATGTTTTAAGCCGGCTCTCACTCTGCTGGATCTCGACCAATAGGGCATCGGCCAATTGATGATCAATACAAGCCAGTCTTTTGTACACTTCCACGCAATGCATGACCAATTAGTGCGAAACTCTTTATTATTAAGAAAGAGTCTAGGCTCATTCGTGATGATGAGTCCCCTTGGTGCGCTGTTCTTTCGCAAATATTCTGTCATGAAAGCCCAGTGTAGGGCTGTGCGGATCTGTTCTTTGTTTTTGGTTGAGAGCGCTTCCCATTCATCTGAATTTTTTACCGTTTGTGCTACCACCGTCTCTGCTAATAGAGATGGTGCCCTAAGTATTTCTGCTATTGTCTCCTCATCGAATGCCAGTTCAGTAGCCATGTTAGATATAAGTACGGGTAAGATAGCCCAATCTTAACTTTGAGATGCTAAAGAATGATATAATTTCACATGTCTTACCTCTTTTTCTTAAGGCACATGTTGCTGTCTGATCCGCAGTGATCAGTACAACCCCACTATTGGTTGGATATACCCCTAACTAAGTTCCCACAGCCATCAGCTGTACAAATATTATAACCACACTAACCCCGGGAAGGTCCTGGGGGAGGGAACTAGAGGCATGGGGCACTAGGAGCAGGCAGCCTCCAACATCAAATGTTCATCACAAAATGAGCAGCTCCCAGTTATGTGACCAAGGTGCTCAAAGGTTACTTTGTGAGTGTGGACATCTCACAAAAAGTGTAGGACTGGTCTCACACACCACCTGGTGTCATGCTTCATCATCGGCCAGTCCTCGCCCTCTAAAAACTAGGTTTGATAGAGGGCGGGCATACACCTGACGACAGGGATGGACTTCTAAACTAAGTGGGGGCCCATATAAAGTGAGTGAGGTTTAAAAACCATTACAGTTACAAAATTAATTTTAATGTGATAAGTAGCTGTATGGTACTAAAAACAAGTGAACGGTATGGTGGGGAATTTATTGTCCCCTTACCGTAGTGGATGTGGTCGACATGTTTCTGCCATGTCCGTGGCATTCATCAGGACCTTAAGGGAAAAAGGGGCTCTGTTCCCACCAAACCTGCATTGGTTGGGTACCACTTTGTGGGGTGACCTATGTCACGCTCCACTATTCAGTTGCTCGTAGTAAAGCCTGAAAGACAAAATATACAATATAGTACAATGAGAATTACCTAGGTCACCTCATTTACAATGATAACCACATGCACAATGTTTAAGTGAGTGGCTATTTGTGAAGAAATGTGACACTCATCTGTGCACATACTTAAGTAAAAAACTTTATATGTGGGAGAATTATTCTCACATGTCTTACCCAAGAACAAGAGGGATATTGCCCCATGGAAGGAGGAGAGAGGGAGACCCCTGTAGTCAGACTCTAATGGGGACAAGATGGAGAAAAAATAGGTAGCACCAATTAAAGCAATGATATAACATATTTCCCAAAATTTCCATGGGTATACAGCCTTCCTTAATGTTGTGTATATGCTGTTCAACCCCATCTAGGCGAGAGTCTTCTTTGTCTAATCAACCCTGCATCAGATCCAAGCAACAGGTGTGATTGTCTAGCTTGCTGTCTATTGCTCTCAAACTGCACTTCATTTCGAGCAGCAGGGCCTTCACATCGGCTCCGTCCCCCGCAGTGGCCTTGGTGCGCCCAGGGCGTCTATTGCTTCTGTGTCTCATGGAGTCTTATTCTGAACAGGTTATTTTGGTTCAAATGTTATTTTGCCCTATCAGGCCTCACTCTTCCCCATCTTTACTACTATTGCCGGGTACACTTAAAGACTATAGCGTGCAATTGAAGATGGCTCATTCTCATCATGTATCAATTCAACAGAAAGCCGCCTCTGCAGAGCTATTTTAATCCAAGTGCTCACCTCACTATTATGAAACTATCATTAGTTTTCAGCCAGCTCACCAGGGCTTTGAATATCTCATATGCCCTCCCAGTCATCAACGCTGTAGGCCATAGTAAAAGTGCAATCAGCCATGGGGAATCAACCTGATGGTCGTCTCAGTTTGAACTGGGGGTCTTTCATTTCAATATTGTATAAGCCTCTGGTGCTGAAAAAGCATATCCAAAGTCCACAAAGAATGCCCCCTCTGTAGCACACCCTCCGTCACTGAATAGGTGCGAGCCCCAGCATGGGCACACTCTCTGTAGCCACTGTGTCAGTCCTTTAGTTAGTGCAAAGCCTCACTTCTGTTTATGTCATGGCAAGTTTGGCCCTGCATCAGTGCCAGGGCCAGTCAATCATTGTTGTGGCGGTGAGGGGGGTGGGGGAGCACCGTAAGCTAGGTTTGGCAACTCAGCTGTCCCGGCCTCTGAGGTGACACACGACATTGGTGCTGTGCAGTGCTCCAATTCTGCTCTAGCCAGTCAGTCAGGGTGCCACCACGCTCACCCCAGCCCCAGAGGAACATTACCGGCATGAGGTCTTCAAATGCCTGCAAATGGACTCGTCACCCGCGCGGGACTCGGAGCTCTGCAAATACATGGCCATCTTAGGGGGTACATGAGTATTGCCATCCTCCTTCTTTTCTACTGACTATCATCAGGTCTTTGCCAGATGCACACTGGAGTGTTGGTAGCATAATAGTGTATGTCTGTCTTCAACTCTTGTGCACTTTGCAGAAAAACGCTATGTTTGAATTTACAACAAAAATTGACTTTTTTCCAAGCGCAACAAATTCATACTATTTTGCCCTCAAGAAGCAAGGCTTAATTCAAAAGGACAGGGCAAGGCACCATGGGGCATATTATCAAGAACGGCGTTAAAAATTATCGCCGGTTTAGCGGCAGAAAACTGCCGCTAAAGCGGCGATAATGGGCTTGATAATATGCCCTTGAGAATTCCAATAGAAGTCCATGTTCTGGTGTGAACATGGGCTTCTATTGGAATTCTCCAGGGCATATTATCAAGCCCATTATCGCCGCTTAGCGGCAGTTTTCTGCCGCTAAACCGGCGATAATTTTAACGCCGTCCTTGATAATATGCCCCCATGCCTAAAGGTTCTAGGCAGACCACTTCAAAATACTCTTAGTGTATTCATCCAATATTATTTTATGTTCTGTGTATAATAGTGATGTGGATAAAACAAGTACATGTAGGTGTTACTACTCAAAGCAAGGAATACACATTCATGTCAAGAATCTTCTTTGAGAACCCTAGCCACATTCCTACTATTACACACATTTATATTATTTTACCTTGTGCAATTAATCAAACACATAGTTCCGATTTACAGAAATGGCATCTGCAGCTTTTTCTGACTGAAAATATCACTTGTGACTTTGAACAATCTTCCACTATGCTGTGTTTTCAGTGCTAAGAAATCTGAAGGTTATGGGGAAGAAAAGTGGGCATTATGGCAAAGTTGCCATACAAAATGTGTGTTTGACCTTATGAGAAAGGGGATTATTAGCTGGAGTGGATTGTAGTCCATCACAAGTAATATCGTCACTATTCTTGTTAGGTCCAGTAAAGGTTTCAGTAATTTGTACCTAGCTCAACCACTGAAAGCTATGGCCAGAGTAGACAGGCCTAACATAGGAAAATGTGAGAAGCATTTAGAGGTACCAAAGCAGTTGAAAAGTCAAAAACACAAAACTATAGAATTCCCACTCCAATTTATAAAAATAGAGAATAATGAATTTTACTGAAGAAAATGACACCAAAACGACAAAAATCCAGTTCGGGGAACCAGTAGATATTAATTTTCAGTCAGTCAGTGAAGACTTAGGGCCAGATGTACGACCCTATTTTGCATGCGCAAACGGGTTTGCGACCCGTTTGCGCATGCAAAATCTAATAGGGCCATGTACAATCCCTATTTAGCGAGTCGCAATTTTTTTGCGAATCGATAAATAGGAATTGTGAGTCGCTATTAGGAAGGGGCATTCCAAGGGCGTCCCTTCCTAATAGCGAGTCAGAGGCCTATGTAAGAATATTTTGCGAGCCCAATTGCGGTTGCAAAACACACGCAATTTACCGCCCTCTTCAAGAGGGTGGTAAAGCACTCGCAAATGGGAAGGGGTCCCCAGGGGACCCCTTCCCCTTTGCGAAAGCAGGGGAAAATACTTTTTAGGGGCAGGCAGTGGTCCCAAACGTTTTCGTTTCATTTTTCTTTTTTTAAATGCATCCTGTTTTCCTTTAAGGAAAACGGGCTGCATTTAAAAAAAAAAAAACTGCTTTATTTAAAAGCAGTCCTAGACATGGAGGTCTGCTGAGCCCAGCAGGCCACCATACCTGTGAGGGCCAGCCAGTCCTAATGGGGTTGCAAATTGCGAGTGCCTCATTAATATGCATGAGGCATGCAATTTGCGACCCCATTAGGAATCGCTGACAGTGTCTCAGACACTGTTGTACATGGCATTTAGCGACTCGCAAATTGCGACTCACAATTGGGCGCAATTTGCGAGTCGCTAAATTGCATGGTCGTACATCTGGCCCTTAGTCTCTTTTCTGTAAGTCAGATTCCTTCAACAGGTCCAGGGTGCAGGCTGTAGCTGGAGATGGTTTGATGTTGCCAGATGCGGGTTGGCATTGGGCCCACTAAATCAGATTTGCTGCCTCAGAGAAAAATGCCGGAGAAGCTTCAATGAAGTCAGGCCCACTGGTGATAATCATCGGACATTGGTTTGGCACTTGGTCTTGGTCTTTTGTTGATTCTCCATGCAAATCCTCCTAAGTGCTCTTCCTGAGGGCTCCGGGCCCTCAGGAAAAGCACTTAGTGGCCAGGACTCACTCAAACAGAAGGCACAAGCAGTTTCTAGGGCAGGTCCAGTTGAAACTGCTCAGCTTGGAATTGCAAGAAAGTGGGCTTCTTTCAACTTTTGCCTCTCTTTTAACAGGAGGTCAGTGAGCTTGCCCCTGGAGTCTACTTCTCAGTCCTGGGTGCAGGTAGGACCAGGTCCAACCCTTGGGGCCTCACAGGTCACAGCAAAAGGTGCAGTCCTTCTTCTGTCTTCCACAGGTCCAGAGCTGTTCTGAAAAGGGTGCCCAGGGGTGCCACTTTTATGCCTAGCACTAGCCTTGTTTTCCTATGGTTCAGCTACCCCCTACTATAATGAAAATAGCTTTTGATGCCTTTTCACTAAAAGCAAAAATGCTTTACTTTAAACCTTTACATGTCCTATTCTTAAATATCATGCACCCTGCCTTACGGGCACTCAAGGCTAACATAAGGGGTGACCTATTAATATTTAAAAGAGGAATTTAGGCTTGTCAAACAGGTTAATTTTGATAGGTCAAATTTGCAGTTTCAACCAGCACAGCCAGGCTACTGGTGGTAGGCCTGCAGTCATGTTTTGTGTTGTCACTTTAGTGGTAGCACAATTGTTGCTGCAATCCAATAGTGACATTTAACTTGTAGGCCCTGGGTACACTTGCTACCATTTACTAGGGACGTATAGGTAAGTAAAGTTTGTCAATTAGGAGTAGAGACAAATTCAAAATGTTTTAGGGGTCCGAACACATGCACTGTGGCCTGGGTAGCAGATTCCCAGGACACAAAGTTAAAAAACAGCAGCATCAGTCCAAACAAATGGGTGTGATTATGCCAAAAAGAGGCATTTGCTTGCATACCTACACTTTCCATACTTTGTTTAGCATTCACAAATATCTTTCATAACCATTTCCAGCCTAGAAATATGAAAATTGGCCACACATGTTTCGTCCATGGGAGAGACAAGTCACACACTTGATCTGAGCTATGACTTTGCTTCCACACCACAATTCAAAGGATTCCATACATGTAAAGTGTTTCAATAAAGAAGCCTATGCCTCATATTTGTTAGATTGACCTGAGCAGCAAGACAATCCACACAGACAATGTGTTAGGTGATGAATTTAACAAATCAACCACACAAAACACATCACAAATAAAAACAACTAAAAGGAAGTACGAAGGGAATCATTCATTCTGGGTCGGACTCTCCGGAAATTCCACATTTCTTCCCAGAGCTTCACCTACAGATGTTGGCTGCTTCCAGCAGTCATAATACCAGGTTGAAACAAAACAAGTTTGCCTTCCCGTAGATCTCATAATTCGGACGGCACAGGCAAATACCACTACCGGCCCCATCAGAATAAAAAAAAGGACTGTAGTACTGAATTAACTTCTGAAGAAACATATTATACAGCATTGTTGGATCTGTCAACCTTAGGGTGGTCTTCCACCAATATCTTTGCTGTTTGCCTTCGCGTTTTGCTGAATCTCTTAGTTGGCCTTAGGACTCTGAGCACTTTATCACTGCTAATTATTACTAAAGTGCATGTGCTTCTTCCCTAAACATATGTGTAATTGGTATATACCTGATTGACATATCAAATTTATTTGTAAGTCCCTTGTAAGGTTGTATACCATACACCCAGGGCCTGTAAGTTAAATGCTACCAGTGGGCTGCAGCACTTATTGTGCTACCCACAGAAGTAGCCTTTCAAACGTGTCTCAGGCCTTCCACTGCAGTGCCTGTGTGTGCAATTTACTGCCACTTCAACTTGGCATTTAAAACTACTTGCCAAGCCGTAAACTCCCCTAAGGTTGGCCCCAGGTAGCCATGAGGGCAGAGTGCTATGTAAGTAACCGGCAGGACATGTACTTGTATGTTTTGCATGTCCTTGTAGTGACAAATAGCCTATTTCGTTTTTCACTACTGTGAGGTCTACTCCTCTCATAGGTTAGCAATGTGAATTCCTTAATACACTTTTAACCTGTAATTCCTGATTAGAGAGGAGTAGCTTTTTCATGTTTCATATGTTTGGAATGGTATTGGAATGGTATTGATAAATCCTACTTATTGCTGAAGTTGGATTTAACATTACTAAACTGAATGGGGTTCGAAATGCGTCAACAGTTTTTTTCATTGGCCAAATAAGTGTTCTAAATTATGTACTACCACTTGGGCTCACAACCAATTTTCTCTATTGTATAACGAATACAGTGAGCTCAGTAGGGTCACTATTTGGTCATTGCCTCTGTGAATAATCAAAAACATTATCTAACAAGATACTACTCAGGGGTGTTAGGTTTGGATCAAATTTGAATAATATACAGAACCTGAGCCACAATTGTCTTGTATGTCATTTTTGTTTTTAGTGTTTGTAATGTATCTCATAAAATATTTTGAATGTCATTTATTAGTTCGTTTGTGATTCCAGTGTATATATCTGTAAAGCTTTCTATGTATCAAAACGTAAAAATTGTTTCTCAATATTTTGCATTGAAATGAACCAAAAGATTGAAATCAAGCAAGTAAACTTAAAAAAAAAATTGGTGGATCATACCAATTGGGTTGTGTGATCTTTGGAAGAAGGTATGAATGAATGGTGATCAGTATTGGCATTTCTTGCGGTGTTTACTTTTAGAAAGTGAACATTTCTCTGCACTTACTGCTCTGTGTTCCTGACAGCCTGTCTCCAATACACGTCTGGAGTGGGTGCCAGCTACACTTTCTGCATTCCCTGTAGACAGCCACAACACAGGAAGGATAGGTGTGTCTGAGTTCCCATCTCCATACGTCTGCATTCTGATGGTCTTGCCTGGTCAGGATGCTAACACTTCACTTGTATAGGTAGTGTCTTGTTCCCACACAAAGGGTTGATTTACCCCTCATACATAGCCTGGCAGACAAGACTGGGCTGAAAGGGATACCTGTGCACTTCAGGGAGCACCCCCACATTAAAGACACTTTTTGGTATAAGTACTGGGTCTCTGACCCCCTTAAAGCATAAACTTCTGGATCTTAAACTTAACCTCTGTCAGAAAGACTGCTGTGCTTCTCAACGGACTCAGCTGGACTGCTGATCTGGAAGGCCTGCTTTTCTGTTTGTTGCCCTGCTGCCTGCTACTCTCTGACTATGCTGAAGGAGAGCTGGACTCTGCCTTCCCACCAATTGATTTCCAAGGGCTTGTTGGCTTGCCTCCTGTTGCTTCAGACTGAGGGATATCAAAGTCTCTACCCCATATCATATGCCTGGCTCACAGGAAGTGGCCCAGATACTTGCAAGACTGATTCTGATGCATCTCGGTTGCAGGAGTAAAATTGGCGCATCACCTCGGAACCAGCATTTTGCCTCCAGAGATTGATGCATCGGACAGCGTATCGCCGCTGCTGCAGCTTGGTGAGATCGTCGCCTTCCCTTGACTGCGTTGCAGAAACCGACGCATCGCTCGACACCTCTCGACTCCGGCACCCATCTTTGCAAGTGACGCATCGCCTTCATGGAGAAGATCGACGCAACTCGTTGTTTGCGACCAGGAATGGTACTTTGATCACTGGGGCCTGTATGGGTCCTGTAGCTGGCTGATGCTCTATCACTGTCGGTCCGTACTCTGACTTCGACCTAAAGTAACCTTTTCAGTGCTACTTGCTTCTAAGCGCTTTAATGCAGTTATTCTTTTAAAACTCATTATCTTAACTTCTATACATTTGATTTTTGTCATTTGTTTATAATTTAATAATCTATTTTTGTAAACCTGTGTGGAGTCTTTTTGTGCTGTATTCATTGTGTTAGTGTGTGTGTGCTGCACAAATACTTTACACATTGCCTCTTTAGATAAGCCTCACTGCTCTGTGCCAAGCTACCAGAGGGTGAGCACCGGCTATCTTTTAGTGTGTATCTAGCTTCCCCTGACTAGAATTGTGGCTTCTGCTTGGACAGGGTGCATACCTTTGCCAACCAGAAACCTAATTTCTAACAAGCACCTTCAAAATATGCTTATGGCCACATTAAACTGTTTAAATTGACTAATTAGTAAAGGAAGAGAGAAAAGGGTTGAATTGAGTGTAAAATAGCACTATATCCTTGAAATGTTCTTTATAAATGGCGCACAGTGAGAACTCACACTTCCCTCATTGTGAACTTTTAAAGGTGATAATTATTGAAGAAAGAGGGCAGTAACGAAAACATTATTAGCAGGTCTAACAAGCACTCTAAAGGGAAAAAATAACTGGGAACTCGACAAACTTGGAAATGTACGAAGTGTCATTTAGGAAGAGTTATGAAAGGCTGGAGGTTTCAACCAGCCCTGACAAGAACACATTGTAAGATTTGTTTCGAAATTTTCTAATGAGTCTCTGTGCCCTAACATTGTTACATTATTACACTGCATGTTTTTCGTTGTAATAAATGTCGCTTAGATGCAGCTTTTGTCTGTCTACAAATATGCACGCTCAAAGATCAAAGTAAAATCTTGAAATCTATTTTGTATCACTGAGGAAGTATTGGAATTTTCTGTACACCAAAACTTTAATTTGTTAAAAAAAAACTATCAAATCACAATGCAGTGAATGACATGCCCTTTCAAAATGTCAAGTGAGATTTGATTTTTATTTAGTCTTGACAAAATATTATTTCCCGCATACAACTAAACTCACACAGTTAAAAAGACAACACATTTTAAATGCCATCCAGGTGTACAAGAATAAAGGGAAAGCATTTGCAGCCAGCATTGTACTGAATATAACATAAAAGTAAATACTATGGCCCTCATTACAGTTGCACGGAATGGAATCCCCAGAGGGAATACCTCTCCGGGAGTTTATAAGGTGCCCGGTGTGGTATATTACTGTTACTTCTCAGGCTCTACATCGGGCATTATTACATTGTGGGAGTTATATCAGGGTCTTTACATCATAAGGAGTTTTTATGGCTCAGGTGTCGGCAGTGTATAGAGTTATACACCTTATATGAGGACATATTTTCTAAGTTCTCAAATAGTGACAAAGCACTTTTAAATTATTTGATATCTTTATGTTTATTATCCAATTGATCACTTAATATGTTACACTTAGGGGAGAGAATGTGGCGTTACGGCCAGAGCTGCAGACTTTGCAACTGGGGAACCAGGTTCGAGTTTTGGCATCAACTCGACATCTTGTGATTCTAGGCAAATCACTTAATCTCCCCATGCCTAAAACCAAAATTAATGTGTCCTTGTATAATGTAACTGATGCTCATGTAAAGTACTCCAATACCTTCGGGTCAAGTCTGCTCTATATAAAACTGTACAAAAACAAAACAATGAAGTGTTTTGCACACTGCTGTGATTGAGCTATACTTGGGCGACATTTGGGTGATATATGTGCTACATTTTGGCTCTTTTCTCTCTGATGACCATCTTGGGAGACTTATTTGTTATGAAGCTCTCTAATTCTATGTCAGGACCAGAGGTGAGGATTATGCATTTCTTTCTTCACTTTATCAAACCAGCAGCCTTCAGATAACATAAGTAAGAAAAAAAAGTAGAGACTACATATCCCATGAAGCTCTGGGCAATGAGTCTCTATAACAACCATAGTCCAATCATAACACAGTCTAATGTATATAAATGTGTGATGTCCCTTCCTGTTCCTCTTTCTTCACTGCTTGTCAGTTAAGTCACTGCCTTATTGACTTTTACTCATCAGATTATTAAGTGCTTAGTGCGTTTTAATGTGATTTTATTATTGCTGATTACTGTATTGTCCGTTCGGGATATCATCACTTGGTAGGCTTTTAGCTTGCGCGTGCTCAACAGCACTGTGCAGGTCCTCTGGGAGCGCTGTTTCGCTCCCACTGTGGACCTGTCAGGCGCATCACGTCCTGCTGGAGCAGCTCAGCACCGCTCTCATCTGCTCTGTTGGGGAAGCCCTGCTGAGGATTTTCCCTCTGGGATTCCCTCAGGGCTTTCCTGTCAACCCTCGCTACGACACCGCTGCGGTGGTTGATTTCCCTCACATGTGCAGATAAATGGCTGACAGCCCACCTGGTGGCAATTTACCCATATTACACCCTGATCCCAGGTTTGTTGAGCACTTGCGAGGGGGCTGCCCAGTGCATTGTTTGGGACATTATTTTACTTCTGTATTGTGCTCCCACCCTCATTTTAAATGGAGTCCATTAGGGACCATAAATATGCCTCTTTCTAAGAGACAGAAGAAGAATGCCCCCTGGGCCTCCCTCCAGGGGTGGATAAAGTGCTATCCAGGGGCTCCAGTGGTGGATCGACCACATGGACGCCTGGAATGGGAGAGCGATCTTCGGAACGACGTGGTACATTGTCATAGAATCGTATGCCAGCTGCCAGGGCTGCGGGGCCAAATGCGGCGATGTGACCGTGGGAGGCAGATGGTTGTAGGAGGAGCTGCGATTACACATCAATTGCCTATCCAGATCCTTCGTGGTCAGATCCCTCACCAGGGACCTAGTATCCTGCTGTAGTCTGTTGCGGCTGGACAACGTCTCGGCAGTCTAATACATCAAGCAGTTGGGAGGCACTTGCTCGAAGACCCTGTCAGATATGGCAAAGAACTTCTGGCACTCTTGCCTGCAGAAGCAGATCTCAGTAACTGTGGAATACCTTCTGGGGATCCAGAATATGGTGGAGGACTGGAACTCTAGGTACTTCACAGACAGCAGTGACTGGTAACTGGATCGCACACCTTTCCTGGCCCTGATGGACAGATGTGGTCCTTGAGACTTGGACCTCTTTGCATCCAGACTGAACCATCAGTTAGCACGATACGTGAGCTGGCGCCTGGATCTGGAGGCAGTAGCAGTGGACGCTTTCCCCCAGGTTTGGTCATGGTACCATCCGTATGCCTTTTCACCATTTATGATGATTCCCAGAGTACCGGCTCAGGTCAGACGACATACAGCATTACTGGTCATGGGATCTCCCGATAGAACTGCCCTTATTCTCTTCGATCCTCCAGGACCATCAAGGTTCAATGGTTCTGCAGGAATATCTCTCCCTCATGTCATGGAGGATTTCTGGAGATGTTGGAAAGACAATCCCCTTTCAGTAGATGTTGCAAGCTTCACCCAACAGGCTTGGGCTACAGGCACCATCAAGCGATATCGCTCGGCTCGGAGATGATGGCATCATTGGTGTTTGGAGATACATCTGGATCCTTTGGGGCAGAAGTTACTCATATACATTTTGGCAGAATTGGCACAGTCAGGTCTGGCATACCTTATAGTCCACTCTTTTAGGTCAGCCACCTCAGCCAGATATGATACCATTGACAATGTGAGGGTTGGGGAACACCCTTGGGTTTGTAAGCTGATGAAGGGTATTCGACTCTCTAAACCACCGGAGCCAGATATTCTGGCCTGTGGGATGTTAATGTAGTATTAAACTCATCTTTAGTTGGCAAGATAACCATTATCTGTCACGAAAAGAGCTTCCTGAAAAACTGGCCATTTTGTTATGTCTAATCTCATGCAAAATATTGTCGGATGTGAGGGCATTGGATATGTCAACTAAAGTTTTCACATCAGAAGGGGTCACGTTTACCATCTCTAGAAGGACTAAGATTAATACCAGTTCAGTATCATATCCTGCATCTACTGAGAACCCTAAGTTATGGTGGTAAGATGCATTAAGGCATACAAGGATATGGCAACCGACATCAGACCTGCAGGTGAGAGGCAACTGCTGATTGCCCTGAAGAAATGATTTAAGGCTGTATTCTCACCTTCCATTGCCAGGTGGGTACGATGGATCATGGCGGAAGCTGGTGTTGATATACAAAAGTCTGGGGCTCATTCCACAAGGGGAGGCATGGCATCTAAGGGCATACAGGTAGGTGGTAGACTGAAGGACATCATGAGTGCAGCAGACTGGTCATTCAAGTCTATCTTTAAGAAGTGTTACTTCAAACCCATTTCGGAGTCAGCAACTTTGTTGTTAAGTAAGCTTTGAACATCCATAAACCTCGCCTCCGGTTCTGACATAGAATGAAAAATGTCTTAGCTAATGCGAAGGAAAGTTTGAATTCTAATAAGGACAAGGGAGCAAGGATTATCCCATCTGAAAACATCACAGTGTGATCTCCTGACCCTCCCTATGATACCTCGCTATCAGTAAGTAAGATTAATAATTGATGTAAGTAATGCAAGTTGATATCTGGTTACCTTGGTTTGATGTTTTTCTCACTCACACTGTAAAATATTCAATGCAATGAACGTACACACAAGACAAAGAGTTTATGTAAAACATTTGTGAAGAATTGGATAAAGTGGATTACCTCTCTGTTTTTGTAGGTAATGATCAGAAATTCAAATAGGCCATACAGGCAAATAGGTCAAATTGACCTATTTGCCTGTATGGGTTGTTGGGGGGGAGGGGGGTGGTTGGGTTTGGGGGGGTAGGGGTTTTTCACAGCATAGTAGAGCACTACGTATGAGGAAATTTTCAGGTAAAAGGTTTAGGAAATCCAGAAGTTGGTCTTTTTGTAAAGAAGAAGGGACGGAGGCGAGCCTAGCTCGGAGAAAGAGGCGTAAAATAAGTATTAAATTCAATGCAGGACGGCAATCATTTAAAGTTATTTTATGACTTTCATGAATCTTAAGATCGTATCTATCAATATCTGTGGGCTTAATGACCAAGCTAAGCGACAAAGGTCTGCAATAATACTGAAAGCTCTACGTGCTGACATATTATGCGTACAGGAGACGCACATAGAGCATACTAGAGCTGGGATTTTAGAACAATTAGGCTTTAGATTGTTGGTGGCTACAAAGCAAGGCACTAAAACCAGAGGGGTAGCTATCCTTACTCGTAGGAAAGATTTAATAGTTAAAAGGACACTGTCAGATAGGTGGGGATGATGGGTTCTAGCAGAGTGTGGGTTTGCTGGGGAATTATTCACTGTGTGCTCGCTGTATGACTCAACAGCTGATGATCCTGAGGTATTGGAGTTTTTGGATAGGGAACTTGCCCAATGGCCTACTCCACTTATAGTATGCGGTGACTTTAATATAAATGGGCTAGGAGGACTTTGGGGTAATCCCGGTAACCAATACGTTGGACGCAAAAGAAGGGTTTTTAAGGCACTCACTAATTTGATTAAGAATCACGGACTTATAGATGTATGGAATTATTTAAAAATTAATGATGACGGTAGTACCTTTTTTTCTGCCCCACACAATGCGATTTTTCGACTTGACTATTTTTTTGTCTCACACTCTTTGGTGTACCGGGTTACAATTGAGAAACTCCCTAGGATATTGTCGGATCATAACCCTTTGGTTCTCAATTTGATCTTTACTAAAGGAGAATGGGCTGAGCGGACTTGGACCTTTGAAAGAGGGCTTTTAATAGATTCTGAGTATGTTTCTTATATGAAGGGGTGGATTACGGCCTTTTTCGATATAAATAGGCATAGTGCCAGCACAGGAGTTGTTTGGGATGCTTTTAAAGCAGGGGTTAGAGGCGAGACTCTTAGCTTTAGCCTCTCCCGGCAAAAAAAAGAGGCGCAACATGAAGAAACACTCCACAAAAATCTAGCTAGAATTGAAGAGGAACTAGCCTCTGCGGTTAAAGCTGGCTCAGTTACTACTGATATTTTGCATCGGCTGGCTTGGGCAAAAGCGGGAATAGGTGAAAGGGCTGCTGCAAAGGCTTCAGTACGCTTTTAGCGAAAAAGAGCAATGCTATGAATTTAGCGAGCGGGTAGGTCATACTTTGGCAGTAAGACTCCGACAAAGATGTGCTGCCAGTGAGATTAATGAGATCAAAGATGATTTTGGAAATTTGGTTACTGACCCACGTGGGATTCAGGTAGTTTTTCGGTTATTTTATCAACGACTATATGGGGAGGAATCTCAGGATCCGCAAAACTCAGCTCAGGATCTCCTCAATAGTATACCTCGGCAGAGCATCGAATCTGCAGATAGGGAAAAGTTAGAGGTAATTCTGACGCAGGATGAGATTTACGACGCGTTAAGAAATCTTCCTTCGGCTAAGGCTACGGGACCGGATCAGATCCCATTGGAATTTTATAAGATCTTTGTGGACGAAATTGGACCTGTCCTTGTTGAAACGATACATTGTGCACAATTAGGGAGCTCAGCTCCTGCATCATGGGCAGGCGCTGACATCATAATATTTTTAAAAAAGGTAAGTCACCCCAGGAGCCTGGGTCATATAGGCCCATTACACTTATAAATAGTGATTCAAAGATCTTCTCAAAAGCCTTAGCGACTAGATTGAACACAATTATTGCTAAAACCATCCACCCATGCCAGCACGGGTTTATACCCGGGAGAGGTACTACCCAGCATATTCGACGTGTAATAACACTGTTCGACGCGGCAGAAGTCTCAGGGGACCCTATGGCTTTGCTGCTTCTGGATGCAGAAAAGGCTTTTGATAGGGTCTCCTGGGACTTTTATGGGAAGCAATGAAATGGTTCGGAGTTGGGCAGGGGTTTATTGTAGCTATTCGTGCTATGTATAATGCACCAACAGCCCGATTAAGAATTAACGGGAAATACACAACATCTTTTGAGATTAAACGGGGCACCCGGCAGGGTTGCCCATGCTCACCCCTTTATTCGCTATATACATAGATCCCTTAATACGGCTTTTAGAAGGTTGCCAGGAAATCAAGCCAATGATTTATCATGATATTCAAACCAAAGTCCTTGCTTATGCTGACGATGTGGCTTTAGTAACCCCCGATCCATCGGCAGCAATAGCGGCAGTTGAGAAGATTGCTTTAATATTTGGTAGGATCTCGGGATATGCCCTGAATAAACAGAAGACCCAGATAGTTATTAATCGGGGAATTAGCTTCTCTGACCCACGGGTAACAGATTCAGCGGTTTATCTGGGTATCTCTATAACCACTGATTTGAACTCACTAGTTGCAATGAACACGGACCCTATAATTCGGAAGGCAAGGAAATATTTTGATAATTTTCATAATTTACATTTATCTTTAGTAGGTCGCTGTAACGTGGTTAAAATGGTATTTCTACCCAAAATACTCTAATACAAGAGCGCCACCCGCAGTCACCATCCCCTCATCAGATCCGCCAAAAGGGCCTCACTCAAAGACCGCCTAGACAACAACGCACACAACAGCAAAGAGCTCTTCAACATCGTGAAGGAACTCTCCAACCCCAGCTCCAACACCAACGACATCCAGCCGTCGCGAGACCTGTGCGACTCACTGGCCACCTTCTTCCACCGCAAAATCGCCGACATCCACGACAGCTTCAACACCACGACCGCCCCAGCAACCACCGAGACCACTGCCCCCACAACCACCAACCGCCTGCTCTCCTGGACCAACATCAACGACGAGGACACCAGCGAGATCATGAACACCATCCACTCCGGTTCACCGCTAGACCCGTGCCCTCACCACATCTTCAACAAAGCCAGTACAGCCATCGCGCCCCATCTCCGGAAAATAATCAACATCTCCTTCGAGACAGCAATTTTCCCGGAAAGCTGGAAGCACGCCGAGATCACCGCCTTACTCAAGAAACCCAAGGCAGACCCCAAGGACCTCAAGAACTTCCGACCCATCTCTCTGCTCCCGTTCCCCGCGAAGGTCACCGAGAAAATCGTCAACAAACAACTGACCCGCTACCTCGAGGAGAACAACATCCTGGACCCTTCCCAGTCCGGCTTCCGCAGCAACCACAGCACCGAAACCGCCCTCATCGCCGGCACCGATGACATCAGGACCCTGCTAGACAACGGAGAAACAGCAGCCCTCATCCTCCTGGACCTATCAGCCGCCTTCGACACGGTCTGCCACCACACACTACGAACACGCCTTCACGACGCCGGGATCCAAGAGAAGGCCCTGGACTGGACCACATCCTTCCTTTCCGGCAGAACACAAAGCGTCCGCCTTGCCCCCTTCCGATCCAAGGCCACCAAGATCATCTGCGGCATACCCCAAGGCTCCTCCCTCAGCCCAACGCTGTTCAACATCTACATGGCACCCCTCGCCCACGTCGCCCGACAGCACAACCTCAACATCATCTCCTACGCCGACGACACCCAGCTGATCCTCTCCCTCACCAAAGACCCTCACACCGCCAAAGCCCACCTCCACGAAGGAATGAAGGCCGTCGCCGAATGGATGAGGACCAGCCGCCTGAAGCTGAACTCGGACAAGACGGAGGTCCTCATCCTTGGTTCCAACCCTTCAGCCTGGGACGACTCCTGGTGGCCAACATCACTGGGAACAGCCCCGCCACCCACCGACCACGTACGCAACCTAGGGGTCATCCTCGAACCCACCCTCTCCATGACTAAGCAGGTCAACGCCGTTTCCTCATCCTGCTTCAACATCCTCCGAATGCTCCGCAGGATCTTCAAGTGGATCCCCACCGAAACAAGAAAAACAGTCACCCAGGCCCTCGTCACCAGCAGGCTGGACTACGGAAACGCCCTCTACGCAGGAACGACGGCTAAGCTCCTGAGACGGCTGCAACGCATCCAGAACGCCTCTGCACGTCTTATCCTCGACATCCCCCGACGCAGCCACATCACACCCCACCTGAGAGACCTGCACTGGCTCCCTGTCAACAAGAGGATAACCTACAAGCTCCTCACCCACGCACACAAAGCACTCCACAACTCCGGACCAGCCTACCTCAACAGACGACTCAGCTTCTACACCCCCACCCGCCAGCTCCGCTCGACCAGCCTCGCCCTCGCCACAGTTCCCCGCATCCGGAAAACGACCGCCGGCGGCAGATCCTTCTCCCACCTCACCGCCAAGACCTGGAACACCCTCCCCACCAACCTCCGACAGACCCAAGACCTACTGGCCTTCAGAAGACTCCTCAAGACCTGGCTCTTCGATCAGTAGCAGCACCACCCCCCTCTTCCCCCAGCGCCTTGAGACCCTTGCGGGAATGTAGTGCGCTTTATAAGTGACATGATTGATTGATTGATTATTCAGGGCTATTCCTTTAGAATTCGGGAAGCATTGGTTTGTTGTTTTAGAAAGTTTGGTAAATCGATTTGTTTGGTCTCATGGCAAAACAAGGAGAGCCCTTCGTTATATGTCTTTGCCCTCGGAGAGAGGGGGTCGGGCACTCCCAGATTTCAGATTCTATTATTGGGCTGCGGCTCTCCACTATATGTGGGTGTTGTTTGGTGGGTACTCAGTAGAATCAAGTGCGGTGGATTCGCTGCCTGATGTTTATCGGCTATTGGTGGGTAAGGATGCTGCGAACTGTTTTCTGAAATTAAGTGAGCCGAGCTACTATAAAAGAACGAAGTTTAAGACCATGATAGCAGCCTTTAAAATCTGGGCTGCCTTTAAGAAAAAGATTGGTTTGGGCAGAATGAATTTTTATACTCAGATGTATGGTAACCCCATGCTCCCGGAAATTTTTTCAGATCAGATTATGGCAGAATGGGCCGGGTATGGTCTCGTGAAAGTGGGTGACTTGATGGGTTCCGAGGGAATGCTCCAATTTAAGGATATCCAGGACAAATTTGGGTTAAGCTCGAAGAATTTTTTAAATATCTTCAAATTAGAAGCTTCTTGGGTAAAAAGCTAGGTGGTGGTAATGGCTTTTGTAGTAATAAAGCTATAGATGTTATAAGAAGCAGCAAGGGTTGTAATATAAAAGGAATTTATGGTGAACTTACATCACTGAAGCATGATGATTTAGAAAAGCATGGTGAAAAATGGAAAGATGGGTTGGGCACTGAACCGGATAACTTCTTTGATTCTTTAGAGTTGGGGCAGACTGTGCTATGCTCGGCTGGGCTTCAGGCACAGCACTTTAAGACGCTATTCTCTCTTTACTATACCCCGGCAAGGATAGCACAATGGGGAGGACAGGTGGGAATTAGGTGCCCACGGTGTAATTTATTAAAAGTGGATCTAGTTCATATGTTCTCCACCTGCCCGCGGCTTGACTCAATAAAATCTTCCATTACGGCTTTTTGTGAATACACCTTGGATATCAAAATTAAAATTACCCCAACCCTAATACTTCTGGGGACTGATAACTCCCAGGGGCAAGCCCCGCATTTTCGTTTTTTGTTTGTAGCTATGGCAGTTCTCCGAATATGTGTTGCCGCAGCTTGGCTAGATCAAACTGCCCCAACTTTCCAACTATGGCTAGCCAGATTACTTGCGATGTTTAACCTTGAGAGGGGAATTTATGAGCGGCGGGGTAAAAGAGGGAGAATTTTGGGGAAACGCATCTGGGACCCGATTTGGAAAGAATCCCAAACCTAATTTAGGTTCTGATTCCCGAAATTGGATTGACATGGGACATTGGATAAAATATATTTGGATTTTTGTTGGGGCTTGTTTTGTTTTGTTTTGTTTTGATTTGATTTTTTATGCTGGTCCCTTATTTTTTTGAGAAATCACTTAAAATATATATACGTCGGGGGAAAAAAAAACGTTTTAAAGTAAGAATGTAATCTGATTTTGTAAATTCTGGAAGATAAAATATGGAAGTATTTATCCTCATTCGTGTATGAATTATATATGTATTATGGATGCTGTTTATAATTTAAAAATCTTCAATAAAAATATTTAAAAAAAAAAAAAAAAAATTCAAATAGGACAAGCATTCAAGGTTAACATCCTCCAGTGAAGAAGAGGAACAGGAAGGGAAGTCACACATTTATATACATTGGACTGTGTTTTGATTGGATAATGGTTGTTATAGAGACTCATTCCCCAGTGGTTCATGGGATATGTAGTCTTTACTGTTTTTTTCTTAGCTATATTCTTTGAAGGCTGCTGATTTAATAAAGTGAAGAAAGAAATGCATAATGCTTGCCTTCTTGTTCTTAATAGAATTGAAACTTTCCTTCTTGTTAGCTAGGAAATGTTTCATTTCCTCATTTACCGCAGTATCCTAAGTAGAAAATGCTTTCAGTTTTCTACTTCTATACCATCAAAATTGCGTTCAGATGTGCCACACTTTTGGCATAAATTGAGAATGTTAGCACTCTAGTTGCTCATTAGAACACTGTAGTAAAGCTGCTGATCACCAGGGTGTTAACTGGCAGTCTGCTGCTGGTGTTGAAAGTGCATGTTTCAGTCTGCATGTCAGAATGTTTTGATGAAATAGAAGAGGGAGATATTTGAGAAATCTCTTAAAATGTGTCCTAATTTTTCTTTCTACAGCACTAGCTATAATATCTATGACAAAATGAACCCCCTCATTTTGTTCCTTTCTAATTTAAATGTTTTAAGTTTTACCGGTATGATTTAATCAAGATGGTTTCAGGTGTGCCATACATTTTTCATAAGTAAGACTATTAGCGCTTTAGTTGTTCTTTAGAACACTCTGGGAAGCTGCAGTAGAACACAAGGGAATCAACTGACAGGATGCTCCTGTTAGAAGTACTTGTTTTACTGAGAATGTTGTAGCGCCACAGGGCCCATTTACTTTTGGTCTTGATATCTCTTGGCACTACACCTCAGAGTATTTTACTTGGTCCTCCGATGGATCTTGAACCGTGCCAAGAGGGATTGGATATAGGGGATCCAAACCAGTTATCCATTGAGGACCAGGAATTGGGTAACTGACCTACAGGCTGGTGATTAGATTAATGTATAAAACTCTCAAAACTATGCTATACAAATACAGGATTATTACGGCTAGACCAAATCTCCTGAAGAAATTCAGTCGGATCATACAAACCAATAATTCAGTTAAAGCTAAGCAAAATAGTAACATTAGAATCTGTTGACTATAGACCTCCCTAATAGGATTCCCATCCCTCATTGATACTATATTGGAATTCACAATCAATTTATTGGAGACCAATCATAGAGAGACGGAAATAGGATTTAAGAATTTAAGAATGGTTAGATATTTTTATTAGTAGGTTAAGAAAAGTAAATACATCAATCTCAGGCATTTGAATCTAGGGGTACAGACTTATCAAATAATCTCTTGGGCCATCAATTACCAATGCTCAAGAGGAAGAGTTCAGGTAGGGACATGAACCATAGAAGCTCAAAAGGTCTCTCCCATGGTGGAAAGGAGTCAGGGAATAGCGCGCACAGCATATGCCTCAGAGCAAGGCAAGCCAAGCCAGTAGAGTCTGCAAGAAACAAAAGCTGTCTCTCAGTCCGTAAAGAAGCAAGATTCTCTGTAGAAAGGTGGCAAAAGTGGAGAAGAGAATGGCATCCTTAGCATCAATCCAACGTATGATATCATTTCTCAAGTTCCGTGGTGACACTACCTTAGGCCACCTCATCTGGTCAGATCACTCGGTCCACTGGTCAGTTTGTATAGGGTGAATGTCATGCAGCATAAAGAAGACACATTTTATGGGGAAAAAGGTGGAGATCATCACATAATCGACCCATTCAAAAAGTAGAATTGTGAACAATATTCTTTTAGCAAAGGCACATGAGTGAGTTGAAGAGGACAGTTTCTTATGGCAGATGTTCCCAAAGTAACAAAATAGTTGTGAATAGTCCTGGTATGTGCATGGAAACTCTTTCTATGAAATAAAGTTTCATCCCACATTGTAACTTTATGAAGCCTTCTCATGAGAGCATAATCAAGCAAGAGAAAGAAGATGCAGGCCTAAATTGAATTTTAGTTCATGTAATACACGATATAAATTACTGGAAATACATATTACATTCTAAAGTTTCTAAGACCTTATATTATTTTCTTCAACTTATGTCACTTACAAAGCATTTTAGTTTCATTGTAATTAGCACATGTAACTTTGACACATTATTTTCCAAAATATATGGTAATTTGATCGTTTCTAGTAATTCTCATTAGTACATGTATGAAGATCATTCTCTAAAATTTCAGTGAATTTGGAATTAGCATAAACGTGCAGCACCATTTCTTTTTTCTTGGTTGGTGCACACTTTAACATGAGCAAAGATAGTGTTTAAAATATAACTCTTCAATAATCATTCATAATGTCATCTTATATTTAGTATTGTTAATTCTTCACATACATCATTATTTAAAAGAGAATGATTAATGAAACCTCTATAACACGTGAGTCATCAGATTCACATTTCTGTTCCACATTAAAAGTAGACACTGTGGACATTTAGTAAACATGAACCTATATCATTCAAACGAACATTTTTGTCTAGTCTACAGAATTCTGCATGCTTTTATGATGCTGTAACTAAGTCTTTTTATGATCTATTTCTCACGATTCTCCAATGTATAGTGAACACAAACTGTGCACGGTTGTCATTTTTCTCTCAAAAGGTGTCAAAATTAGTTTTATGTGTCAACTAGGGATTCAGCAGTTTTTCTGCTTCATCAAAATTGTCAGACTTCATTCTTATATAGCTGAGAAAGATAGTGTGAATTTACAGAAAATATGCTCTCATTTTAGCTTCTGGAGTACCTTCCATTACCTCTACAGGAAAATCATGAGAAAACAGTTTTCTCTCAAACATGATTCATGAAATCCAAGCAGAAGGCTTTTTCACAGGGTAAAATCACCTTAGAACACACCACGATTCCTGAAATTAGTATGGTGCCATCAACAAATGATTTATATTGTAACTAAATCTGTTATCACCCATTATACGTTGTCCTTTTTGTGACCCTCAAAACCTGCCATTCACTACAATGCATTGCAATGGGGTGCTATCATGTATATTGGTCTCAAGATGGCTGCCAGCGCTTCCTGGTTGAAGTGCTGACAGCTAATCAGATCTCACCATGAGATCTGTGCTTAGGCTGCATCCAGATATACAAATTTATCTTTCCTTTAATAGTTCCAAAACTACCAAATGAATTTACACCAAATAAAAAAAAGGGCTGTTTCTGGACCATGACCTGGCTTTCTGCCCAATTTGGTTTAATTCTGTTCAACAGTTCGGGCTATCGTCATGTCTAAAATCTCTATGGGAATTAACATGGGAAACACTTTTTTTGACCCCCCCTTTTTCTTGGCCCTTGCTTGACGGATCACCCTGAAACTCACACAACACACACATTCAGAAACACAGACATACACATATACTTAAGGGTTAAGCTAATACTTACAAACTTACCTGTGAAGTAATGGCAAATGCAATATCATGTGGAAACACCAGGTTCAGTTTTACTTGTTTGGTATCTGCACCTGGTAAAACCATGGATGTTGACAGAGGGCATCAGCACACACAGGCCTCAACCTGATGCCTATGTTGCAGTAGACATGTTGCAGTACAATGCTCTCAGAGGTTTGAGGCAAAAGAGTGTGATAGACAGAACTGTAGTTTGACTACAATCCAAAAGATCTTGCAAACCTAGTCCAGTTGAAGTTACATTTTAGAAGCAGTCAGTTCTTTATTGGCCATCTGAAGTGAAGATGATTGCTGATGATCCATGTAATTTGGGAGCATGTTCCAGTAATTGATGTTCGTACAGAAAAGGATCACCAGCATCAAAGCAAGTCTAGATCTGAGGTTTCTCCGTCGACAATAGTCTAGATTTGGATGAGACTACTTGTTCATGTGCATAGACTGTGAATTGTCCATTAAACATAAATTTGATGTTTAGGTCTTCCACCTTTTTTAAACTGAATCTTTAACCTATTGTAAATAAATTCTATTCGACATGAATATTACAGTTGCAAAATTAGTGCATTTGGGATGGGGCTATCTTTACCCAGAACTAACCATTGATAAATAATGCCTGAATCTTGAAAGGAGACTTGATCCTGTCTCACATCCTCAGAGCAGTATGATTGACCAGAGAACATATTGTTATTATCAAAAGCATGTGCAGTAGTTCTGTGTACTAAGTAGGACTAGGTTCTGGTAGTTTTGAGTTATACCAGAGATGGAATGGTGTATTACTAAATAAACCACGAAGAGTACTCCTTAAGCATCACTCTGTGGAGGAGCAAACCCTTTAGTGATGCTGCTGTAGTCTTTATGCATTTCTTGGTTCCCTCACTTATGTGTTAGTCCAGCAGCATGAGTCAGTTTACTCCCTACTAGCTTGACAAATCCGGTGCTTCAACCACTTCCTGATGCCCTCGGCCCATATGCCTTATTGAAATACATTCTAGAAATAGAGGGCTTGGCCTAAGCATGGGTTTCAAATTTGACATTTTTTTAAATGTTGTCATGATATGCCATAAACAGCAAAGATGGTTTAGTATTTTATGTTGAAGAAGGATGGTCTGGGGTCAGTAAATCAACTACCAACAAAAGTTTTGAATTAAGTAGTTTCAGAAGATAGCTTGCCACTACATATAAAACAAGTAACGGCAAAGCCAATAGGTCTCACCTTTTAGACCTAATGTTATTGCCAATGCTTTTTACCGATGCTTTGGAGTCTTGATTTAAAAAAAGAATATAGATGAGCACAATGACATCTATGTGTACATGCGTAAGTATGTGTCATGATGCTTTGGTAGCCCAGCATTATGACACATGCACATTCATGTGCCACACATGCATGCACATACATAATTACCCAGCTGACATTTTATTTCTTTTTTTACTGTTCATTCCAGCATGGTGTACACCACTAGGATAGTCAAATAAAAACAAAAGAATTTAAATATGCTCTAAAGCTTATTTTCAAAATGGAGCAGTCCAGCAGCAAATGACAGCAAGGGCCACCTTCCTGCACATAAACAATCAATTGTGTTTTGCTGTTTCTATGTGTGCTCCACAACGCAGCACACATGGAAACAGCAAAAACGAGGAGAAATTAAACATTTCTCCTCATTGCGCCAGGGTAAGACCAGGTTTTCCCTGGTCTTAATTTTGGGGCTGCCCCATATTTATGCCACCCTTGTAAATATGGGTCAGCGTCAAAATCAATGAATGTTGTGGTGGAACGCCCACCACAGCACCCATTGTCCACCCCTTTCACGCTAAGTACAGCGTGAAAGGGTGCCTTATTCACAAGGCGGCTTTAAGAGACGTTAAGTGGCTTGACGCAGCCTTGTGAATAAGGCAAAGCCCCTATTGCCACCACAACGTCGAGAAAAGTGATGTTGTGGTGGCGATAGGGGCTTGTAAAAATATGCCCCTATGTCTTGCCTCTACTAACTCCAGGTCCAGCAATGGGTGCTGCCCTTGAACTCTGACTCCAAGTTCTTATTTGTCATAGACTGTTAAGCATCACTTAGACTGGACTGCTACCAAGATTATTATTTAGGCCTTCTTCAGTGTTCCATAAATCACCTTACTTTTAAATATGTATGTGTGTGACTGGCTACAAGAACAAACCAATGCAGCATATTTCTCCAGCCCTACACAATGTCATGGAAGACTGTGGATAATGTTCATCACCTGGTGTGAGGTGCACAAAGTCCTTATCTATGTAGAGGTGGCTTTTAATGTCAATAGGGAGGGAAACAACCTGCTCAGGTGATCCGCCTCCGAGTTCAAAACTCCCGGCAGATGCAATGCTCTCAGAGACAACAAGTTCAACTCTGCCCACTGGCAAATCTGTTGCACTAACAAGTTGAGGGAAGCCACTTTCGCACTCCCCTGGCGGTTGACATAACACACCACCACCGTGTTGTCTGACTGCACCAGCATATCCCACTGCAGGACCCAAGGAAAAAATGAGTCAAGGACAATTGCACTGCCTTCAACTCTCTCCAATTCAAAGACATCTCCACCTCCTGAACTGACCAAATTCCTTGCACAGATTCCTGAGCCAACACCGCCCCCCACCCCAGCTCGCTGGCAGCAGTCGTCAGCACCAACCGTTCCTGGGGCACAAAGGGAGAGCCATGCAAGAGGTTCTGATCCTCCAGCCACCAGGACAATTCCCTGGCAATATCCACACCCCCTGGAATCAACTGTTCGTAATTCTGAGACCCTGGACTCCAATGCCCCAGAACAGGATTCACGCGGGGTACAAGTGCAAAAGGGGCCCAAGGAACAATCATTACGGTAGCAGACATCGACCCCTGTACCCGTAACCACTGCCAAGCCCTGGAAGACTGGGCTACCAACACCTTCCTCAGCTCGCACACCAGAGTCAGTCTGCGGGGTTCTGACAGGAAAACCTTCCCCATCTTGGTGTTGAAGACCCCTCCAATGAACAGCAGTTCCTGAGTGGGGCACAGATGGGAATTTTCCAAGTTCAGCATCCACCCGAACTGCTGAAGGAGCCGGAAAACCTCCTGGGTATGTGCTTGAGCCTTAAGGAAAGAAGAGGAAGATATCAACCAGTCATCAAAGTACGGAAACACCTGGATTCCCCTGAGCATGCACCAACCCCACCAAGGGTGCCAACACCTTAGTAAACACCCTAGGAGAGGCAGACAGCCCAAATGGCAATACCTGGAATTGGTAATGATCGATGCCCACACAGACCCATAGAAACCTCTGGGAAGCCATGCGAACCGGCACATGAAAGTAGGCATCCCTGAGATCCAGAGAAGCCAGGAAATCCCCCACTGACAGGAAGGGCAGAATCATTTGCAGCAACACCATTTTGAAGGACCGATGAGGGATGCACAAATTCACCGCCTTCAGAGCCAGAACAGGACGGAAGTCCCCATTTGGTTTTCGGATCAGAAACAGGATCGAGTAAACCCCCCGGCCCTGTTGACTCACAGGCACCCTCACCACAGCCCCTTTGGAAACCAGGTCTTGAACCCCATCCAACATTGCCCGACACTTGACCTGAGACCTCGGAACAGGGGTAGCCCTGAACACATCCACCGGTGGAACCCCAAATTCGATCTGATAGCCCAGCTTGACAATTCGCAGGACCCATTGATCCCGAACAAACTCCTCCCAGACCGGAAAAAAAGCCTTGAGGCGACCCCCAACCGGCGTCACTTCCAAACCCCACACATAGTCATGATTTGGAAGGCCCTGAAGAAGAGGAGGCACCCTGCTGACCCCGGGACTTGTGGAAGGAAAGGACACCCCGGCCACGTCCCCTACCACGAAAGGGCTGGGCGGCCATTTTAGATTGAAACGTCTGCCCAAAAGCCCTCTTATAACCAGCAAACTTCCCTTTCTGCGAAGAGCAGACCCGAGCCAACAACTTCTTGTCCTCTGCCGTCTTTTTAATCAAGGTCTCCAACGGTTCCTCAAACAGCCTAGAGCCCATGAAAGGAAGTTTCATGATCGCAGCCTTCTGCACCGCCTCCGCTTTCCAAGGTTTAAGCCATAACTGTCTCCTAGCTGCCACCGAGGCCCCAGCTGCCGCAGCACTAAGGAAATCGAAGGACAAATCAGCCAGGAAGCGCAATTGCTGCTCCAACATTGTCAAAGACTCAGAGGGGTCCTCATCCTGTAAGATTTGCTCAGAAATACCCTGACAGCCCTTCAGAAGGGACTGAACCAAGTAGCTAGTGTAAGCCGCAGAACGAACCACAAGGTTAGAGGCTGCAAAGGACCTCTTCAAAGTCCCTTCAACCCTCTTGTCCCCAGGATCAGAGGGAACCACATCCTCTGAAACCACCAGGCTCTGAGATGCTAGTTCCGCCAGCAGGGAATCCACCTTCACCACAGGCGGAAACTCCTCCGAGAACCCTTGCAAAGGATATCTTTTAGCCAGAAACCTGGGAAAAATATGCTTGTCATTATCCTGCCATTCCCCCTCCAATACATTCCGCTCAGATTTATGAATGAGAAGGCACTCAGGTTCCTGACGCTGGTAATTGGCAAAAAGGTCCTCCGACTCATCACCTTCCGTGGGATCAGGGAACCCTAAATTGTCCCGCACATGCTGCAGAATACTGTGAAGGTCAGCCCCTAGGACAAAACGACCCTTCACCTTCTCATCTGACTCCTCCTCAGGATCAGGGACAGCCGCGGCATCCAATTTCTGCCTATTAGGTCCCTCGGATTCCCTAGCCAGAAATGCCGCTGCCACAGCAGCTTCAATCATCTTCTGCACCTCTGACAAGGAAGGTGCTGTGGAAGGCCCAGGATCCACCACCTCCTTGTCCTGGAGCCCACTCAACTCAGACCGCCTCTCATCCATGATGAACAATGGCCAGAGGAGCACCACAGACTCATATACTCACAACCACCAATCATATTATGACCCCGTCAGGGCCAATCCCAGACAGCCCCTAGCGAAAACAGCCAATACCACCATGCTTGGAGGCCCACCCCAAAAGACAACCAATCCTGGCCACCCCCATCCAAATAAAACCCTGGACCCGACTTGGCCCCGGCTCTAATGGTCCAAGGCAGAGCACCAGACGCAACCCCTATGCCAAGCAATCTCCAAGGGATCTAACCCCCGAATCAGTAAGTAACCCCTTGTACAGGAAAGTGCGTGAACAGTGTAGAATGCCATAAGACCATATTGCAACCATCATTTGCAAAGCCCAAACCTCGAAGCTCTGTCTTTCTACCCCCGAAAAAAACAAAATCTCCGAGTGGCCCCGGCCACAAGCTCACTTAGAGGCCATAATCACTGGGCCCCCAGGATACATTCCATGCAAAAGCACACCCGCAGCCGAGGTCAGCGAAAAAACGCCGAAATGCTTAAAGAAGTACTTCCTGTGAGTACTACAGCCTCCCGCGTACCGGCTGCGTGGTTAGGGAGTCGTATGCCCCACTCCAGTGCTGTGCTTTGTAGGCGCCGGCCGCCAGCCAGCCTTAACAATACAGAGCCAACGCGAACCCGCCTCTGCCGGGACCCGTGCTCTGCAACAAAAGCCCGCCTACTCCAGGCGGACCTTGAATGCGCCGTCATCCATGACAAACCCACGCGCTCCACAAATCCCTTACACCCCCCAGGAGGTCCCCGCTACAGCAAGGGATCAAATCCTGAAGACGGGAACCAGACTTCACCCCATCAGTATTTGGGCATCAAGGAAGGGTTCCAAGAGACGCATAATTAACAACACCAGCGTCAGAGTCAGGGACCATACTCACCACAGAACTACGAGGGCAAGAGGCTGCAAGTCGTAAAAACGACCGCACAGTCCCGCTAAAGCAGGGACTTGACTCATAAAACCCACACAACAGTCGCTATAGCAGACCGCCGCACACTCACCTGTAACCTCAGAGTCTTGCAAGGTGTAGTTCGCAGAAAAAAAACAACAGGATGTGCTTACACGGGTCAAGGGTTATATGCCACATGATGTGGGAGTGGCCTGGAGGGTAGGGATGGGCTAGGGAGTTTTTTGCTTGGAAGTTCTGGGGAGGAGTTATTGCTCATATGGTTATGACTGTGGCGGGGAGATATTCGACTCGGAGTAATGAATATTACTGGTCAGTAACCGGTCATACCCCATGAGTGGACTCTGAAATGTATCGGAAAAAGAATTATAAAATGAAAATTACTTGCATAGGAGGATGAGCCTTTGCAGTTCAAAGAAGCCACACTTTGCACTTATCAGACTATGCAACTGGAACAAATAACAGGCACTCCAGAAATAGGGATAGCTTAATTGCTGAAAACCAAGGAGCTTCACATCAGCTGAGACTCATCAAATCAATTCAGAGACTTACTCCCAAAGTATACCTCAACCAGGTTGTAGAGGCACTGGTGATCCAGAGACTACAATATGGAATCTCTCTCCTCACTGGCCGCCCTGCAATTCGCATAAATCCTCAAAAATCCCTCCTTCATGTGCTGCACGACTGACCACGGACAAAGAAGGTTCAGCACATCACACTATCACATTTTAAACTCCAGTGGCTCCCATCCCATGTCCACTTATCATTCAGATATGCCTGCATTGCCTTCAAAAATTGAAACTGAAAACCCCTCACTATCTGAAAAGCATACTAACAGGCAGATGAAAACACCTCCTCAGCACAAACAACCTTCATTGGGCAGCATTTTGCTGTAAGAAAACCTCCATGCGCACCTATTCTTCTTGTGTTTGTCCCTAAGATTTGGAATCATATACAATTAGCTATCAGACAAAATCCATCCCTCACATCATTCAAAAAAAGACTGTCCACTCTGTGCTGAAATTACGCAATAAAAACACCTCATACATTGAACTTTCTCCCTCTTTATGATCATTGTATTGTGTTCACTAATGAATGCCCATATCTAAAACCATGACGTGCCAAGTAATTTATGCTTTATCGAAATATTTTACTCTTGCAATTTCTTCTTCTTGATAACCATTATATTTATGCACATTTGACAGTTCCTTCAAAGTCCTTCAATTTATACATATTTTTTATTATATTCTTATCCAATATCTTCTGTTTGTATCATTTAACCTCTATACTACCATTGTGTATCGTTTACTTCTTCTTATGCTCTTACACTCTTTGTAAGGCACTCAAATGTCCTTGCTGTATTAGGTCGTGCTATAAATGTTTTAAAAAAATGAAATAACAATAAAAATAAGATTAAGTGTTACAGCACAGCTGTGGGTTAGATTGTGCCCGGAACATGTGGTGTCCAAAAAGTGTTCATTAGACTAATAAAATACTTGAGGTTCTATCATAAATGTAATGACTCACTTGACCTAGTTCCCGCTCAAATACACATTGTTGAATTAATAAATAAATAAATAAATAAATTCAAAAGAAAACAGGAAAAGTGGCTGACTAAAAATCCTCTATGAAGTGCTAAGGTACCAGTAAATTTTCATAGTATCAATATTTTCTTCATTTTTTCCTAGGGCCACATGTTGAGCGTGTGATTAAAACACTGACTTTAAACAAGTAATAGTGTCTTTTTTGCACAATGTCGTTGCATACCGCACCATTACAAATGTAAATATGAAAATCAACAATGACCTTAGAACACAACTCATTTAATTCATAAAATATAAAATGGCCTGCAGTTCCAATTGGATTAGCTGTGCTTTACAAACGGAAATGCATTAAACACCAACATTCTAAAGCACTTGCTCAGCTGCTTTGCTTCCAAATGTGACAGAGAAGCCAGCGTCTCAACATATCAGTGGATATTCTAATGGTCAAGTCCAAAACAGTGAACTATGTATGTATGAATGTATGTATGTATGTGGCATTTCTGTAGTGCAAATCTAGCCAAGAGACGTCGGAGTACGGCACAGGATCAAAGACAAGCGTAATTTTAATGAGTGATAGTTTGTTATGACCCAAAGAGCATTATCATTCAACACAACACATAAGGGCAGAACGTCCATCATACATCTAACACAGTCCAAATATGCCATTTTTGGGCTAGCAAGGCAACTGACAAAATCACTAATTGTGTTAAACAAACACACACATTCTTCTATTGAACATTGGGTTGCTCTACCATCCTAGAAAACTATTAAGCAATGCGGTACAGACGTCTGGTGTCACGCATCAAACTCCAAGGGCATCCACCCACAACTTTCACCTAATGCATGAACAATCATTATCACTACTGATCACACATCTTCTCAATCCAATCAAGCTGCTGTCTGTGATGGAAACCTCGGACCTTTTGAAAAGCCATCATCTAATAACTGAAAGTGTAGCATTTTGTGTGTCTTAGAGGATTTGCAAGGGATCTATCTGGTCAAATGCTAAAAGCTTATTAAAGCATATTATAGTGTGATAAAGTCAAGGGTTAAGCATGATTTATTGTAAGAACTCTCTTCTGAGGTGTGGTCACTAGCAAGCCAGATATGTCTGCCGCTCTATTCCATGTGAGGCAATGCCTAAAGAGAATGTCATTTGACAACCGACTTGCAGATGCTAACGCTGCTTTTCTCAATGAGGATCAAATCCTATGAACTTACACTTTCGCTCACTGTTTTCTGGGGCTTCAGTTGCTTCTTTCATTTCATTATTCCATACTTTAAAAGGTTTTTTTAAAAGTTTTTTGAAAGGAAATGTGTATGTACTAAAAGAATGATGTAGGATCCTGTGTCTGTATTGGAAGATGAATCAGTGGTCCTCATAATGGGAATGATGGTTTATAGAGCGGGAGTCCGTATAGGCAGCAAATCTTGCAAGCTGCCATTTTTTTCTGCGTTGACAATTAAATAAGCAATTATCATGTCTAGTGGAGGCTCTCTAATTAGGACCACTTTCCTCTTTCATCTTCTTTTGGCACCGTTTGCTAATTATGCAATGCCTGTTTAGTACATTTGCTTCAGTCGAATAGATCTTCAGAATGTTGATACAAACAGGCCATGGCGGTTTCGATTTGGCACGCAATTCCAGTGCAAAATAGCATTCCTCAAAAGTAGGGACAGCATCTTTGAAAATGAGTCATGCCTTCCTGAAGAGAGCAGCAAAGCCAACTGATGGATGAAAATATAAATAAGCTGTAGATGAGCTTGTTTAATGAGCAATTTCTAGGAAGCTTTTCTGGAACTCTTTCTAAGGTGTAGCTTTCTAAAGTATGTGCCCACTGATAGAGTAGGTATGGAGACATCCTAGGCCGCACAATCAAGCGCACTGCATGCATACCCTCCATCCACAAGACAAATCTAACTTGTATGCTAAAATCACCTGAGGGGATGTCAACGAGAGCAAAGCCTTTTTAAAGCCAACAAAAAACTGGATACATACACTACCATCATCAAAATTCTTTTGACTGAAATGTTGACCAACATTAACCTTTCCTTTGTACAGCAAAGGTATACGCCCATCCTTTTCCTTCAGATCACTATTCTCAGTGACTCTCACTACCTGCCGGGACATTATCAGTGTCTCCTGTGCACCAGCATTTTCACGTCATCTCCAAGGACGTCATTTATGGGTCACCAGGGGTCGCAGCTGTGACCCATAGCTTGCCCTCAGCAACCCCTAGCACTGCCTTTGCATCTCCTTGCCTAAGAGAGGGAAAATCAGTAATAAGATCACAATGAGCACTGTTTACTTTCTGTTGCTCAAACTGGGATCCAGTTCTGTAAAACTTGTAAAACAACAATGTGCACTGTTCTGAATAAACGAAAATGGGAAATAAAAACACACATTCTGTACAGCTTATCATGTTTCATTATTGTAAATACATGAAAAGTTTTCTGCTTTAACATAACTTTCACTTTTGTACTAAGCAAACGCGAGAGTGCCTTTCAAGTGAACATAACTCAAAACTTTTTAACAATGATGAGGAAACTGCACACCAATAACACAGTTACATATTCAGCGTATGGTTCATATGAATTGATAGAGGAGGATATGACAACGATTGTTTAAAAAAAAATGTGTGTGTTTCCATTTCTGGAGTGCCATTTGTGGTAGACATAATTTTGGTTTCTAGTATAATTCTATGTTTCGTAACACTGTATCCTCTTCTTTGAAGGAAAGACATGCATAATGTTTCCCTTACAGATCATGTCACCATTCTAATTAAAATATTGGTGGTAAATAAAATGTACGTTTATTTGTATAAGTAACTGGTGTGTTATTATATTAATTGTGCTCTTATGAGTTTCTTAACATCAGGATCAAAGGTCATATAGTGTCACTTCATATGATATCATTATGGGCAACAGATGTGTGACATCACTTCTGAGAACTAGGTTTCTACTTATCTGCAATGCAATATTGAATTGAGTTTATATTTTAGCTATAAGACTTATTAATGCCAAGAAACACACAGCATGAGCATTAATTGTATTCTATGTTCAAATTATAGATCCTTGTGGATCATAGGCACTGTAAATAGCGGTGCAGCGGGTGCTGCAGCAGCCCCCATATAACCATGCGGGAGTTCTGAAGGTGAATGAGCAATAAAGTTGCCTTTAATTTTGGGGTTTTATCTTGTCATATTTGCTGTGTGTTCAAAGACAGAGGTCAAATGTCAGGCTATGTCTTATGACAAATTTCTCCTTATTCTTTTATCATGGAGATTGGTGTTCACTTTTCTTTCTCTGACTGCAAATTAAGACTTTGTTTCAAAGTGAATTATAAGACAAGATTTCTGTCTACAGTGAGAGGGAAAGGAAAGGCTGAAGAAAGCCATTTTTATTAACATGCAACAAACTTTCAATACCTGTAAACGAACTATACAAATATTTCAAAATTTATCAGCCATTATGTCATCACAAATGAAGCTCATTTTTAATTGTGAAGTGTGATTGAAACAAAGCTTTTAATAGGATCAAAACAAATTTAGACACTTGGTGATGTGCATGTTGAATTGCTGAAACCTATTTTTCAATTGTGCGCAATATAGTTTTATCGGTAAAACTATTTGTCTGTGCAACTATAGAGGCCATTTTAATGAACAATATTTTGTCGGTAAATGATAGTGCACTACCACACCTCGCTTTAGCAATATGTTTGCTACTTTGAGCTCCAAAATGCACCACCAGCAACATAAGACACCCTTATCACTCTCCTGCTGAATTGATGTGGCACATTTGATATACTTTTTCTCTGTGTGACACTTAGATTTTCCACAACTATAACATTGATGGTCCCCACTCTGCGACCTGTTCCACCACCACTGTTGTGGCTTGTCCTGAGTAGGCCTTTGAAGTATTTTTAACAGCAGAAAAGCCTCAACATATTTTTGAGGCAAGCAAAATTTGAAAATATGCAAAATATCAAAAGGGATATTACATTTGGGAGGGGATACCAGGTTTGAATTTATGTGGCCTGCATTAAAGGCTTATTTGCATCCCCATTTAATTTAGCTCAAAATCAAGAACTGATTTGTAGAAGAATATTTGCAAAGACTCTTTCCTCTTGATTTTATCAAATGTGTCACGAATGTTTTGATTAGCATTTGTAATATAATTGGTGGAATGATCCGAAAATAAAGATAATTTAATGAAGTGCAATAATTAATGTACCCTTGAACTCTATGCAACAAAGCAAAGTATAATCGCGATACAAATCTCTTAAAGGAACTTGACTGACTCCGTAAGTATAATTTAGAGGCAACTAAAGTTTTGATTGGCTGGTTTGATTCATCAGCCACTGTGTACTTTTTTTTAACAATCTTAATATTTAAAATTTCATACTGAATGATCTAGCACAAATTATGCTTATAATCTTATGAGCTGTATTTTCTTAACTGAAGGAACGTATCTTGGATATCATCCTAGTGACGATAAATTTTCCACACGTAATAATTTGCCGGCCATGTGTTAGATCTTATACTAATTGTCTAAGTATGTATGTATGTTTTGTATTATTTTATTCTGATCTTGCATACTGTAATATCTCGTGCTGGTTATGGCAGGGAGTTTTTAAATGTATGTATATGGTTTACTTCGCTTTTATGGCTTTCTTGCTAAAATCCGAATAAAGTTTATTTTCGTTTTCGTTAGAGGCAACTCACCAGCAGACGCAATTTTTTAGATTTAGCCATTAGAGAGACTCGTGGTCTTTTTTGGGTTGTTTCCACTGCGCCTGGTGTTTTGGGGCCTCGGCGTCCATGGTTAAAACGCGGCTAACACAAATTCCTGGTTTATGGATCATATCTTGACTGAATCTGACAGGTAATATGAGCTGAAACAGTTTGTCTAAGACGCCATTTATCTTATTTATAGCATCTTCTGAGAATAACCATAAATCTGTTTATTTCACCAGTGAGTGTTTCATGGTAGAAGGGCTTGGACCGCCTCTGCAGAAGTGAATTTCGATGTCACTTCAGCATTGACAGGTGTGGACCGACATATTAATACAAAAACGATAAATACACGTCTGAAACACAGCTGTCATTTCTTCAAAGTGCCGTTCTTTTCCATTAATTTGTAAGCCTTGTAAAAGAAACGTAATACATCCAGGCGACATTTTTTCCCTGTTTTTGTTACTAGTTATGTGAAATTAAAATATTAAAATACTTACTCCTTGCACGCCAACATAGTTTACAATTAATTGAATCTTTGATCGGAAGAGATTGAAGGTCAGCCACATTTGTTTGGTCATGAGCTCTTTTCGCTGTTAGATATATATATAGCTTCACTTTCGAAGTTAACCCCTTCCTCTATCGGAGCGGCGCTGAGGAAATAGGAGGGGCTGAGACTTTAATTCGGAAATTCTGGGGTGCTGTTTGTCTCCTGTCATAAACGTAACTGCTTCCTGAGCGTTCCTGTGACCGAAGACAGTGTTACATTGCTATACAGCACCTGCTGTGTCAATTAGTGCCGGCTACGTATGGACTTCACCTCTTTTCAATGTCGACGCTCTTATGTACTCAATATAACATCTGTCTCTGTTTTATCTACGCATGACGCTTTGGTATGGAGATACCAACCTATTTATCTGTTACCTTCTTTAAATTTGTATTTACTCCCGCCAGTTGGTTGCTTTAGACTCTGACCATGATATCTGGCTATACTATGCAATGCATATGCACACATTTCTAAGAAATACCTAATGCAGTATCCTTCTGGCTGCCATTTTATGTTAATTGGTACAACGTACATTATTTGGTTACAATAGAGTACTGTATGGCGTGGACAGCACCCATAGCCTGGCATGCAAAAATGTTAGTAATACACAAAATACATTTCCAACACCCACAGCAACAGCCAAGGTGTGTCTTTCTATGAAGAATGCATTATATACAATATTGACAAAAGTAGCAGTGCGGATGATGGGTTAGTTGTAGAGATGGATACTAAAAGCGCAGAGCTGGGAATGTGTCTTTCTTGAGGGACATAGGGAAAAACAGTGGCTGGGTGAGACTCCGAGCCCTGGTTTAAAGGACTGCAGTGTGCTACGCCCACGTGTTTGAGAATGCTGAACGATTTCATTTGCTTTCTTCTAACTTCTAGGTAGAGAAAATGATTGTGTTCTGTATATAGTGCACATGTAATGAATTTAAAGTGCAATGAGTCAGTGTACTTTTGATAACTTACATCATCCCTCATGAACTGCAAAGCATGTACAGCACAGGAGTTGGAATAAAACAGCAAACAACCAAAACATGAAGTGAGAGAAAATACTTCTCTGGGGAGGAGCCAAAGCTCACTCAACATTTATTTAAAAGTATTCTTTTGTTCAAAATATTTTATTCGTTTTATAATAGAACATACAAGCAGGTACCATTGCGATGGAAATATAGGTTGGGCAAGCAAATCGATAGTGTATAGCATATGTTTCAATTTTTTTTTATTGGGTTTTACAATAAAACGCTGTTACTCTGTTCAAAATAAAGCATCACTCCACAATGAACATATAGTAATATCTGTTATACAAATGCAACACAAGTATACCACAGATGGTAAATATGCTGTATTCTCAAGCTTTCAGTCTCCCATATATTTTAGACACCAGGTTCATAATGATAGGGAATTACAACTTGGAAAGGGGAAACAAAGAGGAGTGCACAAGCCGAGAGCACACAATAATAGGCAGGTGAACGGTTGGGCGGGATTATTGGGCAGGGAGCAAATCCCAAAACACACTAAGCTTTAACACATACTGAGCTTCTTGACACCCACCAGGAAGAACAATGGTCAGGATGCAGGAGAAGTTCCAGCACGTCAAGAGTGTCCCACCTGGAAGATCAATGAGATGAAACAATGGAGTGAAAGAGTAATTTTACCAGGTCAACAAGATGAATCAATGGGGTGAATCAATGGGATGAAAGAGTGATTTTGCCAGGGGAGCCCGTAGGATGTAGTGGATACCGGTGACTCCACGCCGTGAGTTCTTTGAATTACATTAACATAGTGTCCAATGCCACTGCAATGGGCCGATTCCGAATTCTACGGGCCTCCTTCTAGTGCAACGCAATACTCTCTGCATCACCCCAGCAGTGTAGAACCCTACACCACTGGGCGAAGCTCAGCACCCACTGTGCCCACCAATGCATGGTCAGTAAGCGCTTTCCCAAAAGAAGGGCCAGATTCAAAAAGTGTACCCTCACCTTACGACTCTTTCTAGTGCATAGCATATGATATACAAGTTACATACACAAAAATGCTGTGGGTCTGAATACAGTCATAAAATCCTCCCCTGAGTGGGGGTCTTGGAGAATACAAAAATAAATGGTTAAAGAGTCAATGGTAATGTGTAAGTTTAGTAATTATCGAGTGTGTAGTGTCCATGAGATGTATACCATATGTGTGTATCGCATTAAAGGTCAAAAAGAAGACGAGAGAAAACTGGGGGGTATGGGGAGAAGGAGTGGGATATCTGAGGCCTGAGCATGAGTAAGTGTTCAGGATCAGGAACCTAGCTGTGGCTGAGCTGTGAGCCCTTTGGTACTTAATTCTATGTACTTATCTAGGGATCGCCATACTACACTCGAGATTTGGGGGTAAGAGTGGAGTTTAGACTGGAAGCTATGTGCTCCTCTAAGATATGAGACCCATGCCCACCAGGTGTGATGAGATAAATCGTTAAATGATTTCCATTCGGAGAGGATAACTTTCACTACAGTTGTCAATAAGAGATCTAGTAACGTCATGTCATAAGCATTTAAGCTCAAAGAGGCCGGGAAAGCCCAGAGGCCTAGTGCTACCATGGGGAAGTTCAGTGTTATCGGTATGTTAAATATATCTGACAGATGACTCTGGATCGAGGACCAATATGAGACAAGAAGTTGACATTTAAAGAACATGTGTTGATGTGAGCCATTCTCTCGCAAATTTAACTTATGTAGTCTGGATGGACTCCAGCGCAGGTGGTTTATAGTAAGGAATCTGGATTGTAGGAGAGAGGGGACGATTTTGTTGCACAGGGAGAATTTGCAGATTTTTTGCCAGTGTTCTTCAGTGATGTAGTCAAATACATCAGTATTGAAATATTTGGCCCATTTTGAGAGTAGTATTGATTTTTGTGGTGGGTGAGAGTCGGATAAGGCTTTGTAGATTCTTGAGGCAATATACCTCAATATTGCAATGCCGCAAGCTGATCAGATAGGGTTGAGTGTTTGGTATAGTTGAGCTTGGACAATTTTACTTTGCTGTTTAGGAAGCTGTACAAGTCTAAGTTAGGGAGGTGATATGTTTTTGCCAATTCTGAAAAGGGGAGTGGGTCATTGTTGTTATCGTATAGGTCCGAAATTAGCCTGATTCCTTTAAAGGCCCACGAGTGGGCAATTTTAGGAGTGACTTCTGTATTGATTTTAGAACTATGCCATAGTGATGCTAATCTGGAGTAATTAATAGTTTCCATAAATTCCGGCATATACTTGTATAGCAGTTTTAATGCATTCACGGTATCAGTAAGTATCCGATGGGAATGAGAGGGTTTAAACATCAACATATTAATGAAGGAGGCTATGCTAAAGGAGAACATATGTCACATTCTATCTCCATCCAGTGTGGGGTATTGGAGGTGTCTGGGATTAGCCAGAATGCGCCCTGTTCTGCCAGGAAGACTAATTGGTATAGGCTCCAGCTCAGGAGGTTACAGCCTCCCTGAGGGAAGCTCTTTCTAAGGCCCTTGTATGAGATCCTTGCTCTTTTATCATTTCAAAGAAATGTTGAAGTTATTTTATCAATTCCTGGAAAAAATGAATGGGATAATTTCAGGGGTATCATGGATGGCAAAAAGTTCACTATTGGTGTGATCATCATCTTGAGAGTTTGAAGCCTACCCCATCATGAGATGTGTTTAGGCAACTAGAATGGGAGCATGTCTTTAACTCTGGTGATTTTCTGGGATTCATTATAGTCTTTCAGCTAGGTCATTGCAAAACCAAAACCCCAGTTACTTAAGGCGTTTGGGCTGCCACTTGAGTCCTGAGTCACCTTAATACGAGGGGAAGCATAATGGGTTCAGAGGAAAAACCTCAGTTTTGTCCTTGTTTTAAGTGTGTCCAGAGACCACTAAAAACTCATAGATGATATTGGTGATACTCGGGACTGCATTTTCAATGTCTTCTGAAAAAATAAGGATGTCATTCACATCTGCTGCAGTTTTGTATAATTTGGAGCTGAATTGAAGTTCCCTAATTTCAGGGGCAGCGTTGAATAGTCTCAGTAAGGGGTCAATAGTGAGTAGAAAAAGCATGGAGGAAGAGAGGGCAACCCTGTCTTGTACCCTGGTGTAGGTCGAAAGATGTGGAGGTGGTTCCATTTATTTTTATATTCCCTTTGGGTTTAGCATAAAGGGCCATACCCATATTAATAAATGAGGTACTCAGGTTATGGGACTCAAGGACTGCATGAAGGAAAGGCCAGGAGACCTTATTGAAGGCCTTCTCTGCGTCAAGTGCGATTGCCACTGTCAGGACTGGGGAAAGGTGGGCCTTTTCTGTAATGTGGCAGAATGTGCGAATGTTGTCTCTGGCAAGACGTCCTTTGACGAAGCCTGTTTGGAAGTTGTGGATAAGTTTGGGGATGCAATTTTCTAATCTTTTGGCTAGAATTTTGGCAAATATTTTGGCTTCCATATTTAGTAGTGAGATGGAGTAGAAATTTTTGGGGTCAGAGTGATCTTTGCCCTCTTTGGGAATCACCACAATCGTGGCCTCGGAGCCAGTTATAGATACCTCGCCTTGGAAAGCAAAGTGGTCAAGGGTATTTTTAAGATGCCTGATGACAGAGTTTGTGAAAGTTTTATAGAAGATGATGGGGAAGCCATCAGGGCCAAATGCCTTGCCTTGACAATTGCTTCTGTTTCTATTGGTTGGTTTGAGCGTGCTCTGTTTGAGTCAGAGACTGAAGCAATAGGTAGGGAGTTCAGAAAAGCCAGGCACTTTTGTTTTGTCTGATGACGTTTGTGGGGTGTAAAGTTTTTTGTAAAAATATTTAAAGACCTCAAGTATCTCTTTGGTTTTAAATTTCTGAGAACCATCTTGGGCCATAATATGTGTGATTTGGTTTTTAAGGTTTTTGAATTTGAGAGTGGTGGCAAGCGTTTTGCCGGCTCTATTGCAAAATAGAAGGTGTTTGGATTTTTGAGCATGCACACATAGATATGCCCGTTCACTGAAAATGGAGTTATATGTGTATTTTAGTTGTTTGATGTCAGTAAGTAGGGACTTGTTTGAGTGTCTAAATGCTTCTTCCTTAGTTTTGATTTCAGTGCCTAGATTTTGTAGGGTTCCCTTAATCTTGTGATTTTTTTGACATTTGTTTAATGATTTGCCCTCCTATGGCACATTTGAATGCATCCCCTAGAATTAGAGGGATGTGATCGAGTGTTCGTTTTCTCTGAAGAATTAATCGATTCGTTCTTTAGGTCCGCAATGTCTGGTTCATTTTCTAGGATTTCAGTGTTTAAACGGCAAATTTGATTTTCTCCTTTATCGGGAAGGTTAAGTATGGACATTGAGATTGCAGCATGGTCTGAGACGAGGATGGGATGGATTTTTGCTTTGGAAGTGGCCCTTAGAAGTGAGGCATCTACAAGGAGATAATCAATGTGGGAGAAGCTTGAGTGGGGAGGTAAGAAAAATGTATAGTCATGACCCTTTGGGTTGTGTAGTCTCCAAACATCTAGGAGGTGGTGTGAGGATCATAGATTGAGCATCTGTTTGTGCATCCTGGGGGTTCTGAATTTGAAAGCTTTGTGTGGATCTAGAATGGGATCCATTGGGAGATTAAGATCCCCTCCTAGTATCGTTTTCAAGTCTCGTGGGATGTTTGCTAATTTTTTATTAAGTGTATGCCAAAATATTGGATCGTCTATGATGGGAGCGTATATGTTCATGACATAAAGGTCATGTACAGCGTCGTTCAACCTGGTAAGTAGCCATCTGCCATTGGTGTTGTGTTCTGATGCGATTTCTGTTAGACCAGATTTTTGGGAGAATGGGGTAAGTACCCCGTTTTTTTTCTGGCAGGCCTCAGAACAAGTCACTTCTGACATCCAGTCCTTCCTCATTAACAAGGCTTCTTTAAAACCTATCTTTGTTTCTTGGAGCAGTACTTTATCGCCTGCGAGCTCTTTACAATAGTCTAGGATTTGGTTCTTGTAACTGGGTGGGTCAACCCCTTGGTGTTCAAGGAAACTGCCTTTAGTGCAGGCATTAGGCGTTTTCCTGAATGGTAGACTTCCTGGTTTAGGGGGCCTAACAGAGGCCTCAGTTGGACATTAGGCAACTTTTCTTAGGTCCAGTTATCCCACTGGGAGGAGGATCTAGGTGGCGGTAGGGATAGGAGAGCTTTTGGGGTAGCAACAAACAACTTTGGGAGCCTACGTGGACTCTGGGGTAGCCCAGAACCAGGCTAGAGCCCCTTTACACCAGAGGATGTGTGTAAGAGATGTGGTGCTTGGGGAAAGTCGTAGTAGAGCACAGATGTAGTGATTAAGTCCAGCGGGGAGGGCCAGCCAGGGAAAGGAATCATGTGGAGATGGGTATATGTGTGTGTAGTGTGTGTAGTGGAGGGTTGAGTGACATTGTGCGTGGTACACTTGACTTGAATATCTTAACCATGCAACTGAATAAAGAGAAACGTGTAACACAGTCGGACCGGATCCTGGTAGGACAACTCGGTATAAGTTGTGCTTGACGATAAGGATTTGAATGCAATCAGAGTTCAGTACACGTTGAATACAGGTAGAAATCCAAGTTATATGTAACAACCATGCAAATACACACATTACCTGAGAAGGTACATGTGCCCCTGAGACGCAAGTGTATAATGTACACCTGAAAAGGAACACGTGGCAAGAAGTACAGATTATCAGGTAAAGCCTCAATGTAGCATATATCCCAGAATGGGATGGGTAAGCCAATGAACAGCCTATGTGTGGTTTAGCCCTAGCGGTAAGGGCTCGATAAACTAGGCCTTGTGATCTCTAACGGGCTAGTCTTAATGGGGCAGCATGAGGCAGGCGACCCTGAGCCCTCCTAAGGTTGGATGATCTTGGCCCTGGACCTATGTTCGCTTATATGCATACCCACACAAAGGCAATGGGCTGGTCTGTGTACTGTTTATCATTTAATTACATAGCTCATTTATCCCAACCACAATGAGTGTTAGTGTGACAGTTCCTTTACACCCATAGTGTGATTGCTGCTTGTAGAATGAACAACTATTAATGGAGCCCTTGAGACCAGCTGACTAGCCCAGAACTTCATTTGTTGGCGGGTAAAACAATGTTGCGCTTGGCAGAAGTGGCTCAAACTCCTCAAACACACAATTGCATAAAGAAGAACATGGTTCAGGTTTAGCAGATTTCTGTAAAAGCTTCAAGGTATATCTTGTGCATGTCTCTAGGACTTAAATAGGATATCCACACCTATTGCAAAAGCACTGACATGCTTGTGTTAGGTAAGTTGTCTGAAGAAATGTCGCTAAAGACAGATAAAAACAGATAGCAAAGTTGAGAGAGCTACGCAGGTGGTCCAATGTGCTGCTCATATGTGGAAGTACCATTAGAGATGTGCGCCAGTTATTCCAGACCACTAATGCGCTATCGGGCTAGTGTTGATAGGTTTACATGAGGTGGAAGGGCCTTGTGCTCTACTGTGGATTCAAAACCAGTATTAAGATGCTCTTTAGACACACCTTGGGGTTGCTAATTAGCGGGTTGAACAAGTAGGCCCTGTACTTAGCAAATCAAACAGCCTGTTATTTGATGTGCTGTCTTCCTGAATAGGCTGTCTCAGCATTAGACATTCTTATTGTTAGGTCTTTTACGCCTTTGTGGATCCTGGCCACTTTGACCTGTTGAGGTCTTTGCCCTTTATGTTCTCTGAGTGGGATAGCATTTAACGAGATGGACTCCAGTGGTTCTGTGTGTGCTGCTTGAATTTGCTTAACCCATACTCTCTGTTTTTGCTCAGTAATTGCTGGTAAAACTTTGGCTCATGGGTGAACAAAATGGGCAGGCTGCCAGGCGAAATCTGCTATTCTCATATGTGTCTATTTGAATTTACCATTGCTTGCCACTTACCCTTTGCTGAATTTCACCTAACCTGTCATTTGAGGGATTTATAATTTCGATCTTGATTGTGGTAAATTTCTTAGCACATCTGTTAGTGAATATTTAGCACTGTAACACTTTTTAGCGCACAGCACTTTACAATTCTGCATTTTAGCAATATCTTCCTGTTTCAGACCAATTTCTGTAAATGCATTAACAGCAATGAAATGCCATTACGCTCAGCATTAGAACCTATAAGTCAAAAACAGCTGCACCACCAAAAATGTTAGCAGATCTGTTGAAGTTGAGATATTTAAGCCTCAGGTTAGAGCCAACGGAATTGTCATATGTGTATCTAGCGAGGCTAGTTTGATCTTAGCGTTCACGCAAATTCACTGTTAAATGTCCAGTCTTTAGACGGATGTTTTTAAAATAGCATGTTATGTGCTTCTTCGGTTTTTTAACTTTTTTATGAATTGATTGTGATGTATATTGTGACACTGTTTATTTTAACTTTCTCGCGCATCTGCACACTTTATCACTTTATGCTGTTGGCACTTTCATGGACTTGGTTGTCTAAATTGAGTATTTTAAATTCTAAAAAAAGAAATTCTGTAGCAGGTCCATGTTTTTTTAGTGCTCTGTGCTCTGTCGTGTACCGTATTTAGTTTGTTGAGTGTTGGCTCTAAGGTAGAGAGAGGATGGTTCAGGACTTCCTTTCACTGGTGACTCCGGAATAGGGGTTGATTGTTTGGATTGTTTTAGGTTCACCTTGGCATTTCTTTCCTTCATGTTTCCGCCTCTGTTGTCTGACATATTGTGACTATATAAAGACAGTCCAGTTGGCGGGGGGGGAGGTTGGGGGGGTTGTTACAGTGGACTAATCCCTGTAGTTGTACCCTGCTTTCAAAGGGTGCAGACATACTACACTTGGAGGAAGATCGTGGTTCCATATGGCTGTGTCGGTAAGTAGCTGTGGTAAGGATGGGCCTGTATTGGTTCTCCCGCTGTAATGAATTCCCTACTTATGCCGCCGTCTTCCTTAGGGGCTCTGAGAATTAGTTGGTGTAACTGGTACCTTGAAAGACGGTTGTGCTCAATGCCCTCCCTGCATCCTGGGAATCTGAGTCGCCCCGCCGTCAAGGTGAACTCTGTTTTGGTGAGAGACACTTACGTAGTCCCCTGCACGGATGGGCCTGTTCTCGGATATAGGATCCTCCTGTGAAGTTAGTGATCACTAGATTGAGTGTCACTGCACAGGGAGGGCCATCTACACACTAACACAGAATGGTAGCAGGGAGTTGATGAGCTATGGTGTGAGAACAGACAGGTATGAGCAAGGTGCGTGCAGAACCGACTGTGGATACTGGCCCCAGTGGGCTATGCAGCTGCCTCTATTTTGTTCAGTCACAATCCCCAGCATGAGCATGTGTGATGTTCCAAGCATGCAGCAGGGAAGAGGAGAGAATTGCTGGTATACGGTGCTGATATACGGTGCTGGTTTTGGGTAGTTGAGGATCAAAAAGTCCCCTTTCCCTCAATCACTCATGTGGGCATAGTTTGCAACGTCATCAGAGGGCTGCTGGGGCTGGAGGGCTCAGTTGGCCAGGAGAGGGAGGAGCTGACCCAGTGTCCCAGGGCCCTTTAAGGTGGCTTCAGGTGATCAGGGAAAATGAGCAGCCACCTACCACATGGCTCCTTGTAAGGGGCCTCAATCTCGTCAATCTGCCCCTGGGCAGAGCCTCAAAGTTGTATTAGTACAGCACTGGAGGTCAGTGGCGCTGGGCCCAGGGATTTGCCGCCATTTTGTTGGGTTAGTAGAGTGCTCGCATTGCCTATGAGTGGGCCGTCACTGGAACATGAGGGATCAGAGGCCTAGCGAGAGAATCCACATTTATAGTGGGGAGCCTCACTTCACAACTGGTGCTTGGTTCTGATGTGATCCGATTGCATCATGGGCCTGGTTAGGGCACTGGGTTGGGTGCGCATGCAGAGCACTGGAGTTCGTATCGGGTGAGCGGAGCGATTGGGGATTAGCGATGTTTCCTTACCGCTTCTGTTTCGTCAATACCCTGCGAAGATCCAGAAATCCAAAAGGCAATCAGGGTATGACTGAATTCCCAAACTGGTCCCATTTCGTTGCATGTTAATCGCCGTAGGAATGTTGGCGGGGTACGAGACCACTAAAGGATTGGGCAGGCGCCGCCATCTTGGGCAGTGCCCTGTTGAGGAGATGCTGTGGTCCTAAAAGCCAGGTGTTAGCATGGTTTGAGGGTCAGCAGTCACTCCCCCATGGTCACCAAACATTGCACCCCATTTATATGCTCTTATTTAATTCAAGCAGTCACCCAGCCTAGCAGGCATGCTGGAGGGTCTACGGAGCTTAGGGTAGAGCCGCCATCTTTGCTGCACGCCTAGCCATGCCCCGTTCATTTTAAAGTATTGAAAACAAATGGTCTGACAGAGAGATACAACTCTCTGTAAGCACCCCTAAAAGATGTAGTTTCTCAGTTTTGTGGACGTTTTTCGTCAGACAAAACTCTGCTTTTCATCCTTCCACTAAAGCCAAACAAACCTATATACACTAAGGATTGAGAAACTTTAAGTTTGACCTGAAGTAAAAAACACGGAAAGCCAAGGAAGGGATCAACTTCATTTTGATACCAGTGCACAAATCTAACAATGAGAGGTTTATCCTTTCCCCGAGACAGTTTGTAAACACGGTTGTGTTTTGGCAACAGCTTAGTTGATCCTTGTTCTAGAAATGCTCTTTGCAACTGGACTCATACATCGCTGTTGGCAGACGTTAGTGAAGAGTATGTGCAAACTCAGAAGCATTTAATAATCTCTATAGCAACTGACCTGAATCTCACCTGTAATTAATTATTTATGGGATTCAGTTTGTAAGAGAGTTCTGTACTCTGCATATTGGCATCTCATTTGAGCGACTCCAGTGAGCAACGCCATTCTGACAGTAAAAGAGCACCGATAACATTTGTGCTGTTTGAAATAAAATGCAAGGCAAACGTTTAAAATGTTAAGAAGACCCAGAAGAAATATCCCTAGGTCGGTGATATTTCGGTTTATGGTAGTAGCTTAACTTGCAACACGACTTGACTTGAAATCGGGCAGATACGTGCAGGCCAACCAACCTTGAAAACACTCATCATGTGTGTGAGAAGGTGGGGCCCCAAAGGGGGCGTGACCAACAGTAAAGACAGGGCCATGAGACCATCACAGTTATGGAGGGACATGGAAGGGGGCAGGCTTTTCGGGGGTGGAGGCGTAGGGTTTTATGCCCCGCATTGCCACCCCTTACCCTCCCCAGACAGCAGATTAAAAGATTCTCAGGCTGCCTCAAGCTGTCTCCCTTTGGTAGGGAGGTTTAAACATCTGTAAAGTATTTCAAATGTGCATAGTGTCCACATGTGAGCTGAAAACCTACTCTGTAGTGGTTTCCAGCTCATCCTGTGCTGACCGCGCAATATTGGTACTTCAGCGGGTGGCCGTGTGAGCAGTGCTGATGTCGTTTGACACACGGTAGCTCTTGTGTGAGATGACAGGTCTGCATGTTTCTGCATCAGAGTTTAAATCTGCAGGAGTTACTTGCTTACGCCTGCCCTTCCTCTCTCCCTCTTTGCACTGCAGGTGCCACTTTCTGTTAAAGGGGAACCTCATTTGGAACTCCAAAGGATCTAGGGGGTCAGTTTTATTCTGCAGAATGTAACAGTCATCTTGCTTGACAGGATGACTGTTTGGGCCTTTTAAGCTGTTTCATTGATTATTATGTTTACGATGACTAAACTGACTGTACTGGCTGTGCCAGCCTGTGAACAGCTGGAATGACCCAGTCTGAGGAGATTATCTGTTGATGGAAAGCAGCACATAACTTCTTTTCTGGCCACAGCTTGGATTCTGCTGATGATGCCCATAGGTGGTTGGCTACTGTTAGTGTTTTTATCGAGATTAGGAGCTGTGAGGTAGGCTTGTGGGGAATTTTCAGTACACTTGTGAAATTCACAAAATGTTGTTCTGATTTGTGATTAGAGCAGAAAATATCTTGTGGGAGAAGAAAACGTCTCAGGAGACATTGTCTTCTTGAACCAGTCCACTTGGATTAATTGCTTGTGAATTTTGAATATAAAATATGCTCTCCTGTTTAATCTTCACTTGAGATACAGCAAAATTGAATTTCATGAATTCTCACATAATTTTGCATACAATTTGTGAAGTTTCATGAAACTTAATTTTCCAAGTTTGCAGAAGCCTACTAACATAGAGGCTGAACTGTGAATTTGATGGTTGGTGAAAAGTGAAGAATTAGCTGTCTGCTAACAAACATTGCAGTTTGATGTAAAACTCAGTTGTCGAATGTGCTAGATGGTTTCAGATCACACTTACAGAGAAAATTGGATTTTAAGGCAAATCCTCCATTTCTCTGCTTGTGGAGTACGTAGTTGATGTGTCACTAAGCAACACTCTTGTCTGACCTTCAATTATTTACTAATAGGCCTCCTTGAGGCTCTTGCTAGAGGCAGGTATATCATAGACCATTTGGGCAAGACACTTGTTTATAAAAACATCATCTGATTTTTATTTACTTCAATATTCACCATACTTTTTTTTGGTTATAAGAAGAAAACTTTTCTTTAATATATAAACCTTTCTTTTTTTTCACATATATAAAAACAAAGATACATATTAGTATCAGCGAGACAAATCTAATACAAAAATAGTTTATATATTTACTTCAGCAACAACATATTGACATTTTACCTAACATACATAGACATAATGTTAATTACATTCCACTAGATAGCAGCATGAAACACATTACTATTGACCCCATAAACAAACATCCTTCATTCATACTCAACAGCCATAAATATCTCATCCATACTACACAATCATACACAAAACAAAGTGTGTTTAGCCAGGGAACTCCTAATATATAATTTGACAAAAACTCAATCCAAGGTTCAGTGGTAAGAGTCAATCAAAAGTAATGTCCACTGATATATTGTCATGTATAGGGTTCCCTTGATGTTGAGTCAACGCACGTTTCGGTGGCTTTTAAGTTGCTACCACCTTCATCAGGACCATATATTTTGGAACATGATCTATAAAGGTGATCAAGGGGTTCTCTAAAACTTTGTACACATAGATATAATGTATGAAGGTACTTTTCTTCTACATATATCGTCCCAACTGGAACCATTCAAGCTTGTCCAAGCTTGAGAAAGATATCAGTCCACTGTGATCCCACCTAACAAGTAGGCAGAGGCATAATGTCCAGTATTTTAATTTGCTGCATTTTCAGGGGGCATTTTTCCAAAAGGTTTTGGAGCCGGAAACTTTTGAGACCGGGCTGCGGTGGAGACCTCGGATACACTAAGCGTATTCCACAAAAGAAATTTAGGAACGCAAAAATCAAAGAATGCCCCCTGAAAATCCAGCAAATTAAAATACTGGACATTATGCCTCTGCCTACTTGTTAGGTGGAATCACAGTGAACTGATCTCTTTCTCAAGCTTGGACAAGCTTGAATGGTTCCAGTTGGTACCTTCTTCTTATATATGTAGTTGATGTGACCTGTTCAGACCAGATTTAATCAAAATTTGGTTTTTGGCCGAAACAAAATCAAACGGTGACAGCTCAACTAAGACAATAGCTGTGTAAATGCAATCGCCCTTTCCTGTTAAACTCATAAATACATCTCAATCTTTTCTGCGGGTGTTTTATCTTGTTTAACAAAATCTTTTTGTGTCTAAGGAAGACTATACGATTGGGGAAAAAAAATGAGATTTCACAAAGTTACACTGATTGTTATTGTTTGAATGCACATCTTCATTCACACAGAAGGCCTTCCACCTCCTGGGAATAGGTAGCAGCTTCAGAGTTAATACTTCAACAACTTTTTTGAATATTAATAGGAGAGGACTATCATTGGATTCTTTTGTTCCTGAACATCAGTCAGTTATAAACAACATGATGTAAATTTGAGCAAGAGCTTTGTAAGAAGACCTACCGAACAGTAAAATCTAGTTCGTTTTTCAAATTTACCAACAAATACCCACCTACAGTCCATTGTAAGTCAGTATATTATGGATATCGGGCTGAGGTTTACTGTTTGATGGAGTCACAAATTGAACCATTTTGTTAGTACTGAATCTCTTTGGTAAGAGAAGAACATACTCGCATATTTCTTCAAAACTGCTTGTACATGTTTTTGCCTTGTATTTTTTTAGCAAATATATCTATTGAAAGCCATTTAGTGATTGATTATGTTTCATTTTATCTCTATACAGAACTTCTTTGTTGAAAAACTTTTCAAACTCCACTGACCACTGAAAAGGGTGCTCAGAAGCTTAAAGAGGAACGCGATGTTCAGGTTTAGACTGCCAGGTAAGAGCAAACCTATTTCTGTCTAACTTCTTTTAAACCCTGAAAAATGTGCAAGTGAAAGGTGTGTACATAGACCTCTGTCACAGTAGCAACCATGACTGTCGGCCAAAACCGAATAACAAGCTGGTATTGAGAGGTTATTTGTGAGGCCATGATTATCTCCGATCATGTCTTTTTGTTTAAAAAGTGTTCATTTTTCCTTCAGATTTCGTGCATTAAGACTACTTCATGGAAAAAGAAACCACTCAAAAGCAAAAGAGTGAGGGCCTCATTTGCATTCTGGACCATCCTAACATCTAGCACAAATAATTTTTGCATTCTTTTAAAGGTTCTGTGCACTGTCCAAATGTATGTACTGTTACAATAAACCTACTGGCGCTGAACATGGATGAGTGCCCTATGAGTGATATAGTGTTCATTGAAGAAGTATGTCTGCAGCTTCTTCCTGGACTGGAGGAGAGTAGGAGCCTTTCTGATGCCAATGAAAATGTAGTTCCAGATCCTGGGTGTGTAGAAAGATTTGGCATATGGTCTCCAATCTACAATATCCTGGCCTGGTGCCGGCTTCCGTTAACTGGTTAGTTTCCTGGGCCAGCTTGTTGGGGTGTTATTTCTTATGGCATTGTAGGTGATGCAGCTGCTCTTTAAGATGATACTGTCCTGGGGTGGGAGCCAGTGAAGTTGCGTTGATATGTGAATTTTTTCAGCCCCTAGATGGGATGTGCAGCTCTGAGTAAGATGCGTGTCAAAGTATTGAACATTGAGCGCAAACATCGTTTGAACATTCTGATCTTGCTCTCCGTTTTAACTCCATCTAAAGGCAGCTGGTTGTAAACCAGAGCACAGAAGGCAATTCTGCCATGGAGCTTTTAGCACCCAATCAAGTGCTAGACTCAGCCGAGCTTTATTAAGAGTTGTGTAGGCGCGTGCGTGGTATTGCCAGTTCTGCTTTGCACTTGCGGGCCTATTTAACGGTAAGTAAGTAGATGCAATGCGTTGCGTCAATTAGGGCTGCATTGTGCCAGGTGGGTTCCCAAGCAAAGGAATGATAATTAATCCCCCTAGGTGTATCTTTTTAAATTTGCTGCCTTCTTTCCAAATTTCCTACGAATTTATTTCAACAAACAAGTACCACTCAATTCAAACAAAAAGGTATCTTTCCACCATTCACTGATAATACAAACAGGCTGCCACAATCAGCTTGTCAAGTGAAAACTTTTTTGCCATACCAGAAGCATTTTTAATGTTTTATACTGAAAATCTTATATGCTTGAAGGCTCAATTCTAGCCCTATTTATGTATAGCCTTAGGGCCTGATTGCGATCTAGGCGGATGGTATACTCTGTCACAGAAGTGGCAGAAAGCCCGTCCACCAATTTACAAGTTCCATAGGATATAATGGGATTGTAATTTGGCGGATGGGATATCCGTCACGTTTGTGATGGAGTAACCCTGGCCGCCAAGATCGAATCAGGCCCTTAGTCATGTCAAGCTAAGGTGCTTCTAGCATCTGGGTATTTCTTTGGCTTGTTGATATTTGGTTTTGGTGAAATAGGATGATCTTTAGTAATCCTTTCTAGGCAGGGAAGCATCAGATTGTTTCCACTTCACTGTCCTTGCCAGAATTGTACCCCAGCTGCTTTTCACCCAACAGAGTAGGCTCAGTGGTAATGAGATAAACTGGATAACTTGTGTGGTAAGCTGAGCTGCCATGGAACATTTCAGCAAGTAGCACCTCATTACCACGACCATTTGAGAGCAGAAGGGGCCTATAGAGCTTAGAATCCATCTAACTCACAGTGCTCTCATTATACAAAGCGTAATGTGCTACAAGTTGTACAGGTACACTGTCATGGTGTACATGCCAGCCACACCACTATTTGGTAACACAAAAAGTGCAAGAAGGTCATGATTCCGTGCCCATTCTAATTTGAAGATGTTGGCATTCTGCTTCACCACCGTGGTGAAACGACCTCCTGCTTTATCACCATTAGTCCACTTTTGGAGATCCCGGACCAGTTAATTGTGAAGCATGGTAATGCTGTATCACCAGCAAGCCTCTCATTCATCCACCATGCTTCAGTCTTCTGCTTCTAATATTTCCATGTTCTGCTTCATAGTGTGTGCTCTTCCACTATCAATTTCCAACCCATCTCCCACTGACCTGCTCTCCATTGATAAATGCTTGCCTCTTGTACATTGTAGAACAATGAGGTATTTTAATTTAGAGAGGTATGCAGCTTCTCCACGCAGGGCCTAGCGTCAGAGAAGGGGCACTGCTTGTCTTTATACATAGGGTTTAATCTGTGCCGGTGGTTGCAGGTGGTGGGTACTGGAACTCATTGTTGGAGCCGGGGGTTTTATTTCTTCATCGCCAGGATTAGGCCCAGAGCAACAGAGAAAACGGGAGAAAGATGGAGGAAGAGTAAGAGAGGAAAACAGTGAAAAATTGAGCAAGCAGGGATGAAAACGAAGCTGCAAGAGTGAGATCAAGACACAGGATGGGTAGGGTCAATCAATCAGGGTTCTTGTAAAGTGCGACTACTCACCCGTAAGGGTCTCAAGGACCTGAGTGTGGGGGGGGGGGAGGAGCTGCGGAATAGCCAGGTCTTGAGGTCCTTCCTGAATTGAGGCAGCGACGGAGATTGCCTGAGATGTAGAGGCAGGGAGTTCCAGGGTGGTGAAAGAACGCCACATGAGGTAGAATCAAGACTAGTCAGCCTTATTATTCATCAGTCCTGTAATGTGGCAGGGTTTGAGGGTTCATTCTAAACTTTAGACCCCTACACTTGTTTTTTTCCACAAATTATGCAGTGGTTATACAAAACGTTTTTTGCTCCAACTTTGGGTCACCCTTTCCCACACTTCTAGTTTCAAAAAGCACTATTCAGTGTGTTTTCTCAGGTTTAGTGCCTGTGATAAAGTAATCGCCTTTTCCCGTGTTTTATGCTGAAACCCCAGGAGCCTAGCACGTCAAAGGAATTCGCCAGCAGCTGGAGTTTGCTATAAATAGCCGGTGAGTGAGAGCAGCAAGCGCCGCGTTATCACATCGCTTGGAAATAAATGTGAATGCTCGCAGTATGTTCTTAACTTATTTCACTTTAGAAAGAAGTGCGTGCGCGCGTCACAGGGGACAAAATATGTCAGGTTGAAGGGTGACTCCTGCAGGGCTAGGCTACTGCACAACGCAAACGATCGCTGTCAGAAAAAATCGAGCTTACTTAAAATAAAATAATTAACTATTGTCAAGATAAACATATACTGAAGGTATCATATGCGCAGCTCATCAGTCACTGTCACGTTCTAAATGTGCGTATAATTTCTTGGTATTTTTCAAACAGGTTTTCTAGATTGGGTTACTCGTAAATATGTCATATATTTTCACCCATTTCCCGAAAATGTGATGAGGAAAAGACAATTTGAGGGCATTTTCTAAGACAGGCAGGTGAATTAAGTTTTTTGTTGATTAATTGTTTTTCAGATGTTAAGAAAACTGAGTAAGGGAATGCTTTAACAGCCAGTGAGTACATACATACGAAACAGCTAGTTGCTTTCTAGCTTTCAACTGTGATTAATGGTGTCTGTCACCATTTTGTGTCAGTAGATTTAACAATAGTTTACACAGTACATAATTAATCAAGGGACATACACAACCCATAAAATGAAGCCGAACACGGTATGTGCTCTGCTCGTATGCATTTTTCATTGGTCTGCTGCATTCGTTTGAACATACCTCCTGTTATTTTATTAGCATAGATGTTAGGAATTTGTTCCAGTGTGAACTTTGCTCTAATATTTCAATACCTCTTTAAACCTGCTACTTCAGCGGAGCTGTCAGTCAAACTTACAATGCATTTCCTTGAACTGCGGTGACTGCGGTTCCCGAAAATGCAAGATGCGTCTGCAGGGGCAGCGGAGATCTCTAAACAGGGCGGGAGGAGTACCCTCGCCATGGCGGGAGTAAAATACTTCCCCATGGCGACGGAATTTATTCTGTCTGCCAACATCTAAATCAGCCCCTTATGGCCTGATTTAGATGTTGGCGGTCAGGTTACTTCGTCACAACGGTGACGGATATCCAGTCCGCCGAAATATAAATCCCATAGGATATAATGGGATTTATATTTCTGCGGACAGGAAATCCGCGACCGTTGTGATGGAGTAATCCATCCATCAACATTCTTAGGTTGGGTGCAGTTGGTGATTTTCATCAGCTGGAATTCAAAATTGTGAGTGATTCATAGTAGTTTAAATGAGGATCTTCTGGTAACTGGCAACCAGAGGAGAGCCTTCAGTGTGGGGAAGATGTAGGTGTGAATGTTAATATACAAAAACAATCTTTTGGCTGAATTGTGAATTTTTGTGTGTTGTCTCATGGTTGATGGTGAAATGACTGATTCTGCACCTTTTATGGCATTGCATGAGATTGCATAAGCAAAAGGCAATCTTCATAGCACAAATGGGTAGTAAAGCTTGCATTAGTTGCATTTTACACAAGGAGGTTGTGGTTTGGGATTGGATTTGGGGACCTGTGGGGAAAAGATAGGACCTCTGACCCTGGACCTACCATGTGTCTCAGGAGCAGGATGGCTGTTTCCATCCTTAAAACCAAAATTCTGGTCAAGGGCACACACTGCATGCTGATTCATGCATCAGGAGAGCAACCCCCTGACCCTCCAGGAATATTTGGTCGTGTCAGAGCAGGTAGATCCCATTCATAGCTCCAAAGAATTCAGAGATCATGTGAACCGAGGCTTGTTAACCTTTTCTGCAGATGGCAACGAGAACCCACAGAATGAAGCATATAAATATTTATTTATGTAAGGTTTTTACATAGCATCGCTGTTACCCATATTGGGTGTGATTGGGCTATATAAGTAACAGTTAAAAAAAACATGAATCTCGAAGAACTGAAAATGGCATTGAAAATAAATGTCTCTATTCTAACAGCTGCACATTCACAAATGATCTACTACAATGCAAATGTCAGAGTCCGTGTTATTGCTACAGTATAGTGAAATTAACATGAGGAAACCCCTCTTAAATGTGTAGCACATGGGTACTCGCAAACATTTACCCGGGGGTCGCAAAGCACTGTCTGTGGCATGGGCAAGGGGGGCACCAATGTCAGCAATGCAAGAGTTGGGGTGGTGAAAGGGGGACGCGAAGCAGATGAATGGTGTGGACAACAAACCGAACCTTCACATGACTTCTGTCTGCCACCAATGCTCTATTCTCATGCAGCTAGAATTAAAATCAAAGCATTAACTTCTAATGTAAAACGTGAGAGGGAAAGAGATACTCATCTAGTGGCTGAATTGCAAAATGTGAAACCAGAAAACCTAGTATCAGTCCTGACTTCCCCACTTGACAAAATTGTATGATCCTAGGCAATTGGTTAATTTCACTTTGCCTCCTATTTCTTCATTCCCACTTATGAGAGCCCCTTAAAATATACGAGTTCAGGATGGCTGCTGTACAAAACATTCTGTTGTGTTTTGTTTTTAAAACTATAATGTTGTTCCAATTATATAACAACCAAGACTACACACAGGGTGCAGCTGACAAATGACTTGCCTCTTGGTTCACTAATAGCATTGTTTTTAGATTGGGGGGAGGCATGAATGTCGCTAAGATCATGTTTGAAAACTATCACTGCTAATAAATGCCTCTCAATGCAGTGATATAATCTGATCTACTAAGGTAAAACGCTCATGCACGTTAACTAAATACACTTTTCTGAAGTTTGCAGAGAGTTTATCATGTTTAGTGCAAAATGCCTTTAAAACTTAAATTGTTTCTAAAGATAAGTTTTCTAGGACATCGTCTTTACCGTTACTTTAGTTAATATGTAAATAAAGTGTGCCCATTTGTTTCACAGCTTTCTGAATGTTCATGCTCTGTCAAGTGAACAGCAGCCCAGTGCTGCTGTTCACCATGGGGCCGCAATTAAAGGTCAGGATGGCCGAATGCGGACCCCAGGACGTACTTTAAGTATTCCCTGCTATAGCAGATTGAATTTTACAGTGACCATATACAGGAAAACAACTCTCTTGATAGATGTAAAGCCCCTTTATTATGGTTGTACCTACTACACAAATTTAACCCTCTGTATCCTGGCTTTTTCGTTTCATACAATTTTGAAACAAATTTACATGAAAAAATCCATGGCATAAAACATATAATATAGATGTGCAGATAATATGTTATTTATTACCATTGTTGAGTGAGTGGAGAAGCATCAGGACTCAGTCGAGGCTTTCAGCCATGGCTTCACCCCACACTCAATAGTGGCAACAAATAGCTTAATTTACTCTACGCACATGCACATATCCTATACTTTAAGCTAACTAATACGAGCCACATGGATAAGCATGCACACAGTGGCGGCTGGCAGGGGATTGTGGCAGGGGGTGGGGGAAGGGTGAGTAGGAAATAAATAAAAAAGAAAACTTACCTGCTGGTTGCCGTTGCCAGCTGCTGCATATACTCGCAGGAACCAGGAACAGGAAGCACACAGGCTTCCAGACTCCCCTAGCCAATCACGACGCGGATGATAGCAGCGTCATGATTGGTCTGAGCCCTATGGTTCGTGCTTAGAGAGAGAGTGGGAGCCTGGGCACATTCTCCACCCAGGCTGTAATACAGCCTGGATGGAGAACATGCAAAGTGCGCATGACTGTTTGGCCGGCCCCAGACGGCCAGCCAAACAGTCATTCTCACATTAGGTGCAGCTTCAGCCAATCCTCCTCCCTGTGACGCAGGGAACCTGGGCCCTGCCCCTCCCTAACCTGGCAGCAACTGGAATACTAAAAATAAAATTATAATAGCTCGAGTTATTATCATTTTTTTCTTCTATTGCACTGCTTTAAAGCAGTGGGGCGACGCTCCTCTGCCTTAGCGGAGGAGCCGCCACTGTATGCACAATGTCTAATATGATTATTCTACTACTATTTGGCATCTGCTTTCTGTTTGGCTTGCTAATCATAGTGATCTAGCGCGATATTAGCAAACAGCATTCATACACTAGATACTCACTTGGGCCCGTACATTCATACTACACTAATACTTACGCTGGGTTTTATCAGTTGTTACTCTTTATCAAAATCCCTGCTACCAATTACCTTCCGATTGAAGAGTAATGACTTACCAATGAATCCTTTGCTAATTGGGAAGTTTAAAATGAGTGACATTCATTATAGTACATAATCCTGAAATAACCACTGAGTCAGGAAGTTTTAAAATGTTTATCTAAAGATTTAGCAGAGTAAATTACAGAAACACATGGTATTTAGTCGCATATCATAGGTGAAGTAGAGGACAATAATTATTGATTAATGACGGTCCCTCAGAAAGGAGAAGATAGAGACAGCAGCGCAACTAAAGGTTGCATTTATATTTACCTAAATGCGAGAACCCAACCCTTGGCCAAGGAGTTGGAAAGATTAGGACCCAGGAAGGATGAAGACCAAAGACCTCCTCCAGGATCAGGACGGGACCGGTGACCTCTCTACAACGACGCCTGCGTCGTTCCCCTCTCTGATACTCAGCTTCTCCTCGCTTCTCCCGTGCCTTCCTTCTAATAGACTCCGCCGCCCCCTCCTCAGGACCTCTCTGGACAGGGATTCAGTCTGTAATCGATCAGCTTGGCGGTCTTGAGCTCTTCTGTGTGTTCTGAGAGTAAACTCTCTTGCAGCATCACCTTCTTTCGTTCTGCGGTCTGAGCTAAACTAAGTACTAATTCTATATCTATTATACCCTTCTACGCCCATGTACCTCCCCTTAATGTTGCCAAAATATGGGACCACTACTTCTGATTGGACAGGGACAGGGGGTGGATTCTCACACCATATGATTTTAGTTCATTTTCTGTAGGCCATTGTCTTTAAACTACCGCCCATCCAATTTTATACATTTGCTTTATTTCCCACCCGTCTCACGACAAATGTTATATATTCTTCATATACAAAGTTTCAATTTTCAACAGGAAAGGCAAGAGCACATCAACTTCGGCCACCAGGTCATGGCCTTGGACGACGTCCAGGTTGACTTCATTCTTTGGCAGCCAAGGAGGACACATGCGCAGAATCATTGTCTCTCGAGTTTCAGATCACCAACCCCAGGCCCAAGTTTACGAACTAATAAAAGTCAAAGAAGGAAATATTAAAATAACAAATAATAGGTTTCACTGTATACCCACTCTTTCTACTCTATCCCCATTTACTTATAAATCTATCCCGCATTAGTAGCGTTAAGAAAACGACAAATTAATAATAACACAAGAGCAAGCTGAAGCATGTGAAAACATCAAGCAGCCATTTTAGAGCACATTGCGCAGAAGCAGAAATTTCCCACCAAGCAAAGAAAGACGTCACACCATGTGATATGGATGAGACATGCGCAGTAAGGTTCCCACGCTTTAGCGGCCATTTTAGAATAAGACAAGCGTTACTTGTTAGTTAGAACACATAGGCAAGCTTCCTTGCTATTCGTGTAATGTATGCAACGTTAGTATAAACAATACATAATTAATAAATTAATACTGTGAGGTGATTGCATTCAAGCAAGTCTCATTTTTGAGTCCTTGCTCCATCAATAGGATAGCATTATAACCATTCATTCAGACTTTAAAAACTACCCTACATAATGTGTACTTACAGCTACAAAGGCATCACTTCTGTGCTTTTTGTTGACCACGTGCCAGGATCATAATTTAACCAAAGGGCATAATTTGTATGTACTTCAAAATGGAATTCCTCCAAAGCAGTAATTAAACAGTATGCAGTAAACAGCTTCATTATAGGCACAAGAGGTGGCACAGGTACATGAAAACAGATTGTGCTGAAATAATTTTTATTCTTTAAAGTGTGCTTGTCTTGCATTTTTTTAATGGCGCTGTTTCAGAGTGTCAGAGACCGTGTTGTATTTCTTTGGGTGTTTGTTTGCTTGGTGCAGGGGTGGCAGGCGAAGTTTGTTCCGCTCGCAGCCTATCCCCTGTGCTATTTGTTGAAGTGACATAGATAGTGCACTGCTTTATTCAACCTCTCACGAAATTGGCAAGCAGGGTCAAAGGTCCCTCAGACTGACTCAAAAAACTTCGAACAATGACTTGCAGTTTGGGTGATTTTATTTCACATTGATTTAAGCAATCAATAGATTATTGTTTTTAAATGATTCATCTCACTATCCTGCTAGCAGGGAGTCGTTTCATCTATATCTCCAGTATGGAACTACATCCCTGTCAATATCAAAACTGCCCTAACTCATTTGCAATAGAGAAAGGAGCTGAAGACTGTTGTCAAACTGGGGAAGTAAAAGCAGCCTTGGCAAACATCTTCAAACCAGCCCCATTCCCTTCCTCTTCTTGGACAATCCCTCTTTCCATTCATCCATTATCTCTCTGTCCTTCTCTCCTCTCTTTTCTCCTTCTCTGATTGCTTTCGTTCTTCTTTCCAACTCCCTTTCTTTATTTGGCTCTCTCTTGAAGCTTCTCCATGTCTGCTGCAATGAACCTCAGAGAGCTGAGGAAAGTAACAGAGGCACCAGGAGCGGCTCAGGATTTCCAAAACCGGCCCTCAGGGGCTCCAGCTCACCATGGAAATGCCCATTGGAATAAAAGGCATCGCTGGTCCTTCTTAAGACCCATCTGTTCAGAGAACACTACTGTAGTGTCCTCCCCAGCCTGGGTACCCGCTAATGACTATGCCACACGTGGAGCTTAGTAAAACACGTCATTATTCTGCTGTGTGTAACTGCGAACTCAACATTCTAAACCCTCATTCACTTCCCTATGCTCTAACGTTCACGTCACTGTTCTTCGGAGTCCATCAGGAGCCAAAAGGGTTCCGTCATTGGTAACTCACACAACACCACAACTACATCTCCACACAATAGGATTCCCAATCAACAAATATCCTGCTACATTGTGAAGGATCCTGATCCATATGTATCCCAGGGTCCTGTTCAGCACGCTGTTGCTCTTTATCCTGGTTTGCACAAATACCTATACATACAAGCAGAAAACACTGAATGAACTCAACAACGTGGGGACTTCTGTTATGAAGCATGTGCAGGACATCGTACCATAGACGCTAGAATTGCCTGAAAAATGCATCACATTCCTTCAGCTCGAAAATGATAAACCAGACAGCAGATACACATGGGGCTCACAATTTATATGTTTGAAATTTCTCATGCAAGTGTTTGTGTTGCACTTTAAGCTAAATATAGCTGATTGTTTATTGGCTATTAGAGTTTGTTCACGAATCTAAGAATGCTAGCCCAGTATCCATATATTGCAGTGCTTGCTGGTCCCAACCCAAAATGGATGCAGCTAAAAAAAAATGTGTCAGTTCCTGTTAGATATGAGTATTTAGGCCCCAAATAGGGGAAGGTGGTTTTGATACAATTGCAAACTGTGTCAGTAAATGCAGTTGCATTGTTAGTTCTGCAAAATAGGTTGCAACTTTGGGGTGCCTGTTTGGTATTGCCAGAGGAACTTAAGATGCCACAGGAATGTTTACTGCATACACAGGGTTTTAGAAGGGACTCTGCTTAGGTTGTCATCATAGTGTGGAAAATGTTTAATCTGCTTTTGAAATATGAATGGATCTAGTAAAGCAGAGTAGAATTTCTGACAAAACACATAATTAATTGCTCCTTGTTTTTAGAACAAGTAATCTCCAATATTCACCTGGTGTAAAACTTCTTTTGGCATTTGGTGGGCAGCAGGTCAGCCCAAATCACTATCTAAAGTTCATCTGCGGAGTTCCCTTACGTTTTAAAGTGTCCGATATAATTTGGTGAATAGGACACAAACTCGAAGGTATAACGAAATAATGGTGAAGGAAAATGTCTGATTGATTACCATTTAAATGTAGGCCGAGAAGAGAGACAACCGATACATTTAGTTTTTTTTTTTAAAGAAAATTGATGTAGTGGTTTCTCAGATTCAAGTATCACTTGCCATTAATTCTAAATTGAAAAGGTGAGGTAAAGATTTTTCTCTTATGAATGAACAACAATGTTCTATCAATATATGTAACTTTGAAACCATACAATTTGGAGCCCATAATGTAAAACATATGATGGCACTTAAAATTTAAATCACACTTGTTTCCGTAGGGCCACCACTTTTCTTACGGGTTTCTCAGGTTCTTTCTCTCTCTTCACCCCCATTGCACTAGGACACCCTTTTTGCCAATATCGCACTTTATAAAACCCCTCAATCGATCAGTCAGTATTTCAAACGATTGTGGAGCCAATGCGGTTACAGGAGACCAGCATTCACCAGAGTAGGAAAAGTGCTTTGTTGTGGAGACCCTGGAACAACAAGGACTGCACCACATTTTACAAATTTGACAACAGCTAGGTGGTCAGTAGTCCCCCTTAGTAAGTGTATTTTGCAAGTGCACTGCCTTATTGCAGAGTAACTGGAACAGTGTAGAATCCAGGAAGAAGCCAAGGGTTTGGCTGCTGGCGGGTTGAAGCCAAGGGTTTGGCTGCTGGCGGGTTTTTAGTGGGAACTCTGAGGCTGATTGATTTGACACCCTGGAAATTCAATGCCGCTATTTCAGGCCTCTAGGGGGGTGGATGATTAGATGGATGACAACCTCTGCTGTAGATGGATGTCATCAGCCCTTGAGGTGCTTCATGATCGTGTCTAGTTATTTAAGTGGCAAGTCTTTTCACAGTTTTAATAGCTCTTACTGCTTACACATTTATTTTGACTTTACCATCACAACTCTGCTTACTTTGAGTTAATTTTTTTCTTATCTTATTTTATGGATGTTTTTCGACGACAAATGAAGTAAACACATTCTCAGATTTCAGAGTAGCACTTCGAATAGTCGATATTTAATTATCTAAAAACATAAATGATTTGTTGAAGCTTCAAGTTTAAGAGCACATACAATGACTCATGATCTAAAATAGCTACAAACCTTTATAAACCGTTATAATTATTCTTTTAGCCATGCAAAGAGGTAGAGGTCACTAGACACAGATAGAAAAACCAGAAAAAATGAAAGTTACAAATGACTTCCTGATGTTTCTATACATTGTACTTCGCCAACATGCCTAGAAATTTGAAAATAATCATATCTTTCGAGCAAGAACACTAGAACAAATATGTATACTACTCTCTGATACCCAGACTGTTTAGGAAAGTTTTAAAAACAAACATTTTTATATTTGCTTGCTTCATATGCTTTATATTACGTAGAAGTACATCAAGTGAAAGTGGTCGAGAGTCAGCAGATCAAGGTGTGATCTCTTTTGGAAATTTATTAACACAGACAAGTAAGTCTTTGAGCATTCGCAAACTCCTCTCCTACTCTTTGCCACTGTGGAAATTGGCAGAGATTTACACAAGTCAAGGGCTGGAGTAAATTCCTTCCCAGGAAACTCCCCCAATACTGGTGGTGGTGAAGTGGAAGTGTTTTATTCATGAGGAAAAATGATTCCCTGTGGAAAATGTCCAATTCCTATGATGCTGTGTCTTTTCCCGATGCCGAAATGGGAATGCACAAAAAAGTTACATGACTTTTCCAGAAGTTCACCTAGAAATCTGAGAGCACTGCAGCTTTCCAGATGCACATTTAAGCAAGTGATTCACCAAAGGGACCGTTATTGTTTTTTTTGTGTGAAACTGGATCAATCAGTCAAGTTGTAGTTGTAGAGTGGTACTTGTCACCCGAGAGGGTCTTGAGTACCTGCAGTTGGTCAGCGAGGGTGTGGTGCGGAGGTGGAAGGGAACGTGTTCCAGGCTTTGGCGGTGATATGGGAGAAGGAGCATCCTCCGTGGGGCAGCGGTGTATGAGAGGGATCTGTGCGAGGTCAAGGTGTGTGGAGCGGGAGGTTCCTGGGGGGTCGGTGGAAATGAAGGCGGTGGTTCATGTAGGTGGGTCCTTGGTCGTGGAGGGATTTGTAGGTATGGGTCAGGAGCTTGAAAAGGTATCTCATTTGGACCGGGAGCTAGTGGAGGTATTTCAGGTGTTGGGTGCTGTGGATTCCTTTGAGCAGCTTGAGGGTCAGTCAGGCTGCTGCGTTCTGGATTGTCTGGTGTCTTTGAATGAGTTTGATGGTGGTGTCTGCATAGAGAGTGTTGTCGTAGTTCAGTTGGCTGGTGATGAGGGCCTACGTTACCGTCTTCTGGGTGTTGATAAGAAGCCACTTGAAGATTTTGCGGAGCATGTGGAGCGTGTGGATGCAGGCTGAGGAGACGGCTTTGAATTGATGTTTCATGGAGAGTTCGGTGTCGAGGTTGATGCTGAGGTTGCGGGCGTGGTGTTTTGGTATGGGGATGGGTCCCAGTTCTGATGGCCACCAGGAGTCATTCCAAAGGGCAGTGTGTTTGCCAAAGATCAGGATTTCAGTCTTGTCAGAGTTGAGCTTCAGGCAGTTTTCCTTTATCAACGCTGAGAGTTTCTTCATACAGTTGTGGAAGTTGGATGTAGTCAAGGTGGGGTCGGCTGAGAGCGAGAGGACGAGCTGGATGTCTTCTGCATAGGAGGTGATGTTGATGTCATGCGATCTGACGATGTCTGCGAGTGGAGTCATGTAGCTGTTGAAGAGGGTTGGACTGAGGGAATAGCCTTGGGGGATGCCACAGATGGTGTGTTTGGCTTGCGATGTGAAGGAGGGGAGGCGGACTCTCTGGGTGCATCTCGTGAGAAAGAATGCCATCCATTTGAGCGCGTCGCCAGTCAATAAATCAGGCGTTGGTAAAGCGCACTATTCACCCGTTTGGGTCTCAAGGCGCTAAAGAGGGGGCGGGGGGTAATTGCAGCTCCGTTGGGGTCATCTGAAGAGCCAGGCCTTGAGGTCTTTCCTGAACTGAAGCAGTGTAGGGCTTTGCCGGAGGTGGAGGGGAAGGTCGTTCCATGTCTTGGCTGTGAGGTAGGAGAAGGACTTTCCACTCTCTCTGTTCCTGTAGATGCGTGGGACGGTGGCCAGGGTGAGGTGGGCTGAACAGAGGTTTCTCTTGGGGGCATGGAAGGAGAGACTGTATTGTGGTCTGATGTTGTGGAGGGCCTTGTATTCGTGCGTGAGTAGCTTGAAAGTTATTCTTCTTTCGACGGGGAGCCAGTGGAGATCGCAGAGGCGTTGGGTGATGGGGCATGTCAAGGATTAGTCTGGCTGCGGCGTTCTGGACAGTCTGGAGCTTGCAGAGGAGTTTTTTTGTTGATTCCGGCATAGAGGGCATTGCCGTAGTTCAAAAACAACAATTGATGGACAGAATGCAGAACAATGTCGTACATTCACCCCAGTACAGAGATCTGGGCCTAAATCCATCGTTTTTTTGCTCACCATGCCATTCCAGTTTGGACCCAGCCATATGCAAATCAGTCTTGACCCTGCGCCCAAAGGGAACAGTCCAGCCCGTACTGCCAGGCCAGGTACTCCCTGGACTGGAAACAAGCATCCTAGGACCGGTTTCGTGCTTTCAGCCCTCATCAGCCAGGATAGCTTGACTCCAGTGGCATGGAGAGCACGGGACCCACGTCTAGGCATACCCGTCCCACTCGGGGTGACAAATGCAAAAACAACAATTGATGGACAGAATGCAGAACAATGTCGTACATTCACCCCAGTACAGAGATCTGGGCCTAAATCCATCGTTTTTTTGCTCACCATGCCATTCCAGTTTGGACCCAGCCATATGCAAATCAGTCTTGACCCTGCGCCCAATAGGAACAGTCCAGCCCGAACTGCCAGGCCAGGTCCTCCCTGGACTAGAAACAAGCATCCTAGGACCGGTATCAGGCTTTCAGCCCTCATCAGCCAGGATAGCTTAACTCCAGTGGCATGGAGAGCACGGGACCCACGTCTAGGCATACCCATCCCACTCGGGTTGACAAATGCAAAAACAACAATTGATGGACAGAATGCAGAACAATGTCATACATTCACCCCAGTACAGAGATCTGGGCCTAAATCCATCGTTTTTTTGCTCACCATGCCATTCCAGTTTGGACCCAGCCATATGCAAATCAGTCTTGACCCTGCGCCCAATGAGAACAGTCCAGCCCGAACTGCCAGGCCAGGTCCTCCCTGGACTGGAACCAAGCATCCTAGGACCGGTTTCGGGCTTTCAGCTCTCATCAGCCAGGATAGCTTGACTCCAGTGGCATGGAGAGCACGGGACCCACGTCTAGGCATACCCGTCCCGTAGTTCAGTCTGCTGGTGATGAGGGCATGTGTGACCGTTTTTCTGGATTCGGAGGGGATCCATCTGAATGTTTTACAGAGCAGGCAGAGGGTGTTGAAGCAGGCTGAGGAGACGTATTGATTTGGCGGTTCATAGTGAGAGATGAGTCCAAGGATTTCCCCATGCAGAATTTCTTGATTAAGGGAGGCAGTCTCTTCTTCATGCAAACTCGGGAGGCTGCACCCTTTTAAGTATTTAGACAAACCTTCTTCATCTAGTCAATCCGTTTGTGCATAGAGTTTTTGATAAAACTGGGAGAATTGCTGAACTATTAAATGTGGATGTGTGTGTAGTGAACCATCCTCCCCTTTAATAGCCTTGATAGCTTTATGATCAGCGAGCTGATGTGCCAGCAGCCTCCTGATCTGTTCGCCATATTCGTACCGAAGAGAGCGATGCTTTTTATAGCTAGCAGCAGTCTTTTCTTTAAGGGTCCTACCCAAAGATGAGCGTTTATCTATTAAAGAAATATACAACTGTGCCTGATTTTGACCCCCTTGCCGAATTTTCTCTGCATGAAGACGTTCTAGCTTCATCAGTGCTTGACAAGCAGCTCTGGTGGTAGCTTCCCTATATTTATTTTGCTGTAGAATGTATTGCTGGGTAATCCATCCTATAAAACCCTTCATTGCATCCCATACTATACAAGGGGAGGCAGTACTCACATTGTATTGCAAAAATTCCATTATGTTTTTATGGGTAAATGAGACAAACTCACTATCTGTCAGTAAATAGCACGGGAACGAAAAAGGACGCACAAATTTGTCATCTGCCTGACACTGGAAGGAAAGCAAGATGGGTCAGAGGTTATCCTGGGGCAAACTTCCATCTCTGCGGATAGTAATATTTTAGCAGTGACCCAGGCCATATCGATCCTGGCATACTGCTTGTGTGGGGCAGAATAATATGTGTACCCTGACGATACAGGGTAGAATGCCCGCCATGCATCTCTCAGACCGTGCAGCCCAGCTAGTTCAAGGATTGAAGCCCTTACTTTCACCATTCTTAAAGTAGCGCGTCGATTAGTAGAGTCAGTGGCATAATTCATAACAATAAAGTTCCCCCGTGATTAAAAGCTCCCCCTGCCAATCCAATAGCTCTAACATTAAGGAATCAAATATAGCAGGATCATCAACATTGGGTCCATATATAGTACAAAACACATATTTTATACCCTAAATTTCAAGCTGGCGATTGCCCATCTACCCCGATGGTAGGCTGAGACACTATGAGCTTTATACTCAAATGACTTGCTCACTAGGATAGCTGCCCCTCTTATAGAAACACTCTGAGATGTACAATTGTTTGATAGCCTAACTGTTTAAACGGACCCCTGTCTTTATAAGCCAAGTGAGTTTCAGTAAGAAGCACAATATGAGGCTTATAAAGTTTCAGTTCCTCCCGCACAAGTTGACGTTTACTTCCTGTGTTTAGACCAGGTACATTCCAACCAATACATCTAATTAGCCCCATTGGAACTGATTACTTATAGCGTTAGCATAATCATTGGTTACCAGCCCATACGCCCACAGCCTGAGACCTTTGTTAGAAAAATAGCAAATTTCAATTAATTCATGCACTCTCTATTGTCACCCTCCGCCACATTATTTTTCATTTTGAAGCCCCCCTTCGACATTTACATTTTCACCCTCAAGTCTACCCTCTACAACCCTTGCACACTCTCCCTTCATGCCCTCTGAAAGGAATCATCCCCCTTTACGCTGAAGGTGAATTGACAGCTATCAAGAGGCATACCACCCAGAGTGCCCCAACATCCCCAGAGTGCATCACATACAGTAGAAATAAGAGTAAGAATAAGAAAAAGGGAAATAAATGTAATTAGAGTATCTAAAAGGAAAGCAAGAATAATAGCATACCAAGGATTGGCTATACTACGGCATACCCAGGGAAAAACCCTAGGCAATCTGGTCAAAGACGCAAGTGGAATAAAGTGCTCTCTCATCCCGACTTACATGCTACTACAGAAGCGGGAAAACCCATTCTCACTGGCGACCCCTCGACTGACACCGATATTTTTAACGACTGGATGACTTCCTTAGCCAGTGCTTTGGCGCCACCTGCTCACCCTAGCAAAAACACTTCTCATAAAAATTCTGCTCCATGGTTCACCCCCTGCCTTAAAGAATTACAAGGCCAATGCGGAAGACTAGAAAGAATATGGAGGAAGGACTACAGATCAGAGGAACTCCCACCCTTTAAAACAGCTCTCAGGAAATACCACCAGCAAATCAAAATAGAAAAGAAGGCTTTCTACTCCAATCTCATTAACAAAGCAGCGTCCAACCAGAAAACTATCTTTAACATTGTTAAATCTTTCACGGATCCGAAACTTTTAGAACAAAAAATCCCTCCGTCACAGGAACTATGTGATCAGATAGCCGAATTCTTTGAAAATAAAATCACTGATCTTAAAAAGACTTCACGGAAAGGATCCTCTCTCACTGATTCAGAAACTTCAGGAAATAGAGGTGAGCTCAGATGTTTCAAGGAGATCAGTCTGGAACAATCTCGACAAGCTATCCTTTCTTGCAAATCAGGCTCACATTTCGACCTATGCCCCCCAAAATCTTACATGCACTGGTGGATACTATAAACCCCACCATTAACCACATAATTAACTCCACTTTCAAACTAGCGAAAGTACCCGACAGCTGGAAAATCGCCGCTGTCAAACCCCTTCAAAAAAAGAAAATCCCAGACCCGACCACCCTTTCCAATCTCAGACCTATCTCACTGTTACCATGTCTGAGTAAAATAGCAGAGAAAGTGGTCAATATGCAGCTTAATGATTTTCTGCAGGAAGCTAATATCTTACACCCCAAACAATCGGGTTTCAGACCTGGTCATTCAACAGAATCGGTGCTGCTCCATACTACTGAAACATTAAAGTTTGCCTTAGATCAAGGCATGGATGCAGTACTGATTCTGTTGGATCTATCAGCTGCATTCGACACGGTCTACCACGATATTCTGGGAGACAGGCTTGCAAATAGTGGCATCACCCACAAGGCACTGGCCTGGCTAACATCCTTTCTGAAAGATAGGCGACAAATAGTAACATTAGGAAGCTACAATTCTACAGAAAAACACTTGCCATCAGGGGTACCACAGGGCTCATCCTTGAGCCCAATTCTTTTTAATCTCTACATGTTACCACTACTCACTCTCATCGCCTCATTTGACATTGAATCCATTTCATACGCGGATGACACTCAGCTAAATCTCACCCTTGACAAAAAGTCTACAGCAGCTGAGGAAAAATTCTGCCATTGTCTAGCCGCAGTCATGGATTGGATGAAACTCAACCATCTCAAATGTAATAGTCAAAAAACTGAAATCATGCTGTTCGGAAAATCAATCCCTTTAAGGCCACACAATGGTGGCCACCGAACATAGCCCCACCGCCCAACTCAGTAGACACTGTGAGGAACCTAGGGATCAGATTTGATCCCACACTATCTTTCCATAAGCAAGCACTCGCGGTGGCTGGAACGTGTTTCCACACGATAAAAATTCTTAGAAAATTCTTTGACTTACTGCCGGTCAATGCAAGGAAAGCAGTCGCAGCAGCACTAATTCTATCACGTCTGGACTTCTGCAATAGTCTGTACGCAGGGGCCAAAAAAGCTGCTCTGAAAAGATTACAAGTGGTCCAGAACGCATCAGCCAGGCTGGTTCTCAAACTACCTAAGGGGTCCTCTACAGCGGAGGCACTCAAAACCTTACACTGGCTGCCCATATATAAAAGAATCCTTTCCAAAATTTTAACTATCATTTTCAAGGCCATCAGGAAAACAGGGCCTAAATACCTACGGTCCAGAATCAGACCCTATGTCACCCAACGACTCTTGCGGTCCTCCTCAAAAAACCTCTTAGCACCTCCCCCCTTTCATCTCACATCTAGAGGGGGAAAGTTTATGGCTGTCCTGGGAACTAAAGCCTGGAACAGTCTGCCCATCCAGCTAAGACTGGTGCAATCCGAACAAATGTTTAAAAAACTTCTAAAACCCTGGATTTTTGCTGCCCCAGAGCATACTGTACTATCTCTCATCTGATCCCGTCCCCGTAACTGTGCTCGCGTAGTCTCTCTCCACCTCAGAGCTACTAGTCCTTCCGCTAGCACCAAGATGCTCCTTGGAGTGAACGTAGCGCTTTATAAATGCCCTCATTCATTCATTCAAAGATGAAAAATCTTTAATGCGCTCTCTAGGCTAGTATATTATGCCCATAGCTTAGCCTAATCTATTTGGCAGCCTCCTGTTCCCATTGACTTAGGACCTGCTTAACCTCCAGGTCTGTATGAAATATCTGAGAATAGCCATCCTGGCTAATATTTAGGCATGCAGGCTCTTGTAAAAAGACCTGTGCCCCTGCTGCTTTTAGTGGATCGATAAACTGGCGCAGCTTCCAGCGTCTATCCATAGTATTTTTGCACAAATCCGATCTAACAAAAATGGAAAAGGAGTCTACCAGTATGGGAGTGGTGGGTCGGTCTTTGATAGATATAGCCTGTCTCAGCAGAAAGTTACCAAAAAAATGAGCATTGGTCTAGGATATCGTGAAGCAGGCTTTTTCAAAAAGTTTGTAGTCTGTGAGCATGCTGTATTTGACAGTCCCAGTCACAATCTGCAAGATCTGTGAAAGCTTTTTGAAATAGTTGCACTACAAAAGCTCGGGGGTCAGATTCTTCCTTTCCTTCAGGGACCCCGAACAGCCTTAGTTTGTTTTGGCGTAGCCAATATTCCAAGTCCCCGACTTTCCCCTTCAGAAATGACAGTTGGCCATCATGCGTTTGGGCTGTCCTGGCCATCAGTGTAGTGGTCTCCTCTGTATCAGTGACCCATTGTTGTAGCTCCGATATATCAGATGAGAGTAATGCCACCTTACTAGTCACCTCTGATGAAGATTGCTGAATTGGAAGGTTATCCCCCCTGACCTGCACATAGTGCTCTTGCGCTTCTAACCTTTGATCATGCAGCGCCTGTAGGATTAGTTAAAGTGAAGGCTCTTTAGTGTCAGAAATGACCTTTGGGGCAGTCATCTCAGTAATTTCCATAGTTACTTTGAGAGAAAAACCCAATGTTGGCAAGCTATCAAGTGAGTCAGGGCTTTTCGTCTGATTGATAGAGTCGTGTGCTCCAGCATTGGCATTGACTATGGACTTTGGATCTGAGCCAGATCCAGCTCCTGGTCCCGGGCTTGAGAGACAAGATATCAAAGCCTTGACTTCTCCCTTGGAGGTAACCCATTTACTCAGAGGACTGTCATCGGAGCCGGCCTTTGTGCATGTGGCAGCATTGTTATATCGTTGGCCGCCCTGGGAGTCAACAGCTTTTTTAAAGCTTTTGATTGATCTAGCTTAACTCTTCTTCTTCCCAGGGGAAGGACTTGTTGTTAAGTGTGTATCCTCTAAAGTTTTTGTGGGGTCCGGGAGGAGACTTGCTTCATTGGATAGCGAGGTAGCTATCATGAGGTTGGTATTTGTCTCACGGGCATCACCAGTGGCCTGGTCACGGTCCTATATCCCTTTCTGCGCAATAAAGTAATGATTGTACCCTCGTCTGCCATTACCTCTTCTCCTTCCGAACTGGTTACTCCCAGTGTGCTTAAAATAAGTGAGACTTCTGTTGTAGAATGGTCGGGCTTGGCATCCCATTCTTTTAATGAACTTGGCGGCTCCTTGCAATGCTGGAGTATTAGCATCACGGCCGAAGCGTGTGCGTGGATCGATGCAGCAGATCAGTCAGCGTTAAGTGCAACAGTGTTATTGGCCTCATTCAATGTGCCTTGTGTGTTAACGCCAAATTGTTGGTAATACAGCGCTAATGTCAAAAAACAGCGTGCATGTTTATATGTGTATACTTGCTCACTGCAAAAATTACGGGTCAAGTGGCTACCCCCGTTTATTGCACTGGGACAAGTCAGTACATATATTGCAATGATTTAGTTGCTTTTACCCAACGTTGATGTTTGTCTATCTTGTTTCGTGTATTTCTGTTTAATTACTCCACAAATGAACGATCAGAGTTTTTGCACACACAGCGGCTCTGGGACTCACTCGCTAATGAGTTCTCAATTCGAGCAGCTTAAGCACTGTCAATGACACGGACAACAGTAGCAGATACCTCTATGAGCACTACGGACTACTCACACAAACCGATATTTAATTAATTTACAGCTATACTTTAATAGTGGAAAAAAACACACAGGAATAGCCGACATTTTGGAGATAGAAACACAAGATGACACAACACAGGGGATAGAAATGATTCCCCCCTCCCCCCCCGGGGCAATAAGGACGCCACCACAGCTTGACCCACATTGGGTTCACCTTTCTGATACTTTTCATCGCTGCAGGGCTCTGCCTCAAATTTTAAAACTCTCTTTAATTATCACTTTCTTTCAGGTCTCACCGAGAAACAACCTTTAGAACGCATGCATTACATCGCATGCCATTAGATTGCGGTTTTACAACGCAAGTCGTTACAACGACTTGCACTGGAGGGCGCTATAGGACAAGGAGTAGTTTAATTTACTATCCAACACCTTCCCTACTGTACGTAGGCTGGAGTTGGAATAGTAAATTAAACTACTCCTGAGTCCAGCGCCCTCCAACGCAAGTCGTTGTAACGACTTGCGTTGTTAAAACCGCGATCTAATGGCATGCGATGTAATGCATGCGTGGTATCGTCATACATCCGTCTCACCACACCAGGTCAATCGGACCTGATATTTACTTGCAAAGCTGGTTACTACTCCATTGCGTCCAAACCAGCATTGCGGTAGTGTCAGAGTTGAAAAAATTGAAAAAATTCTCTAAATTTACACTTGGTCCTGATGAATTGCCACTAGACCCGTTAGGGGCTACCCAAGGCAAGAAACATGTCGACCTCCCACCCCACACACGCCCTCTAGGATCATTGCATCCAATTATGGCTGTTAGCTTTTAGTTAGGTTAGTGCACCACTGGAATAAAGTTTAGACTATAGGGCTGCCTTAAACCTATTTTAACATCACCTGCACTCACTGCACTACCTAGTCCACACACCCACATGCACCTTACGGCTTCATCACCAGAAGAACTCCGCTAAAGAGCCCCTTCGCAGGTGCCCATCGGGCATTGCAGCGCCGGCCTGACTAGGAGCCAGCCCAATGATGAAGCATGCCATCCCTCGGGGTGTGTGAGGGCACTTTATCAAAGACCTGAACATTCCCACTCACACTTAGGAACTGCACACTAGTTTGTTAGAACCAGTGTCCCTGTTGAGCTCTACATGTTGCGGGCTGCCTGCTGTGTCTGCTGCATCTACCGCCTCTGAGAGCGGCGAGCACCCCGAGGGGGGCATGTAGGAAGGTGGAATCTGACTGCATGGTTACCCCCACGTTTTTCCTGGTGTTTTGCTGGTTTTCGACTTAGTTTGGCTGGGATCCTGCTACTCAGGACCCCAGCCTATCTGCTTTCCCCTTAAATTGACTGTATGTACTTTAGGTACACTCCAGATTAGATTCTGGGGTACCCTTGTGAGTCCCTAGTATATGGTATACTATGTACCCAGGGCATAGGTACCCCAGAGGCCTACCAGGGGCTGCAGCATGTATTATGCCACCCCTGGGAAGCCTTTTAAAATGACACAGCAGGTCTGCTACAGCAGCCTGTGTAAGGTGGTGTATCCACCCCTTACTGAGATATAGGTTCCCTATATCTCTCCATATCACTGCACATGTAAACCTATCAGTCACCCCTATGGCAGGCCTTAACAATCCTGAAGGCAGGGTGCTGGGTTTCATGTGAGAGGGTGCCCATGCATGAGCAGAGCCCCTCTGCAGCTTTCAGAATCTTTATTCCGGAGTTGTTTGTGATGCAGCCAGACCATATACTCTTAAGTGCATTATAACCAAACGGTAAATGCTAACTTTGGAATGGCTGCATGGAAAACTGTCATGTTTGGTGTCAAACACCTTGGAATCATACCCCCACACCAGTAACTGGTGTGGGAGTATGATCCCACCCTTCTAGAGGGAGAGACATGACAGCACCGGTATACCCGGTACCAGCTAACAGAGCCCTGGCATCACAAAATGGATGCTGCAGCCACAGACACGAGTCTGCCCTCCTGCTGCTGGACGAAACTCCGGCAGGGAGGCCTGGACAATTGGTTTCCTGTCACAGGAGCTGGGTGGGTGCACTCTCAGAGTGCTTTGAAATCTGCACTGGGGGCACATTTGGTGTCCCTGTGCATAGTCCAGCTCAAGCCGGTTGCAGGGGCACGCAGCCCCTGCTCTGGCGCAAAACTGGACAAAGGAAATGGGTGTAGCCACCCCTTTTTCCTGACCCTCCCATAGGTGGGTCCCCAGAGTTTGTCCCACCCCTTCCTTGGGTATAAAGTAGGAAACCCTGACTACAGGACTTTAGATTACACCTGGACTAAACTCTGATACCAGAAACCAAGTACTTCGACGATCTGCACTATGCTGGATGACTGAAGAATCTCCCTTGGAGTAAAGGAGTTACTCCCCTGCAAGGCAGGCACCTTTAACGCAACTGACCGGTTGGCATCTCCGAGCTCCGACGGACTCCGAAGAATATTGCCACACAGGAGGTAGGTTTTCCAAGGTCTCTGAGGTTGGTGTGTGCCCACACCAAGTCTGAGGCCCGTATCCCTCGTGGAGACCGTGCAACCCGAACCCCTGGACACCGCGACCATTTGCAGAAGCATCAGCTTTCCGGCAACCCCTGAGGCTGAGCTTTGGGTTACTTGTAGCCCTGACTCCGAGCAGTAATTGCACTGAAGATTGTTGGCCTACACTCAACGAGTGTTCCGTGGGCTGCCATTTTGTGATTCCTCTCAAGGTCCCTTCGCGATCCCTGGTCCATTGACCTGTGGGTCCCCAAGAAGACAACTCTAACTTTTATTGGGCTTCCCTGGTTGCTCCAGACGTGTCCTGACTCTCCATCACTTGGGGAGTCCCCAGGACCTTGCTGGTCCACGCAGAAGCATCTTTTCTCTTCCTGCGTGGGTTGCTGTTGCCAAGGCTTGTTGTGGTCAATCCGATCACCGACACCCCAGTACTTGACATCCTTTGTGGGACAGCTCGAATCCAGCTCCTGGTCATCGTCGACATCTCTGGGACCCCGTGGCTGCAGAGTCAAGCTTTACCTCTTCGCACCTGAAGCACCCGACATCGGTGGGCATTTGACTGCTCCGCTCCTGGTCACTGGCTAGTGACCCAGACTCTGTCCCCTCTGCTTTCAGGTTCTTCACATCTTCGATCCAGGCTTGGATCACACCGGACACTTTTCTCCTTCACTGCAGCAGCACTTTGCAGCAGATCGCCATTGAAAACGACGACGATTCCCGACACCTTTTGACACCTATGCACCCGGCTTCCCTGGGTGAGGTAACTCGAGTACTCCGGTGCTCCCGTGGGTGTTGGCCCTAGAACCCCTTAAGTCTAAAGGGGTTTGCTCAAAGTCCTCTCCTAAGTGTCCTTTATCTTTAAAATTCCAACCGCGACTTTCCGGATTGAATCCTACGGCGCTCGCGGCTGTGTTCTCACACGGCACACGTCCCCCGTGGGTCTCCTGTGTCACTACCTTGGGTGGTTCCTTGGGGTCCCAGTGATTCTACGTGCTCTAGGCACTGTGTCTAGTCAAGTCGTGGTTCTTATACCACTTTCTTAGTATATGGTTTGGTCTCCCCTTGGAGCCCACTGTGTATTGTGCTATTTACTGTCGTTTTAATACTGTGATACTGTGTATCTTGAACTCTAATCTCATAAAGGGATTAGTAGTTAGTGTTTAGAAATAAATACATATATTTTATATATATCTTGTGTGGTTCTCCTTTCATTTAGTTATTCAAGAGGTTATAATCTGGTAAACCAAGCTGCTTTACACTCCTTCAAGACTTAGCCTGAAGGCTGCTCTCCATAGCTACCACTAGGATAGCTTTCAATAAAGGTTGTCTTTAAACCTATCATCAATAAGGGTCATTTGGACTGGTGCAAGGTGCCCACTATAACTAGTGGACAGCATATGCCAGGCCAACTTCTCACATTGGCGTGCAGCGATTGGATTCAAGCTTGCTATTGCTTTACCAGATAATCTCTTTGAAGTGACTAACTAAAAACCACTATAGGTACATAGGTGCATATAAATCAAGTTTAGAATACAGTAAGTTCTACTGAACTTAGAGTTGTGTGTCAAGGGCTTAGCACACCCTTTCTACAACTCAAGAGAGTTTCAGTTCCCACTAGAGTAGGTAGGTGCATACACCACACCACACTAGAATGTCTGCTAGGCCTGAAGTCAGTGACTCCTTATCCACTAGTTATGACCATCTCACATTCCAGGAATTGAGAAATATGTGTACCTCTAGGAGACTGAAAACAGGGAGACATGCAAGCACTCAATGCCTCATAGAGGCTTTGCTGTTAGATGACCTCAGAAAGACACCAGGGTCTGATGAGGCAGGCAGGTTGAGTGGGGCAGTAGAAGAGGAAAGGCCAGGTAGTGAAAACTACTATGACCCAGACTCTGATGCTAGCCAGGGGGATCAACATGATTCCCACCTGGAAAATCCAATTCTTCCTGAAGGAGAGGAAGGCCTCAGTGGCCCCCTCTTCACTCCCCCAGGAAGGGTTAATAGTCTACCAAGAAGATCAAGATCTCCTTCTCAGGAATCTAATCATTCTGGTACTTCCATAGGGTCCTCGGCTTCTCATAAAAGGGCACCCTCTTATGAGAAGAAATGCCAACTGCTTGATTTTGAAAAAGCTAAGCTGAGAATCAAGAGAGAGCAATTGGCCTTAGACAGGGCATCCCTGGAGCTTCAGAAAGCTTCACAAAAGTTGGGGCTAGAGCCCCATGGTGGCAGCAACAGTGTCCCTAGAGGTAGAGATCATACTCATGACCATAGGAACCTGAACAAGATTGTCCCTCCCTACCAGAGTGGGGATGACATCCACAAATGGATAACTGCACTGGAAAGGGCCTGTAAGGTACAGAGGGTCCCTCAGGAGCAGTGGGCAGCAATCTTGTGGCTCTCCTTTGCAGACAAAGGTACAGACAAGCTCCTCACTGTAAGAGAAGAGGATGCTGACAATTACAAAGTGCTGAAGAGTGCTCTGATTGAAGGGTTTGGCCTAACCACTGAACAATACAGGTTAAAGTTCAGAGATACCCAAAAGGCACAGACTCAGGACTGGGTTGACTTTGTAGATTGTGCTACTAAGGCTCTGGAAGGTTGGATACATGACAGCAAGGTGCATGACTTTTTAGGATTGTACAATTTGATTATGAGGGAGCAGATCCTTAATAATTGTCAAAACCAGCTTTTACACCAGTACCTGGTGGACTCTGATCTGACCTCTCCCCAAGAATTGGGAAAGAAGGCAGACAAATGGGTCAGAACCAGAGTAAAGCCAAAGAATCAGGGTGGTGACCAGAAGAAAGATTCTACCAAGTCCCAAGAGAAAGGTGGGGATAAATCCAAGGATAAATCCACTACAGGGCCCCAAAAGTCCTCTCCTGGGGGTGGGTCCCAAACTCCTTCCTCCCCTGAAAAGAAACCCTATTGCCATAACTGTAAGAAGCCTGGCCACTGGAAAAATGACCCCAGTTGCTCCCAGGCTGGCAAGAAGGAAAATGTTCCTCCCAGCAATACTACCACTCCTCCTGGTACTACAAGTAGTAATCCCCCAAGTGGTAGTAATGCACCCAAAAGTTAGGTGCATTTTCGTGGGGAACTGAGGTGGACCCCAGTTTATCAAGGTCCTCCTCACAGGCCTCCTTAGTCTGTGATGGTGGCATGGGATTTGCCACTTTTACTATGAGTCCCAATACTTTGGGCAAGTACAGACAGGAGCCCCTAATTAATGGTCAGAAAGCTGTGGCCTTCAGGGACACAGGGGCTAGTGTCACCATGTTGACAGGAAACTAGTCCCCCCTCAACAGCTTTTACCTGAGTTCAAGTACCAGGTGACCAACATTGATGGTATCAGAACAGATCATCCCATGGCCATAGTCAATCTCAGCTGGGGAGGGTCACTGGCCCAAAGAGAGTGGCAGTGTCCCCAAACTTGCCTGTAGATTGCCTGTTGGGCAATGATCTAGAAGTTTCAGCCTGGGCTGAAGTTGAATACCAGGCCCATTTAAAAATGTTGGGCCTCTCTGAGAAGGTTGGTGGGGCTGTTAGGGCCTCAGCCCCATCTCAGGGGAATTATGGAGAAGTGGAGCCTGAAAGAATGGCCCACTCTACTCCACAAGAGAGCAGAAGGGTTGAAGAACAGTCTTCTTCCCCCCAGACAATAGGTAAGGGTCAGCTTCCTCAGGGAACTGATCCTACCCCTGGTGAAGGAACTGCCCCAGAGGTGGTCAGGCCTGGCCTGGCAACACCCCTGATGGCAGGGGACCCTTCCAAGGTGGTATCCAATCTGGAGCAGGTAACCTGCCCCTCTCTACCCTCCCTCTGTCAGCCCAGGGCTGCAGAGGTCAGGGAGGTCAGTGGACCCCTAAGGGCTCCCTGTCCAGAGGAACCCCCTCATCCACAGATTAGGGGCACCCAGTCTAGTAGCCCTAGCCAGGTGAAAATTCCTCAGCACACTGAGGGAACCACCTTACCATTGGATAGGGACCTCCCCCAGATGGCTTCTGTTGGGCAAAGGCAAACCTGGGACCAAGTGGTCCCAAACCTACCATGTCCCTCCAGTGTTCCAGCCAAAGGGACCCAACCCCCAGCTGTAGGTGGCCAGAGGTTGACCCTTAGGGCCAGATACAACTCAGTCAAGGAAAGAAAGGCCTCCATGGTGACCAGTGATCTGAGGAAGCTGAGACCAACCTTATTAGGGCCTCACTTCTATACTCAGACACCCCACCAGCCTTTTACTTTGCCAAAACACACCACAGGTAGTAATTCCAAATGGTGGAAATAATCCCATACCCTTGGGGTTGGGAGTTGCTTAGTGGACCATAAGACAGGGGGTAACCATGCTAGTGCAGGTTCTTCCTTATATGGCCACTTAGTCAATAAAGGCTAAACTGGACAAGGTTAGCCTTATCTCCTTTCGTTTGGGGGGGGTTATGTAGGAAGGTGGAATCTGACTGCATGGTTGCCCCCACTTTTTCCTGGTGTTTTGCTGGTTTTCAACTTAGTTTGGCTGGGATCCTGCTATTCAGGACCCCAGCCTATCTGCTTTCCCCTTAAATTGACTGTATGTACTTTAGGCACACTCCAGATTGGATTCTGGGGTACCCTTGTGAGTCCCTAGTATATGGTATACTATGTACCCAGGGCATAGGTACCCAAGAGGCCTACCAGGGGCTGCAGCATGTATTATGCCACCCCTGGGAAGCCTTTTAAAATGACACAGCAGGTCTGCTACAGCAGCCTGTGTAAGGTGGTGTATCCACCCCTTACTGAGATATAGGTTCCCTATATCTCTCCATATCACTGCACATGTAAACCTATCAGTCACCCCTATGGCAGGCCTTAACAATCCTGAAGGCAGGGTGCTGGGTTTCATGTGAGAGGGTGCCCATGCATGAGCAGAGCCCCTCTGCAGCTTTCGGAATCTTTATTCTGGGGTTGTTTGTGATGCAGCCAGACCATATACTCTTATAACCAAACGGTAAATGCTAACTTTGGAATGGCTGCATGGAAAACTGTTGTGTTTGGTGTCAAACACCTTGGAATCATACCCCCACACCAGTAACTGGTGTGGGAGTATGATCCCACCCTTCTAGAGGGAGAGACATGACAGCACCGGTATACCCGGTACCAGCTAACAGAGCCCTGGCATAAAAAAATGGATGCTGCAGCCACAGACACGAGTCTGCCCTCCTGCTGCTGGTCGAAACTCCGGCAGGGGAGGCCTGGACAATAGGTTTCCTGTCACAGGGAGGTGTAACCACCTCCCAGACAGGCTTTAGTGTATTGGGGCTGGGTGGGTGCACTCTCAGAGTGCTTTGAAGTCTGCACTGGGGGCACATTTGGTGTCCCTGTGCATAGTCCAGCTCAAACCGGTTGCAGGGGCACACAGCCCCTGCTCTGGCGCGAAACTGGACAAAGGAAATGGGTGTAGCCACCCCTCTTTCCTGACCCTCCCATAGGTGGGTCCCCAGAGTTTGTCCCACCCCTTCCTTGGGTATAAAGTAGGAAACCCTGACTACAGGACTTTAGATTACACCTGGACTAAACTCTGATACCAGAAACCAAGTACTTCGACAATCTGCACTACGCTGGATGACTGAAGAATTTCCCTTGGAGTAAAGGAGTTACTCCCCTGCAAGGCAGGCACCTTTAACGCAACTGACCGGTTGGCATCTTCAAGCTCTGACGGACTCCGAAGAATATTGCCACACAGGAGGTGGGTTTTCCAAGGTCTCTGAGGTTGATCTGTGCCCACAGCAAGTCTAAGGCCCATATCCCTTGTGGAGACCGTGCAACCCGAACCCCTGGACACCGCAACTATTTGCAGAAGCATCAGCTTTCCGGCAACCCCTGAGACTGAGCTTTGGGTTACTTGTAGCCCTGACCCCGAGCAGTAACTGCACCGAAGATTGTTGGCCTACACTCAACGAGTGTTCCGTGGGCTGCCATTTTGTGATTCCTCTTGAGGTCTCTTCGCGATCCCTGGTCTGTTGACCTGTGGGTCCCCAAGAAGGCAACTCTAACTTTTATTGGGCTTCCCTGGTTGCTCCAGATGTGCCCTGACTGTCCATTGCTTGGGGAGTCCCCAGGACCTTGCTGGTCTGCGCAGAAGCATCTTTTCTTTTCCTGCATGGGTTGCTGTTGCCAAGGCTTGTTGTGGTCAATCCGATCACGGACACCCCAGCACTCGACATCCTTTGTAGGACAGCTCGAATCCGGCTCCTGGTTGTCGTCGACGTCTCCGGGACCCCGTGGCTGCAGAGTCAATCTTCACCTCTTCGCACCTGAAGCACCCAACATCGGTGGGCATTTGACTGCTCCGCTCCTGGTCACTGGCTAGTGACCCAGACTCTGTCCCCTCTGCTTTCAGGTTCTTCACATCTTTGATCCAGGCTTGGATCACACCGGACACTTTTCTCCCCTTTCGGCAGCAGCACTTTGCAGCAGATCGCCATTGAGAACGACGACGATTCCCGACACCTTTTGACACCTATGGACCCGGCTTCCCTGGGTGAGGTAACTCGAGTACTCCGGTGCTCCCGAGTGTGTTGGCCCTAGAACCCCTTAAGTCTAAAGGGGTTTGCTCAAAGTCCTCTCCTAAGTGTCCTTTATCTTTAAAATTCCAACCGCGACTTTCCGCATTGAATCCTACGGCGCTCGCGGCTGTGTTCTCACACTGCACACGTCCCCCGTGGGTCTCCTGTGTCACTACCTTGGGTAGTTCCTGGGGGTCCCAGCGATTCTACGTGCTCTAGGCACTGTGTCTAGTCAAGTCGTGGTTCTTATACCACTTTCTTAGTATATGGTTTGGTCTCCCCCTGGAGCCCACTGTGTATTGTGCTATTTACTGTCGTTTTAATACTGTGATACTGTGTATCTTGAACTCTAATCTCATAAAAGGATTAGTAGTTAGTGTTTAGAAATAAATACATATATTTTATATATATCTTGTGTGGTTCTCCTTTCATTTAGTTATTCAAGAGGTTATAATATGGTAAACCAAGCTGCTTTACACTCCTTCAAGACTTAGCCTGAAGGCTGCTCTCCATAGCTAGCACTAGGATAGCTTTCAATAAAGGTTGTCTTTAAACCTATCATCAATAAGGGTCGTTTGGACTGGTGCAAGGTGCCCACTATAACTAGTGGACAGCATATGCCAGGCCAACTTCTCACAGGGCATGCCTCAGTTCTCAGCGGAGTTTTCCTGACTGGAGAGAATCGTGCTCAACAGCGTGTTGATAATTGCAGATTCAGATGAAAGATCAGTTGCCTCCAAGTATGCAAGAGACCTGCTGCTTTACCTGATTGTAGCAGTTTCAGGATTGGTTTGCCGACTCGAGAGGGAGCGCCTCTTGCTGCCGCGAACTTCTGTCCGCTGGGCAGGGATTCGTCCGTCGCTGAAGCCATAGTGCTTGTTACAGGTACAGCAGTCGTGGAAATGCGGGCGACACGTCCTCCGTTCAGTGTGCTAGCTTTCGACGTGGCCATTTCTCAAGCTGAAGCTAGGGGAGACCAATAGAGGATAGAGAGGCTTGGGCCGATGAGCCATTGTGCATACCGGATCAGTAGCCAGGACCGCCTCGGAGTCCATGCAACCAGAGCAAGCATCCGATGGCTTGAAAGCTAACCAAGTCCACTCGTAGCTTTGTTTTTTCAAGTTTCTTTTTTCGATGCTTGTGTCATCCATAGGTATGCTACGCTCGACCGGCTTCCTGCATTTCCCTTTCCCTCTGCCTAGTAATGCATCGTAGGACCGCGGGAGCCACTCCAGGTGCGTGCTCTCCGTGGCGAAGTCAATCCACCATCTTCCTTATGAGTGGAATGCCGTGATCCCAAGCCTAACAAATGAATCAAATATATGCAGATAAGTAACCACCTCAAAGGCAACTTTTTTAAAGATCACATTGAGTTGAACTCCATTCATCACAGGGTTCGCAAATGAGGAACATTGAATAAGGTTCTCACCCAGCACATTGTACCTGTCTTTCTGACAATGGTGCCTAGATATCTATTCGCTGTTAATTTAACACGTAAGTGAAATGGGTTGAAATTTTACAAAACTTTTACGATACTAAACCATTAATGTTGATTTTAAATATGCACACCAGATTGAAACCCATGAAATTATACCTTATGTATTTGAAATTTATTAACAAGTGTTTGATGCATTTGCACTTTATCCCCGTTGGTGAATGTTATGCACTTTATTGGTCCTACATTGAGTGAGCATTTGGAGTGTTGTATTTAATTGAAATGCTCCTAGGAAGGGAAGAGGACGTCAAAAGCATTTGCACTTTATTAGCTTTAGGATTATTTTAACATTTTTTAACATATTTTATCTTTGTGTGCCTAAGGTGTCATTTAAATGTTATTACCAATCTCTAAAACTGATTTCATCAAATATTACATAGATGTCTCGCCATAACAATGTAACCTTTATCTACAGGCATGGACTGCATCCTACAAATTGTCTTTGATCCTTTTGATATACATGTATTGCATAAAGCTGTATCTTTTATGATTTTTTAAATCGAATAAAGATTATGACTGACTGACTGACAATGGTGCTTGAGGATATCTTTTCTGTAAAAAAATAATCACCATTCTGAAGTTTCCACAAGTGATGCACATCGTTTTATAAAACTATTCAATAGATAAATCAAGCAATGGTGTGTATGGTACAAAGATAATGGATATACATTCAGAATTTGAATTAAGTAAAATAGCCTGGGGTGAAAAGGAAGCGAACAAGTGGAAGTTGGAGTTTATAAAAGGAGGAGCAGTGTGCCAGTAATAAGGCTTTCAGCAGAACAGATGAATGCTTGCCAACCAAAATACTCTGAAAGTTCAATAACAAGCTAAAACATTGGCAACATAGTGAAAACAATAGAAAACCTCCTCCTGTATTCAGCAGCCCGCCTCTCTTTTTGTGTATGAAGGAATCAAAATGTTAGTTTAATACAATCAGGTGCTTTCAGAAAATAAACAAGGTAAGTTTGTCATATCAAAGAGGAAAGATTCTTACAGATGTAACAGATGCGTCGCCTGAGGTAACAGCATTACAGGCACTCATCCCAGGGCTTGCGTGCCAACAAAGGCTTGTAACCTATTGTATTTATCATTAAGTTGTATCTATCATAACAAGCCCTTATGGCTTACTCTATGTGGGAGCAACATAAAAATAGAAGAACAGATTATGAAAGCAAATACAAGCAAAAAGCAGATGAAGCAAGATAAAAAACTAGGCACTTACATTTTTTATATGGAAATCATGTTTAGAGAGGCTCATGCTCCTTCGGGCATTGGAGCTCTGTGAAAAGACAGTGTGGTTTGACTGCCAGCCATTTCTAAATAAAACATATTTATTGAGGGATATTGCATTGCACTGTGTACTGCTTGCCAGCCACTTGAGAGTGATTGGTTGTCTAGCAGACTTTTATTATAGGAAAGCCAATAGGATTGTTTCACTCCAGGAAGATATCGGACAATGCTATTTCCTATTTCCCTGTTGTGGCCGTAGAATGGGTTTGTTCTCAATCAAAATTCAGCGTGATCAACTGTCTTTCTTCGCACATAGGTAGTTGGATCCATACTTCAAATTATGGTTCAAGACTTTCCACATCATTGGCCTCCAACTACCAGGGACCTAATCCCTTGTTTTTTTTCACCTGAAAGTTAATTGATTCATCTGGTATGTGAGTTGGATGACCATTGATTCCCGGCTAGGAGTCAGAGGAGTGTTATCAACGCTGGTCTCACCAACAACTCCTCTGTGGTAATTCCTGAACAGTGGGAGGACCTTTCAGAACAAAAGATATGTGCATATTGAAATGCATGACAGTGACATTAACTTCAAGTGTAAACACCAGGCTGTCTTCAAATAGAGACCCCATATATTTTAACTAGACTGACGTGTCCATGCCATCCTCAATGTTGATGGGCAGCTAAAGGGGATTTTCTGAACATCTGCGCCACCCAGCAGAAGGATCTCGGTTTTGTTTGAGATCAGACAGAGCAAGCAGTGGTACCTGCGTCACATGCATCTGGTGATTTATATATGGCCTTACTGGTTCCTCCCAAGTCATATTTGGGTGTCTTCTGATTATCTTTGGACCTGCACTTCATGCTGTTCTAGCACTTATCATAAAGGATGCTGATACAAGGTGAGCAGCAGGAGTGAGAGGGAGGATAGTTGTGGTTCTCTGTTTAATGCTCTAAATATGTGGGTGATTTGAGTGACCCAAAGCAAACTAATAGGCTAGGGTTGAGGGGAAGGACCAGATTCACTTAAGGGGAGCTCTAAATTCCTATGCCCTTCCATTTAGTAGGCGTCATATGCTGCTATGAGGTCACGGACTACTAGCACAACTTTCTGATCTTCATCCAGCGGGGTGAAAAGCTCCTCCCTGCTCTTGGCCAATGTAGTTTCAGTTTCCCTTGAGTTCCTACAGCCGGTCTGCTGGTTATGAAGTAGGTCTTTTCACTCCACATATTCTTGTAAATGTCTTATCACCCTTTTCTGGGATTTTGCTTGAAAATGGAAGCTTAGACACTGAGCTTTACTTAGTTATATCTTTGCATCTGGAAGATAACTTTCCCTTTTTAAACTTCTGTGTAGTACGTGTAAGTGGATTTCAATAACATATTTAATAGTGGTATTGTGATTTTTCACACATTCCATACAGTTCTTCCCTTAAAAAAGTTATTTCCTGAAATGTTAGATCTGACACACCTCGACAGGAAGTGAGTGCACAACTTTAGATGTGTGACAGTTTTAGAATAAGCACTCTGTTCCTTTCCAGTATTTCCCACAATCTGACTCATGTTCATTAGACAATTGGAAGGAGTCCCTTATAGGACAGCCCAAGAAGCAGTGTTCTGTTGTTGCGGCCAGTATCGGGGGACCACAGCCCCCAAGAGACCCTGAGCCTGGGAGGTGCCGACAGCTTCGTAAGCGCCCGGAGGCGCATAAAATCACCGAGGGCTTCCCGCAGCGTGGGACGTGCGCGGACATGCCCGGGCGAAGCGTGGCGAGCCCGTCTGCGCCTGTCCGCGGCTGAAAGAGGCTGGGCTGGACCAGGTAGCTTGGTCGTTTTTTTTGGGTCTCGCTGGTTTGCTGACTTTGGAGACCGAAGCCGTGGAAGCCTTATCATCTATAAGGTACTTTATAAGCAATTCCTAGTAGAGTGTGTCAGATACTCCCCTGACTGGCCATTTTAGTTTATACCGAGCATTACACAAGGCTGGTTAATTAGGCGTTTATAACATGGGTAAAAGGAAGTTGACTGCCATGCAAGGGGGGACCTCGGGCGGCAGTACAGTAGCCACCATTGATTTATTCTTAACAAGGGCAGCACATGTGATAACGCAGGAGATAGCCCTGACTGAGAGAAGGCTCTCTATGGAGGTAGAGAAACTCGCCCAGGACCCTACTGTGGACTTGAATGGTGAAGCACAGGCAATGAAAGGGGACATTGTGGGAATGCCAGAGGGATATCTAAGCTCTGTCACATCAGTACCTATACCTGTGGTGGCCCCCCCTGATGAGTCAGCAACGCTTCCAAAAACTTTAACACTCGAACCAAAAGTGGGAGATGATTTAGTTTTGATTTCTCCACCCACCAAGAGGAAGCGAGTAGGCTGCAATAGGGCCACGAAGAAGTCTCCACGGCCCAAACCTCCAGCATCAGCCGGTCTTAATCTCGAACATTTGTTGGACTCTTTTTGTAAGACTGGAAAAAATGACCAAAGCTCTCTTAGCACCGCTAATGTCAAAGTTGGAAGGGGTTGAGAAGAGAGTTAATGCTTTTGTTCCCATGTGCAATAAATACCCTATAGTACCAAAACCGGCGGGTGGGAGGGGGTGTGCTTTTTGCTCTGTGAACTCGAATCAAATTTCTCAGGGATTAGGCTTTAAAGATACTGAGGAAGCGTCCAGCAGCCCCAGTCTCAATAGCATGCCTGGTGAGCCAATCCACGCGGCACAGATAGCTCAGGTTGCTCAGATGGGCAAGCCCTCATTACTCAAGGATGATCTATTACAGTCAAGTTCCCGGTCATATTTTGCCATGTCAAAGGACGTGAATAATTGTATCCTCGACCTGCCACCCGCATCTGCTCCCCTTGTTGCAGTTTTACTAGGGGTTCCCTCATCTTCTCAAGGTTCTAAGGAAACATCCCTGGACCTCATACATAAAGTTACCCATTGGTGTAGCAAGAATGTGGCAAATGGCCAGAATATAGCTTCTGACATAATTATGGCAAGAAGAGTGGGATGGATTGGCTATAGGACAAAAAAAAGTGTATTGGGGGATTGTATAGTCGTACATTTTAAGCATTCCGCGCAGGCCAAGTTGCTAGTGGGCAGTGTTTATAAGAACAGTTCTACCTCCACAGTCAGAATTGCTCCCTTACAATTTTTTTATTCTCCTAAGCAGGTGCCGGTCACCCCTCAATGGCTGTTACCCTCAAACCCAGCAAGGGCCGGACACATAAGTAGCATAGATACAAACCTACCCATGAGTAACCGCTTTCAACCCCTAGCCAAGCTTCAGGGCCTGGATGAAAATGACTGGAAGAAAAGACCCAGGGCAACAAATCTCCACCCAAGGCTCCCATTATCGAAACCTTACCAGCCCCTATGCCCTGCCAAACGAGTGTTAAATCTCCTGGTTCCCCTGTCACATTAACCTCTACAGTTACCCAACATGTCAAGGTCCTTTCCTGGAATATAGCGGGACTTAGATCCAAAAGGGGCAAAATACTTTGGGAAAATTTCCTTTTAACGCACCATATTATTGCCGTACAAGAACCGTGGGAGGCCAAAGATTGTTTTTATTTAGATGGTTTCGTTTCATTCTGCAAACAGTATACACCTTCAAATATGGGAAGAGCTAGAGGAGGTCTGCTTTTAATGTTTTCATGAAAGCTTTCTTGTAAATCTAGATTGATTGAATGCCGATCATCCCATGTGCTAGCAGTAGAGTTGTCTTTTAAGAACCTCCCTACCATTCCTTTCCAGTACTTTCCACAATCTGACTCATGTTCATTAGACAGCTGGAAGGAGTCCCTTATAGGACAGCCTTGGCCAAGTACCTGTAACATGCAACACAGAGAGATAGTTTATTTTAGGCAGGTGAACTTAGGCATGTCGTCTGCTTTGTAGGGTGGACGAGCTCTGACAGTCAGACACACTGCAGTGCAGAGGTTTATGGTCAAAGCAATGGGATTTTGAACTTAACTCTCTACCTAAGTGATAAATAGTGGAGCGAGAGCAGAGTGTAGTACGTATTCGCTGTGTTTCAACTCAGGATCCGTTGTGTAGTGTAGTTTTGACCTTTTACGCCTTGACCATTCTTTTGGCTGAGTGGTCCATTTAGATGCATGAGGAAAGTCAATGCAGAAGAACATAACCGCATGGAGACTAAGGTGAACCTTTACATCACAAGCATAAGAACCTCAGGGGAAATTTGTTCCAATAAGTTGCTCAGATTTCAAAGATAATTCTTACCTCTCACAATGACAGGAAATGCTTTGGAATTTAGTGTTTACCCATATATATATATCCTAGTTACGCTTGATACAAATATGACTCCTGCGGGGTGGTATGACTTTCAATTCAAAGTCATAATCACGTATTCTTAAGGATATGTGGAATATTATTACAAATACTATGCTAATGTACATCCTATGACGTGTTAAAGCATGACAGCTACTGTTCTAGAGAAAGATGCGTGCTGAGGGTTAAGTTCAAGCTGTTCTGTAACCAAGGCCTTAGGATACTTGGGTTAAGAGCGATTTAACGTTTTGGAATCATATTAATCTTCTCGGGAACAAGTAGTCCTTAATTTGCTCATTTGGCACTTTTTCTACCCTTGTCTGACTCTCAAAGAATCTCTGCATATGTCCATTGATTAAAGTTGGTACTCTTCATGCCATTTGATATAAAAACAAAATCAATGCTTTCATCCTTTTTGCCCATGACTCATGAATGTATTTCTGACCTTTAGGATCAGCATTCCTGTTGCTTCTACATTTATTTCCAGTTTTAGTTGTAGTATTATTTTCCTGTAGGCCTTCTGTAAAACTAGAGAATGGTGGTTGGTACATAAGAAATACATAAATTACTTATGGTTTCTTCTCATAAAATTCTTCGAAAATGTGCAAATATATAGGACCAGTCCAACATGCACTAAGAGCTATTCATGTCACAAGGTCTCTCAATGAATCCTATGAGTCTTATTCACAAAAGTATTTTGGAGTACGTAAAGTAGTGCCCCTGTGGGAATCTTTTCCATACTCTAACATGCCTTTGTGAATTGACTCCAATATCACTAAAATGGGAATAAAATGAGAACAGTCATGGAGTATTCATATACAGTTAGTACAAATACAAAGGACCGTACCCTCATTTAACTTGTACTAATAGGGAGTTGGATGTTTCAGGGATGATTCACAGTATTCAAAATATAGTGGTCGTTGTGCATTTATAGCCAGTCATGGCTATATTCAGCCGACTAAATGCCAGGACCGACCAAAGGAAATGGGCACTCATTAATATTACTTCCCCCTTACAGGACACCAAGATAGCAGCTAAGTCCACAATGAACTGCTAGACTTATGAGTCTGCCAATAGAGCCATGACTAGGCTACCAAGTACGGAAAACACGTAAGGGCTGCCCATAGTTTGAATCTTCTCTGTTTGAGACTGGGAATGCCCAGTACATAGAACAACAGATAAAATAGTTGTTGACCGGTGTGGTTAATTTTTAATCCAGTGTTCCTGCGCAAAACAAGCCAACACGTGTTTCGTCAGTGGGTTGTAAGACCCTTGACTTCTTCAGGGCTGCAGCAAGTATGATAGGTGCTTAGATCTCTAGACCGGTGATAATTCCAATCCGGTAAGTCATGTAGCAATTGTTAATTCGGTGTAACTCAAATATTTTCAAATCTCAGATCCAGAGAAATGTCTGGTCCGAGCCTCTATAATCGTTTTTCGCCAGGTGCGGCGCTTCCAATAACAGTTCCGACAATGTATAACGGACGGCAAAGTAAGCCGTATGAAATGTCCAATTTCAGGACCGTGGCGAGTACGCCCAGCGTTCCGTGTACTCTCGGGATCTCTGTCAACCGGAACTTCAAGAACAGTGTTTTACTATTTTTTGTACTCTATTGCGTGTGCATAGGATTTGTTGAAAGTTATCGTTTCGGACCTTTTGGTCCTTGTTTTGGGGGTTTAAGTTTTTTTTTCCCCCCACCTGTAGCACCGCATTTATTCTTTCCCATACAAGCACTTTCACGCTATTTGGTTTAGCGCCGCTGTAAATACCTGTGAGAATTAATAACCCCCCCTCCTTTTCAGCCTTCAGATAAAATAGTTGAACATAGACAACAGATGTTTTGTCATTGGCGGCTCCTCCGCTAAGGCGGAGGAGCGTCACCCTACTGCTATTTCAGCAGTGCAAAAAATAAAAATAAAATGATCATAACAGGACATTATTATAATTTTTTTTTCTATGCGGGACTTGGAGCCAGGTAGAGGCGGGGCTGGACTCTGTGACGCCAGAGCAGAGTGAGGAGTGGTTTGCACTCCTCTAAGTGCGCATGATGGTTTGGCCGGCCGTCATGCGCACTTTGCATGTTCTCCATGGGGCTGTGTAGTACAGCCCCGTGGAGAACATGCCCAGGCGGCCAGGTACTGCCTGAGCAGCCAAATAGGCTGCGCAGACCAATCACGACGCTGCTCATACAGCGTTGTGGTTGGCTGGGAGAGTACAGGAGCCTGAGTGCTTCCGGTGCGACTAGCCATCTGCTGTTCTTCATCTAAGAGGACGGAGGAGAGGCGGCACGGCAGAGAAGGCAAAAGTAAGTTGTTTTTTTTTTTCATTTTTTTTTCTCATCCATCTCCGCCTCACCACCCCCGTTCCGAGGCAGCCGCTACTGTGTTTTATAAAGGGCTGTTGGCCTTGAGAAAGCCCGATACTCAATAGGCCAGAGGAGCGAAACACATGGTGGCACAGCAGTCAGAATGCTACAACCACAGTGACATTATAAAATGAAACAAAAAGAAGAATAAAGAGAGAAAGAGAAAGACAAAGAAGTTGTATTAAGTGATTGTAATTATACTTGAAATATGTAAAATCATATGTATAATAATATTTCACAATTTCAAATAATTGGTGTGTACCACACACCTCCATTACATATTGGTCCTTGGTTTCCATTGGCATGCGCTGCTCTTCCTCTGCAACCTTCCTTCCACTGAAGGTTACAGCTCACTTTAGACATCTTTTAAATAATTATAAATAATAATACAGTGCTTAAAAAATGTCAGGACGACTTAAAGTGCTATAGAAAAAACAAGATCGTTACTATGCTGGTTACCATGCTGAACATGTGAGTTGTAGTCTCTGCCTTGGTGAAAAAGGCTTCCTTGGTAGCCTTAGACAAGATTGCCTAACCCACACATCTACGCGTCTGAGCGTTACAGAAACACTTGAGCATGGCAGCTTGAGCTTGCTGGAAGAGGACTTGACTTCGTGGCGTTTCTTATGCTTTTTATGTGTTTGCCTTGGCTAGTACTAGTGACCCACTACTGCAGTTTATTATTTACCTTCACACCTCAGGCTCCTTGACTATCATCTTATTTGCTTACACCTAGCACACTGGAGGCCTTCCCATGACTAGGAAGCGGGCATGACCAGTTGATCTTGTGATATGAAAGCCTGGCTGATGGTATGAAGAGGTAGAGAGAATATGTGCTCGGGATGTATCGACCGAGTTAGAAGTTGCAGGTGGAACCGTGGGTGACCGAAAAGATACGCAACCATATTCTAGATTTTGGCGTTCCCCCATCTACATAAGTGAAGTCAGAGATAGAGTGAAGCCTCTGGTACCTTGAGGGCAAGAAGAAGAATTGACTGCAACACTTATGGATGATACTTGAATTGTAAATCTGCTTGCTTTGTGGCATAGAGATACACATCCTATAAAACATGCCCTCTAGATGAAAATATAGAACGTTTGCCATTTAAAATAGCAAAGATCCCTTTGTTATGAGTTAGCCACATCTAACATGTCAGGGCATTACAATAGAGTTGATAGCAGCACCAAACCATGTAGAAAGAATCTTTAATAGAAAGGTTTCAGGACAATTGTGCAGAAGTTAAGAACAAATACCAATAGCAGGACTAGAAATAAATGAGGGGTCAATTCACAAAGAAGTGCAACAGTACTTGAAAGAGTACTCCTGGAGTACTACTTTCCACACTAATTGATACTTTTGTGAGCGGGCCCTCAAACGTTCACCTCTCTATCGTAAACGTACGAAATGGGCCCGGTCCTTTCTATTGCACTAATTGTATATGAATCTTCCTTGAATAATCCCATTTTGTTCCCATTTTAGATATTTTAGTGCATGGAAGAGTATGTGAAAGAAGTATCTCAGGGGTACTACTAAATCGGCCTCAGAGATGTAAAAGATGAATTTGTGAGTTCTTATGCTGAGACTGGGCAAGGAGAGGTCATAGTTCGCGTACCTCAATGGCACTTTTCAGCCCTGTTCACCCTCCAGGCTGGCACAAGATTAGCTCCTCCTGTAACGCACGTGTGATACACAGTAAACAATGCTCTGAGCCAACAAGGCTGAACGTTATGTGAACCTTCCTTGCTTGCAGTTGAACAGGATCCGCATTGATAGCGAATATCTGGCAAATGTCCCGGGAGAGGCTTGATAAATATATTTTCATCCAAGTTTACCACTGATCAAACAGTAGCAATCTCTGGCCTGGGGAGTGGTTCATTGAGCCAGAAAATGCAGTCACAAAGCTGAAATCTCGAAATGTAAATGTTTGAGAGCTGCCGGAAGTTGCAGCTGAGCGCCAAAGGGTGTTAAAAAATATAAGTTAAATTGTCATAGGTTTTGTGCAAATGTATGCATGTAACCCACACTCTCTGCTTCTCTTTACCTTGGGCCTGTGCTAAGGCACATTTTGTAACGTGTAATTGTGTGCAGGCTTTGGAATGCTGTTGACAATTGCTTTATACAACATGTGACGCCGATAACGATGACATGATGTAGCTTGAGGAGCTGCTGTATGTGGGCAGGTGTTAATTAGTCAGTGCATTAGAAACATGCAGCACAAAAGTGATGACAGGCATAGGCAGGTTTTAAGTGCTGGCGAAATTCACTTGAGAAATGCGGAAATGAGGGTCCCACAGGCATGGTGTGGTTGTATAACCGCCTAGTCACATAGGAAGAAACTGAGTAATGGGCATTATCCTGGACTGGGTCCTGAGCTCGAGCTTGCCTCCATGAAAAAGAGAGAGAGAGAAAAGAGAGAGAGAGAGAGAGAAACAAAGCGCAAGAGAGAGAGAGAGACAGAGCTAGAGAGAGGGAGAGAGACAGAGACAAAGAGAGAAAGAGAAAAAACAAAGCAAGAGAGGGGAGAGAGAGACAAAGAGAGAAAGAGAGAAAAAAGCGAGAGACAGAGAGAGAAAGAGAGAGAGACAGACAGACAGAAAATGCATTTGTGTGCACCAACGCGTCCTTCTCACGCCATGGGACCCGAATGACTGAACCATCTGTCTGAGGACCGAGTGCACCGAGGAAGCCATTTCTTACTTCGTCTTTTCGTGTGTGCGTGTGCCAGTCCACAGATGGAGCCTATGGAAGGCATGTACTGTTTTTGGTGATTGTTGTTACAGCGAACAGAACATATTTTTAGGGTTAAATATGTAACATTAATGTTTCACCTATTTTTTACAGCTGGGAACCTGGCATTTCAGCATAACCTACATAGGAGAAATGGAGCCCTTTAAACTGGAATGACTTTTACTGTTCCATTTAAGGTAGGAGCTGCAATGGATATACTGTAATTGTTGACTTGAGTAAGTAACACTTTGAGAACATGTACCTACTGTATACCAAAGGGCTGTTTTTCCAGAAAAGGAAGATAATCTCTATTGGCATTCTCTTTGGTAAGCAACATTGTTTTGTTTATACAACTGTGACCTTTTGTTCAATATAAGATCAACTATATGTAGCATTTTGAGAACTCTGCTAAATACACTTACCCATCTAGTCTTTCTTGACTCTTTTTTACTGCGCCCTTCATTACGAGATGTCGTTAAATTGCAACATGTGCGGTAACTTCTGTTAACACAAAAATCGTAATAATGAGTAGTGTGCTAACTTTTGCATCCACTGTAAAAATGTCGGTAGGTCAAACCTGCTCATATTTAGTAGCAGAAAAATGCCAGACAGCTACTGAGACATGAAGATTTTGGTGTGATAAGCACCAAAATCCCCACATCAATCGGCATCATTGGGGGAAAAACTTGGGGCCAGATTTACCAATATTTTGCGCTGTGTTTGCATGACAAAATGTTTTTTTTGTTATTTACTATCCTTGCGCAAAACTTGTTTTACGCTGGAAAGTTGCCTAAAAGTAACACAAAATAGCGTGAAGGGCTGCTTTGCGTTACTTAGGGTCAAGGGAGTGCTATATGGGCATTCCCATGCAACCACCCCTGCTTTTTGATGCAAAACACTGTCTACCAAAAATTTGAGACAGGGTTTAGCGTAAAAAATTAATGCCACTTGAAAGCAGGCGTTAAAAGGAGAAATGTGTCTTATGGGCTTGCCCCTCCTTGAGAGTGTTTTGGTCCGAGGTCACTCGGGGTCTTGCCCAGCTTACCGAATGTTCCCTTTGGGCCACCATATAAGCCTGTCTTTTGGGCCTCTTCCCTCTTCCAAGGAAAGCAACTCTGCTGCGCCGTTTTGCGGGACAAGCCCTGATGCTTGCTAAAAGACTAGTCACACAACGCTGGAAATCCCGCACACCTCCGCGCAAGGGTAGATGGAGGGAGGAGGTACTTAAATGGGCCACCGCTGAAAGGGAGGCGCTACAGCGTGAGGAATACAGAGGACTTAGGAAAAAACCGTTCTCCTTGGACTGGGCCCAACTGATAGAACAGTTTAGATCAGAGACGGGTGAGGAGACCGAAGATTGTCGGGATACACCACATGACCCTACATGAAGTGCTTGGTTCTTAACTATACCACGGAGCGCAAATATGTGCCTATTCCCCTCCCCCCCCCCTGTCGGGACACTTGCCCCGGCTGGCAACGTGGAACAGGACAGATTAGTTTACAGCTGCCAAAGTTGAGGTAATGTTTTTGGGAGGGGAATACTATGGAAGGGAGTTTAATGGGAGGGATCAAAAGTTTCTTAAAAAATGTATTGACACTTCATTGGACGGAAGTTCGTTTGTAAGTACAAGAACCATCATTGTCTGTTAGAATATGTATATATTGTCGAAATATTTCCAGATGTTTACGTCACCATGCGAGAACAATTATCCGATGTGTAAACAATATCAAAAGAATTAATAGGGGATGTAATGCTTGCTTGCAAACCCTGATGCCTAATAAAATCTGTGTTAAAAAAAAAAAAGGGGAAATGTGTCTAAGCATAGTATTTTGTATTAGAAGGGTACCCTATCAGTGCAAAACCTATGTTAGACTCACGCACGCACAGTTCTGCGTCAGTGCTAGTGAGAGGGAAGGAAACAGCCATATCTCTGTAGATATGGCACTCTCATGCTCTCTCCCTATCATGCAATGAAGCATAACATTTTTGGCTGCTGCTTTGCGTTAGAATTTAGTAAATCTGGCCCTTGGTGTCAGTGATATTTATCACACCAGATAAACTCTGAGTCAGCAGAGTCGGATTATACTGGATTCAATCAATATCGTACTTGTTACCGTCAGCTCGTAATGAGGGCCTAAGGATGCTTCATGATTGAGTGGCACTATAATACACTAATAAACCTTTTTTATAAAAAAAATGACAACTCTGAAGCAGCACATTTTAATTAACTGATAATCGTACAGTTGTCATATGCTAATAGATAGTAAATACAAAGCCAGAAAAGGAGTTATACAAGTTTAACTAGAAAAAAAGCCTCAATTTGTTTTTCATTTTGGTAAACTCATTGACTTGCACTCAGCCATGTTGGTGTCTTGAGAAAAGCAGGACATTCTTGTAGTTACTTATTTTGTATTTGAAGAAAACTAAAAGAACCCCTTGAATCGCAGGCATTTGCCTACACAATTGTAGCCTCTTTGCTGGGGCAGCTGCGCGCTATATAAATCTAGTTAATTTAATTTATATAAATTGTGATATGTGATTCTGGATCTTCTATTTATGAAGTGAAGCCCGAACTAGGAGCACTATATGTGACTACAGCATGAATGCAGATTTCCTAGTTAGCATTGTTATGTTACTGGTGTAGCACAGTAATCACAAAGTCTTTGGCACTCTCGGGTATTGTGGGCAGACTCATGTTTGCAGATGCATGTTTATCTGACAAAGGATTTCTTTGGCAGGTTGGACAGTCAGGGCCTCATTACGATGTCTGTCGGAAACTAAACCGCCCGACTCCTTGTCGGATTCGGTTCCGACCAACTTGCGGTTGGCAGTTCCACCCAACTGATTATGATGCTTCCGAACACCGTTCGGAAGGACTCCCATTGACTTCAATGGGAGCCTGTGTTCCGTCCGACAACCCAGTCTCCTATGGGGAAAATGGGCATCTGCGGAAAGCCTTACACCCTGTCGCGGGCACTCCATTGTGCCTGCCACACTGTGCATGGTTTTACAGGGGGGTCCCTTGGGTACCCCCTCGGCCCCAAACCGGAGGACTCGGGATGAAGGGGGGGCCTGCTAGGGGCCCCCAAAGTCAGTCTCTGACAGCTTTTTCGTGTCGGACAGACCGAGTCGGAAAGGCTGTCAGAATCCGACATTGCAATCGGTCGGTCGGAAATGCTGTCCGTAGAGCTGTATGAATCTGCTCCGACCGACTTGGATTCTCCGAGTGCCGGTTGGAACCGATTCGGAATGACCGAACGATTTCCCTTCCGACCGCGAGCATCGTAATCGGTCCGTCGGAATTGTTTCTGACCGAGTCGTTCGGAAGGGTTCCGACACGGTCTAGGAGAATCTGACTGTCGGTCAGAGGCTTTCCGACCGATATCATAATCAGGCCCTCAGTCTCCCCCTCTCCCAAGTAGGTGTGAGGGATATGGTTTGTAAGAAGGTTTTCAATGTTGTGTTTTGTAATGGGTGGATCCTGTGATACTCCAGCATAACCTGTGTTAGGGTTAGCATCTGGGTTATTCATGCTGGATGCTATGCCGGGGTATGAATCTTACTGCTCTCCACCTAGTCCTTGTTTATTATGAAAGTGTTGCTGTGTAGGGGTGTTATGGCTCTTTGTGCTTTTCTATACCGCCCAGGCAGTTGCACGTAAGAGCCTTCGCAGTGCAGAGTTTCTGATCCTTTGCTTTCATGTCAGGGCTGTATTGTTCAAGATCTATTGTTTAGTGGATCCATATCAACATGGCTTTGTGTTTTCCTATATGCATGTTGGAAGTACTGATCTGTTGCTTTCTTGACCGTTTTTTTGTTGCTCTTTAATCCAGTGCTTAATTTGAGCTGGTGGTTTTTCAGTGCTTGGCACCGGCACTTAATTGGTTTCCGGTGCTCGGCACTTAATTGTCATTACCAAACTTATGACACTCTGCCACATGGTGGCGCTGCTCATCTAATTTAGAGATGAGCAGAACAACGGTTGTTTATGAATACAATATACATTAAAAAATACTAATACCTGCCTCCTCAGCCATTTTTTTAGCTTTGTGGACCTGGAACAATCTGACCTGCCGCACTTGCAGGCGAGAGAGATGGTTAGTAGTTGTTTTGGTACCGTCATTGGCAGCGATGACGGGGCAATGGGTGGTGCAAGCTGCAGTGGCCTACTGGTCAGGCCCTGGCACTTATTATTTTACAAATTAAGCACTGCTTTCATCTACAGTCCATCTATCCTTTTGACGGTGTCCCCTTGGCCGATACCTTTGAGTTGCCTTCTTTTTTTATCTGTCATCATCAGAGTTGTGTCTAAGGTATTCTTTCCGAAGGCTCCAAGTTCCCTGGCTTCCTGTCCCTGTCCCTTGGCTCCCTCGAGTAGAAGCAAGTGTGGATTTAGACAGACTTGTTAGAAATTGCTCTAATGCATTCTCTGTGTAAGGGAACAATCAACGGAGCAAGGAATGATTTTGTCTGTGAGATGTGAGTATGTTAACTTGTGCTCCTGTCTCTGCGCTAGTGGCAATCTATTCCCTGTCCTAGTGTTGGGTTATTCACAAGACTCTGCCCATAAGAGGTTCAGTGATAGGCAGACCTTGGAGCTCCCTTTCACCGATTGATACGTTGCACATGCAGGTCTTCATGTAGGCTCTCACCAATCAATGTATTTACCTGTAGGACACAGAGCCAGAAAGAGAGTTGAAAGAAAGTGATTAGTGAGCGCTCACTTCCCTAAACAGTGAAGGATTGTGGGAGTGCAGGGTCACCATGGTTCCAGTGCTGGGTCCCTTCAGGTGCTAAAAGGCTTGGCTGTCACAAAGCCCAGGGAAGCAGCGCATTGGCTACCAGCATTCTAGCATGAGGCCTAGGTCAAATATTCTATGCAGGACTCCACATAACCTGAGCACCTGTTTCTAAGTTAGAAAAACATATTTTTCAGCCAAGGCAAGAGAAAACACACCAAGAACAGCAACTAGCATCATCTAGTGGCATAGCCGTGTTAATTTCCTCACCATTCATAAACAGGTAAGGCTTTCTTCAAAATTTACTTTACCCACTTGACCTGTATTTCTTCTGCTTAGCTACTCTGAGCTGTTGGTTCTGTCCCAATTACAATGAAATATTTACATATGTGAGTTTTTTTTATAAGACCATATCTATTGTATTCTTTTCATATCTTGTTCATATTTCATAATAATTCATTTACAAAGAGCATAATTATTTACACAATCTACAAATACATTTCAACAATCCTTTCTATGTATTGTGATATCGCTGTTGTATCAAAGATCATACATTTTTTCTTTTAAAAGCTAAATATCACCATTACAAAAAATTAGAAAAAATTAGAAAAAAACCAACTTCCCTTGTAACTCATCCTCTCATTCTACCATACACTCTAACTGAAACAGTAGCATGCTAAACACTCATACTAACATTCCAGCATACTATACATGCATGAAAGTGGGCCACAACAGGGGTACACAGTAAATTATTGTCTGCTGTGGTATTGTTGTGGGCTGGGATCTTTTTTCAGAGAAAGGTCGACGTACGTTTCGGTGTGGTCATGGAATGCCACCTATCACCTTCTTCAGGACCACACAACTATAGTAAAGTAACTTTCAGGAATGGGTATGAAGGGAAGAATTGGTTTTTTCACAGCGACGCCCCAAGTCCTTAGGTGCGTGTCACTCTATAGAGCATTTCCAGATTTATAGACATGTCCTCACTCTTATTTTGATGTAATAATTCCCTTGGCTGCGCCTTATAAATACATTTTCAAAGCACAAAAGCGTGGCCGAAGCACAAAAGCGGGGCCGTGAGAAAGCACAGTGCCTATAGAAAAATGCCCATTAATTCCGCCATTTTTCACACCCCTGCCTAGCCCTGAACCATAGCTATGGCACTATCTTTAGCCCCTTTAAATGTATTTCTTTCAATTCCCATGCCTAAAAGACACCAAACAGATGCATTGACACTTCTTAGCTGCATACAAAAAATGATTGGAACATCTGAGATCTGCTTTCATATTTTTTTTGGGACAGTAAACATTTAAATTGATATTCAAGTAAATATTTATCTGTCTAAAAAGTAATCTGCATACCTTAACAATATTGATTTTCTGTTTTTGATTTTTTACTTTTTTGCAACAGCTACATTTGTGCAATGGTTCTTGAAAAAGCCTTGTCAGCATCGTCATCCCTAAACAGTAAAGTAGTTTACTAAGTGAAGTTTCCCTCTGCTTGCTTCCACTAACCGTCTACAGACTGTTTATAGGTCTCGGCTCTAGGTAATGCGCATGCGCTGTCTCGAACCGAGATATGCTGTATCTACATTTGGGCTTACATCCCGCCCATAGGCTTCCCATTTGCTGGCATTATCGTCGCTCCATTTTTCGGTCTCCCCATTTGTGAAGGGCATGCATACGTCATGCCTCTTCTGGTGTTTAGCCCTCCCCGAGCACACCGCCCAATTATGTTTAAACATACGCAGCGGCCATTTTAATGCAGTATTTTGAGACTACTTTTTTCTTTAGGAGAGCTTCATTTTGTGCTCGCTCCTACTCATGCCACCGTATGAGGAAGAGCAGTCACCCCACCCCCTTGAGCTTCATGACAGCATTCTCTTCACAAACACTCCTCAAAGTGACATAAGAGCGCTTTTCAGAAGTGCTACTGTTTTTACTCGCTCTCCTGCTCGCACCTCCATATGAGAAAGCACAGTCCCACCACACCTGTCGAGCTCCTTGACAGCATTCTCTTCACTTACACTCCCCAAAGTGTCTTGTATACACACAGCTGGAGGTGAATGAAACCCATATCCAGTCATTGTCCAGGATTTGTGAAGCGCGCTACTCACCCGTGAGGGTCTCAAGGCGCCGGGTGGGGGTCATGCAGCTCCGATTCAGCCGAAGAGCCAAGTCTTGAGGCTCTTCCTGGAGGTGTGCAGAGTGGGGAAACGTCTGATGTTGAGCGGGAGTTCATTCCAGATCTTTGCTGCAATGTAGGAGTAGGCTCTTCCACCCGTTCTGGCTCTGTGTATGTGTGGGGTTTTGGCGAGGTCGGTGGAGCGGAGGTTTCTCTTGGGTGCGTATTGGGGTTCGGTGTTGTGGAGGGATTTGTAGGCGTGAGTGAGTAGTTTGAAGGTTACTCTCTTCTCAACGGGGAGCCATTGGAGGTCTCGTAGTTGCTGGGTGATGTGTTCCTGTCGTGGGATGCTGAGGACGAGCATGGCAGCGGTGTTCTGGATGGTCTGGAGTTTCCGGAGCAGGGATTTGTTGATTCCGGCATAGAGGGCATTTCCGTAGTCCAGTCTTCTAGTTATGAGTGTGCGGGTGATGGTCTTTCTGGATTCGGGGGGGATCCACTTGAAGGTCTTGCGAAGGATGCAGAGGGTGTTGTAGCACGAGGAGGAGACGGTGTTGATCTGTCGGGTCATGGTGAGGGAGGAGTCGAGTATGATGCCGAGGTTCTGGGCGTGGTCCGTGGGAGTAGGGGGGCTACCGAGGGCAGAGGGTCACCAGGTGTTGTCCCCTGCTGAGGGTGTGTGTCCGAGGAAAAGGACTCCAGTCTTCTCTGAGTTGAGCTTCAGACAGCTGCTGCTCATCCAGGATGCGACGTCTTTCATTCCTTCCTGGAAGCTGAGTCTGGTGATGTCGGGTTGCCTCGTAAGGGAGAGGATGAGCTGGGTGTCGTCGGCATAGGATACTATGCTGAGTTCATGCTGTCTGACGATGGCGGCGAGGGGGGCCTTGTAGATGTTGAAGAGCGTGGGGCTGAGCGACAATCCTTGGGGTACTCCGCAGTTGATCTCTGTGGGTTCGGAGAGGAAAGGCGGGAGTCTGATAATTTGGGTTCGGCCGGTGAGGAAAGAGCGTATCCAGTCGAGGGCAGTTCCCTTTATGCCGGCGTCATGGAGTCTGGTGGTGAGAGTGCAGTGGGAGACGGTGTCGAAGGCTGCAGAGAGGTCAAGGAAGACGAGGACCGCCGTGTGGCCCTGGCAGAGGAGAGTGCGGATGTCGTCTGTGGAGGCGAGGAGGGTGGTCTCATGCTGTGGTTGCTGCGGAATCTGGATTGGGAAGTGTCGAGGATGGAGTTGGCTTCGATAAAGTTTGTGAGCTAGCTGTTGACGATCTTCTCGGTGACTTTAGCCATGAAGGGGAGGAGAGAGATGGGTCTGTAGTTTTTGAGGTCCATAGGGTCCGCGGAGTGCTTCTTGAGGAGGGGCTTGACTTCTATGCGTTTCCAGTCATCGGGGAATGTGCCGGATTCGAAGGTGGCGTTGATGGTGCATCGTAGTTCGGGTGCTATGGCGGCAGCGGCTCTGTGGAAGATGTGCAGTGGGCAGGGGTCCGTGGGGGCTACTGAGTGAATGCTTTTCATGGTTGTGGCGGTGTCTCCGTTGGTGACCGGGGTCCTGGCATAGATGGTAGGCTGGCTGGCGTTGCTGGGGGTGGGCGTGGTTTCGGCATCAGGTGTCTGTTCGTTTAAGTTGTCGTAGAGGGGCTTGATCTTGAGACGGAAGTAGAATCTGAGTTTGTCGCAGAGGTCCTGGGAAGGGAAGTCACTCTTCCCAAAAAATAATCTCATGCCCCTCTCTCACAGCTGTTTTTTTTCCTTTTCTCACCTGGGAACATGTAGAAGTGCAGATGTTTGTGTGCAACAAAGAGGTGTAGGGCTTCCTGCCTGTGCTGCTGCTCAAGCACAGTAGCCTCTGGGACGAGGTGGACAGCTTCATACACGTGCTGCTGGAGATGTTGTGTGAGTGGCCTGCACTGGGCACCATGGTATCTGCCAATTCCTGTCTTGGAAATTCTTTGCTCTTCTAACATTTCAGATTAGTCACACATAACCCCTCCTTCTGCTTTCATCCACTAGAATGCTCTTTTAATGCCTACAGTAATTTATTTTTTTCAGCCACGTCATTGACCTTGCCCCCACACTCACTCACCCTCGCCCCCATTCAGCGCAGCATCACAGTTCCCATACTTATATTAATGCACTTCGAGCGCTGTATAGCAATGATCTGTGGGCATGGGACACTTTGGTATTTACAATCAAACCAGGTTTTCGGACATTGCTCCTTTGCAGACTTTTCACTGGTAATTTCGTTAATTTATGCTTTGAGTTAACAGTTGCCCATGACTTTGAAGTGCAACCCTCTGTTAAACAATACAGCACTCTGTTAAACCGAGTGCAAGATCTTCTCTGATCCTTTCAAAGAGGTGGCCAGGCCTGTACAGATGGCCAACCTGCTCACTTCACAAGTAGTTTAAATTTATGTTCCTAGTGCCGAGCAGGCTGTTTTACAATGATCGGGCCACGCCTCTTTAACATGACACCATTCCAGCTTACCGGGAAGGAAAGGTTGCATCTTTATTGACGCCGCTCTTTGCTGTATTGTAAAGCGCTCTGACATCATTAGGTAATGTCCACGCTATCTAAAAACGCATAGATAATGCACCTTCAATTAAGCTGTGCGCCTGGGGCTTATTCTCAATACAGAAGTTCCCATTCTCATACCCAACCCAAGGATTCTCCAGTGCTTTACATTTCAGCTTTTACTGTTTGCAGTGAAAGAATATTTAAAGGGGCAACGCTTCAAAGAGTGCAGAAGAGAAACTGAAAGATCATTTTTTCAAATCGTGCCTAAGCACTCCAGCGTATCCTATTTTTAATAGAATGTTTTGTCAATAGTGCTTCTCACAGCATTTCTGTCATTTCTCTGGCATATTATCGGGCATATTATCAACGGCCAGCGATAATTATCGCTGGCCGTGATTAGCGACGTATTTCCTAACGCAGGCTATCTCTGGAATTTATCGCCCTGGTAGCGCGTTATTAACAACGCGTTTCTCCAGGGCAATAAAAATTCCAGAGATAGCGAGGTTATCGCCGGCTTGCAGGGAACATCGCTGGTTTTCCAGCGATGTTCCCTGCAAAACGGCGATAACCTTGCTGATACGACCCTGTGGTCGTATCAGCATAATCCACCTCCTATGTCTAACATAGGTAAGTCAGGATTGTAGCAGACGTTAGATTTTGGCGAAAACGGCCGTTTTCGCCAAAGTTTAACGTCTGCTATAATCCTGTGGGCTGCCTTGTAAATATCGCGATGTGAACATCGGCGATATTTGCAACGTAGTCCATCCGGGGTACGCCAGTAACGCCCACTTTGCATCTCATTAGAGATGCAAAGGGAGGCGTTAGGGAAAAAGGGTGCTAACATGCGATTATGCATGTTAGCACCCTCTTGTTGATAGGGCGTTAGTTTTATCTCCGCTTTTTTGGCTTTTTAAGCCAAAAAAGCGGAGATAAAGCCCTTGTAGATATGCCCCAAGTATTACTACTAGCCAATTTAATTGTACTCAGTTTAACGACTTTGAGAGGATGGTAGGCTGAGGAGGAGTTGCTGCATATTTCAATGCGAGTGTTTACCTCCATGAGCCCTCCTGTGGCTTACAGGTCCTAGCAGTCCCGTACTCTCGTGATAGTTTTGTGTCTCTTTCGTTTACAATAGAAACTGGCAGTATAAACATATTTTCATCTTTTATTTCTGGTATTTGGAGCCTGCTAGCCCTCTTGGATGGGAAGCGCTGCTATTGGTGTTTTTATCTGTCCCCCTCCGTCAGCCACTGCAGTTTCATCTGCAAAGACGCCCTTCCATCGCCCTAACTACAGGCCTCGGCGTGTGATGGAGAGGAAAAATGTGCGTGTTTTCTTGCTTATAAATCAAGGGGAGCAGGTCTGGAAAGTACCCCTTTAATCATCCGGAACAGGGAAACCGTTTACTTTTAGAGAAACACGAGGCAGCAAGGGCTGGCGCTGCTCTTTTTGGAGTTCTGCAGAATAACAATAAAACGTGTTTGAGAGCAGCAGAAAATTTAACTCCGAGGCTGAGTTCGTATATTATACCTTGGAAAAATTCCATGATTTGGTAGAAACCGAGCTTGCTTTGGAATGACAGGGGGGGCATTTAATTCTGGCACGTTTAAAGCTTTTACATTCCGAGACAGGGTATTCTGCGTCTCTCAGTATTTGGACATGGGTCCAGTGCTCGCTACACCACCAGATTCAAGCTATCCTGGCTGATGAGGGGTGAGACCCCGAAACTGGTCCTAGGATGCTTGTTTTTGGCCCAGGGAGAACCTGGCCTGGCAGTTCGGGCTGGACTGTTCAAATGGGGAACAGGGTCAAAACTGAATTGCATATGGCTGGGTCTAAACTGGAATGGCGTGGCGTGCAAAAAAACGATGGATTCAACCCAGAGCTGTGACTGGGGGTGAATGTTCGATTGATTCAGCATTCCGTCCATCATCTATTTTTTTTGCGTAAGTAGTTACTCGGGTACTATATACCTGGACCTGGGAACCTGTTGAGCGCTGAGTTGTTCTCCTTTGAAATCAAACTTGTCACCTGGAAGTTTAAGGCACATCTTTGCAGTACCATGTCAGCCCACTGAGCTACCTTTCTGGCTTAAGGAAACAGAGTAACTGAAAAAAAAGAAAGTGTAAACAAGTTTATACTTTCATGTTAGTGATTTATAGTAGGCACTGAGAAGGGCTGATCACAGACAAGTTACAATGCCAGTGCTATTCAACATGGCTAAAAAAACATTGACAACGGCAATAGCTATCTGATTTCCAAGACCTATTGGCTTTGCCAATGCTTGTTTACTTTCTCATTAGCCGAGACTTTTTACTGCTCATCTACAAGCAGTACTGTTTTGCTACAGAGGTTAATAATCTATAAAAAAGTACTTTTATGAGCTGTACTTTCCAGGTTGTCCAATGTGATGAAAAATCTCTGCAAATGTTCACAATTTATTTGTACTTTATTTTCCTACATGCTAAGATTTGTTGAAGAAAGGTCAATGAGTGTTGCAGTGGAATGACCAATGTTTAGGAAAGGATACAGTTAAAATAATAGAGAAATATATTAAGATATATTAATGATAAAAGCATATTAATAATTTGCCTTTCCCTAAATCTTAAACCTTACTATGTATGATTAGATTTTAAACAGGTACACGCTTTTGCACAAACTCTTCAAATTAATATGTCTCAGATCTGAAGAATATCTTGACAGGTCGTAGGTTTGTGGATAGCACTCAAATTATCATTATTTGGAACATCCAGCCCTCCATTTTGTCACACTTGAGAAGATTTTGAGACCCTCACTACTATGGCCCTTTAAAAAAAAAAACTCAAATCGGAGTGGACCTGATCAAGAGTCCTCACCCTGAGGGTTCCTGACCAAAACCAACACATTTGAAGGGTTGTGAACAAGACCCTCAATTTTGAGGGGCCCTGCAGAAGAACCACATGATTGAGGTCCCCTATCAACATATCATACCTGAAGGTTCCTGACTGCAACCCGGACATCTGAAAGACACTTCAATGACATCTAGTTATATTGCAAGTCTCATATTTACAAATTCAGTTTGACACATACTTCATGATAGTTAGTAAATGGAGAACTATTTTATTGGCCCATGAATTCATATACTGAGAACAAAGAGAGACACATTAAATATACGTGGCCACTACAATAGGATGCTTCCATGTGGGAAGTCTTCTAAGAAATTTGCATATTCCTTGTTCTATAAGATTTACCATTACTATGAAAGATAAAAATCATGTTTATCATTTACAATCAAAATCACCTTGACCAGGAAGGCCCAAGAGTTTTTGATCAGGGACACTGTCTGAAAGCACAAAGACTCACAAAATATAAATTTGTTATCAGCATATAAGTAGAATGTATGAGCATTTGAGTAGACCCTCCCTTGAGATGTAGAACTATGAACAATAGCCTGAAAGACCCTGAACAAGATAAAGGTTATTTGAGTTAGTCTCACAAAACGTACTGAAAAATACATGCAAGCTAGAAACAAGACATATGTGGACCAGGTATGGAGTTACTGCAGCACGGATGATTGGTTGTCTCCTGTTTTGCAAGATACAAGCAACGTTTTGGGGGAACGCAGGAAATACATGAGCCTTGGCCATTAACCATTCCTGGATGAAAGCAGCATTGACTGTAGAGCATGTATTTAGTCTCCATCTGGAGAAACAGTGAAGTTGGCAAATATGTTTCTTAAAAGGCCATTGTTGTTGGGAAAGTCTGCAAAGGGTGGCTTACTATTTAGAATGCTGCTACATTGCTGAATCGGAGTGCTTTTCAGTTAGTGGAAAAGCAAAAGTAGAAATAGACTCACTAGATTTTTCAGAGTGAAGGAACCTGAAGAGAATCGTGATTATTTCTTGTATAATTGGTTTGCTTCAAGAGGTATTTGAGAGATTCATAGGTCTACAGCATCAGCTTCCACAGCACAGATGTCTGGTGTCCAAGTCTGTGAGGATGCTTCAGAGCTACCAATAATTGCTCCATCATTTCTGGTTATTATGTGTTTCACTCTCAAGAGAAGTTCTTCATTTTCTTGTGATGTTCAGTGAGAGAAATCTGAATAAAAAATGGCTTTCCTTGGGTGTTATACTTTTGGTCTCAGTAGAGTTATGTAAAATAAGAAAACTGGTAAGATGGCCTAAATGTTGACTTTCCAAACTATCACAATATTTGATAAAGACCTGAGACGTATTGGTTATTTGAGTAAAGTTTATTCTCAACGTCTCGAAAGCCCTGACTTAGAGTTGGTTAGTTTGTAGTTATTGTGGTAAATCCTGCAGAAACTACAATGACACATTTTCCTCCACCACAAAGATAATAGTGTGAAATTCCCACTGATGGTTTCGTCTCGAGCCACTTGTATGATGAGATACGATAAGGATACGCTACTGAAATTGATTATAGTCCTAAATATCTGCTACAAAAATATCTATTTATCTAAATATTAAAGTCAAACTATATACTACCATCGACTGTAAAAATGTATAAAGTATAATATTAACTACTACCAAAATATCTACTGTATTAATATAGTATTTTTGAAATAAGAATAGAATTCACAAAAGTATCTAATACAAAAATATACTGTTGCAAAATATTGCAAAAATAATTAAAATATATATTTTAATAAATTGTAAGTAAAGTCATTAATATGTTAATTACTTCAGATATGTATATTATATAAAATACTTGTTTAAACAAACAAATGAAAATGAAATGTATTAGTATTAAAAATAAATACCTTTAAAGTATATGTTTCATATTTATTAAAGAAATGCAAATAATTTTAATGTTTTAACTAAGCCTGGGCAGAGTTTGCGGAGTTCCGCTACACGGAACTCCGAGAAGTGACAAAAACACTCCGCCGCGCTATGCGGAGTTCCGCGAGCGGCGGTGTGCGTTAGGGTCATGCCGTTTGCTGTGATTTTGAGTGCCCGGTGTTTGTCCTGCGATGTAAAATCATTGCGACCGGCACCATGAGCAGCGCAAGAGGCCGCAGCTTCCTTTCTGCTGCTCGAGTAGATTTTCTACTCGAGCTGCAGCTTTCTGAACATGAACGGAAGGTTTCTCAATGCGAGTGGTCGCGACCTGCCCCGACCACTTGCATTGCATTGAGAAATCCGACCACCCGCATTCAGAAATCTTGCCAGGAGGTTGATTTTCCTTGCTCGCGCTCGCCAACTAGACCTTGGCGAGTGCGAGCAAGGAAAAATCTCACCGGGAGGTGAAATTTCCTCACTCACGCACAGCGACTTGACGTTGATGAAAAAAAACTCTGCTCCTCGAACTCCGTGTGCTCCACGGAGTGCGGAAAAATCCGCAAACTCCGTGAACAGAGCGGAGTTCACCGCCAGGGTTAGTTTTAACATATCTTACTTTGATCTTATTATGTAAAAGACATTACATTCCTTTAGAAATATTGTACATTATGAATAAATATATAAACAACTAACTGAAAAATAAATAATTTTAATTATAAAAACACCATCATTATAGAAATATGTAATGGCTGATAAATAATATTTTTAAATTAAACACCTATATCTCAAAACACATACTCTAAATTCATCCAGCCATTGTAAATAAGTGAAATAGTATTTAAGTAAATATCATAACAGTTTTAAATTCTTTATTAAAAGCCAGTAATCAGAAAATAAAAATGTGTTAAAAATATCCATTTTGATTGCAATCCTACAAACATTAGAAACACGTTTGGGACAGATTCACAAAGATAAAGTTACACATATTTAAATTTACAAATGTAAGTTTGCTTTTGAGTAACTTCACTACTTTTGGCTAGTGACTATTTCAGAGAGTTAAAAAAAAAAGTGTAGACTTATATGTCCCCCACTCGCTGAAATAGAGGGTGGAGTCAGTATGAATGTCAAATACAACTATAAAGTCACTAATAGTAGTGACTTTATGACCGTATTTGGCATTCCGCCCACTTGACTGACACATCTGCATATGGGGCAGATATCTCTGTAGGATAAAGTAGAAGGAATTATTTAAAAGCATATTAAACTGTTGATAAAATATCTAAAATATTTCTACGTGTAATATTACTGTTAATTTATATATTTATTTTAAATGTAGAATGATATAAACAATATAATGAAATGTTACAGCATTAATAACATAGTTTTAAATTAAATTGCAATTATTTTGAATATATTAATCTAAAATAAAATTGGTTTTCGGAAGTTTAATCACAAAACAATCTCACCTAACATAAATATAATTTATTATTGAAAATATTGAAAGTGGTGAATAGAATGAACGGTAATTTAATTAATTTTAATAAATAGTAATGTTGCATTAAGTTTCACATTTAAAATCATTTTATAAAAAATTATTAATTATATTAATTATGTTTTAGTTTTAGACAATTTCATAGCATTAAATAAAATGTGTTATATTTTTAAACAGCATAAATAATTTTTTATTTTTTTTATTTACATTAGTGCCATGGACATTTAATGTCCCTACCTCCATTATTTTCTATGCGAGCGTGCTGGAGTACCAGTAATTAGCTATGTGTGGTGCTGGACTTACTGCAGCTCTGAGCTGGTATACATTTACGACTGTTTTGGGACCTTTTTGGCTATAGTAACTATGCAAGGACAGTTTGGGAATAGTAATGAGCTTACTTTTGTGTGGGTGTGTGCATGTCGTTCCCTTAACTCCCCTTAACCCCTCCTTTCCCCTCACTTAACCTTTAACCTTTAGTAGTAAGTATTCCCTATTTTCTACTCACTCCTCTCTGTACCTACAACATTTACTACTAAAATGTACACTGATGTGTGTGGAGATCTCCTCAATTAGAGTGGAGATTTCAGCACTTAAAAGATAGGAAAGGCAGAGGTGTAGACCTCCACACGTAGGTATGTGAATAGCATCTTTTAGTACATTAGTAATATTGTTGTAGCACTACTAAACATATTACAAAATGCAGCTTGTGAATATGTAGATGCCACTATGTTAATCTTAAGCTTAAAAACTCTGCTAGAAAAACATACATTTCAGGTGTGCAGGCTTGGAGGGTCGGTGGTGTTGTAGAGTTTTCATATAAAGGAGCTGCTCTCCACTTAAATCTTGGGAACTACACAGGGGTACCTGCATGCTAAGCCTGAAAGGGGCATTGTTTTGACTTATACTGGTTTCTCCCCTCTGTCTGGGCTATACCTCTCTGACAAGTTCTAAAAAGAGCTAACCATGCGTCAATGGTTTGCTTTTATTCAATGGAAGTAGACTTGGATGGTATTCTACCAATCCAAAGCTGAAATACTGCAGCTGAAATGATAATGGTAAAACGCTTTTGTCATTTTTCAGCTCGACATGGATAGCACTGTGCTAATCCTATGCTTACAAACTCTGCTAGAAAAACAGACATTTGAGGTGAACAGCTTCAGAGTGTCACTGGTGTTCTAGGTTGCTCCATTTAAAGGAGATGCTCTCTGCCTAAACTTGGGAACTACCCAGAGTTCCTTGCTTCCTGTTTTGCATAATTTATGCAGCACTTTAAGCCTGAAATGGTGCTCCCTTGTGTCTGACAAAGCTGTACCTCTCTGATGAGCTGCAACTAGAGTGAAACTACATGTATCAGGGGTTGCTTTTATTCATTGCAGGTTGGCTTGGGTGAAATTGTACCAATCCAAAGCTGTAATACTGTGCCTGGACTAATAGAAGGCCTTTGCAATTTTTCAGCTATGGGTGGCACTGTGCTAATCCTATGCTTAATGACTGCTGTAAAAATGGCAAAAGGCTGTGTCCCTTTCTAGCTGATAAATAGTGTGAAGGAGGTCTTTATTCAGCCGACCATGAAGAAAAAAGTGACTCCGGGCAATGGTAGGGAGGTGACCATCTTGTATTGGGGATGTAATAGGGATGTAAGGGGATAGATTAGGGTGGAGTGGAGTGGGGTAGAATGGGTGGATTAGAGTAAGGTAGATTGGAATAGAGTGGGGGAGGTTGGAGTGGGGTAGATTGAAGAGGGATGATTGGGGTGGGGAAGTTTAGAGTGGGGTAGATTGGAACGGAGTGGGGTAAATTGGAGCAGAGGGGTAAATTGTAGCAGAGTGGGGTATATTGGAGTGGGGTAGGGTGGAGTGTGGTGGGGTAGATTGCAGTGGAGAGAGGTAGATTGGGGAAGAGTGGGGTAGATTGGAGTGGAGTGGAGTAGATTGGAGTGAAGTAGATAGGGTAGATTGGAGTGGGGTAGATTGGGGTTGGGTAGATTGGGGAGGGGTAGGTTGGAGTAGGGTGGGGTGGATTGGAGTTGGGTGGGGTGGATTGGGGTGGAGTGGGGTAGATTAGAGTGCGGTAGATTGGAGTAGAGTGGCATAGATTTGGGCAGAGTGGAGTGGAGAGGGGTAGATTAGATTGGAGTGGAGTGGGGTAGATTGAGTGGATTGGAGTGTGGAAGAGTTTAATGTGCTAACCAATGGTCCCACTGCAATGGTGAACAAAGTTCCTACCTTGTGCCCCTGACTGTTAACCATTGTTGTGAGATAGTATGCCTGTACATACTTTATCCGCTGGGTTTGAGTATAGAAAAGCTTTCCAAGCTAGGATTCCTCATCCTATTCCCATCTTATTAAAGACAGCAAAAAGGTGCAGCCATTGTGGAGTGTTGAATGACTTCTCAATGTTCAATGATCCTACTAGTGACATCAGCTTTTTTGCTGAAATCCTTCATTATTAGATTTAGGAACATATTACTTCCAGGGGCAAATCCGTTTTGTTCACAGCGTATTAATCTTGCAATAGTGATAGCAGTCTGCTGAAGAAATGTTCTTGATTCAATGTTAATACCTTGGTCAGATTACTAGGAGAGCATCCCCCTTTCATAGTGGATTCATGAAATTAGGGTCCAATTATGACTTTGGCGGTCTGATTGTTGGACCGCCATTGCGGCGGGCGGCAGTACGCCACCAAGCCAGTGGCATCCCGATCACCGCATTATGAGTTAACCACAACATGTGCCCCCCTGCACCCCTCCCCCCATGGACTACAACAATCTGGGGCCGTTTCGGACTCCTTCCCTGTCTGTCTGCCGACCTTTTCATTGGGGGGTCCCCGCTATGAAACGTTCGGCGGTGAGGCAGGTCGTAATCTGCACGGTGGTGCCGGCATCGCTACCATAGACCACTGCTTTCCCCACTGCCGCCCCTTCGGGATCCAGGCCTGGCTAGGTGGAGGTCTTGCGTCGGGCGTTTGGCGGTCCGATCTCCAAACTTGTCATCGGGTGGTCAGACTGCCGAGGAGGCGGTGGTCGGACCACCACGGGTACAGTGGTCTTCAAACCGCCGTACTCGTAATCAGGCCCAAAGTCTTTTTCACTACAAGTACTTTTTTTATTTTCAATGAGAAAAGTGCATTTAAGGCCAAACCTTCCAATACTGAAGCAAGTGCTGAGAAAATCTCAACTTTAGTCTGGGTTTGAAATAACCTTTGATCTCTCAGACTGGATAACGTGCAGTACCTGAATGTTATCGCAAAGTGTTAAGGAGAAATTTTGATTGCTTTTTAGTCTGCCTGCTCAGCCCTGTACACATGCAATCCCACAACGCAAACACTGCTATCTTATGCAAACATCTTTTCAGTTTTCACGAGGGATGGCTGTACTTCTGTCATTAGCGCAAGAACATGGAGTAAAAAAGCGACTGACATCTTATACCACGGAGAGCTGAACAAATTCTGCAGGATTGATTAAAGTATGTATTGTACATTTTATGTGGCGTTAGACTTTGTGTTGCAGATGCTGTGCCTCCCTCTGGAGATGTGTTTTTCAATCAGAGCTCAGAATTGAAATGTTGCCATTGCTTTACGACTCCAGGCATAATAGAAATTCTACAACAGTGGTTCTTAACCTGTGGTCCGGGGCCCCCTGGAGGTCCCAGAAGTCTACACAAGGCATCGGCACCTCCTTAGAAAATGTAATAATATTAACAGATTAATAAAGTGTATATAAATAAAGAAGCAAAATGTATAATTGACATTTTTAAAACATTCTGTAAATGTGAAGGAACTTGAAATTGGAGTCTAAAAATTTAGTTAGTATCCTCAGGTTGATTCATAGTAGCAGTTCAAGTGCATCAAACAGAATATTATATGAACGATGAGTGACCTCCATTGAATTTAGAAAAGCTCCAACCTTCACTGTATTTTACCTGGTTTTGTGCGCACAGCTACCTGAATAGGGGTGCACTTCAATGGCAGGGCTGGTGTGTCTACACTTCTGGGCCACTCCTTTATTTTTGTATTTTTCATGTTTGCATATTTTGCAGCAAAAAAATGAAACAAAAAATTGTATGGTTCCTATGGCCAGACTATTGGTTTTGCCAATGCTTGACTTTTGTTTGAAAATTTCTATAGTTTAAATTGAATATACAGGCATAAGAAGCTGTGCCCAACATGTTAGTCTCACACAAAGTAAACTGGTGTTTGTTCTTGGATAAGGTAGGGCACTCTTATGAAAAGATGAGGTGGTTTCAGAACCTTTGGCAGGAGTCGGAACCCTTAATCAGCCACTATGTCAAGCACACACAAGGCTGATAGTGCCTCCAGTCAATATGTGTCTTTTGCCAGACCTGCTGCAGTCCTTAGGAACAGCTGACCATCATCACCTCGACCAAAACTGATAGCTGTGTTGTTTATGTGGATTCTTGTGACACATTATTTAGGCATAGCCACTCAGTCAACTCTTTCAATCTATGTGTGCTGTAAAAGAAAGACTGTTCATCAGCTGCCGCATTCTGTAATTCTGTGGTTATAGGCCCTTGGCAGGCCAGAGACTTTTGAATCATCAAGACACTGCCTGAATCCATGTATAATTTTTACAAATCCTCCCAAATTTACGCTATTTACTTTGATTGAAGGGCTTGCGTACAGTGGTGGCTGGCTTGTACCGAGGGTGGTGGGCGGGGGCACAAAAAAAATAATTAAAATAGATTTATCTTGGTGACTTGCAGCGTGACGTCCTCCTCCCTCAGGTGTCTTCACCGGAAGCTCAGATGCAGGAAACTGCACTACCCAATCCTGGTGCTGCTTTCACAGTATGAAAGCAGTGCCAGGATTGGATAGAGCGGGCTCTCCCAGCACTTTAAGACAGCTAGTTTAGAGAACTTTAAAATGCGCATGTCTGGCTGGCCGTCCCAAGACGTCCGGCCAAAGGGACATGCACATTTTAAAGCACATAGCTCTCTGCTGCTGCCACTCGATGCGCTGGCCCTTCCCCGTCCTGACACTTAGTTCAGGACGGGTTGCTGAAAAATTAAACTGTAATAAATTAACTTTATTGCTATTTTTTTTTCCAGCTGTGGGGCGACGCTCCTCTGCTCAAATGGAGGAGATGCCTCTGCTGACATATCTTATTGTATCCTGATTCCTTATTCCCTACTTGTTAGTGATCTGACAAAAGCCTCCAAACACGCAGTTACATGTTTTTCTAACACTTGACAACCACAGCTTCAGTATGCTACAGGAGAAGAGAAGAGGGACGTTTGAGAGAATGTGAAATAGTCACTTATTACTAGGTCTGGAAAATGCAGGACATCCATTTTAGGCCATGATTGCAAGGGGGGCTAGGAGGATATATACTGCACCCTGAAAATAACTTTGGAGGGATTTTGAAAGAGTCATAACAAACTAAAGTAACTCTCCTCTTTGTTTTAGGTGCTGGGGTTTGGCTTTTAGCCCGCAGTGACAGCCATGCACTTATGCCACCTGTTTCTCTTTGTTGGCTTTCTTCCGGTTCTCATCTTACCTGGAAATGTAGCCAAAAATATCAACTTCTACAATGTGAACCCTCCAATGGACCGTAAGTAGCTACTACAACTTTAAAATAACTAAATGACATGATAACTTTGCTTCTTTATATTTTATGGTGTATGCTGATTTATAATTAATCAGTCAGCTTGTTAGTCATGTGTTTTATTTTGTATATCAAACTCCATGGAATATATAAATGTTTTGACTCAATAATGAGTGCCTCGTAATTCACTACCTCTTTGCAAACACTTGTGTACGGAGGGTTCGCATTACAATTTGGTCACAGTTTACCGCACCCAGTAATTTGCTGGTTACAATGAAGTCCGCACCCCCTGATAAATGTATGGAGGTCAAACCTGTTTAAACTTACCATTGGAAAATGCTTGGAACATGTAGATTTTGGTGCAAAATCCTCATGTTATGACACATTTTAGGGTATGACTCGTAATAGGTGCTATTTACTACACCAGTTAACTTGTGAACACAATTGTATCCTTTTTTTATGGCTATAATAAATATTGACTACCTGTTTGTGGCACTCATAATTAAAGCCAAAGACTTATTTTGAGTACATTGGGACTATGATTAAAGTGGATATTTGAAGAAGGTCATTACAAATGGTCCATGAAATGCAGGTTAAAATTTGGACTAGGCAACATTTCAAATGTACCTGTGTAATTTGCGTAATATTGGGAATTTCGCTTAATGCTTGTTACTTGAAATTCTCAAAATTACACCATTGCATCACTTCGAGTAATTACGCATTATTTTGTGGTAAACAATTATTATGAACACACTATTCGCAGGAAAGTTTTACCATGAACACACTGGAACAACAGCATGCGAGCTGCCATTGTTTGTGGTGTTTTTGCTTAAATGTGTCCTTTCCTCCACAAAATGACACAGGGACACATTTTATGGTAAAATATAGAGAGAACAGACAGATGTGCATTTTATGTAATTGCACATTATTTCGTGCAATTTTTCTTAAATTTCACGTAATTACATTTAGCAAATTTCGCACACTCATAGTTTGTATGTCAAACATGTCCCAAATGCTTTTAGTACATTTTTAGAAACACACACACACACACACTAACTTTATTTTTCTCACTTACTCTCACTTAAAAGTTGAGCTTTGAGCAGCTAATATGTTAAGCAATTCAAAGCAGCAATTTTACCAGTAAGGATTTTGCTGTGGAACTACCTCGGATTGATGGAAGTGCACACACAAGAAATTAAAAGAGCCCTTAAACCACCCTGTTCTCTTGTAACTTCAGAATGTCTGTTGGCTTCATTTGACCTTCAAATGGATGAACAGCAGTTCCAGATGGACCAATTGTTTGTAGGTTTGTCTTGATGCACACAGCTTGGGGTGGGGAAAAATAACTGTGCCAAATGCAGGGAAATGGATTATTTGGCCTTTTCTTTATCCCTAGAAATAAAACCGAGTTTCTCATGAATTCATTGGTTCTCACGGGTGGGCCTTTTGGAAGGTATACGTTGGGCTGACTCCTACTGTGAGTTCATTGTGTGGCAAAAGCTTAGCTGCCTGGAAAGAAGCATTGAGCTTGTGGGATAAAGTATGTCTGTGTTTTGATTCACATCATCACCTATCTTGAATTATATGTTTATGCTGTGGCCATGTTGGAGCTCAAGAAGCTGGTCGATCCATCTCATGTTTCTCTCTGCAGGCTAGATGATCACTGGTACATGCTCATGTTAAAAGGGTCACTGTTTCAACCTTTCCACTAGAGAATGTTCAACTTGATATGTTAATAAAATTAATGGCGGGTGATGCACAAGCTACAGCAGGCAAGATCATCTGGCAGTTCTCATGGGGAGAGGTTAATGGGAGGATGTGAAGAGCATTCGTTCACGGCTTTTGAAGACCATGGAAAACTGGATATGGATGCTTCCGAAATTGGGTTCAATGTTGATATTGTGTCCATGATCTGCACCATCACATAGTTTTATAATTATATTTCTGATATGAATCAGCAATTGTATTTATAGTGCATTTCAGACACCTTTGAGTTGCAAATGTGTTTGTAATTTACAGTTACCTTCTCCCTTTCGTTGTTTTGCCAAATGATGCAACAAGGCTATCAAACCATTTTTAATCATTATAAAATAAGGAGTAAGCAATTAATCAGTTTGATATTGTGCAAAGTACACTGCTAATTGTGCTCCACACTTAAACTTGTTTGATTCCATGCGTCTAGGTGGTCCTTGTACCCACGGGGAGAGTTAACACGTTGCCATAAAAACTCAAAATTTCTGAACAATTATGCTTGTAAAAAAAATGACAATGGTAGTGAACTATTAAAAATTCATGTTAGTCTTTATTAGTTTTACGAATGTATTAACATAACATTATGCACTGATATGAGGAAACCTAAATTAGTACAGTTCCTGAAGGACGTGAAAATATGACACTCGAAATAGTTTAACCTTATATGAGGATCATTGGGACTGAACTGCAAAGCTGCAAAGCTGACAGTTAAAAACTTTTTGGGATGCATTAAGCTGGTTACGCAATTCTGAAAAGATTTTGCAAATCTCTAAATGGCTTTAAAAATGGTTTCCATATCGCTATTTGGAAGGGGCGTGTTTTTGGGAATCCCTTCCAATTAGCGATTCAAACCCTGATGTATCAATGGTTTGCGATTGTAATTTTGGCCAGAAACCATTGACCAGTTACCGAAACCCAAGTTGGGGTGGTAACTGAGTCACAAAGGGGAAGAGATGGTAACTTCAGGGGGAGTAGCCAGTGGTCGAGAGGGCAATTGCCTACTCTCACTCAAGTTTTCCACAGTAGAAACATTTTTTTGTTAATCTGCCCTGATTCCTTTAAAGAACTCAGGCTGCTTAAAAAAAGTTTTGCATTTTGGAAAGTAATGACACAGATGGTGATCTTCTGTCCCTTACAGTTCACCATCCTTGTGACTAATGTTAGGCGGTCGCAAATCTAGCATTTGAATACCTCTATTGCATAACAAATGCCCCATACATTGACTTTGGATGACCCTGGTCTATTCTCAGGACTTTACTGAATTGCAATAGCAATAACTTAGTAAATATGGTGCAGCTCAGATGCAACCCTGGGTGCCCCACAGTAAACTGGAATATTAAGCAGGGACTTTGATACTTGAATGAGACTTGCACCTGATTCACAAATGTAAATCTCTATTTCCTGCAGTGTGTGTCTACTACCATTTGTTTGGAAACAACAAAACATCCCTCGTTATTTATTTACATTGTTTTGTATATGTGTGGCAAAGAAAACGTGTATATATATATATATTCACTGAAAAAACCATAGGTTTCAGGGACGTTATAGTTAGAAATTAGCATTTAAAAAACCTTAGAAATTCACTGAAAAAACCATAGGTTTCAGGGACGTTATAGTTAGTTGGACATTTCACTCATACAAAACCAGAGAAATTCCCCCGTTATAGTTAGTTGAGCTAACTATAACTCGCGCCCCCGCAATGCACTGCTGATGACGTCACATATTACATCATTCATGACATGGTCAGTGACATCACTGATGACATCACTGCTGACATCTCAAATGACATCACTGATGACACCACTGATGACATCATCCATGTGAAAATGTGATGCACCTCCTCATACCTTAATAAAACCTTTGATACACCCACTCTAAAATACAGACTACCATTTTTCGAAACAATAGAGACACCAATACCAGTTACTACGTACGCACTCACTGATTCATAGGTCTACACACACATCCACTCATTCACCCATACAGTCACTCATACATGCAGTGACTCATCAATACAACACTATTATAAGCACTCATACACCTATACAAACACTCACACACCGCCACTCATCCAGAGTTACTCAAACACCTAGTCAGTCATGCAAAGAATCAATCACACTTCTATTTACTCACCTATACAGTTATACACACACAACCTCACTTATTCATACAGATACTAACATATACTTACTCTCTTAAACAATCACTGATACAAGTACACACTGATCCATACAGCCACTCTCACAATCACTGGCTCTCATGTATAGTCATTTATATACTCCAACTCTCACATGAACTGTGTTTTACATATGTAGTTACTTGGACATGTAGCACTGAGATATCCATTCATTCACCAACACACCCATACACACACTCACCCACCCATACAGTTGTTTCCACATGCACTCTTGAACCCATACACCCAGTGAATCAACCACTCACATCTGTGCACAGAGTCACACACCTCCCATCCACCCCACACACACACTCAGGCACCCATACAAATACTCACGCAACCAATCAATAACCCATATAGACACTCATGTAGCTACTCACCAACCAATGCAGCAGCTTACACAGCAATAGGAAGACTGATATAGACATTCACACAGTTTAGTCACTAACTCACGCATTCAGTAAGACACATTTAATGACTCACTTATACAGTCAGTCACGCACCTACTAAATCCTCCATCCAGACACTTATACAACTCATTCTTCAATACAACTTGGCCAATAAGTATATAAGACATATTTAAACTTTACAGAAACACACAGTCACTGGATGATGTCATCAGTGATGTCATTTGAGATGTCATCAGTGATGTCATCAGTGATGTCACTGACCATGTCATGAATGATGTAATATGTGACGTCATCAGCAGTGCATTGCGGGGGCGCAAGTTATAGTTAGCTCAACTAACTATAACGGGGGATTTCTATGGTTTTGTATGAGTGAAATGTCCAACTAACTATAACGTCCCTGAAACCTATGGTTTTTTCAGTGAATTTCTAAGGATTTTTAAATGCTAATTTCTAACTATAACGTCCCTGAAACTTATGGTTTTTTCAGTGAATTTCAAAGGTTTTTCAAATGCTAATTTCTAACTATAACGTGCCTGAAACCTATGGTTTTTTCAGTGAATTTCAAAGGTTTTTTAAATGCTAATTTCTAATTATAATGTTCATTAAACCTATCTTTTTTTTCTGTGTTTTTAAATTATCATCCCATTCTCAACCTGGTCAAAACTGCAAATCTCACCACTTTTCCATCGATGCCTTCCGCCACAAATGAGAGCCACAACTAACGCTAATGATATGCAAAGTAGGCGTTCCCGTGAAAAAAAAAACTAAAACACCATTTCCCCATATTTTCATCGACCAGTCAAATCTGCAATGCGATCTAAAAACCAGGCAATAAGCCGAGTTAGCAGTAAGAAATTAACATCAGCCTTTAACTGGTGTAAGGAGGTGCACTATCTACAGCGTGAACTAGACCCAACTCACATCCACATCTAAAGACCAACACGTGATACAGCTACTGATCATGCAACTCCGACACCCAACAAGGCCACAACACCCACCGCCACCACCACCAGGACCTCACCACCAGGACCTCCCCCCCGGACTACCCCCCCTACCACCACCGAGGCAGCGCAAAACAGGACAACGGACCTTCCCAAAACGCCATGGACCCTCAGCTGCACAATAGCTGAATGTTGGGACATGTGGGAACCAAGTATGTGTGATGGAGGCAAGTCACCCATCAATAATAATGCACACAATACCAAGTGTAGCGGTGATGTGCTGGACAGACCTCACTATGCAGAGCACAAACCTCTCCATGTGTACATATACTACTGATACTTGTAGTGTTGTGCACAGTGGACGCAACCATGTTACCTCAGGCAATGGGGAAGAGCTCGGTCATGTAGCTGTGTTGTCCCCCCCTGGAAGCGTAAGTGGAGAGGGCTGGTCTAACGTACGGCACTCCAGCTTAGGAGTATGAATAAATAGGCTGAGGCTCTGGGCGTGGTTCACTTGTGGGAAGGCCAAAGTTCAACACAAGCCGATCCCACATGTGTAACTGTGTCCTAAGTCCTGAATGGCAGTGACCCCAACTCCCTGAGAGAACAACAGCAGCAGACTCCCTTCGATTAGTGAGGCGTATTTGCATATGGAAGGCCGGCGACACATGGTGCCACTAACCCTGTTCAACACAAGCCGATCCCACATGTGTAACTGTGTCCTGAGTCCTGAATGGCAGTGACCCCAAGTCCGTGGCAGCGACCACAGCACCAGACTCCCTTCGATCAGTGAGGCATATTTCCATATGGAAGGCCGGCAACACATGGTGCCACTAACCCTGTTCAACACAAGCCGATCCCACATGTGTAACTGTGTCCTGAGTCCTGAATGGCAGTGACCCCAACTCTGTGAGAGAACCACAGCAGCAGACTCCCTTCGATTAGTGAGGCGTATTTGCATATGGAAGGCCGGCGACACATGGTGCCACTAACCCTGTTCAACACAAGCCGATCCCACATGTGTAACTGTGTCCTGAGTCCTGAATGGCAGTGACCCCAAGTCCGTGGCAGCAACCACAGCACCAGACTCCCTTCGATCAGTGAGGCATATTTCCATATGGAAGGCCGGCGACACGTGGTGCCACTAACCCTGTTCAACACAAGCCGATCCCACATGTGTAACTGTGTCCTGAGTCCTGAATGGCAGTGACCCCAACTCTGTGAGAGAACCACAGCAGCAGACTCCCTTCGATTAGTGAGGCGTATTTGCATATGGAAGGCCGGCGACACATGGTGCCACTAACCCTGTTCAACACAAGCCGATCCCACATGTGTAACTGTGTCCTGAGTCCTGAATGGCAGTGACCCCAAGTCCGTGGCAGCGACCACAGCACCAGACTCCCTTCGATTAGTGACGGGTATTTGCATATGGAAGGCCGGCGACACGTGGTGCCACTGAACCTGAACTACGCAGGCCGGTGGGGCCACCAACCTATGCACGTGGCTGTGGGCCCTTGCTCACCGCTACCTCTGGCCTACACTACGGTCAGCAGGTCTCACAATTCACATAGAGTCCCGATTGCACATGACGCAGACCAGTAGGCAAGACACATTGCTCCCAGTGCGGCCCGTCCGCACCAAGCATCATCACAGGCTCATACAGTCTCAATGCTTCTGGTGCCACTAACTGTGCACCTCAACTCAACGCCACGTGGCTATGGGCCCTTGCTGATCGCTACCTCTGGCCTACACTGCGGTCATCAGGGCTCACAATTAAAATTATTTCTTGATTCATTAACTACAGAGTCCAGTAGGCTAGTAACTACCACAGTCCTAAACCCTACATAATATCCTTTTAGTATCCTTGCTTCAAGAACTTTTTTTATATCAGTTATAGTTAGTATAGACCAAATTCATCTTCAAGTGCAAACGAACACTCAATAGCAGTCTACACTGCGGGCAGCAGAGCTCGCAATTCGATTTTTAATTTTTTTTTTTTTTAAATGTATTTATTGACAGCTTGATGGTACATAGCGATGCATAGGAGCCCACTCGCAGGTGGGATGAGCTAGTATTCTTACCAGAGTGTCCATTACAAGCTGATTTTGTAACATCAAACCAAACTCCCCGATTCGAATTACCCCTACCCCCCCCAACTACCCACCCCACCTTGGCACTCTTGAATACAGTCATGGCATATTGGCAGTAGTAGATTGCACCACCTAGAAACTCACAAAGTAGTATTCCAGACGTCCCGGAGATCATGCAATGTGCACCACAACAGGGAGTTAAGTCAAGTCTGGGTTAGTAAGGAGATACCCAGAGAGAGGAGCCCAGAAATCCTTGGGTCTAGATGCTTCAGGCAGTTCCTCCGCATATATTCCCAGCTGGTCCCTGCAGTATAGCAAATCTCTGATCCACCTAGCTGCCGTAGGTACGGCCCTTGCTCCCCAGCATTGTCCCACCGCTCTCTTTGCGAAAAGAGTAGCTATGGCTACCAAACGTCTATTGCCGGGTTTCAGTTTCTGCACCCACCCCAGCAGACACACCTCAGGCATACACGCAACAGGCTCAGCAACAACTGCAGACAACATCTGGGTGACTCGTACCCAGAAATTGAAAATTCCAGCACATGACCAAGCTAAGTGCATAAAATCCGCATCCGCCTGACCGCAGCGCACACAGCATGCACTGTCACGCAAGCCAAACTTGTATAATTGACTCGGAGTGTAGTAAAGCTGATGTAAATACTTAAAGTGGATTATGCGGAGGTTGCAATTCGCGGTCAGGCGCCCGGTCAGATCACAGCAAAACATCCAGGCGTCCAGTGTTAACTCAGCAGATAGCAGGTCATTCCATCTGGTATACGAGAGGGATGCAGTGAGTTCTTGCTCACGAAGTGACGCATTATACAGCCTGGTGATCAAGCCACTGCGATTCTCACCTCCCAACACCGCCCGCAAGGCTTGTAATGTTCGTGGTTCATGAGGGAACTCGGGGTAGACATCCCGGATCGCTTGCCGCACGCGCACATAAGTAAACCCTAACATAAATCCGGTGTCGTGACCCGCCTGCAGGTCCGACAAGGACCGGAATCGTCCCTTCTCATATAGGTCACCTAGCTGCGCAATCCCCACCTCATTCAATACCTTCAGGGCTGCCGGTTCCCTAGCGGCTGAAATATCAGGATGGGCCGCAAGCGGCAATTTGGGGGTATATAAGTATCCCAGCCGTGCTCTGCTAGCAAGTGCTTTCCATGCCCAGGCCGTGCAGTGAACTGGGCTAATTTCTGTACGTGGGCCGCCGCTACCTCCCATCAACGCAGCCGCTCTTAGGGGCATCGGCAGTATCGAGTCCGCCTCAATTGCAGTGTGCAGTTGAAATCTCTGCGGGAAGTACCAGAAGTGCGCAAACTGCGCCTGGACGCACAGGTAATAAAGACGCATGTCAGGAGCCTCAAAACCACCGCGGTCAAAGGGTAAAGTTAGTACAGTTCAGCTACAGCGGGGTTTTTTGCCCCCCCAAACAAACGTTAGCAGGGTCATCTGCAACGTGGCGAAGAACGCTTTATTCAAACGGATGGGGATATTGATAAAGAGATAAAGGAGTTTGGGTAGGAAAGACATTTTGACGACCGCTATGCGATCCGAAAGTGAAAGGGGCAGGCTTGCCCACCGCGCTGCCTGATCCGTGATCCCGTCCACAGCACGGCCATAATTAGCCGTAATCACCACCTACGGGTCCCTATGCAGCCATATACCGAGGTATTTCACTGGGTCAACAGACCATTTTAAAGGATAATCGAGTTCCATCTCTGTGGTCCCAGCGGTCAGCGGAAAAACTGTGGACTTGGCCCAATTGATACCCAGTCCCGAGAATCGTTCAAATTTGACATACTCACGCAGTAGCGCTGGTAAATAAATGGCCGGTTCTCGGACATAAAGCAACATGTCGTCGGCATACAGGGAGATCACCAAGGGCCTCTGCTGGAACCTCAATGCGGCCTGTGCATGTAATTGACGGAGCTTGCACGCCAGAGGCTCAAGCGCCAGAGCAAATAACATGGGCGACAGGGGCAGCCCTGCCGCGTGCCCCGTTTAATAAAAAGGGGTCTGAAATCCAACCGTTCACCCGAATCCGCCACTGGCGCAGTATACAAGAGGTGTATCCATTTGAGGAAGAACGGCGGCATGCCCATGCGCTGCAGGACCGTAAACATGAATTCCCATTGTAGCGAATCAAAGGCCTTGGCCGCATCCAGCAGCACGGCCACCGCCTGGAAGTCACGCTCAAAGTAGTGCAGGGTGGCGAAGATTGTGCGGAGATTATGCATGGTGGATCTAGAGGGAACAAATCCTGACTGATCTGGGAGGACCAATTTGGGAACCAAGGGTTGTAGCCAAGTGGCGATCATTTTGGCCAAAATCTTGGCATCAATATTTATAATGGAGAGGGGCCTGTATGAGTCGCATAGGTTCGCCGCCTTATCCGGTTTCAGCAGCATAACCAACAGAGCCTCCGTAAGGGAGGGAGGCAGAGCTCCAAATTCATATGCTTCGGCGAATACCTCCAGCAGGCGCGGCGCTAGGTCTTCCGCATATGCCTTATAAAATTCGCTGGGGAGCCCATCAAGTCCAGCTGCCTTGCAGGTCGGGAGAGACATGATGGCTAGTTTAACATCTTCAACATCAAAGGGTTGTATTAGATACTCCCGGTGGTGTGGTGGTAACCAACCCAGTGCGACATCATCCAAATAGGCATGAATTTCCTCAGCTGCGGGAATTTCACGGTCCCCATATAAGTCCGAGTAATAACCCAGCACCTCGTTGCTAATCTCAGCCGTGCCATAATGCGGCACTCCCTCCCCGTCCAGCAGCTCGGTTATATTGGCCTGGTGTCGCTGGGCAGCTAGCCGCTGCGCCAGCGTGCAGCTAGGGCGCCCCCCCTCCCCATAATGGCGGGCGATACATTGCCGAGATCTATGCGCCATTTCCTGATCTACTGTCTCGTTGTGTTCCGTTACCAGCTCACGGATTTTAGAAAGCGTCTCCGGTGCAGGGTCGTGAGCATAGGCCCGTTCCAGTGCGACTATTTCCCCGGCAAGTTTGTGAATTCTGTGGCGTAAATCTTTTAGAACCCCTGCCTGCGCTCCAATACAAACCCCCCGAATCATAACCTTAAAGGCTTCCCAGAGAACCGCCTGACTATCCACTGTTCCCTCATTTTCTCTGAAAAAATCTTTAATGGCCTCTCCCACTGTATGTTTGAAGACCTGATCAGTCAGAGAGGACGGCTGTAACCTCCACGAAAATGGGGGTCGTTCATAACCCGGGACCCGCAACTCAAGAAGGACCGGGGAGTGGTCAGATAGCGTTTTTGCTAGGTGTTGCACATCCAGGACCCAGGTGCAAGCGACCTCCGATACCAGCCAGTAGTCCAACCTGGACCATGTGCCATGTACTGTGGAGATAAACGTACCCTCCCTAGTCCCCGGATGCCTAATACGCCAGGCATCATGCAGATTCCCTGCTTCCAGTATGCCCAGTAGTGCCGTGGTTGTTAGTCTCTGCCATCCCGCTCCCACTCCCGCCCTGTCTGCGTGCACATCCAAACAGGTGTTGAAGTCCCCCCCCCAGATAATTTCTGCAATGGGGAACGCTGAGACGCGACGCCACACATCCGCATAGAAAGAGTGATCATCCACGTTTGGGCCATAGACATTTACCAATAGCACACTCGCACCCCCAAGCGTACCATGCACAATAGCTAGCCTGCCCTGGTCATCAGTCTCAGTCCTATGAACCTGAAATGGGACCCCTCGTTTGACAAGGATCATCACCCCACGAGAGTAGGATGAGCAGGAGGACATGATCCGTGCCCCCGCCCATCGGGACCCCACCTTTTGATCCGACCGTGTAGTGAGATGAGTCTCCTGCAGCATCGCCACTTGGATATTGAGCCTATCCAAGGTTGCCATCACAGTGCGTATCTTTTTTGGGCTATTTAGGCCTCGTACGTTCCAAGTTAGGAAACGGAAATTACCTCGCATTACTGTAAGGGGGGTCATAATGACATACACATAAACAACATTGCAGAAGACCAGCAAATCGATAGCCCGCTGAGCGTTGCAACATGAGACAGCAGTAAACCCAGGTAGTCCACAGTAGGTACATTTCCCCAAAGCTCCCAAGGCAAATTAATTCCCAGGTGTACAACAATACAAGATTCAGTGCTGCGATACTCGTGCCAAACGTTAGGGAGCAATTATTCAGATAGTGCCATTCGCGACCCCCCCACCCGCTCCACCCCCCCCTCACCGGCCCCCCACCCACTTTGGCCTCCCTCAACTTGCCAAAGCCATCCCTGATAAACCCATTTAACTCCCATCTAACATCACAAACAAATAGCAGTGTGTGGGGAATTCCCATATGGGGGGCGTCAGAGTGCTACTGTCCTCCCACTAAGTAGGAGGTGGCTGATCAGGTCGTGTACCTGTGTTACAATCCTGAAGCTGATACTTAACCAAGTGCATCCTGCCTAAACTACATATGGCAATGCAGCTCTCGTCTTGAGAGCAGAAATGGGAGCCAAATAGTTAAAACGAGTGCCCACAAGTAAGACAATTCTAATAAACAGTGCAGTAAGGCCCCTTAGGGAAGAGCTCAAATCATAGGGTACTCTGATATTGTCAATTCCCCTCTCCCTTATCAGTCTCAGGCTCTCGGCGTTGCCTCTTCAATTGCTTCGCATGCTCCATCGCTGCCTTTGGAGTCGAGAAGATTTTAAAGCTCCCCTCCGCTCCCACACGGAGCCGAGCTGGATACAGCATAGCATACGGTATGTCCTCGGACTGGAGGAATTTTTTTACGGCCCCATACTCACGCCGCTCCGTCTGGACCGCGGCAGTGAAGTCAGGGAAGAAGGACAAATTGTTCCCCTGGTGACAGATGTTACCTTTCTCCCTGGCCAGTCGCAAGATGGTGTCCCGATCCCGATAGTTCAATAGCCGGGCTATGATTGGCCGAGGAGGGGCCCCAGGGACCGGACGCGCCACCAGGGAATGGTGGGCTCACTCCACCACGAATATTGGAGACAGCTGCTCAGTTCCAAATACCTCCTTAATGAGAGATTCCATGTAAAGTTCCATCTTACCCGAGTTTGTGGACTCAGGAAGGCCCAGAAGGCGGATGTTGTTCCTCCTAGACCTGGCCTCCAAATCCTCGATCTTGGCCTGTATTATGGCCAATACCTTTTCCATATTGAGGGCCTTACTAGTGACATTACTGAGTCCGTCCTCCGCAGTGGACACCCTCTGCTCCACCTCCCCCATTCTTGCAGACTGCTTTTCTAATTGGGAGGACATATGGTCCAGTCTGTGATTGATAGTGGACATGCTGCCCTCAATGGCCTGTAGACTTTTCTGCATCGCCAGCAGTGTAGACTCCAGACTAGGAGTGCCATCTCCTTGACAGTCCACCTCCGAATCAGAGGCTGCCTTCTGAGGGCCTCTGCTTGATTTTCGTACCTCAAAAGTGAGGCGGGGCTGTCATTTATCCGGCTTCCCCATATTCAGCAGTGGCGACAGCGGGTGCCCTGGAACTCCCTAAGCAGAAATGCAATGACCCAATGCTCAGGAGCCTGTAGTATGCGTACGGGGGAGCTCAGAACCGTACAGCATGCGTTCCAGAGAGTGCGACTTCCAGCCGAGGCACACCCTCCCCAGCCCTAGAGGGAAGGCGTATAGCACCCAGTGACGTGACCCAGAGGATCCTCCACAACACTCTCTGTAGTCAGCAGTCTGATGGCCCCCACAAAGATAGCCAGGCCAGGTCAAAACGGGGTGCAGGCAGCGGGGAGCCGGGATATGTTGTAAATCTCGGGGTCAGGCAGCCCCCATCACTTCATGGGCTGCTGCTGTAAACCGGCCCACTCCCCGCACCCTCGCTCCAGGGCCCAGGAGGGCCTCCTCGGCCGCAGGTAGGCCACACCAGGGACACCCCACCAGCAGCGTAATGATAGGAGCCTCACGCAGCCCCGTCCAGGCGAATGATCATAAGCAGGGAGCAGGGGGCCATCCATTCTTCAGCAGCGAAGCATCAGCCAGTCTCTGCCCCCCATACTGGCATTTCAGGCGTCGCAGTGCAGGCAGTCAAATGCGGGCTCGCCGCTCTCACAGGCCACAGCAGGCAGGCCGCTGCCCAAGACCTCAGCCCGCTTCCACCACCAAGGTCGCAGGCCGAGGCCCGGACCGCCCCCCACCTACCGCAGCCCGCGGCGGGCGCTGGCGATATTCCGCCGCCGCTGGTCAGGTCCGTCGGCACGTCCCGCAGGATCAGCAAGGCGCCTCGCAGGGATCCGGTCGCAGCGGCAATCGCCTGAGCCCCCGGCCCGGGGCGACAGACGTGCAGCAGTCCTGGACGAGCCCGGGCCCCCACCAGTAGTCCGCAGTAGTTGCCGCCTCCGCCGTCAGCACAGGGCAGAGGGAGCAGGAGCCCTCGCAGCAGGCACAAAGCCCCGAAGAGCGTTCAAACCTCGCTCGCTGCCATGGCGGCCGCCATCTTGTTCACGAGTCGCTCAGGGCCGTCCCAGCTTCACCGCCACAGATATCGGGTCCCCCAGCCGCCAAGACAGACCCCACTGCAGCCGGAGTGTCCCTGCAGTCAGAGCAACGCAGCAGGCACTTGGATGGCTCAAATTATCCGCAGATTCTGGGCGGATTGCAGATCAGCCGGGCGGAGCAGCACTTAATGTGCGGCCATCTTGCCGGCGCACTCTAGCGCCCCGCAATTCGATTTTTAAATGCTAATTTCTAACAAGAAGATTGTACTCAGAAAATACAACACTTCGTCAGTGTATTCTATACTTATTTCATCTTTTGATGATACGCCTACACTTCGGTCAGTAGGGCTCACAATTAAAATTAAGTATTGATTCATTAATTACAGAGTCCACTAGGCAAGTAACTATCACAGGCCTAAAATCTACATAATATCCTTTTAGTATCCTTTCTTCAAGAACATTTTTTATATCAGTTATAGCTTTAGTACAATCACCAAATTCATTTTCAAGTGCAAACGAACACTCATTAGCAGTCTACACTGTGGACAGCAGAGCTCACAATTCCAACTTTGGACACGTGGTGCCACTAACCCTGTTCAACACAAGCCGCGACACGTGGTGCCACTAACCCTGTTCAACACAAGCCTGCGACATATGGTACCACTAACCCTGTTCAACGCAAGCCGCAACACGTGGTGCCACTAACCCTGTTCAACACAAGCCGGCGACACGTGGTGCCACTAACCCTGTTCAACACAAGCCAATACCACATGTGGAACTGTGTCCTGAGTCCGGAATGGCAGTGACCCCAAGTCCGTGGCAGCGACCACAGCACCAGACTCCCTTTGGTTAGTGAAGCATATTTCCATATGCAAGGCCGGCGACACGTGGTGCCACTAACCCTGTACAACACAAGGCGCGACACGTGGTGCCACTAACCCTGTTCAATACCAGTCGATCCCACATGTGGAACTGTGTCTTGAGTCCTGAATGGCAGTGACCCCAACTTCGTGGCAGCGACCACAGCACCAGACTCCCTTCAGTTTTATTTGTTGTTGTTTTCTTTAAATAAAATGTTTTATATGTAAACCTATGTCATAAGGTTTCTGCACATACACAGAGCTATGCACAGGAAAATGGGACCCCGGAATTCAGTGGTTTGCCACCATATACCGTAGCACCCAAAAACCCCAACCCAACTAGCTTAGCATCCCATTAGCACTCAAGTACTAATGTTTGGACAACCCAGAACACGGTATCTTTATCTCAGGACTCGCTGAAGCAAGAACACTCTTTCGTCACTCACTCGTACTTGTTCACAAGGTGCGTAGGAAGAGACACTGGATAGGTTAAAATGTTTATTCCAACTTACGTGCTCTAATGTACAGTACACGTGTCAGTACTAATAGCATAATGCATATGACTAAGATAAGCAGCATGGTTACAATTCCATAGAATACAAACGGGGAAAGCATCTCAGAGCTCAGTGGATAAACGTATAAATAACATTACCACCCTCCCCTTGCAGTAAGATAGTTGATTATAATAATAGAAGACCTCTGGGCTTTGACTAGCGAACCCCCATACCTCAGTCTCTAGATGCAGAATTACATCAGCAGGACATCATAGCTCTTCTCACTGAAAGGGATTTCTCCAAGTGTGTTTAAGCGCTAGTAAACCACAGTATTAAAAGCATATCAAATTCTTCATGGCAATTGCACATAATGTTATGTCTGGGTGCGCGAGACTGGCCATATCAGGAAGAACCAAAATACATTGTTATGCGACCTTGTACATGTTTGTGCAGACTGAGCCCAAAAAGGTGAACAACAGAAAATGCAGACAGTGCAAAAGAACTTGCTTGGCACGAGCAAAGGGCGAGGAAGGCCCGGCTCAGTGTAACGTGCGCAAAGAAAAGCAGCATGGCAGCCAGGCCTAGGCCAACATAACAAGGCAGGCAACAATCCACAAGACACCCTCCCCTGGACAGTCCGGCGGCCAGGACAGAGGCCCATCAGAGGAGAAAATTGACGTCGGAGCACAGGGAGCACCCAAACGGCGAAGGGCAGGTCAATCCATGAAAGTGAAAGTGCAGAAAAAGCCATACCCTCCAAAAGTTCATCATTGGAATCGTCAAAAAACATAGATGCCATCCAATCCATGAGTTCAAAAGAGCAGGAATGCTCCTCAGCAAAGGGAGCATCCAGAAGCAATGCGGGACAGCTTGCGTGATAATTGAAACAGCTTCGTTGTAGGAGATCCTGGGCAGCCGCCCAGATATCCCATTGCGCCAAAATCCCCAGTGCAGCCGCACGCGCCATACAGCCAGCGACGGAACAGTCCTGCTCATGGGCCTCTAAGGGACCCATCAACTGAACAAAATCCGGAACAGACAATGACGAATTGGAGAGGCAATAATCCAGAGTCCAGGTGAAAGGACAGCGGACACAAGTCATCACAGGTTGCACGCAAGTGAAATACGCAAAGCGAAATGAAAGAGTATATGACACGCTCAGTGTCGCCAATGGCAAGACACCAAAACCGGCCAAAAGGCGCTCACGGAGCAGCTGGAGGCGTTCTGGATCGAGCAGGTCCCATCGGGGAGCAGCCATTGCGCAGAAAGCAAATTAAGAGCAAGACACCGGCCGCTAAAGCGAGGATCAATGGGAAACCGCCAAAGACACTGGAAAATATAGAATGTATGAAAGCCGGGATGACACCAAAAATAGTCTGGAAGGAGGACACCAAGCCCGACCCAACGACCTTAAAAAGGTGTACTAGGCCTTCAGTGTTAGATGCGTTAAAAATACGATGTATTAACTCCCCAAAATGTTGGGGGAGATTAGTGTTTAAAAGGGCCTGTATTTCACTGTGGGTACTCGCCACCTGGAGAATGAATGTCTCCCGGGCGGACGTGAGCATAACTTCCTCGTTTAATAATAGTGCCTTTATTCTGCTCAGTCTATTGAAATCTGCTTCCATGGTAGGGATGGAAGGCCAAATAGAGATATCAACCTTGCCATGAGGGGGAGGAAAAAGCACATTTTTGCAGCAGACAACCCTGTGCGAAACTGTTACAATGTAAGGAATGCCAGCCTGCAGGCCACAACAGTTTTCGTTATTTAAAAGTAAATAACTACCATTGGAAAGGAGAGTAAAAGTAGGTGAAATAACAGGAGCAGGAATACCTTTCAGCACACAAGCAAGATTAGGAGAGGAAACGCTACATGAGCCATGCAATTTAATGTGTTTACAAATAAGCGAATGACCTATAGTCGAGTCGCAGTACTCCCCGTGAGAAAGACTTCCTTGCCGTCCCGAAGGCATTTATACATGAAAGGCAAGGACCAGAGTTCATGCAGGAAAGCACTGCCCAATGGCCGGTAACGGCCCACAGGATAATGTTTCATGCACGAGTCAAATTCAAACAAGGAAAATGGTAAAGCTATAACCCCATGGACTAGCCATACAGCAGAATCGAGTTCTGCAACAGAGAACGGCAAAGGATCCACCTTTTCGATATGTAATAGAGTGTAAGTTGCATCCTTCATGGACATAAATTGCTGTTTGTCAGTTAAGTTAAAAGGTAGAAATAAGGCAGAGGTGTTCAAAAATTGCCAAGGCACTTTACCTAACTTGAGCGTTTGTAAAGTCCATGCAAACTGCATAACTGAGCGCAATTGATTCTGACCATGATATAACACAGAAACATCATCTTGTACAATATCAACAACAGAGGACACAATATTCTCTAAAGTGTAAATGCGAGAAGACAGGGTATTAATACTATTGTCAACAACAGCAAGCACCTTTTCCATATTTGCTTGATCTATTTCCCGAAGACGGGAAGCAGCTTCCATTTGTGATAGCTTCCAGAGTTCATTATACGTTTCATAAATGAATCTCTTAGGTCGGGGACCACGAGGTCCCAAAACAAAGTCGGACAGATCAATATTGCCTGTAAGGAGGGACAAATGTTGTTTAACAGAATCAAGGGACGAATGTTGCAGCCATTGTTTGCATAATTTACCAACAGAATATGTAGTGACAGTACGGGAATCAGTAAATCTCGGATCAGGCCTATCCTGTGTGTAACTAGCTCCTGAATCGTGAAAACGCATTTGACATGCATTTGATGATGTAGGCCATACCAACCAGGGTGACTGAACTAGCTCAGAAACATTAAACGAATTATTCTGTAACAGAGCCTGCAGGGACACGAGGGACATATTGAATCGTAAGCTTTCATTGGGAAAACTCGACAGGGATGGTATTGATGGAGTATTCAATTGTTTAGTGGTTGCCAAGCCCCAACATGTAGTCTGATAGATGGAGACATTGAGGAACATAATTTGTGTGGGGATGAGGCAAGCACGGTGTAATGCCTCGGTTCCCTGTACCTGCCATGGCTTGGAGCCCCAAATAGATTTTAAATCCACTGTATTATCCCAGTACTCATAACCACCCACAGCTAGGGCACTCAGAAAGGAACCTGAATATAGCAATTTGGTGTGTGTCAACATAATTTTCTGAGTTGATGTGTTATTAAGTCTAAAATAATAGGATGCAGGGTTCGACCGATTAAAATCAGTAAAATAATTAAACTTATTTCGAAGAGTTTGAGAGCTACCTGGCAAGGGGTTTGGACAATGTTCCCATTGGGTAAAGTTAACAGAACTACGCAGGGCACTGGGCTTATGGAGAAAATGATTACCCCAATGTTGGTAACAATACAAATCGGCATAATTAGCAGAATTCATATATAGATCTTCAGCATTAAAAGATGCATAATATTTTAAATCGGCAAACAATGCTTCAACGGCATGCACATCCCAATCATCAGAATGAATATTATTTTGTACTACATCACCCATTGAAACACGAAGGACATTAGGTACATTAATAATTTCCGTCGGACCATGGATTTGATAGTTCACTGCATCCCATACGATGCCATCAGCAACTGGGAAAGCTGAAATGTTCACAAATGTGTGGTCACGCTTCATGATGTGAGACGAGGAATGAGGAGCCAAAGTTCCAGAAACATAGTCTACAGCAGAGCGTTCAGGTAAATAGTGACCATTGATTAGTAGAAAAAACACTGTGACAAAGCCAATGGACATGAACAAAAATATCAAGAAAAGTACCAACCAGAGGTATGTCCAGGGGGAATCAAAAAATTGTCTCTAAACCAGGATATAAAAATACTGTACTTGGATGGAACTTTTGAAGATGTGGAATCCGAATCAAAGGAATAACGAGTCGGGCTTAGTGGCGTTGTTGGTTGATGTGCCACCGATTCTGATGCAGGATATGTATACTCGTCCTCATCGATATTGGTGGAGAGTTGGGGATCAATCGTAGTTTCAGGCAAATCAACCATCTCAATTACAGCATCAGCGATCGTTCGTGCAGATGGACTATGAACATATGTCCGATAAATGGCAGGACAAGAGACCGCTGGTGTGACACTATTCAGGATCGGCCAGGCGCTGTAGCTTGACATTTTCAACTGAGATGTATCTGTTCTCTTTGCGACCAGGAAGCGGTGGTAAAATGACTGTACGTGTTCCCTTCAGGCCAAGAACTGGAACCGGTGCACGAAAAGAGGGGCCAAATTCTTTTTGTTTTCAACCTTCTCTCGAACCAGTTCTCCAACTTTCGGAAGCCAGCCGGCTACCGGAATCTGCAACGCAGGATCTGTGGCTGAAGGCAAATGTGTAGTTGCAAGTTTGTCTCGGGCTTCTTGTAAGTCCTGTAACATAGCAGAATGGTTATCTACATCAAACTTGGCGGATTGCGCCGCGATGTCTGGACCCTCAAGGTCAGGCACAAACATTCTTATGCCAAAGAGCATTTCGTATGGGGTCCGCCCACCCAGAGGTCTTCTAGGGAGATTATTAAGTGCACGCTGAACGGTATACAAATGGGCCAGCCAGTTCCTGCCAGTACCTAAAACCCTAGCTGTTAAGGATTGCTTTAAGTCACGGTTCATTCGTTCAACGATAGAGTTGCCCTCAGGCCTATACGGAGACGAAAATTTCACCCGCACCCCAAGCGAAGCCATTGCATCCTTGTAAGCCCTAGAGGCAAACGCTGGACCTTGGTCCGAATGGAAGGTGCCGCATGCGAAAATTCCCACAAAGACACGCAAATCCCTGATTACATTTCGGGCGTCAGCACTCCGTTGTGGCCAGACCCAGAGAAACCGTGTGCACGAGTCCACTGCCACTAAGATGTATTTATAAGCAGTGTCTGATGAGAATGGACCGCAGTGATCCAAGTAAACACACCCAAAGGGTCTGTTAGCAATGCAGAGCGGTGTTTGTGGTGGACGTGTTACCGTGGAAGGCTTAATCTGTTGACAAACGTCGCAAGAAAGCACAAAAGCACGGGTGTCTTTATATAACCCACGCCACCAATAACGCTGCTGCAAGATGGAAACCGTAGCTGACACACCTGCATGAGCAGAAGCCATGCCTTCGTGTGCAGCTGATATCAAGGCACTCCTGCGGTCCGCGTTGGGGATCAGCCGATCTCCAACGTCAGGTATAGTTACATAAGGAACCTGATCGGGACTTAATTTGTAAGAATACTTGGAAGGGAAACCTGTAGGGTAATTATCACCTTCCTTGGTTGCAGCAATAGCTGCTAAAATAACAGGGTCTATTTTAGACATGGACCTGGTAACCGCTGCTACTGAACACGTGACTACTGCTGAACGGGCAGCTTCATCTGCCAGATCGTTACCAATAGCGTGTGCGCCCACCCGCTGATGGCCTAAGGTGTGAACCACCTGTGTGAGGGGCAGACGTTGTTGCAATTCTGCCACTCGAACCCAAAGCATTTTATGCTTAATTGTGCTCCCTTTTGCGTCCTTGTAGTCGTTTTTCGACCAGAAAAACAGATTGTCATTGTAAGATTGTACACAGTAAAAAGAATCACATACAATAAGAGTGGTCTCATCCTGTGAAGCGAACTCAAGTGCAAGTAGCAATGCATGCAGCTCGGCCAATTGTGCGGTACTGTCTCCAAGTGTGCGTGTGTGCACTACAGTGGATTTGAACTTGCCATCCACAAAGGATCCCGCAACAATAGCACATGCAGCAGAATAAGCGTGCTTGGACCCAGTGGCCGGTTGCGCCGAACCATCGGTGTAGATCACACATTTGTAATCCTCAAGCGGCAACAAAAACAGAGGAGGAGGATGAACAAATTCATACTGTAAGAACTCCTGAGTCTGAAGAGAAGAATCGAAAACAAAGGTGACGTCTGATGACGTCAAAGATGTAGCCCATTGTATCCAACGGGGATGCATTGCTTTTGAGTTCGGTACACTTGCCTTTGTTACTGCCTCTAGGGCAGGACAGGGTGTTACCACCAGAATTCGCTTACCCTGTGCCAGTGCGCGTTCTTTCAGAATCGCCATTTGCACTGCAGTCAGAACTTTTTCAACAGATGTAAAGCGTAATTCAGCGGAAGTGTACAGATGTGACTTGTATGCGATAGGTACTGTATCACCTTCATTAAAGGTTAGGTATGTGAATCCCACCGCCCCGGAATTATTCTGATCACCAGGTTTGTGTGGTTGTCACGAGTCAAAAGATATTTAGACTCCAATAGGTCTGTCTGCAAAGACTGCAAAATTGAGGTATGCTCAGGCAGCCAGCAAGACCTTGAATAAGTAGGTTGTATCAGAGCATACAAAGGCTTGATACGCTGGGCATATTCGGGGATGTAAGTACGCCCGAAATTCAAGAATCCTAGCAAAGACTGAAGTTTCTTCAGAGTATTTGGGGGCACAAATGTGCACATTTTTCCAAGAAATGGGGGCTAAGCCCTTACCTTCGTTATTGAGCTCATAGCCCAAGAACAGAACGGTAAATTCAGCAATGTGTGACTTAGCAAAGTTAAATTTGTAACCCTGCTCCGCAAATTCAAGAATAATGCGGTCCACACGGGACAGATGCTGATATAACTCGTCGTCTGTCAGATAGATGTCATCTACGTACGAACATGCGTCTTGATCAATGTCATTTAACAAAGAAACAACACGGGCGGCGAATATACCCGGACTATTTTTGTAGCCCATGGGTAAACTCCGGAACTGGAATAATTTACCACCGGAAGTGAATGCGGTCCATTGACCACTCTCCGGGGCTAGGTTGTGCGTGTAGAAACCGTTTGAAAGGTCAAGTGTCGTTTTGTATTTTTACGAACAAGACTGTCTACAAGCGCAGAACTGTGTGTATTTTGCACCGCAAAGTTCCGACAATGAGTATTTAAATGCCGGTAATCCAAAACTAAGCGGTACGATCCATCGGGTTTAGAAACCACGAAAAGGGGATTGTTCATAGGTGATACGCATGGTTCAATTACTCCCTGATATTCCAACTGTGTCAGAATTTCGGAGACGGGGCCTTTTGCCTGCCGTTTGATGGGATATTGGGGTTGTGGCTGCGGTAGTGACCGCAAAGGTATTGCATGAGGAGGTGATTCTTCATCCCATCCCACATGGTTGCGGTATAACGCTGGAGCCAGGTACACAGCCCACTCTGCTGCAAGTGCTTCGGCTTTGTCTTTTGGGACATGCCTTGAAAAGCTTGGAAGGATTGCCTCCTCTCCTTTATGTGCAGCAAGTACGAATGAGGGTGGCCAATCCACCTCCGCTAACAAAATGTCATATGAAGAGGTTAGATTTTCCCAAAAAATCCCTTTTATCTCACGCGGTATATCACCTTCAATTTGGATGACTATGTTATAAAGTCTGTCAGGGGTGCCACTCTCGTGTCAGCTGTCTCTACTGTAACGAATGTTTCAGTTGCTGTCGCCTCCATATGAGGACGTAGCGCCTCCCGCACTATGGTAACTTCCGCGGCGCTGTCTAGGAGGGTCACTGCCCACGTCCAATTCTGGAGTCTCGTTCTCACGGTCTGAGGCATATTTCGCTGTGACAGCGGCAACCTTTTTCTTCTGAAATTGCGGTCGAGGAAGATGAAAGTCTTCTGCTTTCCCTCTGACTTGTTGTCGAGGTTGGTCTCGCTCCTGGGGAGCCTCTCGGCCCCTTCCTCTATCTTGCCGTCCTCCTCCACCAGCCTGTGACGACGTCTGGGCCTGTGAAGAACGAGGAGAACGCGTATCAGAGCTCTGAAACCTTTCTGGTGATTTAATCCTTGACCTATCACGTAAATCATAAGTACGTTCAGAAGAAACCGAAACTGGGGAAGCGCCTCTCGACCCCGGCTTCTTTTGTTGCTTACCCTGTTTTTTCTGTCTCCAACTCTTTTTAGTGAAGACTGGTTTATCATCTTTCTCAGATGCACTTTTTGTTTGTGCAACTTGTGTTTGCGATTGAGTTTGCGTTTTTACAAAAGGCTTGTTGCCTAGGCTATTTCGTCCAATTGTTTTATAAGCCCGGGCAATGATTTTCGGTAATTCGCGGGGCCGGTCCAACTCTGGGACCAAAGCCAAAGCATTCGCTACTTGAAAGTTCATAGCATCGCCCTTGACATTTCCAAGGATCAGCTCAGCTACTACATCAAACACTCCCACTAGTCTCATCCCTAATTCCACAGCCGCTTCAGGGCCATGTTCATCCTGTACTTTTTTAATTACAGAGGGTAGAACCGTCATGGAAGGAGTTCCAAAACATTTTGAATAAACTGCTGCGAATACCTTACCCCAGTTTTCACATGATGTCAAATCGGGGATTATGTCTTTTGGCAAACTTATCGTGAGGATGCGGTGTTTATCTACTGGGGATGTATGTGGAAACACTGCTTCTATCTGATCGAACTTTTCTGCAAGCCAGTAAGGATAGTCGTCCTTATTTTGTGGACGTTTGCCCATCACGGAATTTACCATGACAGGACTTATGGACACTCCAGCTGCAATAGCTGGTTGGCCTGCGACTACAGGAGCAGCTCCATGGAGGCTACCTGTAACGTATGTCACTAAGGCTCGATGCACTCGCACCAATCCGGTATGCATAGTGCGCAGTTCCGCAATCGGTAATGCCAGATAATTTGGATGCGGGGTATACCCGGCCAATACAGGCCAAGTGGCCCCTGAATTGATAAGGGGCCTAAACGAACTGCGGTAGTTGGTTGTGGTAGGGCGCCATTGAACCAAACACGGTGCTGCCAAGCCGTGAGAGGCACTTCAAGAACAGTATAGGGTCGATAGGCAGCAGGAACAGCGGTGGGCTTATATTCATGAAACAGCTTATCACCTGCATCCACCGCTTCAAAAGTGATCCAAGTGTAAAACACTTCAAAGTGATAAGCCGCATCGGCTTGAACCACAAAGACCAACTCGACCCCAGTATCGGGCACTCCATACACAGCTAAGTGGTCTCGGAGTGCTCCTCGACTATGTGCAGCTATCGCCACACCAGCCATGACTAAACAATTATATTCGACAACCTAACAGGGAGCACAAAAATGGGTCTATTAACTAACCTTTTTAATAATATCAAGCTTGAAAGAACCTATAAAACATTCAATATAGGAGGTATCACCGTCACATACGCCTCCGGAAGCGTACGCGAGGGGTTTGTGGACAAGCACAAGTACTACTCAAGCGTCTCGCAGATAAGCTGCCCCACGGTGGTCGCGCCATGTCATAAGGTTTCTGCACATACACAGAGCTATGCACAGGAAAATGGGACCCCGGAATTCAGTGGTTTGCCACCATATACCGTAGCACCCAAAAACCCCAACCCAACTAGCTTAGCATCCCATTAGCACTCAAGTACTAATGTTTGGACAACCCAGAACACGGTATCTTTATCTCAGGACTCGCTGAAGCAAGAACACTCTTTCGTCACTCACTCGTACTTGTTCACAAGGTGCGTAGGAAGAGACACTGGATAGGTTAAAATGTTTATTCCAACTTACGTGCTCTAATGTACAGTACACGTGTCAGTACTAATAGCATAATGCATATGACTAAGATAAGCAGCATGGTTACAATTCCATAGAATACAAACGGGGAAAGCATCTCAGAGCTCAGTGGATAAACGTATAAATAACATTACCACCCTCCCCTTGCAGTAAGATAGTTGATTATAATAATAGAAGACCTCTGGGCTTTGACTAGCGAACCCCCATACCTCAGTCTCTAGATGCAGAATTACATCAGCAGGACATCATAGCTCTTCTCACTGAAAGGGATTTCTCCAAGTGTGTTTAAGCGCTAGTAAACCACAGTATTAAAAGCATATCAAATTCTTCATGGCAATTGCACATAATGTTATGTCTGGGTGCGCGAGACTGGCCATATCAGGAAGAACCAAAATACATTGTTATGCGACCTTGTACATGTTTGTGCAGACTGAGCCCAAAAAGGTGAACAACAGAAAATGCAGACAGTGCAAAAGAACTTGCTTGGCACGAGCAAAGGGCGAGGAAGGCCCGGCTCAGTGTAACGTGCGCAAAGAAAAGCAGCATGGCAGCCAGGCCTAGGCCAACATAACAAGGCAGGCAACAATCCACAAGACACCTATACATGACTAAGAATCTTGTTTGTCCAACCGCACAGGGACACTTCCGGGCCCAAGAAGGTTGTTGGGGGTATGTTGGTAATGTGGGAAGAGGGTGCGTTACCTGCTGATGTGGGGAGAGGCAGCGTGAAAGGGGTATCTCTCACAGAAAGAACTCCGATATGTTTTCAGAAATGCCTCGGACAGATGCCAGCTGACGGACTGAATCACAAAATGGTTTTTCAATGCTTATGTAGTGTGAGTTATGAACAGTTCGCACCCAGGCTCGCAGAGGGACAACTGCGGCCTGTCCCCTCGACTCACACATGCAGTACTACGACCCGTCCGCTCCCAAAGGAACAGCAGCGTAGTACCTCGCAGAGGTACAGGCACAGTGGCGTACTAGCTCGCAAACGTAGAGAGCTGCTAGCCGACGGACTGGCTTCTAACGGCATAGCTGCGAAGTGGTGATGTTGGGCAGACGGAGCGTGAAAGAGTTATCTCGCAGAAACAGAGCTCCCGTATATTAAATTGCCCCGAGACCTTTCTTTTATATTTTCACTCGATGCGAGAAAGCGCGCTTTCTGGAACAAGACCTTTCTCCCTCCCAAATTTGGCGTAATTCCGTTCAGCAGTTTGACCTGTAGCCTTGTCTAAAGTTTCCTATGGAAAATCCATTGAGAAAACACGTTTTTACACCCCCCACATAGCTACCTGTCGCAGGCGTACTCGCTGTTGGTGTGCAGGTCAGTGGTCTAGTTGTCAACATGTCACGGCCACTCCCTGAGGGCAGGTTTGCACACACACCACACCCATCCGGCACATGCGTCACAGGCCATGTGACCACGCAAATATAATGGATCCACAACGTCACATCCTTTATTGCCGGTGGTGACTGGATGGCAGACGCTCCACGGGTCTCAATCATAAAGACTCCATGAAAAGTTGCGCAGAGGGTTAGTCGCAACCTGAGCTCTATGGCCGTCAGGGGCCTACTACCACGTGGCGCGGACTTGAGTTCCACAGGGTTATTGCCACCCGAAGCTGATGTGGCCATCAGGGGCCTAGCACCACGTGGCACGGACTTGAGTTGCACAGGGTTACTGCCACCCCAAGCTAATGTGGCCGTGAGGGGCCTACCACCACGTGGCGCGAACTTGAGTTGCACAGGGTTAGTGCCACCCGAAGCTGATGTGGCCATCAGGGGCATACCACGTGGCGCGGACTTGAGTTGCACAGGGTTAGTCGCACCCTAAGTTCTATGGCCGTCAGCGGCCTACCACCACGTGGCGCTGACTTGCGTTGCACAGGGTTAGCGGCACCAAAAGCTGATGAGGTCTCCGCCATTGATGACTCAGAAATGATTCTCCACTGAGCTGAAAAATCAAAAACTAGCTCTACTGCAATTGGAAAGAAAGTGGAGACGTAACTATCTATCTGAAGATAAATGGTCTTACTTGAACACCTTGAAATTATATAAAAAATCTCTCCTGAATGCCAAAGTGGCATACTTTTCTTCTAAAATCCTGTCTGCAACTAATCGCTCAAAGGAGATTTTTTCTATTGTGAATGAGTTGTCTAACCCTGACAGAATTTCAATCAAGCCCACCCCTTCCCAAACCTTTTGCAACTCATTGAATCTCTTCTTCATTGACAAAATTAAAAAAATAAAGTCCAGTATTCCGGTCTGCCAAAATCTGGACTTCAGCTCTCATACCACCCGAAATCATAGCACCTTTACGCAATTCCCTATAATTTATGAGCATACCTTTGTGGATCTCCTTTCTAAAGTCAAATCTGGCTCCCCCACTGACTGCTGCCCTCCCAACATCTTGAAGGAAATTTTTACTGCTCTCCCCAGTCCTGCCCTCAATCTTTTAAATGAGTCGCTGTCCCAGGGTATCGTCCCTGCTACTTTTAAGGAGGCAATCGTTGTCCCCCTTCTGAAGAAGGTGGGCGCGGATCCGCTAACTTTAACTAACTATCAACCAATCTCTCTTCTTCCCTACCTAGCCAAGGTCTTGGAAGCCTATGTCACGAGATGTCTCACTGATTTCCTGGAGGAATCCGAATTTCTTGATTCCCACCAAGCGGCTCACTCTACCGAGGCGGTGATCCTTACAGTGTTGGATACTCTCCGTAGTGAGGTCGATGGTGGCTCCTCGCAGGCTCTTGTCCTGCTTGATCTTTCCGCGGCCTTTACAGAGACGATACACCTGCCTATATATAGGATGTATGGTGCCCTACATTGGGTCAACAAATAAAAAGCAAAAATGGGCTAACATAGGCACATAAATCAGGTTAAATCCTACAGGAAATTATTAACACAAAATTTGTCTTATAAATATATATTTTTATTATCATTATTCAAATTCATTTGATTTTATCAAAGGTAACAAAGAAACAAAAAAGATAAATATGACACATAAGAGACAATACCTATAAATTAGGTCCCACACAAACACATTCAATACCAACACTCATTCAAAATTCCAAAAATACATACATACACAGGCATCACTAACAGTCAAACACATTCAGGTAGCAATAAAGATCCATTTATTCACAAAACAATCAAAGTTCCTATATAGCCAGATGATGTAGGTATAGGGGGCTCTCGTGTATTCTCCCAGTTGTAGATAGTAGTAGGATCCAAATACACGAGGTTAGTTCAGCGCGGCCTTTGACACGGTTGACCATAATCTTTTGGTCGACCGTGTGAAGGACGCAGGAATCTCGGGACTTGCTCTGGGCTGGATCAGCTCCTTTTTGGAAAATCGATCCCAGGCGGTCTGTACTGCCCAGTTTACTGCCCCCAGAATTAGAATTTCTTGCGGAGTCCCTCAGGGCTCCTCACTTTCTCCCCTGTTGTTCAATCTTTACCTTCTCCCTCTTGTCCAAGCTCTGAAAGAGTGCCAAGTTTGTACATTTAACTACGCTGACGATTTTCAACTTATTTTTTCCACCAGCAACTCTTCGGAGTCGGTCCACGCCTTTCAGTCTACCATGCTGTTCATTAGTCAGTGGATGAACAGTAACCATTTAAAACTCAACCCGGACAAGACGGAGCTGGTTTTAACTGGTGGCATCTCTAAAAATCCCTGGGGCCCTCATTTCTGGCCCAGGGAGCTGAGTCAATCCCCCCCTCTCCATCTAGCTCGGCTAAGAGCCTTGGGGTAATAATCAGTCAGGACCTCAGTATGAAGCCCCAGATTGGGTCGGTGATCTCCACCTGCTTTTTCCAACTAAGGAAAATAAAAAGATCTGTAGATTTCTTACCCATGAAGCTCGGATTCAGGTGATTATCGCCATGGTCATGTCCCATGTCGACTATGCTAATTCGCTTGACTTTGGCATCCCCTCTACTTATCTAAACGTCTGCAGATGGTACAAAATCAGGCCGCACATCTGATTGTTCATCAACCTAGGCACCATCATGTCACTCCTCTTTTAAAGAAACTACATTGGCTCCCGGTGGTCCAGCGCTGCGCCTTCAAAGTTGGGTGCCATATTTTTAAGTCACTCAATGGAAGAAGCCCTAAATTTGTCAACAACTTGATTAACAAGTACGCTCCCACACGCAATCTTCGTTCAGCCCACAAGCAATTCTTGTCCACTCCTTTTAAATTAAAGCGCACTGGCGGCACCAGGTTTGCCATTTTGGCTCCCATGTTCTGAAATTCCCTCCCTCTGAAATTCGCCTCTGTACCAATCTCCTTGGCTTCAGAAGCCTCCTTAAAACTTGGCTATTCCGACAGGCTTTCTGAATGTTCTCCAGGACTTGGGTATCAATCAAAGTAGCGCCATGAAACCTCCCCGGTGTACGTGCGCTTTATAAATTTATTTTAACATAACATAACATAACTCAGGACTCAGCGACATGTGTGAGATCTGCCGGGCCCCGGAGAAGCTGATGTGGTCTCTGCCATTCATGACTCAGGACTCAGCGACATCTGTGAGATCTGCCGGGCCGCGGAGCTTTGACGGGCACGTGGAGTGCCCACTGGTAGACACTCCGGTGGCAGCAGGTAATTATTTGGTCATGGATGTGCAGGGACGGCAGTATCTCTCTCTCTCTCTCACTTCCCTCTCTTCACTCTCTCTCTCACTCTCTTCCTTCCTTTTCTTCTCTTTCTCTATCTCCCTTCTCCCTTTCTCACTCCTTTCTTTCCTTCCCTCTCTGGCTTTTTTTTCCTTCTCTGTGTCTCACTCCTTTGATATGCGCATTTCACACGTCCTTATTTTGTGCTTTATTTTCCAGGCTGTGTCGTCGACATTCATGGTCCCGACAGGAGTCTTCCGCCTTGTTGTTTTGTGTTCAGTTTGTTCAATTTAGTTTATCCTTTATATATACGTTTATGAAAAAATAAAGTTTGTTTAAAAAAAAAAATTCAATAAAGTTTTTGGTTGTTACTTAAGTGCTGTGTGACTCTTTCTCGCTCTTATTACTGTTATTTCGTAGTTTCCACCATGGTGTTAAATTTTGGGGCAGTTATCACGGGAATACTGGTGATGTCTGCAGTTTGCACCAGCTTCTGAATAGTGTGTTATATTAATCTCAACTTTAGTTGCATTAAAGTGCTGATAATGAAAAGCAGAGTAGGCGTTCCCGTGCAAAAAGACACGAGGTGCACCTTTACGATTTATTCTAAATACTAAAATCCTGTATTGAATTGCACTGTGGTAGTGGGTGCACTTACAGTGTACACACAAAATCAATGAAGAAATGTCATTGTATTTATATTGATTGGGAATAGTGGGTCAGGTGCTGGATCTTGACGGGATACACTGCCCAGTTGGTTTATTTTTCTGTACACGAAAAAAACCACATCACAACTTTGACAACAACTGCGATGCGAAACAAATTCCGGCGATAAGCCGCGTTAGCACCAGGGATTTTACACCTGCTTTCTGCTGGTGTTAAGCAGGACGACTACCTGCAGCATGAAAGGGAACACAGCCAAGAGCCACACCGAAACACCCACAGGTGCCATACAGTCAATGAGCATGATACACGGATACCCATGAGGTCCACAACACTCATCGCAACAACCCCAGGACCGCCAACGCCCCCCGAACCCGCATCTGAGCAAGTGTGTCCGTGTGGTCATTGTGTTAGCATGATAGGCACGGGCCCTGCAACATCACAGTGTCAGCGGATGTTACCATGTCACCTTAGCGTTGGCAGTGAGCCTGGACATGTAGCTACGCACGCATCCTCCTGCATGCACAAGCGGCGTGTGCTGGTCCGGCGTACACAGGTCAGCGCAGGGGTCTGCCTATCCGGCAAGGGGAACGGGGTGTCTCGGACATGTCTGTGTTCAGGAAGTGCGGTAAGTGTGTCTCTGTGTTCTGGTGTGGCCGCCACAAGGGCAGCAGCAGTCGATGTTGTACAGTGGCATGCACCACCTCCAAACTGCAGTCTCACGGTGTGGTTGGAATGCCGCACGACATGCGCGATTAGGCATTACAATGGTGTGCCGTAGGAGTGCACGGGATACAACAGTGCACCGTACAAAAGTGTGGGGACTCGAGGGAGGGAGGAGCAGCTGTTTGGCAACGTAACACACAGTGAACCCACCCATGTGCCACGTGCTGGGCATTTCATCCATGATGACCAGGGTCCCAGACATCCCACAACACCCACGACCGGCCTTTGTACACATCCTGTATGAATGCAGCTGGAGAACTTACTGTAGGGATGAAAGGATCTTTGTCTGAGCTATCTTGCAGTAGCACATCTGCTGCTCCGAGAAGGAACTTGCAAGTGGCCAGCCCCCCCTGACAGATACGATAATATTTGCATCCGTCTCCCACACTACGCACTGCCCGATTTGAGAACAACGAGTACACATCCCACACTCAAAAGTCCTTCGTCGTAGTTAGCGTGCGTGAAATGGCCTTCACACGTACTCCCACCACACCCCTGCCCTGCACCCATTGCACACAGACCCGGCTCATTGCACCAAGCTGTGCCATTTCAACCACAAGACTGGCACACGGCAAGCCAGTGCAGCTACAAGCAGAGCCACTGACGCAATGGCAGAGCATCCCGAACACATGGTCGACTCCATGCACGTCCACCTATACCTTGCACGTCTGCTGCATGTCCTGGGTGCACTGCCTTTGGCAGTACTGCGGATCACTTACCGGCTGTGCTTCCGCATTGCGGACGTCACCTGCGTTCAACCTGTATTGCAATGTCGCACGTGCCTATCCGAGTGGTGCATGGACATGTGCCTCTCCAAAGAGTGGATAGCTGACATGGATTACGACAGGTGTGTGCGCCCCCTGTTGGCCCACGACCAGGACTGTCATGGTGATGCCCGTTTATGGCATGCATGGATGTTTGGCATGCATGTTGGGAACTTGGCCTGGGAGATTGCACGTGTCGTAGTATGCAGAGAGCAAATTGACCCACTTCCCGATTCTGCTTTGGTGCACATTGGTTACAGTGGTTGGAGTCAGCACATCTGTCCCGGTCAGCTGATGGATTACATCGACGACATGTCAAATATTGTGGCCAACCATCACTCATTAGAGATAGTGGCTTACGCAGCTGCACTCGCGTTCATGGACGAGTGACAAGGTACCTGCAACCACGACTCGATGTGCCACATTGCACGTGTCCCTCCGCATCATTGCACGTTGTACATCTGGTCACATGTCCCAAAACAACAGTGGACATGGCTGCATTGGCGTCGAATCATGTCCGAAGCGCGGACAACCAACGCTGCTTGACACTGACGTGTGTTGGTGATGGACTACCCCGAGGTGAACATGGACGTTTTCCTACGTTCCTTATTCAGGCATGCTGCTGCATTTCTCTGCATATCGTGGCACTACTCTTGGCCGTACTGACACGCACTTTTTTTTATAAAGTTTCCACATTTTCACTCGTCTCCAAATGTGTAGTGTATTCATTTGTATGCCAATGTGTGTGTCACGGACTCTTTGGCTGCCTGCCATACGTGAATTGCTACCCCATCCGGACTGTGGGTTTGTACTTATGCGTTCTTATGTGCCTGTTTCGTACTGACGCTTTTGGACGCTTATCCGCCTCAGGCGAGTGCATTTGTGTCCTGTGTTAGATTGTGCTTATCTTTGTGTTTGGACAACATTGTGTTGGATGTTGGTGTACTCTGCTTCCTATGTGTGTGCTGCATTGTGTGTGAGATGCCCCTTCATGTGAGCTTTTGTTCACCCTTCTCTCTTTCCGGCAGTGTGGTTTTCACTTCTATGCTTGTTCAGTGGTGTGATGTTGGCCGGTTGTGTGACTTGTGCTCCTTGTTGGTGTGTTTCATTTTGGCCATGGTTTGTCTATAGTTGTGCTGTACTTAATTGTGCATGTGTACCATTGTGGCCATCTTACCCCGTCCCCCCACTCCCTGCTTCTTCCTCTTCCTGGTGCTGTTGTGTCTGTAATTTTGTTGCTCCACACATAAATACATGTAATGAACAAATTAGAATAGTTCCTTGATTCTTTTAGGTTTCAAAACTTCTCTCTATTGGTTTTTTTAAAACTTTCCATATAAACAGTTTTTTTAATATTCAAGGACACATAGAAGTCAGAAGTGCAACGTATTCTATCAACACACTTTCTAGAACATTCTACAACACGTGCAGGTTAAAAGTTAATCAATTTTTTTAAACCTAACGATATATTTTTGCAACATTTTCTCGAACATTTAACGGCACGTGCAGGTTATAAGTTCACGATTGTTTTAAGTTCGAACAGTGCCTTCCAAATGCAAGTAGCAGGTGTGGTTGAGTTGAGCAAATTTTATCCTATGATATGTACTCCACGTTTAAACTGCTTTTTCTTAACCAATCACAAAGATGCTTTTCCACCAAACGAATGTGCACCCTACTTTTAAAAAACAATGCTTTTCATCTCCCAATCAGGTATTGTTTTGTATGGCAAAAAAAAGTAGTTCCCCATCTTTAAACATATCTCTTATTCTACGAACGGACTGCATGAGCTACAGACATCTATCCATTCCTCCCAGCCATACCTTCAAAATGCTAGTGTGGATCGTAGGACATAGCTATGTTTTCTGGTGCAAGAGGTATGCAGAACAGAGACGTATTGACTTAGACCTAGGTTTACAAAATGTGGACATTAAATGGTTTGGACAAAGAGGATTGAAGTGGCACCAATTGTTGCCTTTGGTTAAAACCTGTTTGCATCTCCAACACCCTGACCTCATGATTGTGCACTGTGGTGGAAACGACCTAGGCACATTGACTGGGGTAGGTTTGGAAATGCTAATGAAGGACACCTTTCGACAATTGATATTGCTTTTGCCTCAAACTGTCTTTGTATATTCCAATATATGCCAAAGACAGAAGTGGAAATGGTCAAACCAATTTTGTCCTCAGATTGAAAAATCTAGGAAGAATGTCAACAAAGCTGTGTCTGCATACCTCAGAGACTATAGAATGGGGTCGATCAACAACAATAACATACGTTTTCATATGGCTGATATCTACAGAAGTGATGGAGTACACTTCACAGATCAGGGAAATCGAGTTTTTCTGAACAACCTGAAGCTGTGCATCCGCACTTATATGTAGCTCCAACTAATAAATACAAGGGCTATTTTTAGAGCCACCTTATATTCCCAATATCGGTTCGCAGAGTGACAGCTGCGATCCGGCTAGCACAGGGAGACCTGCGGGCCGTTGAGCAGCCTCGCAGAGGGACACCTGCGGCCCGTGGAGAGCTGCGGGCCGTCGGCTCGGCTCGCACAGTGTGAGCTACGGGCCGTCGGCTCGCAAACGCACACCAGCGTGCTGGCTCGCAGAGGGAGAGCTCCGGTCTAACTCGCAAAGGGACACCAATGGGCCAACGGCCCTGCTAGCAGACACACACCTATCACCTAACGGACTCACTCGGACATGTACAGCTAGGGACACGACGGCTCGCAGACGCACAGCTGCAAGCCGACGGACTGCTACTGTTTTATGCTTTAGGGTAGTACAGTGGTGTATGGGTAGTGTAGGGGGTTGTGCTGGGGGTAGTATTTTAGGGTTTAGGGTAGTGCAGTGGTGTTTGGGTAGGGGGTCGTGCTGGGGGTAGATTTAGGGTTTAGGGTAGTGCACTGGTGTTTGGGTAGTGTAGGGGATTGTGCTGGGGTAGTGTTTTTGAGTTTACGACAGTGCAGTGGTGTTTGGGTAGTCTTTGGGTAGTGTAGGGGGTCGTGCCGACAGACTGACTCACAGAGCTCCGAGCCGACGGACGGGCTTCTAAAGACATAGCCGCGACCTGGTGATATGAGGAGAGGCAGCCTGAAAGGCATATCTCACACAGACATAGATGCCAGTGTTGCCTCGCAGAGGTAAAACTATGAACCCGATGGCTTCTACACGGAGAGATGCGAGCTGACGGAGTAAATCACAAAATGGCTGCCAACACTTCCTGGTTTCAACCATTCACAGCCAATAAGCCGCAAGCTGCTGCTTGTAACCCCTCAGCCAATCACATGTCAGAATTCTCAAATATCGATATCTGTAAATTTGATATTTCTCAAAAAACACTGAACGGATTTACACCATTTAAACAAAAGCGTGCTTTCTGGACCATCACCTTTCTCCCTGCCAAATTAGGCGTAATTCCGTTCAGCAGTTTCACCTGTAGTCTTCTGTAAAGTTTCGTATGGAAATTGCATGGAGAAAACACGTTTTAGGACCCTCTTTTTTCTCAGCCCCTCCTACACCATTCACCCCCAAACTTTCAATATAAGAGGTAATCCAAAAAGAGAAACTTTTGGATAATTTCATAAAGATTCGTCAAACGACGCCAAAGTTACAAGCACATACAAGGCTCCAGAAGGGGGACCGCGCAACCCCCTCCCAACATAAGTGAAGCCCCGGGGCTGCGTGGACCCCAGCGGCCCCCCGCCACCCCTGCGAGCCCCTGCTATTATTTTTTAAGAAATACTCCCGCAAACTAGCCCATCCAAGGGCCTCATTAAAATAAAATGCGAGAACCCGCGACCCCAGCGCAAATTTTTGGCGATTTTTTTATTTTAAAAAAAAAATGATTTTTTGGGCCCTGGGGGTCCTCCTGGGACTCCCTGAGCAGACCTAGTGGGTCAGGGTTTTTCTACCCTGCCCCCTTCTCTTGTTTTATACCTTTGTTTCTCCATTTTCGGGTGACTCGCTTCTACCGAGCCACAAGATGGCTGCCAACACTTCCTGGTTTGGAGTGCTAGCAGCCAATCACAGTGAAGCTCTCGCACGCGACTTAGGCTCTGCCCAGATATCGAAACTTTTATTTTTCAAATTTCTCAGCAACTACTGAACGGATTTACACCATTTTTAAAAAGATCGCTTTCTGGCTCAAGCACTACCTTTCTACCAAATTTGGAGTAATTCCGTTCAGTAGTTTCGTCTGTAGCCCTGCACAAAGTTTCCTATGGGAAATTGATTTTTTGACTCTTATTTTTTGAATTTCTCAAAAACTACTGAACGGATTTACACCATTTAAAAAAAAGGGTGCTTTCTGAACCAAGCTCTACCTTTCTGCCAAATTTGGGGTAATTCCGTTCAGCAGTTCGAGCTGTAGCTCATCGCAAAATTTCCTACGGAAATTAACATGGAGAAAACGAGTTTTGGGACCCCCCTTTTATCTCAGCCCCCGCTTGACGAATCAACCCCAAACTTTCAGGATAGGAGCTGAACTGGATAGACTTTTGTTTTGGAGAAGTTCAGGAAGATTCGTCAAACGACGCCAAAGTTATTAGCAAATCAAAAAATGCTTTTCCTATGGAAACTAGGTTTTAACTATAACTACCTACTGGCGACCGCCAGTAGGTAATATATATATATATATATATTTTGCCACAACTCCTTCCCAATAGAAGAAAGACATGCCACTCTGGGATGAAGAAGATTTAGTTTAATTCAACAGGCTACATCGGACAGGACGTGTTTCGGCTGTTCACCACAGCGGTGACAAAGGCTGTGGTGAACAGCCAAAACGCGTCCCGTCTGATGTGGCCTGTTGAATTAAACTAAATCTTCTTCATCTCAGAGTGCCGTGTCTTTCTTCTACTGGGAAGGAGTTGTGGTGATTTTTAAAAGCGCTGCGGTAGCGCTTTAACCTTGTGCACCACCAGCGTTCAGGAAGCCATTACTAAAAAAAACACAAAGGTTACATGGGATAACTGCAACTGGTGAATTTCTGTAGTTTTGTGAGTTGTTTATGTTTTAACTGACATCCAGTAAAAACTATTGTAGAGGCACCAAAGAAGAAGAAAGGAACTATGTAAAGATCATGGATAAATTGAGATCATGGACTGATATAGTGATTCGATAATCGGACAAGGGGGGAAATGTAGTCCTGTGGCCCCTGTGCAAGTACAACGAAGAAGCCAAGCTACAGTTAAGGGACACTGAATGTTACCAGCGAGTACCACAAAGTAATCTTTTGGAGGTTGAGAATAAATACCACAAGGAACTAGCCAGATGGAGGGGAATGGGACTTATCATAGAAGGAGAATATCAATATTTAAAAGCCAATAATCCGATAACACCAATATTGTATCTCATACCAAAAGTTCATAAAGATATGTTATCCCCTCCTGGCAGACCAATATCGGCTATTGGGAGTTTATTCAAAACCTCATCAAGATATACAAGATATTGTAAAAACCCTGCCGTCCTACATTCAGGACACCAGGGAGTTTTTAAGAAAATTGCACAATGTCCATTGGGAAGAATCAGATTTACTGATAACATTAGAAGTAGCCTTGTTGTACACGAGCATTGCGCACAAAGACGGCCTAAGGGCTCTTAGGCCCTTTTTGGGCACCAGACCGAAAAATGTATACCAACACTCTGAAATGCTGATCAAAATGGCTGAATTGTGCCTAGAAAATAACTTTTTCCTTTTTGGGAACGACACCTACAGGCAACTAAGGGGCACGGCCATGGGCACCTGCTTCGCCCCCAGCTATGCAAATCTCCACATGGGCTGGTGGGAGGAGCAGGTGCTCAGGGTCAAACACGAGACAGAGTGGAATGAAAATATCAAGGTCTGGTGTTGGTTTATAGATGACCTGTTTATTATATGGACGGGGTCAGTAGAGAGGGCTAATACTTTCCTAGCGGCTCTGAATAACAACACGCTAAACCTGACCTTTACAAGCACCATCAGTGAATCACATGTGCACTTTTTAGATTTGGAAGTTTTTATCAAAGAGGGCAGCTTGCACACACGCACTTTTAGAAAACCTATTGCAGGAAATTCCATCCTTCACTCGAGTAGCTTCCATCCACAAAAGCTGAAACAAAGTATCCCCTATGCGGAACATCTCCGTATGAAGAGAAATTGCAGTGAGGCAAGCTCTCTCAAGCAAGCACAAACTGACTTAACAGAAAGATTTAAGGAGAGAGGCTATAGCCAGCAAGTTTTGAATCAAGCATTAGGGAAAGTGGATGGACTACCCAGAGAGGACATTTTATTTAAAGAAAAGAGAGAGAAGAAACAAACTGGAGATACTAAACAGGAAATTAGGATGATAACCGGATACAATGCCTATCATGCAAGGGTGAGAGACTGCAAGAATAGGCATTGGCAGCTGGTTAAAGGGGACTCGACACTGAGTAGTCTAGTCACACGTAAACCCCTTATCTCCTGCAGAAGAGCTAAATCTATGAGGCAGCAATTGGTAAAAAATAGCCCTGAGGTAGTTGAAACCGAGAGTTGGCTGAGGGCAAATCCAGGCTTTAACAAGTGCTTGAAGTGCAAGGCTTGTAAGCATGGAATAAATAAAAGGGAGATCCAATTACCATTAATGAATAAACCTTGGAAAATCCCACGCTTCTTCAACTGTAAAAGCGACCATGTAGTGTACGTCCTTCAATGTAGTTGCCCTAAGATCTATGTAGGCAGTACAATTCATATGGTCCATGTCAGGATTCTTCAGCACCTTCGGGCAGTAAATAACAGAGATAAGTCATATCCTGTAGCCTGTCACATTAATGATGTCTATGCAGGCAAGGTTGAGGAGCTGATGTATTTTGTAGTCGATTCTGTCCCCAGAAGCAGACGAGGTGGAAATCGCGAAGGCAAGCTAAGGCAACTAGAATCTTGATACATATTAATTTTTGATTGCAAGACACCTTGAGGTCTAAACTCTGATGAAGATATGCATGTCCATCTCGAGTAAGAGAAACACGTAAAGGATTAATCCATCCTTAGAAAAATGGAGAATATAAATGAAATATGCTGACCATGTCTGTACAATGCTTTAATATTTTAACATTTTTTATGCTATAGATATGTATTTTCACGTGAACAACTTGGTTTTAAGATCATGCCCCAACGTTTTTCCAGATAGAGTGAGCAAGGCAAATAGGCGAAGAGGTTACTTGATAAATCTGTATGCACATGTTGTGGTGAAATGCTCCATGTGGATTAGATTGCACTGGTATATTTTTAACCAGTATCATATATATGTACTTGCACCTTATTCCGACACTCTAACAGTGTTTTCTAGTAATGCATTTGCACTTTATATAAATAGCATGCACTGATGCACTTGCACTTTGATATATCTGAGACTAGAAGAAAGCTCATTACGGCCTTAATAGGTATTTTGCTCAGGGAACCTTATGCCGGTACTCCAACAGTGTTTTCTAGTAATGCATTTGCACTTTACATAGGTAGCATGCACTGATGCACTTGCACTTTGACAACTTTGAGACTAGAAGAAAGCACTTTACATTCAGAATAGGTATTGTGTTGAAGGGACAATGTGAGTCCATTAATATACATCAAGTGGCACTACCACTCTTATTGCGTAATTGCACTTATCTGGGCCACATTATGGACTGTGAGCCCATACAACCCTGCACAATCATTTTCTCATTGGAAAGATAGAGTGGGTATAGAACAGTTGAGTCTAAACAGCAGACATTATACAGCAATCAAATGATTCAACATGCAGGCTGGGATATCTAACACTGACACTTTAACAGTGATGGTACTTAAGGCACTTGCACTTTACACTTCGAGCACGAGGTATTTGCACTTGCACTTTATTGTCACAGTCTATTAGGTCTATTTTTTTTTTTTTCATTAGATATCCTATTTATACCTTTTTGGGAAAATATTTCCCAATTGGGTTAGAGCAGAACATAGGAACATCATTATGCTGCTCAATATAGACCTAAGACTGTGTACACGCCAACCAACTTGCCGTAAGATGAATCCAATAGAAAAATGTATTTTAAGGGGCTTAAAGTTGATATGCACAAGAAAATATTACAACACGTGTGGGTTTGACCTTAGGGAATTAAAGTAATTGGTAAATCTTACTTACATGCACACAACACGTTAATTGAATAAAATACAAAAAAGAAAACTAAAAATTGAAAAAATGAGAAAATTGTGGGTAAAGAATGGACAAGAATAGATTAAGGTGGAAAAATTGTCAAACCTCTGGAATTGAAAATGAAATTTGCTTATTTTGAAGTATGTTGTTTATGTTTATGACACCATGTGATCGTATACACTGACTTAAAAGAAAATGCAGTATTGTGACTCTTTGTGTGAACAAGGCAGGGGATCCTGCCGAAACGCGTCACAGCCCGAACATTTAATCATAAAACTTACCTGAAGACTGGAATTGCGGTGTCGGTGTCTGGCTAATATTATGTGTGCCAGAGTTGGTCGTGTATATATATATATACATATATATATATATATATATATATATATTTTTTTTTTTCTTTCAAGGAGGTCCAAAATCCGATAGGAAAGGAAGGCGGCACACCAATTCCAACCACAGGTGATTTATTTGGAGCACAAAGAACAACGCGTTTCAGCCGAAAAGGCCTTTGTCAAGTTCAACTTCCGCCATTGCCCGTACCATTAAATACGTCATCACAAACATAGAAAACATACTACACAGCATGATTTTTAGCGATATTGTCAGAAAAAGCAATTCATCTATCTGAAAATAATTCACAAACAATTTGCATAATATTGGAACAAAGAGATTCAAACCAAGGTGTTTAAACTAATCACTTATCCTATCGGATTTTGGACCTCCTTGAAACTTATCGTGGATCCTGCCACCACAGCTGGCACCGGTGAACAATGGGCAGGCATACAGCGTCATCTGGCAGGCAACCGGATTTGTATATATATATATATATATATATATATTATCTACTGGCGGTCGCCAGTAGATAGTTATAGTTAGAACCTATTTTCCATAGGAAATCCGCGACATTCTATTTGAAATAACTCTCTTGCCGGTTGACGTATCTTCGCAAAATTTTCAAACTTTGTGGGGCGCTCCGGTCCGCTCCTACCCTGAAAGTCTCGGGTGATTCGTCAAGCGGGGCCGAGAAAAAGGGGGTCCCAAAACACGTTTTCCCCATTCATTTTTCCATAGGAAACTTTAGACACGGCTACAGCCCGAACTGCTGAACGGAATTACACCAAATTTGGCAAAGAGGTAGTTCTTGGTTCAGAAAGAACCCTTTTGTTAAATGGTGTAAATCCGTTTAGTAGTTGCTGAGAAAATCAAAAGTAAAAGTACATTTATATCTATGGCCGCTGTCGGATTCGCGCACCCTCCCGATCACGAGCTGCATGCTAATTGGCTGTCAACACTCCAAATCAGGAAGTGTTGGCAGTTATTTTGTCCCTCGGTAGAACCGAGGGACAGAAACAAGTGCGCAAAACGCACAAAGGGGGCAGGGTAGAAACACCCTGACCCCTAGGTCTGCTCAGGGGTCCCACAAATTTTTTTATTTTTTTAAATCGGCAGGATGCGCTCAGGGAGCGCGGATCCTGCCGAAGAAAATCGAAGCGCGGTCTCCGCGCTTCCATGTTAGCACTGGCCCCGGGTGGCCCAAGTCCCGGGGGCATGGTGGGGGGTTTTAATTTATGTAGGGGGCCTCTAAGGTTCCCAAGCCCCGGGACCACCACACCCCGGGGCTTTATTTAAAGATGATGGCGGGAGGGCTCTGAGCCCTCCCGCAGCTCCCGGGACCGCCACCTCCCGGGGCTTCTTTTTTTTTTTTTTTTTAAACCTGTGTGGGGGCTCCAGCCCCCACATGCCCCGGGACTGCCACCTCCCCGGGGCACTAAACATTTAAATATGGGGGTCCGTTACGGACTTCAAGCCCCGGGGACCACCACCTCCCCGGGCTGTGCACTGAATGAGAGGGGGCCGCGCGGCCCCCTCCTGGAGCCCTTGATGGCCCTGGGGACCACCACCCCCAGGGCCGGCTCCTGCAGTGTCACGGGGTGCCTACCCTCGGGCACTGCTGTTTGCTATGACAGGACAGGAGCCTCGCGGCTCCCGTCCTGTCATAGCAGTCTTGGTTTGCATTTTGAAAGAGAGAGCAGGAAACCTGCCTCTCTTTCAAAATGCAACCACTAGCTTTTCCACATGGGGAGCAGCATGTTAGCTGCTCCCCATGTGGAAAGCAATGCCGGCTTCCGCAGGAGGCGGGGAGCCGGCTGGGACTGTGGGGGATTGGGGACCCCACAGTCTCCAACGTGAGGCCAGGCCCCGGGGGATGGGGTCCCCGGGCCATAGTGGCTCGGGAGGGGCGCCACGCAGCCCCTCCCCAAAGTTCAAATTAAAAAAAAAAAAATAAGGGAAAGGCCGGCCCCGGGGATGGGGTCCCCGGGCCTTAATGGCCTGAGGAGGGGGCCACGCAGCCCCCTCCAAAGAAAAAAATAAAAATCGAGGCCATGCCCCGGGGATGGGGTCCCCGGGGCCAATACAGGCCCAGGAAGGGGGCCACGCGTCCTCCTTCCCGTTTTTTTTTAAATTAAAAGAAAAATGCTCAGGCCCCGGGGATGGGGTCCCCGGGGCCAAAAGTGGGCAAGGGAAGGGGGCCACGCAGTCCCCTCCCATTAAAAAAAAAAAAACGAAAAAAACGACCGCCATCGTGCCGGAGGCCCCGCCCTCCCTGTAGTACTTCTGCAAACGCGCCCTGGCGCGTTTGCAGAGGGGGAACGACTCCCTTGAATACTGGGGGTCCCTGGGGGCCAACTAGCCCACCAGGAACCTCCAGTATGCGCCAGGGGCTGCCTTGCAGAGACGTGTACATAGGCCACGCCCTTTTACACCTCTCTGCAACGCAGCTCTGTGGCGCTTTGGAGGTATATGGTGGGCTAGTTGGACTCCAGGGACCCTCAGGATTCAAGGGGACTTAATCCTCAACTTAAAACGCGCCACAGGGCGCGCTTGCACAGTGGTGAAGGGAGGGGCGGGGCTTCATGTGACATGTGTGCAAACAGGCCCCGTGGCGCGTTTTAAGATGGGGATTAAATCCCTTCAATCCTGAGGGTCCCTGGGGGCCAACTAGCCCAACAGGTACATCCAGAAAGCGCCACAGAGCTGCGTTGCAGAGAGGTGTAAAAAGGGTGTGGCCTCTCTACACGTCTCCTGCAACGCAGCCTCTGGCGCATACTGGAGGTTCATGGTGGGCTAGTTGGCCCCTAGGGAACCTCATGATTCAAGGGGACTTAATCCCCTCTCTGAGCCCTCCCGCAGCCCCGGGACCGCCACCTCCCGGGGCTTCTTTTTTTTTTTTTTTAAACCTGTGTGGGGGCTCCAGCCTCCCACATGCCCCAGGGACCGCCACCTCCCGGGGCACTAAACATTTAAATATGGGGGTCCGTTACGACCCCCAAGCCCCGGGGACCACCACCTTCCCGGGCTGTGCACTGAATGGGAGGGGGCCGCGCGGCCCCCTCCTGGAGCCCTTGATGGCCCTGGGGACCACCACCCCCAGGGCCGGCTTCCTGCTGTGTCCCGGGGTGCCTACCCTCGGGACACTGCTGTTTGCTATGACAGGACGGGAGCCTCGCGGCTCCCGTCCTGTCATAGCAAATCTTGGTTTGCATTTTGAAAGAGAGAGCAGGAAACCTGCTCTCTCTTTCAAAATGCAAACCAATTGCTTTTCCACATGGGGAGCAGCATGTTAGCTGCTCCCCATGTGGAAAAGCAATGCCGGCTTCCGCAGGAGGCGGGGAGCTGGCTGGGACTGTGGGGGATTGGGGACCCCCACAGTCTCCAACGTGAGGCCAGGCCCCGGGGATGGGGTCCCCGGGCCATAGTGGCCCGGGAGGGGGCCACGCAGCCCCCTCCCCAAAGTTCAATTTAAAAAAAAAAAAAATAAGGGAAAGGCCGGCCCCGGGGATGGGGTCCCCGGGGCCTTAAATGGCCTGAGGAGGGGGCCACGCAGCCCCCTCCAAAGAAAAAAATAAAAATCGAGGCCATGCCCCGGGGATGGGGTCCCCGGGGCCAATACAGGCCCAGGAAGGGGGCCACGCGGCCCCTTCCCGCTTTTTTTTTTAAAATAAAAATAAAATAAAAATGCTCAGGCCCCGGGGATGGGGTCCCCGGGGCCAAAAGTGGGCAGGGAAGGGGGCCACGCAGCCCCCTCCCATTAAAAAAAAAAAAACGAAAAAAAAACGACTGGCATTGTGCCGGAGGCCCCGCCCTCCCTGCAGTACTCTGCAAACGCGCCCTGGCGCGTTTGCAGAGGGGGAACGAATCCCCTTGAATACTGGGGGTCCCTGGGGCCAACTAGCCCACCAGGAACCTCCAGTATGCGCCAGGGGGCTGCCTTGCAGAGACGTGTACATAGGCCACGCCCCTTTTACACCTCTCTGCAACGCAGCTCTGTGGCGCTTTTTGGAGGTATATGGTGGGCTAGTTGGACTCCAGGGACCCTCAGGATTCAAGGGGACTTAATCCCTCAACTTAAAACGCGCCACAGGGCGCGTTTGCACAGTGGTGAAGGAGGGGGCGGGCTTCATGTGACATGTGTGCAAACAGGCCCCGTGGCGCGTTTAAGATGGGGATTAAATCCCTTCAATCCTGAGGGTCCTGGGGCCAACTAGCCCAACAGGTACATCCAGAAAGCGCCACAGAGCTGCGTTGCAGAGAGGTGTAAAAGGGGTGTGGCCTCTCTACACGTCTCTGCAACGCAGCCCCTGGCGCATACTGGAGGTTCATGGTGGGCTAGTTGGCCCCTAGGGAACCTCATGATTCAAGGGGACTTAATCCCCCAACTTAAAACGCGCCACGGGGCGCGTTTGCACAGATGTCACCTCAGGCCCCGCCCCTCCCTTCACCATTGTGCAAATATTCCTCTAAAATCTGCCTTACTACGAATTCCGATTTACTCACCTGTTATCAGGAGAGACCTCAGTGCTGCATCTTTCAGCCCAGTACTGGTCCTGAAAAGTAATTTTAACCGTACTTACCGGTAACTTGAATTTTCTTCATAGGCTAACATTGACTGGTTTCACTTGGAAATTCTTCTAAGTGTGGAGTTTTGGAACTTTAAAATATTCCTCTAAAATCAGCCGAAATACAAATTCCGATTTACTCACCTGTTATCAGGAGAGACCTCAGTGCTGTATCTTTCAGCCCAGTACTGGTCCTGAAAAGTAATTTTAACCGTACTTACCAGTAACTTGAATTTCCTTCCATAGGCTAACATTGACTGGTTTCACTTGGAAATTCTTCTAAGTGTGGAGTTTTGGAACTTTAAAATATTCCTCTAAAATCAGCCGAAATACGAATTCCGATTTACTCACCTGTTATCAGGAGAGACCTCAGTGCTGTATCTTTCAGCCCAGTACTGATCCTCAAAAGTAATTTTAACCGTACTTACCAGTAACTTGAATTTCCTTCCATAGGATATCATTGCCTGCTTTTTGCTGAAAAAGTTTCTAAGTGTTGATTTTTGAAACATACAAATATTCCTCTAAAATCAGCCGAAATACGAATTCCGATTTACTCACCTGTTATCAGGAGAGACCTCAGTGCTGTATCTTTCAGCCCAGTACTGGTCCTGAAAAGTAATTTTAACCGTACTTACCAGTAACTTGAATTTCCTTCCATAGGCTAACATTGACTGGTTTCACTTGGAAATTCTTCTAAGTGTGGAGTTTTGGAACTTTAAAATATTCCTCTAAAATCAGCCGAAATACGAATTCCGATTTACTCACCTGTTATCAGGAGAGACCTCAGTGCTGTATCTTTCAGCCCAGTACTGGTCCTGAAAAGTAATTTTAACCGTACTTACCAGTAACTTGAATTTCCTTCCATAGGCTAACATTGACTGGTTTCACTTGGAAATTCTTCTAAGTGTGGAGTTTTGGAACTTTAAAATATTCCTCTAAAATCAGCCAAAATACGAATTCCGATTTACTCACCTGTTATCAGGAGAGACCTCAGTGCTGCATCTTTCAGCCCAGTACTGATCCTGAAAAGTAATTTTATCCGTACTTACCAGGAACTTGAATTTCCTTCCATAGGCTAACATTGACTGGTTTCACTTGGAAATTCTTCTAAGTGTGGAGTTTTGAAACTTTATAATATTCCTCTAAAATCAGCCGAACTACGAATTACAATTTACTCACCTGTTATCAGGAGAGACCTCAGTGCTGCATCTTTCAGCCCAGTACTGATCCTGAAAAGTAATTCTAACCGTACTTACCAGTAACTTGAATTTCCTTCCATAGGCTAACATTGACTGGTTTCACTTGGAAATTCTTCTAAGTGTGGAGTTTTGGAACTTTATAATATTCCTCTAAAATCAACCGAACTACGAATTCCGATTTACTCACCTGTTATCAGGAGAGAACCCAGTGCTGCATCTTTTAGCCCAGCACTGACCCTGAAAAGTAATTCTAACCGTACTTACCAGTAACTTATATTTCCTTCCAAAGGAATCCATTGTCTGGTTTTCAGCAGAAAAGTTTCTCAGTGTCGATTTTCACAAACTACAAATATTCCTTAAAAATCGCCTGTATGACTTAAACGCATTCTTTCAACTGTTTACAGGAGATGCACCAGTGCTGGATCCAGGATCCAACACTGAGTAAGAAAAAGTAATGATAACAGTTTTTACCTGCTAAGTGAATTTCCTTCCATAGGATAACATTGGTGATTCTATGAGAAAAAGTTTCAAAGTGTCAACTTTTAAAATACAATAATATTCCTTAAAAATCACGACTGTAACCAAAACGCTTTTACTCAACTGTTTACAGGAGATGTACCAGGACTGAATCTAGGATCCAGTCCTGTGGTTAGAAAAGTAATCCATAAAGTAACTAATTGCATTTAACTAGACATTCACATTGAGCTGAATGTTGCATTGTGTTTGAAAATGTGTTGCCCATTGCAACAACTGTAACTACTGTACTTAAAAGTCTATTGCCTATGTGCAAAGTATTTAAACTAAAGTAATTCATTCTGAGAAAGTATTTTTGTAATGTAATGTATAATGTAATTACAATGTAATTTAAAAAATAAAATATGTAAAAAAAATTGTTTCTAAAAATGTAGTAAATCAGTATGAAAAAATTAATATAACAATTAATACATTTAAAAATTGTCATTTACAAAACCTTTGAAATTCACTGAAAAACCGTAGGTTTCAGACATGTTATAGTTAGGAATTAGCATTTAAAAACCTTTGAAATTCACTGAAAAAACCATAGGTTTCAGATATGTTATAGTTAGAAATTAGCATTTAAAAACCTTTGAAATTCACTGAAAAAACCATAGGTTTTAGGGACAGTTATAGTTAGTTGGACATTTTACTCGTACAAAACCCGTGAAATTCCCCCGTTATAGTTAGTTCAGCTAACTATAACTCGCGCCCCGCAATGCACTGCTGATGACGTCACATATTACATCACTCATGACATGGTCAGTGACATCACTGATGACATCACTGATGACATCTCAAATGACATCACTGATGACATCATCCACGTGATAATCTGATGCAGCTCTTCACACCCTAATATAACCTTTGATACACCCACTCTAAATTACAGACTGCCATTCGCAAAACCATAGACACTCCAACACCAATAACTACATACCCACTCACTGATTCTTAGGTCTACACACACACATCCACTCACTCACCCGTACAGTCACTCATACTTATGGTCACTCAGTACAGGACTATCATATGCACTCTTACTCCTATATAGACACTCAAACACCGCCACTCATCCATAGAGGTACTCACACACCTAGTCAGTCATGCAAATAATTAAACACACTGCCATTTACTCACCTATACAGTTATACACACACCAGCTCACTTAATCATACAAATGCTAGCACATTGTTACGCTCTTATATAATCACTGATACAAGCACACACTCATCCATACAGCCACTATCACAATCACTCACTCTCGCTTATAGCTATTTATATACTCCAACACACATATATACTGCCTTTCACATATGTAGTTACTCACACATGTACCACTGGGACATACATTCACTCACTAACACACTCTTACACACACTTACCCACCCATACAGTCTATCACAGATGCACTCTTGAAACCATCCACCCAGTGAATCACCCACTCACACATCTATGCACAGTCGCACACACCCCATCCACACAAACACTCAGGCACCCATACAGATACTCAGACAACAAATCAATAACTCTTATAGACACTCATGTAGCTATTCACAAACCCATGCAGCCACTTACACAGCAACAGACAGACGGATACAGACATTCACCCAGTTTAGTCACTAACCCATGCATTCAGTAAGATACGTTAAATCACTCACTTATAGAGTCAGTCACGCACCTACTAAATCATCCATACAGACACTTACACACCCACTCATTCTTCAATACGTCTTTTCCTATATATATTAAAAATATTTAAACTTTACAGAAACACACAGTCACTGGATGATGTCATCAGTGATGTCATTTGAGATGTCATCAGTGATGTCATCAGTGATGTCACTGACCATGTCATGAGTGATGTAATATGTGACGTCATCAGCAGTGCATTGTGGGGCGCGAGTTATAGTTAGCTGAACTAACTATAACGGGGGAATTTCACGGGTTTTGTACGAGTAAAATGTCCAACTAACTATAACTGTCCCTAAAACCTATGGTTTTTTCAGTGAATATATATATATATATATATATATATATATATATGTATATATATATATATATATATATATATATTCAAGCTCAGATTCCACCTTTTGGAACGCCTCAGCACTTAGGAGTGGGTGCGGCAAACGGCGTGGCGGTGGGTCCACGAAATTATATCAGCTCACACTCCTTCAACAAAGAGGATGTCGCACTCACAGGTGATATTTCGGTATTTTATTTAACAAAAAGCAGGACGCGTTTAAAAATCACCACAACTCCTTCCCAATAGAAGAAAGACACGCCCTTGGGATGAAGAAGATTTAGTTTAACTCAAAAGGCTACATCGGACAGGACGTGTTTCGGCTCTTCACCACAGTGGTGACAAAGGCTGTGATGAACAGCTGAAACGCGTCCTGTCTGATGTGGCCTGTTGAATTAAACTAAATCTTCTTTATCTCAGAGTGCCGTGTCTTTCTTCTACTGGGAAGGAGTTGTGGTGATTTTTAAAAGCGCTGCGGTAGCGCTTTAACCTTGTGCACCACCAGCGTTCAGGAAGCCATTACTAAAAAAAAACAAAGGTTACATGGGATAACTGCAACTGGTGAATTTCTGTAGTTTTGTGCGTTGTTTATGTTTTAACTGACATTTTCACCTAATTATAACGTCCTTTTAAACTTTGTTGTTTTTTCCAGTGAAAATATATACATTAACACATCTTGTATTGCATTTCATTGTCTGTACAGATATAAAAGGCAGGTTGTATTTATGTTTATCTGATGCCAAACACAACAATACAAGTGTATACTTAGTAATGTTGTAACATAATTTTTAAATTTTGCGGTGGTGAGGCTAGCACTAAAGTTTCAGAATATGTTTTCAACTAGCCTCAGACATGCAGTTGCCAATGCACAAAAGCATTTAGAAATATGGGAAGAGGCACTACAGTAGTTCTCTTTTATGTATTATATGTCTTTCTGAATAGGCCCGAACCGTCCAGCACCATATAATTAAAAGTGCAAAGAGCCACAGTAATTTCCATTTTTACTGATGGTGTATCAATGTGACTCGAATTTTATTCCCATTTTAGATGTTTCAGGGCGAAGTCAGAAAGGCAGGTAGAGGTAAATTAAAGACTACTAAATGAGTACTCCTTTACATACTCTTACATATCTTTGTGAATCGGCTCCTACATGTTTCGTTATAGTCGGTTTTTTCTGCTGCTTATGATTATTGTGATTTTTTTTATAGAAATATTTTTATTTTCATATCTATTGCAAACAGTACACCCAATCACTCGGTCGAAATACTACAATCTGTACATGAAAATTCTCAACACCCCCACCCCCTCCCACAATAGGTATTGTGAATTCTAACTCATGATTTTCTGTTTTAACATTGCTTCTTCAAATTTATTTCTTAAAGCCACTCCGTTTCCAAACAGTTTTAAGTGTTTCACCTGCGAAAACGTGCCGGACAATTATAACTGCAACCGATGGGCCGAAGACAAGTGGTGTCCTCAACGTAAGTGGTTGTCATTGGGAATTTTTTGTAAAAAGAACATGTCCTATATATGTCAGATTGCGCGCTATAAAATGGCAAATAACATGTCGTTTGCCCCGATTTTCAGGCCTTTATATTTCATAACAACATTATCAATCTAATGATGTATTGAGGTTGCAAGGATATAACTTTATTTTTCTTCTTTAAAAATAAGATTTTAGAAAAATTAACTCTTAGGAGGAAATAAATTAAGCATTTCTGCATCAACTGAGGGTTTATGATCTGATTTAGAACAAAAGTAGGACTAAGGATAAAATTCAATAAATTTCCTAATCTCACTTTTAAAATAACACTTAACCTGTGTAAATTCTTGCTCCCCGCTGCCACCCTGTGCTGGTCCTAAACTGGTGTAACTATAAATAAATATATAAGTGCAAGGGTCTAATGCTTTTCTTCTTAGTAGCATGCTGCAGGGGTGTCCAATGCCAGGGTAACCGAATACCAAGGTTTCCGAGTTTTGAGTCAATCTATTGCCTCTTTCTTCCACCACCCTACAATGACTGTCTCTTGATCTCACGCCGCATCTGACCCATGTGTGGTGTGAAGCAAAAGTATTGCATGAGCCTTCTCTTTTCACCACTATATATTTCCAATTTAGGCTTTTCTAAAAACACCCAACTAAGCATTATAGTTTGGGTCATTAGTGTGGAGGAGTCGCATCAGCGAGCCTTTAGGCTCCCATAATTAGCAAGTGATAGTAGTCAGCTGCAGGGAAAGTTGAACATAGTTTCTCACTCCCACCCTGGTCCACTCCCTACCAGTTTTTGTGAAAGAAAACACAGATGATGGGAAGCCTGGGAGGTGGTTTGAAGTGTGTCTCAAACTCCCCTTTTGGTGTTTCCATGAGGTGTCTTCTTTTATTTTTTTCTCCGTTAGGAGTGTTTGCAACTGGTTATATTTACCTATGTAGGTCTGAATTGATGTGCAGAAAGAGCCAGCTTGACAGAACCTAATTTTTTTTCTCTAAATTTTTGTTGGTTTTCCCCTATTACTTCTGGGGAAAATATTATCTAACAACAGGGGCACATCAGTTTCTACAGGGGTACCTTTGTTTGATATACATTACACATAGGAACAGAGTAAAGATTTTAACTCCGTAGTTTATGGAGTGGAACATTTTTATCCACCAACTCTTCCTGTTGGTGTGGGTATTTGTGTCAGAAAAGGTTAAACATCTATAGCCTGGTTGAAATTGTGTATTTTATTCCAGACTCCTTAGTTGCATGGGAAAAAATGATATGCTAGAGATCTTGTGCTATACAGCCCCATAGAGTCATGTTAACATTCTTCCACCCGCTATTAAACTTTACTGTAGGCCAGTGACATTATTTAGATGTGTCCTATTAAGGAGATGTCTTTGGTGTCATGGAAAGAGAAGATAAAAAGTACAGCTGTAATTCCTAGTAAATGAACTGGTCATTTGACCAATGGTAGATTGTAGTTGAGCCTCCTAATGTAGCCACTATATTAATGCAAAAAAAGAACCTTACAAACATTCTAAATTGCATTCTCAAGAGGGAAATATGTTTACAAAACAATTCCATAAAATTAAAGAACACCTCAAAAATGTACATTCATTTTGGAGGTCAGCATTGCTAAAGGCTGAAGTTGCATCTCACAGCTATGCCAAGCATAAATGTTTGGCGCCTCAAACCCACTTGCATGAAACCCAAAATATTCTTCCTAATCTGGAAAAACACTGACGTGCTCAGAGAGCAGCAGGAAGTGTAGGAAGCTTTTCAGCACCTAAAGAGGAAGTACCACCCTAGCCCTGAAGGCTTTATTGCCCTTCTGCCTCTTCCTTCTTGTACCCCCCTCTCATGCCACACAAACCAATGATGGACTTCAACCTACCCCAATTCCAATCACTGATGTGATCAGTGTAACCCCCAACTAGCAAAAAACCATGAAGGGTCAGGATTACCTGCATCACACAAGTGCCTCTAAAACCATCTTCCAGTGATGCAGTCCCCCCCAACAGTCGGTCCACTACAAGAGTGCCTTCTCCCATGTATTTTGGGGTGTGGGTCCGCTTCTTTTACCTTTGCTGTACATCTCATGTGCGAGAGGGAGTCTTATACCATTGCTGCCCATGTTGTATCTGCTCTATGTAGGTGAAAGAATCTTGCCCTTCTGCTATGCATGGGGTACCTGTTCTGAGTGTGAAAAGGTACAGCAGTGCTGCTGTCTGTACTGTAGCAAGGGGTGGTAGTTCTATCTGTGTGGGGTATAAAGCAGATTCTATCTACTACAACCCTAGATGTCACTGTTTTATAAGAGAGAGAGAGTGTGTTAGGGGTGGGTGGAACTCATGGAGTTTCACTCCGCGGGGTTACACGAAGTAACATAAAAACTCTGCGAGATTCCGTGGAGTTCAGCGAATGGGCAGGAATCAGTACTTCGCGCTGCTTGTGCTGATTTTTAGTGCTGGGAGCTTGTTCCGCGCTGCAAAATCAGTGTGAACTGCATCATGTGGCATGCCAGAGGGTGCTGCTTCTTTGCTGCTTATCGAGTAGATTTTCTACGCGACAGTCAGCTTTCTCACCGCGAATGGTTGCAACTGCCCGTGTTGATATAATCTCACCGGGTGACGTTCTAGCACTTGAAAATCATGCTAGAGGATGCAAATTCTTGTGTGTGTACGTGCATGTGTGTGTTAGCATGTGTGCCTGCGTGCGTGCATGTGTGTGTGTGAGACTGAAGCTTGCAGTGCTGCTGCCCATGCTGTACAGTGTGTGCAGGAATCTATAACTCCAGATTCCAGTGGCTGTGTAGTACGTCTTGAATGTGAATGCGAACTTTATATAATGAAGTATATTTCCTAGGATGTGCTTTTCTCTTCTTTATGCTATTATGGTATCCAGGCCACCCTGTGAAAGGCATGGTCCACTTAAAAATTTACAGGTGATGCTTTACTATGCATAATAAAAGTGTGTCCTGTAGCTATGCCTGTTTTAAGCAAGTAAGGGAAGCTTGCACTGCTGCTGCTTGAGCTGTTTCCTATTCAGTGTGTGAGGGAAGCTTGTACTGCGGATTCCTGTGCTGTACCTGTTTAGTGTGTTAGTGAATATTAAGAAGACATTTTCAATATACTCATTCCAAAGCTGGTTGGGCTGTCAAGCAGTACAGCAACATTTGACATGTAACATTGAACGTTCCTCGTGAACCAAATTGTGTTTTCCTCAGATAGCGCGAAAGAGTTTCTAGAACTATTTGGTGCGCTCATAGATGTTATCACTTCTGTGCTATAAGCATTTGAAAACATTGCTTTATCTTTGTCTAAGCACGCTTTTGCGTGAGAAGACCTGCACTGCGCACAAAACATGAATGTTTTTGTGATTTACTGCACAGATACTCACTATTGTTTGACGGTACATCGCTTTGCAAGTCATGGCCGGAGCAGATCTGTCACCAAAAAATGTGCCACGAAAGAGGAATGTCGCAGCGTGGGTTGTCACCACCACAGGGAATATGGCCACACGGTAAGCATCGTTGTGAATGTTGAAATCATGTAGTTACGTGGTTTGAACGGTAGATCTATGGCCTAGATGTTACCCGTTGTGAGCAGCTGCTCCACCCTGGTCATGAAAATAATCATATTGCATGAAATAAGGGTAAAACATTTTCCAGTGCATTCCCTCCTGAAGTTAGTAGGGTCCACAACTGCACTTTTCAGAGTCTTTGGACCACATCACATCAAGTGAACACTGAGAGCTCACATTTCTGACAGAGTTTATGGTACACTTTTGGGTTAACTGGTGTTTTAAGTAGAAGAGCTGCAGCCAATGGCCTAGCAATGGGGGAGCGGGGTGGTCCGCCCCGGCCGGCACGAATTTTGGGGGCGGCGACTCCCCGCTCTTACCGGTGCCTGTCACGGGGCAGCAAATGCAGGGACCACCAGCACCCTCCCCTGTTCTTACATGCGGCCGCCGGCGGTGGCCAAAGGTCTAGCTACGCCACTGGCTGCAGCAGTGTTATTTCGCCATCTTAGTGGTAAATGGTTGCTTATCACGGGAACTGTAAAAGCATTTGATGCTTTTGGCTGGAAATGTAGCAGTATTTGTTGACATACCTAAAGTACACAACAGAACGTAACACAATAACATGCACAAAGCAATATAACACAATTAAAACATAACAGGGCGCATCACAACAAGACAATCGAAAGAGGACGCAACACAACAACCACAGTACAACACAACATAATGACATTGCAATAATGCAGCACAAAAATACAACTGCACAATAAACAACAGAACACTATCACCACAGCAACAAAATGTAACACAACAAATATGCACAGTGTTTATGCCACTTATTACCACCTAGAGACTCTTGTTTTTTTAATACGGTAATTAAAGGTTCTTGCACGGAGCACTGCCTTAACCACCAACGTCATGAAATAGCGCCAATCAAAAATGCTTTGTATCTGTTCGTGCGGGCCTGATATAAATAAGGCCCTTTTCAGATCTTTTGTGTCACCGAGTGTCCCGGAATGGAAAGGCAGTTCATTTTGTATCAATTTACATCACTCTGCCAGGTTACATTTGCTGTCTGCGGGAACATGTTGAATTTCTGTACATGTATAAAGAATTCAAACCCTGAGTCTTCTTGGAGCGGGCCGCGTGCAACCAAGTAGTCCTGATCAATGTTTTAAACCTTTCAATCCATGCAAACTTGTAGCAATTTGAGGCCCAGTTCAGGGAAATTGAGCGGACTGAACCAAATTATCACGTTGTGGGTGCGATATTACCAATAATCAAATGTATGCCCTTGGTGCAAGGTAATCAGGCATCAGGTCGATGGTAAAATGATAAAGTTCCACAGTATTTGGTTTGTTCCAGTGCAAACATTTATACTCTGGTTGCTGGGACAGGCGGACGGTTTACGTCTTTCTTCTGGGTGGGTGGCACCGAGGGGAAGCGGGACAACGGCCTCTGCTGGGTGAGGTGACCTGAGCTGTGGTATTTCCCGGAGCTCCCCGTGATTGCGATCTCTCTCTGCTCGAGAGGAGAGGCCTGCGGGCAGGACACGAGTGGCATTCGCGAAGTGATGAGATTGTTTGGGCTGCGTGTGGGATCTGGGGAAGAGGGGAACAGGATGCTTCTGGCTTAAAAAATTGCAGTTCATCTGTGGTATTTTTCTGTCCAAAGATACATCTATGATAGCCACGTTCCAACGTATTGTACATCTGTCAGGTAGCTCTAAATGTTTCTGCGGGTGGCAACTAAAAAAAATAAAATAAAAGCCTACTCACTACTTTATCGGTATTTATGTTTATTATGAGGTAGCAATAAGTATTATAGCGCTTTGCAAATAATTAAACGGTGTGCTATACAAGTATTTCACAAAACCGTATAACGGCAAAGAACTGTTTAAAAAAGGGCAATGCTTTCCCATAGACCATAAGCATTTACGGCATCGTCCGAATGACTGACTAGAATGAAGTGAGAGGCACCTACTGAATGTTTTGGCCACACAGAAAAGTTTTCTTGAGCAGCCCAAAAAATAGTCTTCCTTTATGTAGAAGAGGCACATTTGTTTTGTTTTCCATATCTATGCTTGAAGTGTACTTACCTCTGTTGTTTCTTATTGGAGGGAGTATATATGAGAGAAAATACTAACTGACGGACGTAGTAAGAGTGTATCAAAACTCTGACAAGTTCCACGACTACGTAGAAGTCCACATTTCTTTATAAAGTCGCACAACTCATATGTAACTTGCAAAGTCCATTTGAAGTGCGGTAGGCTGCACTTTTCCTTCCAATACAGAAACTGGTTGAATAATGCTCCTTTGCCTCACTAAATGCACATGGCTTTACTTGCATGCATCTGACCTCTTTTGTAACCTCCCATCTGTTATGAGGAAAGACTTTTATGACATCAGCAAAAATGACTGCATATCCTACTATGTGCAGTGGGAAGAGCTGTGGCGCCACGGCCAGGGCGACTGACGCTGGAATCTGGGGCTCACGGTTCGATCACCGGCGGCAGGTCAGCCCAGCACCATGTGACTCTGGGCAATAGCTTGCTTAATCTTCCCCATGGCTCCCAGCGCCGGGATGCCTTCGGGTAGCTGTTCGTGCTTTACAAATACTGGATTTATTCATTTTTATTTAGTACCTTCAGCTATACCTACTGTTGGGATGGAAAAGTCCCCTACATGGTGATGGAAGTACACCCCTGCCCTGAGGGCCCCAGTGCAGCGATATCTGGATCCTTGCTACCGATTTTTTTCATCATGGCCGAACACGGGTCTTAAGTGTGTGTGCCAGGACATAGGCTTGTCTCACGGATTGAAGTCTTGCTTGACGGGGAGGGGTGCACAAAGCGTTACCCTGGTAGTGGTAAATGGCTACTACCCTTACTAGGAGTTACGTAGCATGAGCACCGTGGTGGCAGCATATCGTTTTGTACTAGTGATCAGTGGAGTGAAGAGGCATTTTTACCTGTGTCACTAGAGTGAGCCCTAACGTCTCACTCAAGTAAAATTCAGATGCTGTATATCTACCACTCTCTTGGCCTACATTATGTTAATATGTAGCACTGTGGAGCATATGTGTGATTGTGTGTGCTTGCTTTAATATGTGTGTGCTGGTGGGTGGAACAGCACATGCATGCTTGTGGGTTCCATTTTGGAAGGCCAGGGTCTTGGAAGGCCAGGGTCTTGGAAGGGCATGCAGAGGAGGCATCCAAGATCTGGGTGGGACACACACACTGGAGGAAGGGAGAGCAAGATCTCTTGTGCACTTCCAAAGTGTTCTGTGATTCTGAAAAGTACACCGGTCAGTGGGCCTGGGCACATCTCAGGTCTTTGTAACCTTTTGAAAGGCATATATCAGTAAGGCTAACATTTCATGTGTGATCCTCTAGTCCCTCACATGACCTGCTGTGAGGCTATTTAGTTTGGAGTTGCTCCTGCTGTGACAGACTGCTTTCCTGGACAAAGGAAAGGACAGAGTAGGCAAGTCAAAGTGGGAAACCCCACAACATGAATGTTAGAAATGGGGGTCTCTAGTTGGCAATGGCTGGCCACTGTCCAAGTAGGGACCCTTCTTCCTAAGTCAGAGTGAGAGGGCTACCCTCTTTAATACCCCTGCTCAACCCTGTGGTAACGTAGCACGAGCAGGTAGGCTTATCTCAGAGGCAGGGTGTGAAGCATTTATGATCATACACAGTAACACAGTGAGGAACACTACAAAGGGACACCACACAAGTAGTTATTATAAAAAATAAGTATCTTTATATAAAGGCAGATTTATCACAAGACCAATAACTGTAAAAGCCACAATACTGTCAAAAATAGGATAGCTGTTGAAAGGTTGTCAAAAATAGTTCAAAGGTTGCAAAAATAAGGTTCAAGTTCAAAGCAGTGGTCTCTGCGACCCTTTCTTTCAGAAAGTACCTGGGTTTAGTAGCAAAACCAACAAAGTGTCGCAAATAAGCTGTAGCGATGATTCTCGGCACACGAGGCCGGCGATGCGTTGAAATCCTTGCCGCAAGGGAGGATGATGCGCCGATCTGCGGGATGCGTGCGGAGACGATGCGACAAACTTCTGCACGCTGGACCGCCGATGCGATGACTTTCTTGCCGCGTGGGAGAAGTCGATGCGGTGATCCTGTTGCGCTGTGCGATCGTGTTGCGATGCGAAGACAAGACGCTCCGCGAGGGAGCGACGAAATTCGGTGCGATGCGATCAAAGTGGCGAACGCACGGCGTCCGCACTGCGATGTCTCGAAGCGATGATTTCTTTAAGGGTTGCGAGTGCGCGGCGACAGCAGCGCGATGATCTTTCCAGCGCGTCCCGGCTGCAGCGGCTCGCAAAGGGGCGACAGCGATGGTTTCGGGTTGCGGGCCCTCGGCGGCAGTAGCGCGATGATTTTCCCAGCGCTCTCGACTGCAGCGGCCCGCAAAGATGCGTTAGCGTCGATTTCTTACCCTCTTCTCTCTGATGCAAACTAGAGGCCCTGGAACTCACAGGAGCCTCCTCAGCAGATAGCACTCCTCGCAGGGAGGAAGCAGGAGGTTGGTGGTGGAGTCTGTTGTGCCTGAGACTCCAGCAGGAGGCTAGCTCTTTTCCTAGCCCTTGGGTGATTGCTGTACAAAAATAAAAGTTCTCTCAAGAGTTCCTTTTCCTCTTCTTCAAGGTCCAGTGGTCACTGCTGCAGGCCAGTGCAAGAAACAACACACAGCACAGGGACAGTCACTTCCTGCAGATTCCTCCAGTGGCACGGACAGAGTTTCCTCTCCAGATCCAAAAGCAATACAAAAGTAGGGGGTTTGAGCACAGATATTTATACCCCAAAACCTTTGATCCTTGAAGCTACCAGTCCCTGAACCTAGCCAGAACCAGTTCTGCTCAGGCCTGGAGCACTTTGTTTACCAGGCTGCATCCTTCCTTTCAGAAAGAGGGGGTCTGCTAGCAGACACACAGTGGGAGGTGGAGCCAGCATTCACCTTGCCAGGCACAGCCCTATTCAGATCAAAGAGCCACCCCTCCCCACACTCTAAATGCAGATCTCTCTATTCCACCCAGGTCTGACTCAGCCTGTCCTGCCCCTCTAAAACCAGACAGCCAATACACATAACGGCAGAGCACACTGGAAGGCTTAGGCAAGAAAATACCTACTTTCTAAAAGTGGTATTTTCAAACACAGAATATAAAAATAAACTTTACTAAAAGGTGTATTTTAATATTCTGAGCTCAGGCATACTAAATTCGTTTTTCTACCATGTTCCTGGGGTCAGTTAGGACTATCGCATGTAATAGTCAAGCTGCCCATACTAGCCTATGAGGAACAGGTAGCCTTACAGTAGTGAAAAACGAAATGGTGCATAATTCACTACCAGGACATGCTACACACACCAAGGCATGTCCTGCCTTACACATACAAGGCACCCTACCATAGGGGTGACTTACAGGATGCTAAGGGAAGGTTCAGGGGCTGGGAAGTGAGTGCACTTCACAGCCAAGATGGCAGTTCTGGACTGCACACAGACACTGCAGTGGCAGGTCTGAGACACACTTTACAAGCTGCTTCTGTGGGTGGCACACATCAGTGCTGCAGGCCCACCAGCAGCATTTGGTTTACCAGCCCTGGGCACACATAGGCCACACTACTAGGGACTAACAGGTAAACCAAATAAGCCAATCAGGGGTATACCAATTCACATAGACATATTTACACAGGGAGCATTCGCGCTGTGACACTGAATGGCAGTGGCACAGCGCCCAGAGCATCTAACACCAGTAAAACAGAGGAGACAACAGCGAAAAATGGAAGGGAGACCCACGCCAATGGTGCCAGGTCTAACACACGTCCCCTCCAGCTGAAATGTGGGGAGAACTACCCATCCCCTTGGAAGTTCTCATCTCTAAGGCGGAAAAATCTGGACAGACCATCAGCATTGGCGTGTTCTGTACCAGGGCGGTGTTCCACCGTGAAGTCCATACCCTGTAGGGAAATGGACCACCTCAACAACTTGGGATTCTCACCCCTCATCTGCATCAGCCATCTGAGGGGCCTGTGGTCTGTCTGAACCCGGAAGTGAGTCCCAAACAGGTATGGTCTCAGCTTCTTCAGTGCCCAGACCACAGCAAATGCCTCACGCTCAATTGCACTCCACCTCTGTTCCCGTGGAAGTAACCTCCTATTGATGAAGGCTACAGGTTGGTCTAGTCCCTCCTCATTTATCTGTGACAGAACGGCCCCCACCCCATGCTCTGAAGCGTCTGTCTGGACAACAAATTCTTTAGCAAAATTGGGCGCCTGGAGTACGGGTACTGTACACATAGCAGTTTTGAGGGCATCAAAGGCTTTCTGACAGGTGTCAGTCCAGTTCACAATCTTTGGCCGCTTCTTGGAAGTCAGCTCAGTCAAGGGTGCAACAATGTTGCCATACCCCTTGACAAACCTCCTGTAATAACCCGTGAGTCCTAAGAAGTCCCTCACCTGGGTCTGGGTCCTTGGGGGCTCCCAAGCCAGGATGGTTTCAATCTTGGGCTGCAGGGGCGCCACCTGGCCGCTCCCCACCTGGGGTCCCAAGTACACCACAGAACCCTGCCCAAACTGGCACTTACTGGCCTTGATTGTGAGGCCTGCTCTGCGCAGCGCCATCAACACTTCCCAGAGGTGGCGCAAGTGGTCCTCCCAAGAGGAACTAAACACTGCAATGTCATCCAGGTAGGCGGCACTGAAAGCCTCCAGCCCAACCAACACCTGGTTGACCAATCTCTGGAAAGTGGCAGGGGCATTCTTCATCCCAAAGGGCATCACACGGAACTGGTAGTGCCCATCTGGTGTGGAGAATGCTGACCTCTCCTTTGCCCCATCAGTTAAGGCGATCTGCCAGTACCCAGACATCAGATCAAACGTGCTGAGGTACCGGGCAGCCCCTAACCGGTCTATGAGCTCATCAGCTCTGGGGATGGGGTGCGTGTCGGTCTTGGTGACCGAATTGAGACCTCGGTAGTCCACACAGAACCTAAGTTCAGGAGTGGCACCAGGCGTCGCAGCTTTTGGTACCAAGACCACGGGGCTGGACCAGGGGCTGCTAGAGGACTCAACCACCCCTAGGGCGAACATTTTGGAGACCTCCTCCTTAATGCAAGCCCTGACCCTGTCAGTTACCCTGTAAGCCTTGTGCTTGACAGGAGAACTGTCCCCGGTATCCACCTCATGGACGCACCAATCAGTGACACCAGGTACCAGGGAGAACAAATCAGAAAATTGCCCCAACAGGTGGTGACAATCTCTCTGCTGCTCAGGGGTCAGTGTGGTGGAGAGGATCACACCCTCCACTGACCCATCCTTCTCTTCTGCACACAGGAGGTCAGGGAGAGGCTCACTCTCCTCCTCAACCCCATCATCTGTGGCAAGAAGCATGCCCACTTCAGACCTCTCAAAGTGGGGCTTTAGGCGGTTCACATGCAGGACCCGCAAGGGGTTCCTGGGAGACTGAAAGTCCACCAAGTAGGTAACTGGACTTTTGCGCTCCACCACCTCAAAGGGACCGGTCCACTTATCTTGGAGCGCACAAGGCTCCACTGGGGCCAGTACCCAAACCTTCTGACCAGGTTGAAATTCGACCAGAGTGGCATTCTGGTCGTGCCAACGTTTCATTTCTTCTTGGCTGGCTTCCAGATTTGCCTCAGCAATTTTTCTGAAACGCCGAGTCTGGTTCCTGAAGGCCAACATGTAGCTAAATACATCTTGGGGAGGTTTCCTGGGAGATTGTTCCCAGCCTTCCTTGACCAGACTCAGAGGTCCTCTAACCGGGTGGCCATAGAGGAGTTCAAAGGGACTGAACCCTAAGGACTTCTGTGGCACCTCACGGTAGGCAAACTACAGGCATGGCAAGAGGACGTCCCACTTACGCCTCAGGGGCTCTTCTAGGCCCATGATCATGCCTCTTCAAGGTCCGGTTGAACCTTTCAACCAGACCATTACCTTGGGGGTGGTAAGGAGTGGTGAACTTATACGTTACCCCACACTCCTTCCACAGAGACTTCATGTACTGGGAGATGAAGTTGGTCCCCCTGTCAGACACCACCTCTCTGGGGAATCCCACACGGGAGAAAATCCCCATCAGTGCACGTCCCACCACGGGGGCCGTCACTGTCCTGAGCGGGATGGCTTCAGGGAACCGGGTGGCATGGTCCACCAAGACCAGGATGAACCTGTTGCCCATGGCTGTCTTGGGGTCCAGAGGCCCCACAATGTCAATGCCCACTCGCTCGAATGGGGTACTCACAACTGGAAAGGGCTGGAGTGGGGCCTTGATCTTCCCCCACTCTTCCCACTTGCCTGGCAAGTCTCACAGGTCCTGCAATGAGAGTCTGAACTCTTGTGCATCTGGGGCCAATAAAAGTGGGCGGCCAGCCTCTCAAAGGTCTTGGTCTGCCCCAGATGTCCTGCCAATGGAATGTCATGAGCTAACCCCAGTAGGAAGGTTCTGAAGCACTCGGGTACCACCAGCACACGGGCTGACCCTGGCTCAGCAACCTTAGGCTCACTATACAGGAGACTGTTCTCCCAATAAATCAGATGTGAACCAGACATGTCACCTTCTGCCTGGGCTGCAGCCTGTCGCCGCATACCCTCAAGAGAGGGGCAAACTCTCTGCTGCTCACAAAATTCCTCCCTGGTGGGTCCCCCTTCCTGCTGCCAATGGGTCAGCTCAGGCAGGTCCCCCAGTTCGGTGATCTGCTCCCCGGTAGGCTCCAGGGCATCCCCCTCAGGGTCTGCTCCTTCCTGGGCCGTGGGAACCAAGGGGGCCGGCTTCCCGCGCCCCTGCCCCTTCTCTCTAAGGCAGGGATCTGGGCCCTACTCTCAGGCTCCAGATCCTTTTCAACACCCTCCTTGGCTGCCATGGACCGAGTGGTAGCACACGCCCACTCAGGCAGACCCAACATTTCTAAGTGAGCCTTCCTCTCCACCGTAACCCACGGGGAGTCCTCTAAATCATTGCCCAGCAGACAGTCTACAGGCATGGCGGGCCTCACAGCTACCTGAAGAGTTTCTGAGACCCCCCCCCACCCAAAGGGAACCTGAGCCACCTCACATTGGCTCTCTGAGTTGTCTGCGGACACTACTGGGTAGAATGCATGGGGGACAACCTGCTCTTTGGACACCAACCGGGAGCTGACAGCAGTTACACTGGCCCCTGTGTCTCTTAGAGCCTCCACCCTATGGCCATTGATGGTCACCCACTGCCTGTATTTTTTAGTGTTAGCAGGCAGTGCAGGCTTGGGGACCATCTCAAAGTCCCCTAATGAGACAAGGGTCAATTCTACGGGATCCCACCCCTCTTGAGGCACCCATCTCCTCCTCTCCCAGGGCTACACTAGCAATCTGGCGGGGTGGTGCACGGGGGGATGCACTGGCCCCCCTTTGGGGGCACTGGGGATCAAAATATCTGTGGCCCACTTGACCACAGTTGTAACACGTGGGGGCCCCTGGGAACAGGCCTACCTGTTGGGGGCCCGGTCCTCCTTTCTTGGGGGGCTGGGACACCACTGCTTGGTTCCCTGGGGGATTACTTTGGGGCCCTCGGTGGAACTCCCTCTGTTGACCCTTGTCCCCCCACTCCTCTGCTGGGGACCCTGCCCACCTTTGGCGACATCTCCCACTGGACCCTTGCGGACCCGGGTGCTCACCCAGCGGTCCGCCTCCTCAGCAAGCTTTCTAGGGTTAGTCAGCTTGCAATCAATTAGGTGCTGGCGTAGCTCAGGAAAACAATTACTAGATAAATGCTCCCATGCAATCAAATCATAAAACTGTGCAAAAGTTTCTACTTTGCTACCTTTTACCCAGCGTTCCATGGCTCTGCAAAAAAGGACACATATTCAACCCACGTGGTACCCTCTAGCTTCTTACAGACCCTAAACCTCTGTCTATACATCTCAGGGGTCAAACCATAGCGGGTCATCAACGCTTCCTTCATGTGGGCATAAACCATCCTACTTTCTGGGGGCAGGTCCAACAAGGTATCCCTCCCCTCACTCACAAAGCGTCCCCACAACCCTGCTCCCCAATCCTTCTCAGGGACCCGGTGGGACACCATGGCTAATTCATAAGCGGCAAACCATTGCCCAATATCTTCACTTTTGTGGAAATCTTTAATAACCTCCTTGGGTATATACACCCTACTCTCAGGGTGCACTACAGGTACGCTGCCACCAGAGGGGGAGATTTCCATGCTCTTAGCTTTAATCTCCAACTCCCTCAATACTCTCTCATGCTCAAGCTTCATCCTCTCTAATTTCTAACTTCTTGTTCTCTAGGTCCCGGTGACCATCCATTTTAAGCTTAGCCATCTCCATATTATGCCGCCTATCTCTCTCCCTGTCCTCCAGCTCTTCTGGGGACAGACCCTTAGCGGACACACTAGAGCCCGGGTTGGAAAGGGCTGGATCTCCTACTAAGTCTACTACATCGCCCTGCTGCTCTCCTCCCTCCACAAGCTCTCCTAGATCCTTAGGGGCATCCCTGGCTTCTAGCCAGGCCTTCAGCGCCTTGTAATACTCCTCCCTTCTAGTGAGACCTGTGATAGGGACTGTGAATTGCTTGCAAAAATATTTGAGCTGCTTGGCATTGTAGGTTTCTATTTTCTCTTCTTCCCAGGAGAGATCTTCTGAGGCATTGGATCTGGGCTTGCCCATTGTAGAAATAACTGGCAATATCAATAAAGGACAGAAGAAAACTTCTCAAAAATGTAAGCGGGTGAAAAATCACCGGCAATATCAATCACAATATAGGATCCTAAAACTCTCAGAAATGTGCGTGGGTGAAAAATCACCAGCAATATCAATCACAATAGGGGATCAAAAACTTTCAATAAATGGGCGCGGTGAAAAATCACCGGCAATATCAATCACAATATAGGATCCCAAAAACTCTCAGAAATGTGCGTGGGTGAAAAATCACCAGCAATATCAATCACAATAGGGGATCAAAAAACTTTCAATAAATGGGCGCGGGTGAAAAATCACCGGCAATATCAATCACAATATAGGATCCCAAAAACTCTCAGAAAATGTGCGCGGGTGAAAAATCACCGGCAATATCAATCACAATATAGGAGCAAAAAAATTCTCAAAAAAATGTATGCGGTACGTTATGGTCTGCACTCACTAGTAGTGTACACTATAATTACTGTATGCGATCATAAATGCAAGTCCAGATCCTCACCGCTGACCACCAATGTTAGAAATGGGGGTCTCTAGTTGGCAATGGCTGGCCACTGTCCAAGTAGGGACCCTTCTTCCTAAGTCAGAGTGAGAGGGCTACCCTCTTTAATACCCCTGCTCAACCCTGTGGTAACGTAGCACGAGCAGGTAGGCTTATCTCAGAGGCAGGGTGTGAAGCATTTATGATCATACACAGTAACACAGTGAGGAACACTACAAAGGGACACCACACAAGTAGTTATTATAAAAAATAAGTATCTTTATATAAAGGCAGATTTATCACAAGACCAATAACTGTAAAAGCCACAATACTGTCAAAAATAGGATAGCTGTTGAAAGGTTGTCAAAAATAGTTCAAAGGTTGCAAAAATAAGGTTCAAGTTCAAAGCAGTGGTCTCTGCGACCCTTTCTTTCAGAAAGTACCTGGGTTTAGTAGCAAAACCAACAAAGTGTCGCAAATAAGCTGTAGCGATGATTCTCGGCACGCGAGGCCGGCGATGCGTTGAAATCCTTGCCGCAAGGGAGGATGATGCGCCGATCTGCGGGATGCGTGCGGAGACGATGCGACAAACTTCTGCACGCTGGACCGCCGATGCGATGACTTTCTTGCCACGTGGGAGAAGTCGATGCGGTGATCCTGTTGCGCTGTGCGATCGTGTTGCGATGCGAAGACAAGACGCTCCGCAAGGGAGCGACGAAATTCGGTGCGATGCGATCAAAGTGGCGAACGCATGGCGTCCGCACTGCGATGTCTCGAAGCGATGATTTCTTTAAGGGTTGCGAGTGCGCGGCGACAGCAGCGCGATGATCTTTCCAGCGCGTCCCGGCTGAAGCAGCTCGCAAAGGGGCGACAGCGATGGTTTCGGGTTGCGGGCTCTCGGCGGCAGTAGCGCGATGATTTTCCCAGCGCTCTCGACTGCAGCGGCCCGCAAAGATGCGTTAGCGTCGATTTCTTACCCTCTTCTCTCTGATGCAAACTAGAGGCCCTGGAACTCACAGGAGCCTCCTCAGCAGATAGCAGTCCTCGCAGGGAGGAAGCAGGAGGTTGGTGGTGGAGTCTGTTGTGCCTGAGACTCCAGCAGGAGGCTAGCTCTTTTCCTAGCCCTTGGGTGATTGCTGTACAAAAATAAAAGTTCTCTCAAGAGTTCCTTATCCTCTTCTTCAAGGTCCAGTGGTCACTGCTGCAGGCCAGTGCAAGAAACAACACACAGCACAGGGACAGTCACTTCCTGCAGATTCCTCCAGTGGCACGGACAGAGTTTCTTCTCCAGATCCAAAAGCAATACAAAAGTAGGGGGTTTGAGCACAGATATTTATACCCCAAAAACCTTTGATCCTTGAAGCTACCAGTCCCTGAACCTAGCCAGAACCAGTTCTGCTCAGGCCTGGAGCACTTTGTTTACCAGGCTGCATCCTTCCTTTCAGAAAGAGGGGTCTGCTAGCAGACACACAGTGGGAGGTGGAGCCAGCATTCACCTTGCCAGGCACAGCCCTATTCAGATCAAAGAGCCACCCCTCCCCACACTCTAAATGCAGATCTCTCTATTCCACCCAGGTCTGACTCAGCCTGTCCTGCCCTCTAAAACCAGACAGCCAATACACATAATGGCAGAGCACACTGGAAGGCTTAGGCAAGAAAATACCTACTTTCTAAAAGTGGTATTTCAAACACAGAATATAAAATAAACTTTACTAAAAGGTGTATTTTAATATTCTGAGCTCAGGCATACTAAATTCGTTTTTCTACCATGTTCCTGGGGTCAGTTAGGACTATCGCATGTAATAGTCAAGCTGCCCATTCTAGCCTATGAGGAACAGGTAGCCTTACAGTAGTGAAAAACGAAATGGTGCATAATTCACTACCAGGACATGCTACACACACCAAGGCATGTCCTGCCTTACACATACAAGGCACCCTACCATAGGGGTGACTTACAGGATGCTAAGGGAAGGTTCAGGGGCTGGGAAGTGAGTGCACTTCACAGCCAAGATGGCAGTTCTGGACTGCACACAGACACTGCAGTGGCAGGTCTGAGACACACTTTACAAGCTGCTTCTGTGGGTGGCACACATCAGTGCTGCAGGCCCACCAGCAGCATTTGGTTTACCAGCCCTGGGCACACATAGGCCACACTACTAGGGGCTAACAGGTAAACCAAATAAGCCAATCAGGGGTATACCAATTCACATAGACATATTTACACAGGGAGCATTCGCGCTGTGACACTGAATGGCAGTGGCACAGCGCCCAGAGCATCTAACACCAGTAAAACAGAGGAGACAACAGCGAAAAATGGAAGGGAGACCCACGCCAATGGTGCCAGGTCTAACAATGAACTTCAAAGGCTAAGACACTAAACTATTTCTGTGTCTGGGAACTGATTATAACAAGCATTTGCAATGCAATAGTTCTTGCATTTGTTAAAGTTAGAGCTGTTGGCATTGAAAATAACAATGTTTTTTACTTTTGTTTTTTTATTTGCAGTGGAGTTATTATATTTGCATAGCACTATTGCCAATGGTATTAAAAGTAAAAGTAAAAACATTGTCATTTTCAACGCCAACAGCTTCTAACTTTAACAAATGCGAGACCTATTGCATTGGAAATGCAATCGGTCTCGCATTTGTTGGAGTTGGAGTTATTGGCATTATAAATGCCATTTTTTTTTTACCTAGCCATGTTGCAGGGTGCAGTACTATATGTGGCCAAAAGAGATCCCAGGGAACCTCTTTTGGCCACATATAGTACTGCACCCTGCAAAGTTGGAGTTATTGGCATTATAAATGCCAATGTGTTTTACCTAGCCATGTTGCAGGGTGATGGTACTGCACTCTGAAGAAGATATGGTAAATCCACCCTACTTATAGTGCATTGAATGCAAGTCGGTACCAAGAGTACATTCAAATAGCTCTGTCCATATATACAATTAGTAGCTTTGAAATGTGACAAAATAAGTATTATATTCATTCCGGATTAGGTTGTACTCTGTGTGGAGCTGATTAAGGGAAATTTATAGGTCTCATATAAATTTGAGATGTGCTAGTGAGCAAAGTAACCGCTGCCAGCCTTGCTTAGGACCAAGTGTGTGTCCTGCCTGAAGCCCTTTAAGAAAATAGTGCTCTGAAGCTGTAATTAAAACCTAGGGAGTAACAACACATGTAACAGGGGATGTCATCATGGGAGGCTACAAGAAGAGGCAAGGCAGTTCTAAGGAGGGATTACTAAGTCTATCGACCAATGAAAAGCCACAGTTTACAAAGGACAGGGGCAGGAGCCAATTAAAAAGATGGGTGCAAAGTGGGCAGAGCTTTATGCTCATATCCTGAATGCAGCATGTCTCTAAGAGACAGCGCAAGCGCTGCCTAGGCAAGACCTAAAAAGGGGAGCTTGTGCCTCCCAAAATTGTTGATTTGTAGCTGTATATCAGCATAGAAAAGCTCAGAACAACTTCTGCCTGCCTTGACCAGGACTGGGGACCCATGTCTGCTACTCTCCCTGCTGGATGTGGGGACATCACCCAGGAGAATCAAGACCACAAGTCCTGGATTGTGGTGCACTTTCATCTACCTATCTGTGGAGACCAAAAGACCCTGTGAGGAGGATGAGGGTGCCTGTATGGAGTGAGGTCTGGTGGGGAACCTGTTGAATGGATCCCTGAAGTGGAGTGTGAAATTCCGGTCTGTGTCAGGACCACTGGGCCAATCAGGCCATTTGCCTGTGTACCTTTATTCTCGGCCCCATATGCCAGGTGGGGGTCACAGTGAAGAATAACGTCTGTCACCCTAGGGCAGCTTTGTGACTGAAGAGGGCCACTGCCCTGTGCAGTTTTGTGACCTGAAGGGTCCGTCGCCCTGTGTGCTATCTTTACGACCCCTGTGAGGAAATCCCTTTATTATATGGTGCGGTTTTGCAACCTCACTGTGTAATAAAGTCACAATTCCATATCATGTCCAGTCCGGTTCACTTGTAAAACCTTACCTCAGTCCTGGGTAGCGGTGGCTAAGAGAAGTCAGGCTTTTCCTAAGGAACAAGTGTAAAGCATTTAGAAGTACCAAAACAGTTGAATAAGTAGAAAAAGCAACACAAAAAAATCTGACACCAATTTATAAATATAGGATGTATTTTTATCTTTATATAGACACCTCAATGACAAAAATCAACTGGAGGGTTCCAGAGATGAGAATTTTTAAAGAAACAATAAATCATAGCTTTTCACTTAGCACAATAAATCATTGTAGTCTACTGTAACTCGCGGTTTAGGGTTAGCCACAACATGTAACTTGAAAACGGCTATAAGGGCACGTTGTGGTGACCAACCCCAGCAAGGAGCCAGTCACAGGAACTAATAAGGTCCAACAGAACAGTTACCTTGCAGGCAAAGCGGGGATGCTGAGGATGCTGAGCCTGTGTTTAGGGTCTTCATGTGGCCACCCGTCAGTCCATGAACATGATAGGGCGAGTTTGGCCTCAGAGATCAATGTCCAACAAAGTACAACAAAGATCTATTGGTTTCCGGTTACAGCAAAACCAGCAGTTTCCTTTAACTTGAAGTAACTTCCATGCTGGGCAACAAACTGCACTCTGATGACTCTCCCTGGTCCAGCAGACCTGGGTGCAACCTTTGAGGTTTGGCAATCAGTCTCCTGGGCTGCACTTCAGCTGTCAGCGGCAGTCAGGTGTTCTTGTCTACTAACTCACCAAGGAAGGTTTCTTCAGCTTTTATGGCCCTGTGGCTGAAATAGAGAGTCAGCCAGATGACTCCTGGATTCACCATCTCTGTTTGGGGTCTCTTTGCTGCATCAGATGCAGCATATGCAGTCCAGTCTTTGGTGCAGCCTCTCTTTGCTGGGTCCAGGGAGCAGCAGGGCAGTCCTTCTTTGGTCCTCTCTCCAGTATAGATCTGATCTGAGGTCTGAGTGCCAGAGGTGTCATTTTTGTGCCCACCTCTTGCCTTTGGAGGATGCAGCAACTACTAGCCAATAGGCTGTTAGGTCAACTCCTGTCTAGTGATGCCTCCCTTTAAAGCATGGCATCTAACGAGCCCAGTATGCACCATTCTGCATTCTGCCCACTCTCAACATGGCAGAACACTTCTCTTGGTATGTGGAATTCCCTAGACAATCCAAGAGGGATGGCTACCTGGGGGACTACATGCCCACGGAAAAAACAGTTTGGCAATGGCTGTTTCCTCCCTGTCGGAGATGCCAGCTTGTCTGCTTAAACAAAAGAACGGCACTTCTTGTTTGTGACCACCATTTGCCATACAAAGGTGGCTTGCACTTGGGAGCTCGCCTTTTGGTCTTGCGCCCTGTTTTGTCATTCTGACAGGAGGCGGTCACACTGCTTCCAACAGTAGGCCCTTTGTGTTCCTTCCAGAGAGTCACTCACACCTCCCCCCGTCCCTCCCAGAGGGCAGAAGTCTGTCTTGAGTACAGCAGCTTGTGTGCAACCATAAACATTCATTGGAAAATGTTGGGCAACAAAGTAGCAAGTGTTTAAAGTTGGCATTTGCAAACAAATTGCATTAAATTAGACTTGAGCATCAAGTTGGGTTAAATGCAATAATTTGTTTAATACCTTGAAATATCATTTGTAGTAGTCACATTTAGAAGTTAGCACTACTCTGTACTCACCAATAGGCCTATTAGCCTTTCCAGAGAATGTGGGGTTTTCACTGCCAAGGACATGAAAAAAGTTAATGAATGCACATCCATATTTTTAATATAATGCACCTCACCATTAGGGCTCAGTAGGCCTGCCTTACAGGTTTCTTACAAACATTAAAAAAGGTTTGTTCTTGCTATTTGTTAGAAATGGGGTCTCTAGTTGGTAATGGTTTGTACAAGTAGGGAACCTCACTCTAGTTAGGATAAGGGAGTCACACAGCTAAGGTAACCCCTGTCACCCCTTTGGTAGCTTGGCACGAGCAGTCAGGCTTATCTCAGAGGACACACACACACACACACACGCACGCGCACACACACACACACACACACACACACACACACACACACATACACACACACACACACACAGTGAAAGCACCACAAAAGTACTCCACACCAGTTTAGAAAAATAGCCAGTAAGACAAGGCCAAAACAACAAAGTTTTAAAATACACAAATCAAGATATCGCTTTTGAAAAGATCACATAAAATTATAGCTCTTAGAAAACAATAGCTCCAACTGTGGCTATCTCGACATCGTGATTGGTACTAATCCAACAGTTTGGTGCTTACCACAAGGGAGTGCAGGCCAGCTGCGGAGCCACACTGACCCTGGGTTACAGTACCTTGGAAGATGATGAAAAACAAAGCCATTGCACTGCATCAGGGAGGAGAGGCGTGGCTGAAGCTGGTGCGACGTCGGTTCCTTACTCCCAAAGGCGAGGTGAGGCATCAGTTCCTTACAGATAGACAGGGAAGGTGATGCGTTGGTTCCTTACTGTTGCAGTGGAGGTGATGCTGCGTTGGAGGCGATGTGTCAGTTCCTTATGATGGTGCGGTTTCGATGAGTTTGGGGGGCTCACGTGCGTCAGCAATCGACTCTGCAGTGTCACGGTTGAAGCACTGGCAACAGCAGGCATTGGACTGCGTTATAAGTTGAGGCATGCGTCGTGCTCCTCACAAGCAGTGCCCTCAGCTCCAGTGCAGGCTGCGGCACAGCATTAGTGTGGAGCGCTATCATTGGGGAAGTCAGGCCAGCGTTGGAAGTTGGAGCGGTGCGTTGTGCTTTTCACGAGTGGTGCCCTCGGCTCCGCTGAAGGCAGTGGCTTCGATGACGGAGTCAAAGTTGATAAGTTGCTGTCGTTGGCAGCACCAGGGCTGCTGTGTAAGTTGGGGTGGTGCATCGTGCTCTTCACGAGCGGTGCCCTCAGCTCCAGTGCAGGCAGTGGTATGGCGTCGGTGCGGAGCACTGTTGTCAGGGAAGTGGGGCCTTAGTTGTAAGTTGGAGTGGTGTGTCGTGCTCTTCACGAGCAGTGCCCTCAACTCAGGTGCAGGCAGCAGCCTCAATGATGTAGTCAGAGTTGATAAGTTGCTGTCATTACCAAATTCCAGGGCTGGTGTGTAAGTCGGGGCAGTGCATCGTGCTCTTCAAGAGTCTGTGAGTGGGTGCATGAGTGTCTGAGTGGGTCTGTGTGTCAGTGCATGAGTCTCTGACTGGGTCTGTGAGTGGGTACTTAGTGTCTTTGAAGGTCTGTGAGTGGATGGATGAGTCTCTGAGTGGGTGAGTGAGTAGGTGTGTGACTGTGTGGGTCTGTGAGTTTGTGACTGAGTGTGTGAGTGGGTCAGTCAGTAGGTGCACAAGTCTCTGATTGGATCTGTGAGGAGTGCCTGAGTCTCTGAGTGGGACTGCGAATGGGAACATGAGTGTCTGAGTGGGTCTGTGAGAGCGCGTGAGAGTCTCCGAGTGGGTCTGTGAGTCAGTGAATGAGTGTCTTAGTGGATCTGTGAGTGGGTGTGTGAGTGTCTGAGTGGGTCTGTGAGTGGGTGTGTGAGTCTCTGAGTGGGTCTGTGAGTGGACGTATGGGTGTGTGAGTGGGTGTGCGAGTGTCTACCTGGGTCTGTGAGTGTTTAAATGAGTGCTTGAATGGATCTATGAGTGGGTGCTTGAGTGTCTGAGTGTGTCTGTCAGTGGGTGCGTAAGTCTCTCAGTGGGTCTGTCAGTGGGTGTGTGAGTGGGTCTGTGAGTGAGTGCATGAGTGTCTTTGAAGGTCTGTGAGTTTTATGGATGAGTCAAATCAAATCAAATTAAAATAAGCTTTATTCGAAGTCACAAGGTGAATCATAAAAGCTACAGAAATACATCCATAACAAAATTTAAAATAGCCAAAGTACAAGTTTAAAACAGTGTACAAAAAGTTGTTCTGTATAAAAACATGAATATTAAAAAAAAACTGTCATCACTACATAATCACTTAATTACTATTTACAACTGCTTCCTGTAATTAATAACGGCCAACAGAAATCGTGACATTACTGCACATATGTATAAGTTCGGTAGCATTTGCAGATAAATAAAAGCCGGGCGCCATTGTGTAAAACCCAGCTGTAATAACAAGGGTTTAATGAGTTTTTTTCTCAGCCCTGAAAAGTGTTTACAGAAAAGCACAGTATGCATGGTATTCTGTGGTGAGGTAGCATCACACATGCAATTCCTCAGGTCAGGTGACCAGTTGTTAGTAGTAGGCAAACTAATTAAACGGTGGAAAATATCCAACCGAAAACGGGTCAACATGAACCTGTGGCGCGGATTATACACATTGGCTAGATATGGTTGCATATAGAGACTAGTCAAGATCATCTGATTCCTCAACACAGTGGGTTTACAGATTTCAGAAGCTAATCTGGTTTCCTCCAATAATGAGATGCATTTCAGTTTCAAGGCTTTTCTTTGGACATTGGCCAGACACTCGGGGAGATTGAAATATTCGGGATGGCCGAGGTCTGTCAGAAAGTTGTACACATATTTAAGCCAAGGAATGTTAAGGGCAGGTGAGGATTTTAGAAAATCAGCAATTATGGCTCGATTTAGAGTTGTATATTCAGATGACCATATTTTGTGCCATAATAGCACTGGCTGGATCCTGATCAAATCTGCTATGTGAGGGGCTTCTAGTTCGGAGTGACACACGTAGGTTGGGCTACTTTTCGGGAGAGCAAGGAGAGACCTTAAAAAAACATTTTCTTCAAGCTGGAGTATATCAATCTTTCCGTGCCCCCAGAGCTCAGCCCCGTACATAGCAGTGGATCTACATTTGGCCTTATAAATTGTCATCAATTCCTTCAGATGTTTAATGCCAAGTTGTCTAGCAAAACTTAGTAGAGCCATTATCGTTTTCATAAAGTGGAGTCGCCTAGATTTAATCGCCCCTTGCCAATACCCCGATTGGTTAAAGACAATGCCCAGATATGAGAATGACTCTGTGAACTGAATTGTGGAACCATCAATAAGGATGTCACGACAGCGAGTGGCCTTCTTCCCGATCTTCATGGCGAAGGTTTTGCTAATATTAATTTTTAGCCCAAGGTTTTGCATGAACTGAGCAAACTCATCAACTAGACTCTGCAGGGCAATAGGAGTGCAAGCCATTAATACTGCGTCATCGGCATAAAAAAGAGCTGGTATAGGCCAATGTCCCACCTGGGGTAGGTCCGCACATTTACTTGCCAATATGTCGCCTACACTATTAATATAGAGATTAAACAGGAAGGGGGCTGTTACGCATCCCTGGCGTACCCCTCTTCCTATTTTAAATGGCTCAGTACAGTTGCCATTAAGGCCATAACGGACTCTACCTCTGCCTTGGGCGTACTAATCTCTAAGGAAGTTCACAATAGTGCAGTCCACGCCCATATTGGCCATGGTTGCCCATAGCTTATCGTACGCTACCAAATCAAAAGCAGAAGATAAATCTACAAAGACTAGAAACAAATTGCCACCTTTCAGATGCACGTACTTGCCAATTAATAAATCTAGGTTAATGGCCTGCTCTACAGTTCCAAGCCCAGCCCTAAAACCATACTGTAGGTCCGAGAGGATATTATTTGTTTCGGCCCAGTCCTGAAGTCGTCCTAAAAGCATGCGACCAGCCACCTTAACCAGGCAATCCAGAAGAGAAATAGGCCTGCATTGCACTGGGTTGTTACGGTAACCCTTCTTAAATATGAGGACAATAAGTGACTCAGGCCAGGTGAATAAAAAACCTTGGTCCTGGCAGGCTCTGAAAAGCAAAGTAAGGATGGGGCCCCAAAGATCAGTGTTAAATTTAAACAAGTCAATAGGGATCCCGTCAGGCCCCGGGGCTTTACCCCCCTTACTTGCTTTCAGTGCCAGAACAACTTCGTCCAAGGAAAATTCTGGATATCTCGAGACCTTTAAAGGTCCAGTGAAATTGGAAGCGTTGATAAGAGGGGCGGGCCCAGTGTGATCCGAAACAATAGGGGGGGGGGATTACAATGTCTTCCATAGGAGAATACAAATTAGTAAAATATGCTATCCATGCGGCCTCTGTGATGGCTATCTCTGCTCGAGGGCAGTCTGGGGAGTTGTGGGAGGGAGAATTGATGACACGCCAAAACGTGGTATTATGATTGGACAGACTAGCATCAAGTAATCTGTTCCACGTTTCCTCCTTCAGATTTCTTTTCCGTTGTTTAATGGCTAGTTTATAAGCTAGTCTACATTCCCAGACCTTACTAACAGATCTTGGTTGTTCAGCTAAGGCTAATTTTAAATTTCAGTGAGTTTTTGTAGACGCAGAGTCAAACCAGCCACAAACAACCGCCTTTGCTATTTTCTGCTTTGCATGGAGCCCCTCGCCAATGCCCTTTTTTAGACGATTGAATGCTAAAATAAACTCGTGAGCCTCTGTAGTTTCATCTAGGCATACATCAAAAGCCTCCCTCTCTTTTTGAATCAGTTTTGCTAAGAAGTTAGATGGATCCACCAAAGACCTTCTTAACGCGTACCCATTAAGGGCGGAAATCGCTATTTCCTCTACTGCAGTAACTTTTAGTGCTCCTCGTGGCTGACCAGAAAGGTCAAAATTCAAGGCGACACTTTGGGGGAAATGATCGCTAATCGCTATGTCATAAATGAGAAACTCTAAGACCAGTGTTGAATAATGCTGGGGGAACAGTAGGAAGTCTATCACACTGTTATCACCCCTTCCATTGTAAGTACACCTCACTATAACTGGTATACGGATTAGTTCATTACAAAAGCACAGGTTATGTTTACAAATTAAATCATTTAGAGTATCCCTGTACTCCGAGTGGAGAAAGTGACTAATCTCGCAGTTATCAGGGGATGTCATACCACACACACCTTATTAGATGACACAGGGCATATACGTATGTTAAAATCTCTGCCCCACAAGATAATTGGATCCCTGCAATTCGTGGGAAAGGCTTTCTCCAAGTCATGATCTAGTTGGTGGAGAGCTGTAATAATTTCCGATGTACACGCGTTATTATAAAAATTAACAATGGCCAGAGTTGCGTGTGCAGAGATTTGGAAAGACACAATTTGGTAGAATACTCTTGTTGCAATCACTGTAGTATTTAGAGGTGCCAGCATGTTTGATACGTAAATACAGAGGCCCCCTTTGGGTCGCCCATACTTGGACTCGATCTCTGGGCTGTGAAATGTTTTAAAACCATTTAAATGGATTGGCTCCACTGCCCAAGTTTCCTGTACACAAAGAATGTTAAACTTGGACGTGAAATCAACCCATTAGTTCATAATACATTTATGGCGTAGACCAGCTACATTCCAATAAAGGACGTTGAGGGCTGTTGCAGGAGACTTAACCCCCGCAGATGGTACCAGCAAAACTAGTGGGTAATCCACAAGACAAGGCCCAGATGAGTCTCTGAGTGGGTGAGTGAGTAGGTGTGTGACTGAGTTGGTCTGTGAGTGGTTGTACGAGTTTCTGAGTGGGTCTGTGAGTTTGTGACTGAGTGTGTGAGTGGGTCAGTCAGTGGGCGCTTGAGTCTCTGATTGGATCTGTGAGTGAATGCATGAGTCTCTGAGTGGGACTGTGAATGGGAACATGAGTGTCTGAGTGGGTCTGTTAGTGGGTGGATGAGTGTCTGAGTGGGTCTGTGAGAGCGTGTGAGCGTCTCTGAGTGGGTCTGTGAGTGGGTGCATGAGTGTCTGAGTGGATCTGTGAGGGGGTGTGTGAGTGTCTGAGTGGGTCTGTGAGTATGTGTGTGAGTCTCAGAGTTGGTCTGTGAGTGGACACATGAGTTTGTGAGTGGGTGTGCGAGCCTCTGAGTGGGTCTGTGAGTTTGTGTGTGAGTCTCTAACTGGGTCTGTGAGTGGGTAAATGAGTGCTCAAATGGATCTATGAGTGGGTTCATGAGTGTCTGAGTGTGTCTGTCAGTGGGTGTGTAAGTCTCTCAGTGGGTCTGTCAGTGGGTGTGTGAGTGGGACTGTGAGTGGGTGCATGTGTGTATGAGTGTGTCTGTCAGTGGGTGCATGGCAAAAACATAGGGGGCACATGGAGGCAGGTCCTCATGCCAGCTCCCCCTGTGATGGTTGTCCTGGTCACCTTGCCTGCAGTCCGCTACCATCCGCTGCCTTCAGTTTTGTGCCTCTTCTCTTCTGCTCATTTTTCTGTCTCTTAACTGCTCGCTTCTGCCCTCTATGTTGTCTCTTACTGCTCGTTCTGCCAGTTATTTTGCCTCTTTCTGCTCAATTCTGACCTTTATTCTGCATCTTTCTCACCTTTATTTTGTCTTTTTCTGCTCAGTGCTTACCTTTATTTTGCCTCTTTCTTCTAGTTTCTCACCTTTAGTTTGCCTGTTTCTGTTAGTTTCTGACGGTTTGTTCTGCTTCATTCTTCTTCCTTCTGACCTTTATTCTGCCTCTTTCTATTTGTTTCTCTCCTTTATTTTGCTGCTTTCTGCTCATTGTTGACCTTTATTTCCTATTTATGCTAGTTTCTAACCTTTATTTTTTGCCCTTTCTGCTAATTTTGGACCTTTATTTTGCCTATTTCTGATCGTTTCTCACTTTTATTTTGCCTCTTTCTGCTTGTTGCTGAACTTTACTTTGCCTCTTTCTGCTAGATTCTCACCTTTATTTTGCCTCTTTCTCCTAGTTTCTCACATTAATTTTGCCTCTTGGTGCTCATTTCTGCTCTTTATTCTATTTCTTTCTGCTCATTTCTCAACTTTATTTTGTCTCTTTCTGCTTGTTGCTGACCTTTATTTTGCCTTTTTCTGCTCGTTTCACACCTTTATCTTGCCTGTTTCTGTTAGTTTCTGATGGTTTGTTCTGCTTCTTTCTTCTTCCTTCTGACCTTTATTCTGCCTCTTTCTATTTGTTTCTCTCCTTTATTTTGCTGCTTTCTGCTCATTGCTGACCTTTATTTCCTATTTATGCTAGTTTCTAACCTTTATTTTTTGCCCTTTCTGCTAATTTCGGACCTTTATTTTGCCTATTTCTGATCGTTTCTCACTTTTATTTTGCCTCTTTCTGCTTGTTGCTGAACTTTACTTTGCCTCTTTCTGCTAGATTCTCACCTTTATTTTGCCTCTTTCTCCTCGTTTCTCACATTAATTTTGCCTCTTGGTGCTCATTTCTGCTCTTTATTCTATTTCTTTCTGCTCATTTCTCAACTTTATTTTGCCTCTTTCTGCTTGTTGCTGACCTTTATTTTGCCTCTTTCTGCTCGTTTCACACCTTTATCTTGCCTAATTCTGCACTTTGCTGACCTTTATTCTGCCTCTTTCTGCTAGTTTTTGACTTTTAATCTTCGCCTTTCTACTTGTTTCTCACCTTTATCTTGCCTCTTTCTGCTCATTGATGACCGTTATTCTGCCTCCTTCTGCTCATTTCGGACCTTTATTCTGCCTCTTTATGCTCGTTTCTCATATTTATTTTGCCTCTTTCTGCTCATTGCTGACCTTTATTCTGCCTCTTTTTGCTCGTTTCTCACCTTTATTCTGCCTCTTTCTGCTCGTTGCTGACCATATTTTGCCTCTTCCTGCTCCTAACTCACCTTTATCTTGTCTCTTTCTGCTCGTTGCTGACTTTTATTATGCCTCTTGCTGCTGGTTTCTGACCTCAATTTGGCCTCTTTCTGCTCCCTTCTGCCCTATATTATGCCTCTTTCTGCTCGTTTCTCACATTTATTTAGCCTCTTTTTGCTCATTGATGACCTTTATTTTGCCTCTTTCGGCTGTTTGCTGACCTTTCTGCTAGTTTCTTACCTTTATTTTGCCTCTTTCTGCTGGTTGCTGACCATTATTTTGCCTCTTTCTGCTCATTTCTCACCTTTATTTTGCCTCTTTCGGCTCTTTGCTGACCTTTATTTTGCCTCTTTCTGCTCCTTTCCCACCTTTTATTTTGCCTCTTCCTGCTGGTTTCTGACCTCTATTTTCCCTCTTTCTACTCGTTTCTGGCCTTTCTACTACCTCTTTCTGCTCCCTTCTGATCTTTATTCTGCCTCTTTCTGCTCGTTGCTGACCTTTATTTTGCCTCTTTCTGCTCATTTCTCACCTTTATTCTGTCTTTTTCTAGTTGATTCTCACCTTAACTTGCCTCTTTCTGCTCGTTGCTGACCTTTAATCTGCCTCTTTCTGCTCCCTTCTGACCTTCCCGGGGGTCGCGTAAGGAGCCCCAAAGTCCCCACGTTCCCAGCCAGGTCCCCAACTCCTGCGGGAGCCGGCATTGCTCTTGCACAAAGGGTGCTGCAGAAATGCAGCTCTGTGTGTGCGAGAGCAATTGTTTCATCTCTTCCTGCCTGCATGTCTGCAGGCAGGGAAAAAGATGACACCTCTGCTTCCAGTAAGCTGCAGCTGTTGGACAGCTCCTGCTTGCTGGAAGTGGAGGGTTTGCTTTTGCTTGGCGGGAGTTGACAGCTCCCGCCAAGAAAAACCAAACAGCTATGGCCCGGGTGTGGGCACCCTGGGACATAGCAGGAACTGGCCCGGGGGGGGGTGCGGCCCCTGAAATATTGCTGATGGAGCCACGGGGAGGCAGTTGTCCCCGGGGCTTGTAACAGCCCAGGAGGGGGGTCTGTGCAGCCCCCCTCCATTAAGTAAATAAAGCCCCGGGAAGGGGGTGGTCCCCGAGGCTCAAAGAGCCTCAGGAGGGGGACCCCATGTGCCCCTCCTTTTTTTGCAAAATGCCCCCAGGACCTGGCCCACCCGGGTGCCCTTTTCAAAACAAGTGAGGGAGCCCGCGCTTGTTTTTGTGTACAAAATGTTCCTGCAAATTCACAAATTTCTCAAATTCACTGCAATTTAAAAAAAATATGCTTTTTGCCCTGCTGGGGCTTAGGGGTCACTTTCCTACCCTGCCCCCTTTTCTTTCTTTTATGCTTTTTCTTGGGACTCGGCTAAAGCTGAGTTCCAAGATGGCTGCCAACACTTCCTGGTTGAAGTGTTGGCAGCCAATCAGAGCTCTGCAGTTCTCTGCACAAGCTCTTTATTATTCACAAATTAGCCGTGATCACAGATATCCTAATTTGGATTTCCTAACATTTCTCAACAACTACTGAACGGATTTACACCAAATAAGTGAAAGCGTGATCTGCGTAACCAAATCTACCTTTCTCCCAAATTCGGTGTAATTGCGTCCAGCGGTTCGGGCTGTAGTCATGGTCAAAGCTCCTATGGGAATCTACATTTGAAACACACTTTTTTTGACCCCCCCTTTTTCTCAGCCTCCGCTTGACAGATCACCCCAAAATCTCCATGCGCAACAAGAATCACTGGTGCATTTTTTGGGGAACTTTTCGTGAAGATTCGTCAAACAGAGCTAAAGATATAGGCAAGTCAAAAATCGCTTTTCTGTAGGTAATACACATGCACATACATATATATTTATGCATGTGAATATATATATATATATATTTGTGTGTGTGTATGTACTTCTAGGAAGCCAGGGAGAGTGGTAGGTCGACCGCAAACCTCCACATCGACTGATCAAAAAAATGCAGTATCTACGCGGTCCTCTGCCTTGACCTAAGGCACTCGCAGACTTGTTGATTGGGGTTGGATTATGAGATCGTGATAGAGTGATCAATTCTTAGGTGCTATTGACCTCTTGTTTCACCACTACAGATTGTTATACATAACCCAGTTCTAACTTTACATAGCCCGTCCTGAGTAGGGGTAGGGTACCTAATTTCATTCGGTCCTGAAGAAATGCCACGGATCCCTCCTGGACCAGCAAGGCGTGAAACATGTCAACCTAAGCTTTCAAACATCACACAATAGATTGTCATGCTTCGTAACTTTGCCCTGACAATCTACACTTCATTGATTTTAATCCAAGGGGACCCTTGATTAAAAGGTACCTCTGGGTACCTTTAAGGTAGTTTTAGACCACTTCCCTTTGTTCACTATATTCATCACTATTATCCCCACACACCCGAACGCATCATCATGGCTGGAACAAAAAGATCTCCGCCAAAGAGCCCACTCGCCGGGCCAGTGGGGCATTGCAGCACCAGCCCCACGAGGAGCAAAAGCCTGATGGTGAAGCATGACACCCAGATGGGTGTGTGAGAGCAATACTTCCTAATAAGGAACATCCCCTCATGTTATATACTTCAACCTTTTACTTTACTTTCTTTATAGGTACAGGCACCCCTTTCTGTATGTATATATAGATATATATATATCCACCACCCTGTAAAAGTGCCTCCTGGCACACTACTGGTTGGGGGATGAAGTCCCATTGGCTACTGAGGGTCCTTGGGTCGAACAACCCCTCGTGTTACCTCCATCAAGTCCCACACAGCGGTATTGCTAAGAGGTCTTCAGAGGCCAAGCCCCCTTTTTACACCACTCTGCAAACGTGTCTACTGGTTGGGGAATGGAATCCTCTTAGATGCTGAGGGACCTTGGGAGCCAAGAGGTCCTCCTCATACTTTCTATAAGTCCTACACAGCTGGATTCATAAAAGCTGGTCAGAGGCCCAGCCCCCTTTCTCCACCACTCTGCATACGCCATTACTACTTATAAAACCATAGAAATTTACTGAAAAAAACAAATGTTCCAGAGACGTTATAGTTAGGATTTAGCATTTACAAAACCTTAGAAATTCACTGAAAAAAAACAAAGGTTACAGGGATGTTATAGTTAGGAAATGGAATAAAACATACCTTAGAAAGTTACTGAAAAAAACCAAAGTTTACAGGGATGTTATAGTTAGGCTCAGGTTTCACTTGTACAAAACCAGTGAAATTCAGTAGTTATATTTAGCAGAGCTTATGACCTCACATATTACATCACTCATGACATGGTCAGTGACATCACTGATGACATCGCTGATAACATCTCAAATGACATCACTGATTACATAATCCACATAATCACTAATGCACCCAATCACTCCCCCATAGAACCTTTCATATACCCACTCCCACACAACCATTCACAAACACATTCACAGACCCATACCAGTACTTACACACCCATTCATTGATTCATAGATCTACACACACACACACACATCCACTCACTCACCCATACAGCCACTCATACCCCCACTCACTCACTAATACAGCCACTGACATATCCACTCATACACCCATATAGCCACTCACACTCTGAGTCAGTCACCCATAGAGCTACTCATATACCTACTCACTCACCCATACAGTCAATCACACAGCCCCTTACTCACCCATACAATTAAACACACACACCCACCCACTTACTTACTCATTCAGATACTAACATGTACTCACTCACCTATACAGTCACTGACACAAACACACACTCACCCATACAGCCATTCTCTCATTCACTCACTGACCCATACAGTCACTAATATACCCCATCACTCACCTATACTGCCTTTCACATACCCACTCATACACCCATACAGCCACTTAGACACCAACTGACAGACAGTTACAAACAATCACACAACCAGTCACTCACCCATACATTCACTAATACACTTAATCACTCACTTATACAGTCAGTCATGTACCCACTGAATCGTCCATACAGGCACTCATACACCCACTGATTCACCAACACACCTTGGAATATATATTTAACACTCATAAACGTTTTGGAAAAAAAACTCACAGTCAGTGGATGATGTCAGCTGTGATGTCATGAGTGATATCATTTGAAATGTCATCAGTGATGTCATGACAATGTCATGAGTGATGTAATATGTCAGGTCATAAGCAGTGCATTGTGGGGACGCAAGTTATAGTTAGCTCAGCTAGCTATAACTGCTGATTTTCACTGGTTTTGTACGAGTAAAATCTGAGCCTAACTATAACATCCCTGTAACCTTTGGTTTTTCCAGTGAATGTATATAAAAAATAGGGTTTGTAGTTACCTGTAAAATGTTTACCAAGTATATGCCTTTAGCATGCATGCCTTAACCATGAAAATGTAAGTATTTTATATGTAAGAATAAACCCTGTATATATACATAAAAATGGTTTATACTTACGTGTAAAATTCTTACATTTTCATGGTAAAGGCATATGCGTGGTAAAAACCTTTGTGATAAAGGCATGCGTGGTAAAGATGCATGCATTGTAATGACTGCGTTGGAAAGGCATATGTGGTAATGGCATGTGTGGTTCTGTCATACACATGTATTCAATGATATCTATTATAGCACAATATTGATTTACTAGTTTGATTAAACCCATCATGGGTAGGAGGCACGGCCTTCATTTTTCTTCAATTTGTCTTCCCTTAATGTTAAGATCACCAATGTCCTCTGTGGAGTAATTTGAACCAATTTCAGCTTGGTGTGTTGTGTAGATCCTAAATCATGGGCAGTAGGTCCGTAGCTGACTTGACTCTGATAGGTCAGTTCCCATGAGCCAATGGCATCTTATGAAAGCTTTGATTTTCAGTTATTTCCTGACCTGCAGAAGATTGGGTTTTGTTTTCAGCAAATTACTGAATATGTTCCAAGTTTCACTTTTGAACCCCAAAAGATCTGCCCCTATTCTTCCGACATTTTAGTTTGTTTGGATGATCAAGTTAGAATTTGCTGACTTCTGTGGTTGTTGCGCAGTTGTTCACCACTCTTTGCAGGTAACGTAGACCTCTGTTCCCGTAGGTTTTGTGCATGGGGCACAGAATTGTAAATTTGATCACGTGCATGAATTAGATTCAGTATGGGGCCTGAAATTGAATCCATTGAAGACTATGGGAAGACTGGTGTGTATTGTGTTGCAATATTCAAACCGAGACCTCACCAGTGCTCTGGAATTCTATGCAGCCTTTTTTCTGAAAGTAGGTAGAATTTCTTCAGTAGTAATAGATGGAGGCTGGTATTTTTTACCACCTCATTAACATGTGACTGGTAGGATAAGCCTGTGCCAAAGATAACGCCAGGTATAAGGAGAGAGAAATAAACAGAACAGAACACAATTTCACAGATAGAAATTATATTCAATAACTCTAACTATGTTTCCTAAAAGTCACCCTGTTCCATTCTTCCCTTTCCCTCTCACTCTTTGGATCTCTCAGGTGCATTTGTTTTGTTTTACGTTGCAGAGTCTTGAACACTGGCAGAGAGGTACAGTAGGTGTGCTTTCTGTGCTAGGGCACATCTAGAAATAGTGCAGCAGGTGCAGGGTCCCGGGGTTCAGAGGTATAAATAAATCACAGTAACAGCTGATTTTTTACTACCAAAGCAGGGAATGGGAGGACCACTTTTCTTGCTTGTGTTGTGGCCCGTCGCATCCTTGCTATGCCATATTCAATGTGTGACAGTGGGCACTTGCCGACGGGCAGCTTAAATTTATCAGTGTGCATCACAGTGATGGCTTCTCAGTCTCTGAGCAATCTTCATTTTCTAGCTGCCACATTCCCAGAATGAGCATCTCTCTGAAAGGCACATGCAGCCTGAAAGCAAAGAAACAAATACATTCAGAGGCTGAGTACCTCATTACTGGCCTAGAACTTCTGATGGGGCTGGTAACCAGAGGCAAACGTTTGTGGGAATACCTATAGACTCCACAGTCTCAGAGCTAAATACTGAGGGGAAACCTGCCGCAATCAGCAAAGATTGTCTGTTTCCACAAGTTAACCCAAAAAATATGGACTATCCATTAAATGCTCCCTCTGAGATTACGAGTACCGTGTTATTGGTAATCCATGGAAGTGGCTGAATGGAATAACTGGTTAAATTCCACGCCACTGAGCGCCTCTGTCCCCATTGCCTTATGACGGCACTTGACTATGAGTTCACCTACTGGTTATTAGTGTGACTCAAGTTCGCCAAGGAGGAGGTTTTTAATGCCAACATGTGCAGATTATGAGTGTGATGAGTGAGTTCTGATATCTATCGGTCAAGCAATTAATCAATAATATTCGGTCGATAATACAACCATAAAAGCTCATAGAAAAGACAATTTATATACAGCAGAGTATAAAAACATAAGATGTACTATTAATTATCAGGTAAAATCATGAAACCTTAAGATATCACTTTATTATTAAATGTGAGTTGTGACGTGATGTGTGCTATATTTAGATCACAGTTGGGTGGCTGACTGCTGCTTCCAGCTTTCAACTGTTAATAGCCAGTAGGGGCAAGCGGATCCTCACACTGGCCCTCCTCCATCTTAACTACAATTGAAATAAACACCCGCCTAATGAGTAGTTGTTAACATTAGGTCAATACTGTAATTCTCAAATATCTGTTCAGCTACTGACCTTATGTTTGTTACTTTGGGCATAGGGTCGAACTGCTGCAGAAAATAAATACAGGCACAAAACAATTGGGCCACATTTATGAACTAGGTGCTAAAAAAATGGTACACATTTGTAAGTTGAGCAACTTTTGCGTTTTTGAGGCATGCCGACTATGTTGTCCCAGAGGAGGGGGGAACCCCAGGAATTTGTGCTTGCTGCGGGCAATGTGAGTGCACAGCATGCAATGGGAATTGAAGTTTTATAATTATGCCACAGTTTGTGGCACAAGGATAGCACAGGAGTGAGAAACAAAGCAAACAACCACAATGTGAGCAGCTTTTTTAGCGAAATGCATCCTCATGAGTCCTTGGTTGACGCTAAAGTAAAGCGCTAGATGACGGATTAGCATTTCGTGTAATTTTACCAAACTTTTGCATAATCACGCAAGAGCAAATTAATCAAATTTGAAGTAAATTTTTCCTCCAAATTTGAATCAAAATTGGAGGAAAAGAACCACCATCTACTGTGGGTGCGGTATACTCTGGATGCTTTCCCAGCTGCTGTAACTAATGCTGTATTCTCATACCATATGGGGTAACATGAGGTCAGTCAGAAATGAAAAAGACTGTGAAAATCATACAATTTTTCAAAGTATAGTTTTCAAATATTAAAGAAATGTGGCATTTTACCCAGTTTTCTGTAAGACATGTTTGTTGATTCCGGATACAAAATCTCAGCAGTAGAACTTCCTTTTCCTTGGAAGAACCTGAGACCAGACTCCTTTTTATTTTTCACATGTGTGGTAATGGATCTGATTTAGAACTTGGTGGACAGGGTGCTCTGCCACAAAATTGTCAGAGTGCCCTGTCTGCCAAACTGACTCTCCACCAGCTCTTTTGAGAATCAGACGGGGCATGATATTCCTGATGGTGGTGCCCCTGTCACCTTTGTAGTTGGAAACTCTCCACCGACAGCCTGACAGAGTTGGGGCCGTCATCAGCCTGCTCATCATATATAGAGTGAATGGTCTGATGATTTGTTTTCTGTTCAGGACCACCTGTGAAAGTCTGGCGTTCCTGAACTGAAAAAACATACTAATAACCCCCACACTCTGGGAGAAAACGTCTGGGTTATCAGGGCAGTTAGTATTTTGTTTTTCAAAAACAAATGTCCGATGTGTGAGTTTATTTTTGAAGAACAAAAAAGTTTGGTGGGTGGCCACCTAAAACATTGCAGCCTCTCACCAAACCTTCCATGCCTTCACAGGAGCTGCCAATTCTTTGGAATTGTGTTTTTTATGTCGAAGTCTACCAGGCAGCACAGTCTGGTTGCAAAGGCATATTGGGGAAATGCTGAAAGCTTTCCTAGAAATGCGTTTAACCCATTGCTTACCATTGGCTATGTGTTTTATAACTCACATGTGCTTGCTTTCGATTTGCTGGCTTTGTTTGTTTTAGGCTGTCCAGCATGTTTTATGTCCTTCCTGTGGTGCATAACCTGTGTGCCACCTCTATGACTGGCTCCTTGCATTTTTCCAGGAGTGCTTGCTTTCTGGCAACCATTTTTTTCTTTTACGTGAAGCACTCCACATTAGTACATGTATTTTCAGTTTTCTCCAGTGTATGCTTGTTCAGGAAGTGTCCCTTGAGACAGGTTCCTATTCTGGGCTCTGGAAGCGGTGCTGGCTCATACTCACAATAAGGGCATCGTCCTTTTCCCTTAGAAATATTGTTTATTATCAGCTCGCTTCCCTGGTGGGTGGACACCTACTATGTCCCCTTATTGGACCAATTCTTGGCCAGAATAGCAAGGTTACATTGAGGTTTTTAACTTTGATGTATATGTAATATGGGTTCAGGCAAACTATTAATTGTCCTGATGATGATCCCACATTGATAGTGGATCGAAACGTTATTGACTTAATCACTCTGGCCCGCATGTCTATGCTTAATTGGTTCCTTGGGTGCAGTAGTGATGTTGGAATATTGACTGAATCACTCTGACCCGCATGTCTATGTTTAATTGGTTCTTTGGGTGCAGTAGTGATGTTGGAATATTAAGTATGACACTGTTATTTTATGTAATCTCTTTTGTCACAAATTTGCTGCTGTGTTAAAAAAAACCCTGCTGCTGCCATACCCAAAAAAAAGGGGGTGGGGGATTTGTTACCCCTCAAACTTGTTTTTATCTTCTGTTTGAATAAATTACTGATTGAGTACTACTTTTCCTGGGCATTAATTGTATACCCAGAGTATGATTTTTTGTATAGCACTTAGGGACCGCTGTTCTTTATAACCTCTGACTACCCTTGGTCCTTAGGAATCTGAGGGTTTCCGTTGTTTTGTTTGAAATACTGTTTAGGAAACAGTAAACATGCTGTATTTCTTCAAAAAGGTTTCCTGCCACCTATTTTTCTGCTTGATTTTAGTTATCTCTGCCACTCTACTACTAGTTCATCAATCTCGCATGCCTGTAAGGAGCAATGTCCTCTCTACAAGCTTGTTTAGTTTGGTTAATGCTCTTTTACTAATAGCATAACTTAAACAGTATTCTTCCTCAATTTCACTCACATGTCATAGGCACTGGCAGTGAGGAATGCTGAAGCACCCCCAAAAAACCTTCTGGAGGTCAGAAGTGAATGAGCAATAAACAGGCCTTTAAAATGTGTTTTTATCTTGTCATATTTGCAGTGCATTCAAAGACAGAGGTCAAATGTTTGGTTTTGTCTTCCAGGGAGCTTGGTGTTTGATTTTTTTCCCTCTGACTGCAAAGTGTGAGAATGTATATGACAATCTTTCTGGGTCCTGGGAGTGGGAAAGGAAAAGCTATAGGATGCTATTTTTTTTATAGCACACAACATTTAAATGCCTGTAAATGAACGATGCAAATATTTCAGAATATATCAGAATTAGGAAAGCAAGAATTAAGTGCATTTTTGTCATTCTGAAATGTAGTGGAGACAAATATTTGAATACGATCAAAGCAAATCAATACGCTAGGTGATGTCAATTTGTACCCATTATCATTTGTGCGCGGTATAGTTTTATGAGTAAACTGTATGTCTGTGCAAATGTACTGGTCATTTCAATTGAAAGTATGTTGTCTGTAATGGCAGTGCGATACAACACCATAATTTAGTAATATATTTGCTGCAGTGTGCTCCAGAATGTACCACAAGCTATATAGTACATCCTTATCACTCTCCTGCTGAATACATTGGCTACACTGGTGCTTGCCAATTGCAAAATGTCTATTCATACATAAGCCCTGGTTGTACACATCTTTTCAACTATCCTGTTCTATGCAGGTCTTGAAGGAAGCAGCATACTGTAATTTAAATAGCATTTGCTCAAATATCTGGCACTAACTTCTCAGGTTTTACTTCAATATTGAGTGTTAATACACAAGTGCTAATAAAGGTTAGTCTTCATCGATGAAGCATATACACTGTGTAATTCACATCTGAACAAAACACTATGACAGATTTCAATAGGTTCCACTGAAAACAGTGCAGTGACACATTCAGAGGACTTTTCACAAGTATGTATAACTGCACAGTAATATCATCAAAAGCAACAAAGGAAGTATGTGTTGGACATTACAAATGACAATTCGAAGAACCACCCAATTTGATCCTTTTATCAACAATACTTATAGTGCAAGTCTTGACAAAATGGGGGTCTTTATCAAAGAGATTTTATAGCACTTGCTACCTTAACGTGGCCTGTTTCTAAGTATTCCTAATGTTTACTCATGATTGACCAAAGGAATACGGATATTTTAAGGCCTACGATTCTATTTTATTCCAATCAAATAACCAAGTTACTTCCTTTGCACACTAAACTTGCTAAAGGTAGAAATACCAAGCAGAGAAGGCTTACTCCAGGGTGCGGTAGAGGGACATCGATTCAGATACTGGATAGCACATTATTGTCAAATCTGAATCTCTTCTGGAGACAAGGGGCATAATTTAGAGGGCAGTATGGAATGAAACCCTCAAAGTAACATAATGACTCATAGTTCACAACATGTACATCCTTCACTCCACCAACATCCACCTGTACCTTGACCCCACCCTCATGGCATCAATGTAGCCCTCGGCAGTACTACAGACCAAACATTTTGGTCCCTGTGAAAATGTTTGCAAGTACCCATGGTGTACAGCATCAATAAAAACCATTGGTAAAGCCAATAGGTCCCATAGGTGAGACCTATTGCCTTTGCCAATGCTTGTATCCCCTCTGTACACTTTCAGGACCCATGATGTTGCACGGTATTTGTAGCTGTAATTAGCAGCAACCAATCATTTAGAGAGAAGAGTGCTCCCTATTTTGTTTATGTTTAAGGAAATCTGTTTGTACATACATTATCTACATATGAGTACTTAATTACACTTCTGCTTTTTAAATGAACAGCATATCACCTTCCAGGCAGGGGCACACAACCCTATGCAGCCCCTGCAGCACAGATTGGCCTCACCGATCATGGGTCCTCCCCAGTGCTTAACTTGTAAAAGAATGAGTGCCATTGCCCAAAGCTCTGCTCAGAAGCCCGTGGCCAGTGCTACTCTGCTGCTACTCTGCTGCTCGGGCACATAAATGTTGCTAATTTTTTGTGTGTGAATACTCTGCTGCTAATTTTACTGTGTGAATATCCCTGTTGTTTTAACCTTTTAAAAATCGATTTGAAACCTACCTTGCACTGAACCTTGATCTGCTTCCAGCGCTCACTCACTTCCGTTCTCACCCTTCCGGTTAGGATCGGTCTAGTGTTTGGGCAAGCCAGCCGCTGCGCAGCAGGGCTGAGTGGTGGGGGGAGGAGCTTCATCCTCATTAACGAAGCTGGAGCAAGCGCGCAGCGGGCGCGCGCAGCGGGCGAGCCGAAGGCGCGCGTAAGGCAAGCCCGTATGCGCCCGTCCGCGCCCGAACTGGACCAGGGGCTAGAACCCCTGGCCCCCGATATCGGTACTCTATGAAAGAACTCGCGCTCCTAAATCTAGGCACGACGCCGCTTAATTACAGCGCAGCTAGCATACTCAGGACTGAAGGGCTCTTGAGGCCTCAAACGGGAATAGATAGCCTTCACTGTAACTGTACTATGTGCAAGCATGGTCTACCACGACCTGCTAGCCTAGGGGGCCTCAAGCTCGCCACCCTTAACACCCGCTCATTGCAGAAACACAATCTCGAGGTGTTTTCACTCCTCCAAGATGATACCCTAGATATCTTAGGAATCACAGAAACGTGGCTTGAGGAGTCCTCTTCTCCAGACTTAGTGGCCACCCTGCCCCCAAATTATGCTGCACTATGCCATAATCGACTTGGCAGTTCTAGAGGGGGTGGGGTTGCGATCTTGTACAACCACCAACTAAAGGCGGAGACCCTCTGCGCTGAAAACATTGAGGGGGCCGATGTGCTGGGGGCTAAATTTCACACCCAGACAGCCTGCTTAGTGGTCCTGGTGGTTTATCGCCCCCGCAAACGCCACCCAGGCTCGTGGAGCTTTTTACAGAATTAGTTAATGATGTTCGCTCACGGTACCAATGTATGGTGGTAATGGGGGACTTTAATTTCCACTGGGACCAGATTCCCAAAAGCAGTCAGGCTAAGCAGTTGGAGGAGGCGCTAAGCTCTCTAGATCTTTGCCAATTAGTGAAGGAGCCCACTCATGAGAAGGGCCATACACTTGACTTGATTTGGACGTCTCACCCTTTCACAAATCCTATAGACATTAATCCGTGCCCCTGGTCTGACCACTATGTCCTTAGTGGCCTGTTTCCATTGCCTAAGCAAGCCGTCCATCATTTGCCGGAATGGAAGGTACTGCGGAGCTGGAATAAAATCAGTACCAGTGACCTGGTTGCCACCCTATATAAAACAGCTACCTCCTCTCCTATACAGGGCGACCTTGATGCAAAAAGTACTGCCCTGGGGATAAGGCTAAAGAATGCCATTGATGTGGTAGCACCGGCTCTAAGGGAAAGAATAAAGGACAAAGGCAAAGGGGCGCCCTGGTTCAGTGATGCCTTAAGAACTGCGAAACAAACCCTCCGCCAATACGAGAGGGCTTGGCGGAAAGCCTATGACCCAGGGGCCCGATTAGAATATAATGCTATGTTTGCGAGCTACAAAAAGGCAATCCGCACTAGGAAAGCAGAATTTTATGAAGCAAAGATTGTGGCGGCTGATAATACACAAAAGGAGATTTTTCGGATCTTGAAAGAGCTGAGACAGGGCAAGGAATGGAAACCTACCTTCTGTTTGGAGGACTGTAACAGATTCCAGTCCTTCTTTTTAACGAAAGTGGAAGATTTATTAACGGAAATTCATACCACTTCCATACACACTTGTTCTTTAGCTCCAGCACCTCCGTCCCTCACTTGTGTAAAACCCCTCACTCTCTTTCCCATGCTCACCCCTGACTCCCTATCCCTCCTAGCTGAGCGGGTAAAGTCAGGGTCCCCTGCAGACCCCTGCCCACCTAGAATCTTCAGGGCAGCCTTACCGGGGATAGAAAGCGAGGTGCTCTCGCTTCTCAACTCATCCTTGGAAGGAGGGTATGTCCCCTCTAACTTTAAAGAAGCTCATGTTATCCCGCTCCAAAAAAAAACAGGGACCGACCTGGGAAATGTAAAAAATTTCAGGCCAATCTCCCAACTTCCGTTCCTGGCTAAAGTGTTGGAACAACACGTGTTAAAATCCCTGTCCCACCACATTGAAGAGAATCACCTTCTACAATCCAACCAGGCAGGCTTCATGGCTCATCACAGCACGGAACTGGTGATGCTGTCTGTGCTGGATGAATTAACATTAAGGGCTGACAATAAAAAAACCTTGTGCCCTGGTCCTGCTAGACCTCTCCGCGGCATTCGACACGGTCAATCATGACCAATTACTGTTGCGAATGTCGGAGAAGGGCATCCAAGGCACTGCCCTGGCATGGCTGACCTCCTTCCTGAAGGACCGTTCTCAGAGGATACAGTTGACCGACCATGTATCTGATCTAGGGTCTCTCTCCTGTGGGGTTCCACAGGGTTCGGCGCTGTCACCTCTCCTTTTTAACGCTTACCTTCAGCCCTTGGTAGCTGCACTAAATCAGATGGAGTGTCAGATTTATAATTATGCGGATGACACCCAACTCATCATCCAGATAGATAATGCTCCGACTGCCCACACAAGATTTCAAAGCATTCTGAAATTTGCAGTCAACTGGATGACGGCCAACGATCTTAAGATTAACCCTGATAAGACAGAGGTGCTGGTCATTACCTCAGACTCTAACCCTTGGAAGGACCTTTTTTGGCCCCAAGAGTTGGGCACACCCCCAGAGCCAGCCATGGTGGTTAAAAGTCTGGGTATTAAGATTGATGCCAAGCTCTCAATGATCCAGCAGGTATCGTCAGTAGTGGGAACTTGCTCGGGCATGCTGAGACAGCTGCGAAAACTGGCCCCACTTCTCACTTTCAACACGCTTAGAATGGCAGTATCAGCTTTGATACTGTCACGACTGGATTATGGCAACTCCCTATACATTGGTCTCCCGAGAAACTTGCTGGCCAGACTACAGGTCATCATGAATGATGCCGCCAGATTAATTTTTAGAGTACCCAGGCGAACCCATGCCACCCCCCTCCTGCGTCGGTTGCACTGGCTCCCGGTTATGCAGAGAATACAATTTAAGGGCCTCTGCATCGCACACAAAGCCATCTACGGCCAAGCCCCTAGGTACATTAAGGAGCGCTTAGTCAAATATACCCCAGCTAGGATGTTGCGGTCTTCGGAGGGCAACCTCTTGGTTTGCCCTCGCTTTAAACTGACCTCCAAAGGAGGAAGAGCCTTTTCAACATCTATTCCTCAAATCTGGAACAACTTGCCGGAGAATGTACGTAAGGAACACACTCTGCTTCCGTTCAGGAAGAAGCTAAAAACAGTGCTTTATGCTGACGGGGAGTAATTTAATGAAGTTCCGCACCTCACTTGCAAGGACTGGGATTCCTCTCATAAGCGCTTAGAGACCTGTAGGTGATAACGCACTCTACAAATCACAATTACAATTAAATGTCATAGCACCAAATGCCAAGGCTGCATAGTCTTCATTCCACCTCATGTCTCTTTATTCCACCAGCAGACACATCTGCCCCTTTATCACACTCTTGTAGGTTCCTATTTTCTGCCTTTGTGACTTTTATTCATCTTTCTCTTCCTCCTTCTTTCCATTTTGTGTGTTTTCTTTCTCTTGCTCTTGTAAATGTGTGATGCGGAAAAATAAGTGCCACTCCACAAACATGAGTGCCGGGGGGAGGGGGGGGTGCGCTAGAGAGCCCGCTGCAAAATGGCTGCGCACTAGCGCTGCTCTGACGGCCGGAGCGGCGATTTGTCACAATATCGGCGGAAATATTGTTTATTGCAGCACACAAGCTACAGATTCCGAAATTGGAACCGAAGCGGCACAAGTTGATACCAGAATGTCCACCTAAAACGCTTTCGCTGCTCGAGAAAATCCGCGAGGATACCGATCCATGTGAGTGGACGAGAAAATGGCGGCGATCACTGAATAGGATCGGAGAAACATCGTACTGGCAGCACACATCGTCTGCGATTGTATGTAAGGATACTCCCTGAACATTATATTATCAAGCGCTAACCTTGCTGTATGGCTGTGAGTAGCGTCAGTGCGGTTTTGAATATTTAATTAATGAGAAGCAGCACATACCCCCCGGTGGCTAAAATGGCGGCTTGAGGCGTAGATACGGAATACTCTGTGCGGACTGCGACCCATCGTTGCTGCGAAACGGCGCACACTGCGGACCCATCAGACGTGACCAAAAGCTTCACAGCTACCTGCACACCTGCTTGCCTGCTCTGAGAGATAGTGGCGGTACTCCCCAACTGTTCAGCGGCTGGAGCGGACCCGTGAAAGCGGTTTGCCCGTCGCTGCGTGCTCGGTGTGGAGACACTCAGCGAGAAGGAGCGCAGCAACACTGCAGGTGCCGCACCGATTTGTTGAATGCCTATCTACTGAGACTTCGATAGCGAATATCTGCCACGCATGGGACTCGTGCTCATATCAGCCAGACTTGACCTTTCCAGCTGCCAGAGGTGCTGGGTGAGTTTGGGAAGATCTACATGCCTCATCGTTCATTGGGAAACTAAGCATCACAGACTGTACTTGCTTTGAGCCTCAGCACTGCATATGTACCAAGCGCTAAGGTAGACACTACAGCTGTATCGTAACACAATCAGAGAACATACCGGCACTGCATCTCCAGCATAACACACGCACATTGTACGTGTCCTCCCTCGCAAAAGTGTCACTAACCTGCATTTTCTTTGCTCATTCCGGCACTTATTCACTGGTTGCCTGTCTGCGAGGTAGATGAACTGCACTGAACCACATTGAGACACGTGAAAGCCTCGGGGTCAGACCACTGCGGTCTACTATACGCACCATCCACCTTACTGTTTTTGGGAACCTAGTGATCGCGAGCCCGCAGTGAATACCTGAAAATGGGGAAAACTGACCGGCAGCAAACTAAGTTGCCATTCGTGCCCCGACGAACATCACGACTCCCAGGTGCCGCAGTCGACACGGATCCAGAAACGGACCCAGGTTCGGACGCCAAGATGGAGGCTGCCCTTAACGCCATCCACCACTGTCTGCAGGCCATCGATGGTAAGATAGACGCATTTACTAACCGGATGGACCACATCTCCGCTAGGCTAGACAAACAAGGTGAGCGATTAGAAGAAGCCAAACAGCGGATATCGGCGGTTGAAGATGAGACCCATGCCACTACCTCTAAATGCGATGACATGGCAAAGCTCCTAGAGATTATAAAAACAAAGAACGAAGATCTCGAATCAAGATCACGCCGCAACAACCTACGCATTGCAGGCGTACCAGAAAGCACCAATACTGGTAAACTTGAAGACTACGTGGAACAAATGCTAAAGGACCTGTTCGGGACAGAACAATTTTCACCAATGCTCATTGTAGAAAGAGTGCATAGATCTCTTGCGCCGAAGCCACCACCAGGAGCTCCTCCACGGCCTATAGTAGGCCGGATCCTGAACTATCGCGACCGTGACACAGCGCTGCGGTTGGCCAGAGAGAAACACCCTCTGGAATACAATGGCTGCGAGATAGCCTTCTACCCGGACTTCACTCTATCTGTCCAGCTAGCTCGCAAGGAGTTCGGCCCGGTAAAGAAGAAGCTTCGTGACATGAGCATTCCCTATGCCATGCTATATCCTGCCAGACTTCGCGTCACTCACGCGGGCAAAACTCGCATCCTGTCGACGCTCCCACGCAGCGCAGGAATTCCTTAAACATGCCAAACAACAGAATGCACGTGAAAAACGCTCTACCGCACAGCCGGATTTGGATTAACACTACGATACAATGAATGCCCTGGAACACCTAATTGCTATGCTGAACGCCTGAGGTTGGTGCCCTGCTTGAACATTGAAATAGGGTAAGGTACTATGCACATTACAAAAGACTGCAGATTTATATTCTTTCCTGCTTGGACTATAGAACTGATGCAGGTACTGAGAAAGTTACGGTCCTCTACTACGCCTCTCTATTTGTAAATTAACTGTTATTTTTTTTTGATATATGATTTGTACCAAAGATGTCCAATATGATACTGCTAACTAATGACTTTCTTTGAACAACAACCCAATTGCTGCAACTCTGTATATTTCTGTCGCTCCGGCCCCATCTGCATGCGGATGGAATACCGAGCACCTAGCTGCCCCCTAACGGGTAAACCCCACTACAATTCTGTTGCCGTTTACACTTAAGGTTCGGGTTTGTCTTTGGCATGGTTGGGATGCTAAAGTGGGCGGGGGGAAAGTTGGGTTTTATGTTATGTTTATCCAGGCAACTGCTAAGAGCTCAACACACAACACACTCATGATATTCCACATTGTACTCAATTGTGCAGCCACAATAGCAGTAACTTCTGAAGGTAGACGAGGTACTCTTATGCAATGCACCAAAAATCGAAAATATTCTCCTGATGCACAGGACGGATAACTCCAAACCACTGAAACTAGTCACATGGAATGTGCGGGGACTTAATAACCCCTGTAAGATCAGGCAGGTCCTTGCATATTTAGATAGGCATCAAATAAGCATTGCTCTATTGCAAGAAACACATCTTCTCCAAAAAAAAGCAGATGTACTAGGGAAAAGATGGGCAGAGATGGTGGCAGCTTCCTCCTACTCCACATACGCCAGAGGTGTTATAACGTTGATACATAAAGGGACGAATTTTGTACACGAACAAACGCTAAATGACGACAATGGCCGATATGTCATAATTATAGGCATCCTATGCGGTTACAAGGTAGGTATCGTTAACACGTATGGCCCCAATATCGATGACCCTGCCTTCTTCACTAACTTATGGAACACACTTAGAGCTCTCCCACATATGGAATTGATTTGGGTGGGAGACTTCAATGTTACACTTAATGACACATGTGATAGATCTCATGCAACCACTGAACACCATCACCGTGCTGCTTCCGCTGTTCTTAATGGAATGATGGAATTCCACATGCACGATATCTGGCGAATGCGCAACCCACAGACGCTAGAAGGTACCCACTCCTCCACCATACATGGCAGCTGGGCTAGACTTGACTATTGGTTACTCACGGAATCCACCTGTGCATGGGCACACGACATACAGCACCTACCAAAAATGCTCTCAGACCATAAACCAGTCGTTCTGACTCTTAAAGTCCCGACTTATACCCCCCCTCCGTTTGTATGGCGCTTTAACGCCGCCTCCCTGCTAGACCCCATATATAAAGAAACCATTCATAGAGCCATAGAAGATTTCTTCCATCTTAACAAAAATTCAGTAGATAGTGCCGGCACTTTATGGGAAGCATTTCAAGCGAACTTGCGCGGTATATGTATTAGCACAACTGCTGGTATCTTAAAAGACATACGCACACAATTAAATAATAGCGAAGCACGGGTAAAACAACTGGAAACTGAATACGATATCACCCACAATGCGGCTCTTTTAGGGGCAATTAGGGACGAAGTCACCCAATATAATAAACTTGCAGATGATGAAATTAAATACATCACCCGCTGGTACACAGCCCGTAGAATGGGAGCAGGGGGCAGGGTAGGTCGCCATTTGGCGCAACAGATACGCACAGAACACAAACAACATATCGTATTGAAAATGATAGATCGTGAGGATACAACGCATTATGACAATCAGGGCATATTGAGCACCTTCATGGAAACATATGGTGAGCTCTATTCCGCACGCGATACAGCGACTACACAAGAAATCCTAGAATATCTAGAGGATATAGCACTTGTATGGCTCACGGATGATCAGCGGGAATTCTTAGCACAACCCATCACAGTGGAGGAGGTGTAGACCACCATAAAGTCCTTACCCAATGGCAAAACCCCTGGGCCTGACGGCTTTACGGGGGAATTCTACAAAGCATATTCAGAACTGATTAGTCCCCATATTGTCGAAATGTATGACGAAGCCTATAACAATCAGATTCTCCCCCCAACATTACGGGAGGCACTAATCGTGGCACTGTTAAAACCAGATAAACAACCCGAGCGTGCAGAATCATATAGACCACTTTCCTTAATCAATACCGACGTTAAGATTCTGGCTAAGATTATTGCCACAAGATTACAACCTTTTATGCAAATTATAGCCCTACCGGACCAATCTGGTTTTTATACCAAATCGATCAACATCCCATAACCTACGCACCATCTTTGCACTCCTGCATCAATTAAATCCAGAATTGGAGGTGGCGGCTGTCCTCCTAGATGCGGCCAAAGCTTTCGATTCTATTGAGTGGGTATATTTATTTGCAATTTTACAACGGATAGGTCAACATGAGTGCCGGTGGCTCCCACTGGCAACCATCGACTCAAATTAAGCACTGGACCACCCATTCAGCCTAAGGCCTGTGCATATATGTGAGATATGTAAGCCTTATGTAAGCCTTATGGCTCCTACACCACAATCCGCAGGTGGATAGGGGGACATCATTTTGTTTACTAAAGGCTTGTTTTATAGTGTTTATGCATATTTCCCTTTAAGGAAAACATGGAGAAAAGGGCCTCTTTCTTGTTAAAACTTGCAGCACCGCCTAATAGAATTCATTCCATAGGTCTCTGCTGCCACTGCTAATTGAATTTTTGATTTCTAAAGTGGTGTATCTAAATTCCAGTAAAGTAGTTTGGAAAACAAGTAATTTTTAAGTGATTAATGATTTAAATCTGAAAAACGGGGTTCGAAAAAAGAAAAAGTTACTTGCCTGTAACAATAGCTCTGCTACACTGTTGTCTTCTGTTATTCCACAAAGGCCTATGGCTGAATGCCATAGGTTATTCAGTTTCGACTTCAAAAGCAAAACAAAGGTGGATCTCATGATGGTTGTTAATCAGAGTCTTTCAAGTTCAATGGTACCCAACCAAAATGGAAGAAATAGGAATTTGCTCTGTTTAATAAGTACTGTAACCCATCCCCGTGATATAATAACAAATGAATGTTTACTGTGGTAGGGACTTAATGTTACAAGTAAATATTGCTTTTTGCTGATTGCTATCTGCCAGCAAGCGTTCCACCAGACATGTACAGCTAAAGTAATACAAAAGGTATGCAGTTCGTGGGGGGAGGGAAGGACAGGGGGATCTAGGTCAGGGAAACTGAGACAACAGATCAGGGGATCTGATTGCTCAGAAACAAGAACCCTCACACACCTGTGTGGGTGTCATGCTTCATCATCAGGTAGCTCCTCATTAGGCCGGCGCTGCAATGCCCAATGGGCCTCTCGAGGGGGTTCTCTGCCAGAGGTCTTTTGATTAAGAGATGCCGTTGTGAGGTGTAGGGTGGAGGTGCTCTAGGGGTAGATTGGTGTAATGTGAATTAGTGGTCAAAATAGCTAAGAGATACCTGTTTACATTTAATTGGTGGGTTTTCCTGTGATGATTAAAAGACAGTCAGTGGCTGAATGTGGAAGTAATGGTCCTATCCAGCTCATAAAACAGTGTGTGCGTAGGTCAACATGTTTCTTGCATTGAGTCGCTATTGATCTGGGCCATTCTTCAGGACTGAAAAATGAAACCTAATCTACTTGTGGTTGGGAAAAATGTATGTAACATTAGCAAAAGGTACCCCAATCATACAACCAAATCTTCACAGTGAAGTATATCAAGGGACATCTAAAACCCGACCTAGAAAAGAACAAGAATTATGCGATGTAGATACACAAAGGGTTTTCACTGTTAACACCCTTAATGAAAACAAGTGGTGGGATAAATTCGTGTCACAACGCATATCTATGTAGCTGCAAAGTGGCCTGAAAAGCACACATTCAAAACAAGCAGGTGACACACAAGTGAAGTTATGCAGTAATCAGGACCAGGAAAAAATACCATTTTGACTGATGTCTGCAAAATGGGACAGTGCTTACCTAAGTTCGGTAAGCTACTGACTCCTTAGATGGTGGAAGAGACACCGCTAGCTGTGGAACAAAACTGAGGGGAAAAAAGGTCAAGTTAAGCTCTTAAAGATTCTTTAAAAGCTAAAATATCAGTAGGCAGTGGTCCATTACACTCACAGTTTCCAGCATGCTGATTCAGCTGTGACCTACTCCTTCTCTGCCACCCTGGAGATGGACAGGAAACCGGGGGGGAGGTCTTTATACTGGTGGGAAAACAGAAAATTGGTTGCAGGAGCTGCACTGGCATAGCCTAGCTTGGGATGAAAAGTAAACTTGCATGCGAGCTATGGAACAAGGAGGCCGCCTTCTTGGGGTGGAATTGGTGTCAGTGCTGCAGTTGTGACGTAGTCGCAAAAATTGGCCATAAGGGAGGTTGTGCTCAAGGATTTTGGGTGATGACTGTCATATTGAAGTAAGCTGTGGCAATCAGTGGGTTTCTTTTCAGTGGTGGTCAGCAGTTTCCCTGCAGTGATGGTAATGCATAAGGCATGGAATGGGAGACTGTTCTTAGATATGTTCTTGGTGAACTTGAGAAAGGGATTCAATGTGTTAACCCATTCACAGACGTTCTCACATTCCATGAGGTCATACTGCCAAAAGATCAGGATGTCCTTGTTATATCGACGCCATAAGAGGATGTTGGTGGTGTAAGGATTACTGTCACAAAATATATTCTCCTTTTCAAAGTTTGCCATATACAGTCAGGCCAGACTTGGTGCAAACGTGCTCCCCATGGAAGTGCACTGGGTTTGATGATATAGCTGGTCTCTGAATTGGAAAATGTTTTCTTAGAGGGCCATGGTAGCACATTCCATGATGAAGTTAATTGGAGTGGGAGATGACCAGTCTTTACGCATAATGGTGCTCTCTATCACCTTTGGTGTGGCATCTTGGGGGATGCCCATGTACAGAGCCTCTGCATCTAAAGTTACGAGAAGGTAAATGTTGCTCAAGCTGTTGGCTTTATCTATCAAATTTAAAACATCCCTTGTGTCTTTCAGAAAAGACAGTGTTACCAGGGTTTGCAAGAAGTGATCGCAAAATTCCAGAAGGGAACCCAGACCAGACCAGATACAATTGGTGTCCACGGGGGTGTACCCCCTTATGTATTTTGAGGAGGATGTAGAAGTAGGGAATTTAGGGTTGGGAGTTCACTAGGTGTGGGGTCCTGGTCGATTGGGATGTAGTACTTCCGGTCAGCTAGTTGGCTGAGGCATTCATTGTTACAATCCGCAGTGGACATGATAACTATTGCCACACCTTTGTCTGCCTATTTTATTGTGATGCCCATGTCGTTGGCTTGAGATTTTATTGCACCAAGTTCTTCATTAGACATGTTATGGAATGCGGTTTCGTGGGTTAGGGCACCTACTTCTTTCAATGTTGCCTGTTCATAAGTCAAAATCTCATGCAGAATCATACCTGCCACTGGGGTGAATTTGGAGGGGTTTTGTAACCCAGAGTCATCTGCCTCAAGGGTTGGTTTGTGTTTGAAAAAGGCACAGAGCCTGATTTTACAAAAAAACTTGTGCAGTTCGCAGGTAAGGCAAAATTTGTCTTCTCAAGAGTTGGGAACAGAGCCAGGGCCTTTCTGGGGGACCTTGGTTTCAACTGCAGATAGTGTCTTGGTAGATAAGTTCACTACTATTTTCTTTTGGTTTGGCTTCTCGTCTGCATCTGTGGTTCTTGTTCCTGCTATTGAACTTTCTTTTGGCCCCACTCTTCTTCCTCTGACCCAACCTCTGTCTAGAAAAGTGGGGTGAAAGGGTTGTGGGAATGTCTGCTAGGGACCCTGAGGAAAACATGGGGTAGTGTTGCAACCTTTTTTCCCCTCTTTTTTGTTCTACAGCTAGTGGGGTCTCTGCCATCACCTAAGGGGTCAGTAGTGATCCAGCGGAAGTGGTGTAAAATTGTGAGCATTTACACAAGTTATTCACAATACCACAAAAACATATATCTGTAAACAATTTACTATAAACCAGAGTTTGGGCCCATAGAAACTCTATAACCACTTACAAAACATGAGGTCCTCCGATAGATCTTTGTAAGAGCTAATAGGGACTCAGATAATTAGAGACGAAAGCCATTGCTTCATGAGGACTTGTAATGAAGAAATGCCTGTCTAACAACAATAATCAATAACCATACAGTGTCAATAATTTCGTCAATAAGAAAGGACAAAACTCAGAATAGTTATCAAGGTACCTTTATCTAAACTTCAAGATGAATGGTCAATGCACAAAAATACATCAGAATCATTAATACATTGGTTATTCAATTGAATTCAGGTAAAATCACAATACAATCACAGTTCAAAGCAAAATACATCATAAATCAATAACTGGCGTGAGGGGAGAGAGAAAGAGAAAGAAAGAAATACACATTGCAGTTTCAGTATGCAATTCAAGATTCATATGAACCTAAGTTCAGTGAGCTAAAGCACAACGTGCAATAGTCTGAAAAGCTAACCCTTCAGCCGAAAGGTATAGCCTGCGCAACTTCACCAGCCGATGAAGTGCAGGGGAAAATCAGGAGAGTTCAGTTCAGGGAAAGTCAGAGTTCGGACTGACAGCATGTCACGCCCAGGATTTGCAAGGAAAATAGCCACACACGTCCTTTTCCCACGGGGTAATTATACCTCGAAATGTTCACAGTTTCTGCCCACAAAGTAACTTTGCTCAGTTTTACACGGTTTCTATTGATTGAGATCCATGGTGTGATCGTGGTATGATCATTCTTCAGTCCGAATCATCCGGAACTCTGACGTAATACTTTTGTCCTCTGTCTGCTGTTTTCCAAGAATGTGTAATATCAAGTCACCTCGGAAATAGGAAGCACACTTGCACCTTAACATTTCCACGCGCTCGCTTCTTTGTTAGCTTGCAACAAGGTTGACACAATTTATTCATTGAGAGAGAATACTCTAACTGTAGGAAGGAAACGTTAGTGATAATACTTGTAGCTAAAGCAGTTAGGTCAGCATTTTAGAAATAATGAAAGACAAAATACACTTTCTGAGGCCTACAATAGAAAGACATTAATACGCTTTGATGCCTACATGGAAAACCACAAAATCAGCATTTTCTAAGGAAATTGGGCTAACGTTAAACATAAACGCATATAGGAATAATATAATATTTCATAAGCACCATTTAATTTTTTCATTAATAAACAAGCAATTTCTTTGCAGCTTCAAATTCTACATGTTAAGAAAAACATAGCAGGAAATATTTTCATTAACGCAATCTTTTCAATTCATATTTTGCTAAAAAAAAACACAGACTGCATTATTACTCTTCACATTATTATCATAACACATTAGTAATTTTTCTCTCTCTATTGTTTCACCAGTTTGCAACCCTTCTGCATGCTTTTATGATGCAGTTTTAATCACTCATGTTTTTCACAAAACACAATATTAGTCATGTTTCTTGAGGTGCCTGCCACGGGGTGCAGGGATTAACACCACCTCCCATTTCCCTATGGGAGCATGTCTTATGGACGGTTTACGGCCGTAAGACATGCTCCCATAGGGAAATGTCTGAATGCGACTGAACAGTGTTCGGTCGCATCCTAATGAGGTGGGTGGGACTGCCGACCGGAGGTCAGTTGGTCCCGTTTACGAGATGGTGTCGGGCAGACGTAAGTCCGCCAGACATCGTAATCGGCCCCTTTGTGTTCATGTTTGTGTGGGTATGAGAGTGTGGAAATTTGAAAATGCTTCAATGGAAGGATGAGTAGATGAATAAGTGTATGGATGAATTACTGTGTGTGTGTTTTGGTGCATGGATGAGTGAATGCATGAATGGGTGAATTAGTAAATGTGTGGGTGGATGCACTAGCAAAGCCAATAATTGAAGATTGTAATTTGTATAAAAACTCTTGCTTATAAAGGCAGCAATGGAGAAAGAGGCAACATGTACAGAGAGACATAGGTTGATATTGCAATGATAGGCGCAATGCATGTTTTGTTAGCAATTTTGATTGATAATTGTAATGCAACTTGGGCATTTTGGGGACTTTGTCTAGGACATGGAGCAGAGCACCAAACAGCAGTGTTTCACTCCTCATCACCTAAAAACAACGCTGTTCATTGTTTGTGTGCACATGGCTCTTGACTACCTGTGTGAAGACTTTTTGTACCAATGTATATAAGAGAAAAGCATTGTGCTTTTGTTGCCCGCTGAGACAACCCCAGGTCTGGTCAGTGTCTCTACAATGATGTCAGGTCTAGTTGTGCTCTCACGTCAGGGCCACTCAAGAATGGCGCTGTGCTAGAAATGACCAGGCGTTTGCCTGTGATGCGGCAGTGAAATACAACAAGCTCAGGTGCCTTATTGTGTTCAATGGACCAGGAGGGAGCATGTCAGGCACTGACACCTCTGCAAAAGTGTTAGCAAGGCAAACTCTAGCACAATGGCACCATTTTAAAGAAAATAGTGCCCTCCTCACTCTGCAGACTCATACATCTAATGCACTGATAAAATTGAGGGATGCGAGTGCAAAGGAAATACTCCAAATGTTGTCAATGTCGCTTACCAATGGTTACTGACTTATCCTTTTGCATCGTGCATTAATTGCGTGGGTTCTCCAAATCAGTCTCTAGCCAGACCTAAACACAAGCTATTTTATTACAATATTGGCAGCTACTTTAAGATCATTCTTTCGAAAACCCAATTTGTTTATATAGTCATTTTCAGTTCAAAACATGTTATTGATATTTTCAAACAACAACATGGTATACATTAAAATGGAATACAAATTCAATTTCTATAATACAGAATAGAAACAAGAGCTAATAGCACCTTCATAGGGAAAAGGTAAGGAGCATAACAAAATGGATCAATTAATAGAACGCAAACAATATCACAATGCATTGTTCAAAAATTCATCTAAAGGAGACCACCAAGGAAGACTCCTTAAATCTGTGTCATATAGTGGAGAAATAGACTAATTCATCCCACGTCTAGTTTAATGAACATACTCTTCTGGAACGTGGCAGGTTTACCTACCAAATTGGAAAATCCCGACTGCCTTAATTTTGTTTATAATTGTGATATTTTATGTTTTCAGGAAATTTGGGCAGCTGATATTTGCCACATTAATGGGTTTAAAACATTTTTCACCTCAGCTACCCTGTCCAGTCATGGGAGGAACAAGGGTGGTCTATGTACTTTTGTATCACATAGATTGAACGCATTAAAGATAACCCTTGCAGTATCCAATACCTATTATCAGGTCACAATAGTACACATCGATAAACCCCATTGCATTGCTCTTTTAAATTTTTACAATAACATTCCTGTGCCGCAAACCAGAGAAGTCTTAAGGCAGCTCCAGGACGATCTGGATTCTATTCATGGGACCATAACTAAAGACCCCTGCACAATTTGGGGCGGGGATTTCAACACCAGCCTCTGTACTCATATGTCAGGAGGCTATTGCGGCCTATCACCTGATGACGTTACAGATACTTCCCACTTTTCTCACTCTCCTCTTGGGGATATGCTAAATCTGCATTAAATACACTTCAGATCTGGGCTTTGCAAATGAAGTTTGTTCACCACCCATACCTTTCAGTAGTACATTCAACGGTCGTGGGTCATGTACAACCATCGATTTTATCTTAACATCTAATAGATACGCTAATAAAATATATAATTTTAAAACCCATCCGGTCGCCTTCAGCGACCACTTTCCGATTAGTGTCACCGTTGACCTGACGTCCAATTTACTATCAATCGGACATACGGCCAATGGGCCATTAGAGGACCTTGTTATTAACAGAACCAATGGATACACGATTAGATGGGCGGGCGTTGACACCTCTCTTTTAACTAAATCACTTCTTACCAATTGCAAAACAGATTTTCTAGCCTGCCTGGATGAGACCGTGTCAGATGCTAATATTCTTAACTCTTTTTGTAAAATTTCAAAAGCCATTCATAATAGTCTAATAACCACCCCCAAAAGACCCACTAATGGAACGCTAGGTTGATTTGATTACCAATGCAGCAAGTCACATGCAGCCTTGAAATCTGCCCTACACCAGCCGAGGAGAGACCAGGAAGCAATAAAAAGGGCCAGGGCAGCGTACAAAACGTCTCTCAAAGCACGAAAAGAGACCATTAGATTAGAACTTTGGCAGGCCCTTAAACAAGCCTCCGCCCTAAAGGACATGAAAGGTTTTTGGAAGGCCGTGAACACTCCGTTCTAGGCCCCGAAAAATTCACCAAGTTTTGAAAACGCAATCGGGGAGGACCTTTGGGTGTCCCATTTTCAAACCTCTACTGCACCAATGCAACCCCCAATACCAGTGAGGATAGCGAACTAGTCACCTTAAGTCATATCCCAATTGGCATTGATTTCAACGTGGAAGAGGTGACCCTGGCCATTAAAGAAAGTACAGGGGGGAAAAGCTCTGGGTTCCGATAGTATTCCCGTCGACTTATATAAATCTTGCCTGTCGCTTTGGGGCCCACTTCTAACCCTGGTTTTAAGGGCTTGCTGCACGCAAGGGTTTACCCCGATTTGGACGGAATCCATCCTCGTCCCTATTTTTAAGAAAGGCGAGCGCAATGATCCGGCCTGTTACAGACCAATTTCCCTGCTAGACTCCTTCGTGAAAGTGGCTGGACGTGTAGTCTTAAACAGACTGCAGTCGTGGGTGGAGGATTCAGACGTCATCTCAGAGCTACAGTACAGATTCCGCCAAGGTCTCGGTACTGTGGAACAGAGTTTGAACCTGAACCTAATAATGGGTAAATATACCCAGGCCAAAAGAGGGAGCCTTTTTATGTGCTTTGTCAATTTGAGTTCGGCCTTTGACTGTGTCAGTCATCAAAAGCTGTGGCGTATCCTAGAGGATATGGGGGTGGAAATGCCTTTAATTAAATTTTTAAAGCAGTCGTATTTAGACGCTCGGGCTAGGGTGCGCTATGGCAGAACAGGCGAACTCAGTCATAGTTTCCCCGTTAGAAAAGGGGTCAGACAGGGTTGCGTTTTAGCACCCCTGCTCTTCACCCTCTATATAAATAGTTTAGGAGACACTTTATCTAGGGAATGCCAAGATCTTCCCAAACCAGGTAAAAGGACAATTGGTGCCCTGCTATATGCTGATGATGCGGTCTTGCTAGCCCGCACCCCAATAGGCCTGCAGAAAGTCGTGACGAGTTTTGCCGCTTACATGACAAGTCTGGATCTCCATGTTAATATCAGCAAAACCTCTGTGATGAAATGCAGCAAACCGAGCACGAAGTGCCGTAACATCTTCATAAACACCAAAAAACTGGAATTTACTAATCATTTCTCCTATCTGGGTATCATCTTTGACAATAGGGGCCTATGGTCAAAAGCTATTAACTGTAGAAAATTGCTTTTTGCCAAAGCCATAGGCGCCTTGATTAATTTTACCAGGCAGTTAGGAAAGTCTATTGAGGACCTGCTGATAATATATAGAGCCAAATGCATTTCAGTTGCTCTTTATGGAGCTGGTATTTGGGGTCACGCAAACGTAGAGTCTCTCCAGCAAATTGAGAACAGGTTCCTGAGATTTCTATTGGCCGTCCCAATTTCCACGGCTACGTACATCTGCCACGCTGAACTTGGGTTGTCATACCTGTCCGACCTTATTAGAATCCAGCCAATATTATTATGGCATAAGGTCTGGACAGGCGTCACTACCAGCCTTAACTTAGACGTCATAAAAGACTGTCTGAACCTGCGAAGGGCCCAATGTATCCCTTGGCTTGCTTACGTTAAGAATTTCATGCATGATCTAGATTGCCCAGATTATTTTGCCAATCCCGATACCTTGTCCCTCATTTCAAGAAAGGACCTTAAGGCTCTATGCATCAACCATCTGGAGACGATTAGACTGTCATCTAACATTATGAAAATCTTAGTTAGAACTAATCAGCTGCTTCTGACCCAGCCGGGAATCCAGCCCTATTTATTAACAACTCATAGAAATTACGACAGGATGCTACTGACACGCCTGCGTCTTGGTAATTTCCATAACCTAGTAACATTCCCTCAGGTAAATGACTGGTCACGCGTGCTCTGCCCATGCCCCTGCGACGATACATCTGCACACAATCCATATCTTATTTTTTTGTACGTTTTTTCCCTAATCAGGAAAAGATGGATTCTTCCCTACTTGAAACTCCAAGGTCTGAGACAATGTCAACCTGCTTTTATAAAATTGCAATTTTTAGATAACGAAATTTTTAACGCTCACATTGTAAAATATTTGAAAGGGGTGATAAGAGCAAGGAAAACCATGCAAGGTCCATCTTCTGTTTAATTGATTCTGGTTTCTAACTAGGTCAAGGCCAAATCGAAACTTGTTTTTAGTTTTTTCTTTTTCTTCCCTTCTTGCAAATTGTACATAGCGGTTTTCGTTAAATGAAATCTTTTTAATCTTTCACCGATGCAATTTTATCATACCTTTGTCAAATGGTGATCACTTGAATTAATTTTTCTCATGTTTATTGTGATGAATTCTGCTTTTATGATTTGACATTTTAAATCGAATAAAGCGTATCTTGACTTGACTAATTCATCTCTTGTTCTCTTGTAAAATTCACCCACTCCCATAAAGTGTCATGGGATAATCCAGTCGATGACTGCCCAATATATGGTTATTTTCAATTATTACATGAATGGAAATATTGTTGTGTTTACTTATTTTAAAAATGATACTAGTCTAGTAATGATGTTGCCCACCAGTCAAACATGCTGACAATCGATAGTAACAGAACTCCATTAAAATGTCTGTTCTTTCCCATTACCAGGAGTGCACTTCCTGCTGTGAGGGGATGATCTGCAATGTGGAGGTGCCGACCAATCACACCAACGCAGTGTTTGCAGTGATGCATGCTCGCAGGACATCCTCAAGTGCTGTGAAGAGAACTGCAAGCATTCCAGCGATGGCATCCGTCCTCTTAGGACTACTGTTGCTATGACAGCACTGTTTACATAGCAGCCATGGGCTAAGCGGCCAATCTTCGAGAACAATGTTTACAGTCAATGTGAATCGAGTAGACCATTTTTCAGAGCACTATCGAAATGTATATGTTATCAATAACATCTGAATATATGCTGTGTTTCTTAATACATATTTGAAAACCGAAACACACTCTGGAAAAAATACAAATGATCCGTAAGTTGAAGTACACTACAGTGGCCTACACAACCGCGTGGGGATCTCTCAATCAGTCCAGGAGCAGAGTCACCATTGGCTGGCTGCCTTACTATGGAAAAACTTCCCAAAAACTGAAAAAACACTTGGCTGGATGTTGCCATCTCCAATAGTTTTTTTTAAACATTTTTTTACAAGCAACGGCTTTTTAGCAAACCAGAGTGACACCATCGCACTAAACAACAATTTTGGAACTGGGGTATAAGAGCTTTTTATATCATACCGATGGTTTGGAAATAAGACATATTATTGCTTATGCTTTTTGCTGATGTTGTATCAAGGATAAGGGAAGGACGGTTACAATATATTTCATGATGAAAATATTGGAAGGGTTACTACGATAGATGGTTTTTGGTTCACTGCAGCAGCACTGCTCTGTCCCTAAAATGCATGAGGGTATTGCCCGGATCAGGAACACTACTTTCATGGCGTTAAGTGTAACCCTTGTTTCACAGGTGGGCATTCTCGCTCCAACAGTGGACATTATGTGAGTCTGTTGTCCGAGGGGCTGGCCGCTGTGTTTAGAGAGCTGCTCACAGAAGCTGCCTTGGTGTCACCATTGAACACGTTTGTGTCGTGCGCCATGTTGTTCCAGAGATTCCCACCTCCTCCGCCCATGGAAGCCGCAGCCTGATCACCAGGATGATCAGATATGTTTGTGGTGGTTAGGTTACACCAAGGCTTGGCTACATAGCTCAGCTCACATTACAGCTGCACCTCCCACGCCACGGCGGACGCCTGTGCTCTGATGTTGTGTTGATTCACTTTGTGTAGCACGTTGTCTTATGTAATGTATTTATTTTCTCTTTTATTTCTCATTTGTCATTTATTTCTTAGGGGTAATGTACGTATATCTATCCCGGAGTTTCTAGGTGGATTCATGGCTCTTTGTTTGCGTGTCTGTTGGCTCTCCGATCTGCCTTTCTCACTGTTGAAGTTTGATGCTCTGAATTGGAGGCAAGGCTCGAAATGAAGTATTTATTTTGCGTAAAGATGTTGCAAAAATTAATTTTATTTTTGGTCACACCGTTTCAGAGGCAACACCACACCCCTGTTCTCAAAATCATGTCACTAAGTTCTTACTGTTATGAGGACGTCCAATATTTGCATCAACTAGTTCTTTTATATGTGATGTGGCTTATGACACCTTATTGCCCCGTTCTTAATGGTCCCTGCGGTTTCTGGACTAGAAACACGTACTTTTGTGATTCGCTGTGGAAAGTGGCTTACCAGTGGTTTGCGGAGATCTGCGTGTGGAGACAAAACTTGTGGTCATAGGTGCCAGCTATACAGGCTCCTGCGGCCTATGTCAGAGGTTTGGAGTCATAGGGTCAGATTAACACATTCACATAGTTTGTTTTCCCAAAAAGACTTACTCGAGGCTGAGGGAGACAGCAGAGATGTAGTGAGCAGACAAAAAGGGGTTGTAAGCTGAGAAAAACAGGAGTGCTCCTGCGGTTACATTTCTACAAGCTTTTGAGGGGAGTTGAGACTCTCACGAGGCTATATTTGTCGGCCTTCATCAGGGCATTAGCACAAAAGTGTTGGGAATATCATATATAAAATTAAAATATGAATGGCTTCTTTATGGTTCGAGAATGTTGGTAATGAACTCATTCTAAGGTCTCTAAACTGGCAGAAGGTCCAAGCTTTGACCAAAAGGTCTCTAATTTCTTCTCAGTTGAAAAATCTCATAGAACACTAGACATCCAAGGGGTGCTCAACTCAATGAGAGAGAACTGCAATACCAAAGCTCCTTTAAACATGTCACACAATCACTGACATGTATGACACGGAATGTTAATAGTCTCAGCAACAAGATCAAAATAGGGATAATACAGAGGGTGCTGGTTAAACAGAAAATAAGCATAGCATACCTCCAAAAAACTCATTTAAGGGGCAATGAATGTCAATTTATTGGGTGAGAGAAATATAGGTACTAAGGGACATATTTATCATGTAGCTGCTTCGCTTTTGCACCACACAACGGGGTGCATGTGCGATGCAACTACTAAATGCGATTCATCAAGCCATGCAAGGCCACCTTGCCTGGCTCTGAGTGGCTTGATAAATCTGGAGTAACACAACACAGATCAAATCACTGCGTTGTGTAAATCTGCCTCAGGGAGGCATACCAGGGGTGGTGCGTGAGTGTTCCCTCTGCAACACCCATGGATTTTGATGCATTCCCAGATTGACCATTACTGGTAGACCTGGGAATGTGCTAAAATACTACGCCTTCCCAGGGGGGCCTAACAAGAAGAAATATGTTTATTTCTCCTCAGGGAGGCATTCCATGGGTGGTATCTGTGTATTCCCATGCAACAGCCATGGATTGTGACTCTTTTCCAGATTTACCATTATTGGTAGACCTGGGAATGTGCCATAATACTACGTCTTCCCAGGGGAGGCGTAATGAGGATAAATATGTTCATTTCTCCTCGTTTTTTCCACTTTCTATGTGTGCTGCAGAAAGCACCCATAGAAAAAGGAAAATGCCTTAGGGGATTGTTTTTATGCAGGAAGGTGTTCCTTCCTGCACAAAAACAATCCTGCTTACAATGCAGGCACCCTTGCACAATGGTGCAAGGGGCCTGCATTGGCACTAGGCAGCACATTGTCTGCCAGCATTCAGAAAAAGGCAGGAATGCGCCATATTATGGAAATACTGTGCATTCTGTTAAATATGGCGCATTCCTGCTCTTTCCCTGTCACACAGTGCAGCGCAGCAGGGTAGCTTGTGCCCTGCATCACATAATGATAAATATGCCCCTTACTCACTGTGAATACACATTTAAATCAAAAAGTGTGGCAATACTAATTACAAAATCAACATCATCCCTTTTAAAGAAAACATGGACACATTGCAAGGGTAGCTACATGGTTGTGATTCAAAAATGTGAATCCGAAGGAACTATTGCTGTTGCTGAACGTTTACCTCTTACCAGCTTTGCTACAGGATAAGACACAGGCCATAGGCACATTCCCAGCTGATCTTCAATGAGCATGGTGTTATTACAGTGTGGCTTTAACTGTGTGATGGATGAAGAGATGGACAAATCTTCTAAACCAAAACAGTCGACACACGGACCTGAAACAAAACTATAAGGTTTTGCAGAAGCTATGGGCCTATATGACATAGGGAAAAGATAAAATGGCCTACTCTGGGGCTCACAGTTCCTACTCGTGAACTGACTATGCCTTTACCTAGAAATCTATGCTAACAGGTTTGACCGATGGCAGGTACCAAACCAGGGGAATTTCTAGCCACCCACTCAGCCCATTAACATTTGCAGAACTTCCTATTTTCATGTCAGGCCATTTGCATGCCATTTAAGTACTGTGCCTAAACCAATATGTCTGTGCACGGAGGGTGCTCTCCCATTCTAAACTGACAATGTTATCCGCAAGCTAGCAACTTGGTCACCTGGTCTATGCCCCATCACATTTGTTTTGGAAGCACCATTCTGGACGCCTGTTCCTAGCTTCACTTTAATTCTATGAACAGGCATTCCTACAGCTGTAAGTGACCATTGCCTAATCCATCCTTCTCTTTATTTTCTATTGTGTAATCTTCCCACCTAGGGGCACCATTGCACGTGGCGCGGCAATTTGCACCCAATTCCATCTGCATGAAATTACTGATACCACAGGTACCTGAAATCAAGCGGCATGATGACTTCTGATTATAAGATAATTGGAAATAACTTGTGGAAATGATCAATAATTGGAAATAACTTGTGGAAATGGATGTTTCCACACAGAAACCTGCATGTTTTTGCCATTTCAGTGTGTATTTTTCCAACCCAGCCATGTCGCGCGCTTCCAGCAGAGTACGGTGGCCTTGTGTGAAAACTCCCAACCTACGATGTTTCCACAAGACTTGTGACCTCATTGTTGCTGGCAGCTTTCATTTCCACCTCCATCAGGAATAACAGGCCTCTCTTAATAAGCACCTAACTGGGAAGGGAAGGGTCGACTGCCAGGCTAAAATACTCCACTAATATATGAATCTACACACTTTTTGCTAAGGCCCCTCCATTAACTATGATCCACCTTTCAATTTCCACAGTTGACATATCACACTTGGTCGTGTTCGTTAACGAAATGAGAAATACAGAGAGACTAAGGGTGCCTGAGAGGATCATATCTGTGTCCTTGGCCACATTATTTTGCGAATGGCACAACTCTTGCACCGTTCACTAGGCGTCACTCTTCCATATCTTCCAACTGGGCGGGGCATACCATTAACAGAACACACATTATGAGCAGTAAGTAAAATATTCTTATTGTACTGCATGAGCTATGAGTTTGTCACCAAGGTATATGATACTGATAAATTATAAAATGGTGACCTTTGCTCGTCTTACTTAAACAATGTGTGGCATATTAGATAAACAAAACAAACAATACATTTGGTTTGTAGATTTGGTTGAGTTGGTTGGGATCAAAAAAGGTAATATTTGTGCCAAGCAACGTGCCTTATCCTTCTGTAAATATATGTTTGACATGGCTTGAAATCTGATACCTTCAAAACCTATTTAAATACCCCTCTTTTCTTGCCCATGCCAAACCCAACTTCCATGGTGATATATTTAGCTGCATCTTGATCCCTTTCTATTAATAATTTAAAAGAATAAATATTTTTATGGCTCTTTAAATTCAGTCTAATCTTGTTTTATTCTAATTTATGCCACTGTTTAGTATTAAAAGATTTATGTAAATGACGTTTGTGTACTTATTTTTTCCATTCTGCTATTTTTTTTTAATTAACTTGCATTAATTAACTTGAATGAGAGACTATAGTCACCAATTGCAGGCCCATGCTTTAATTGCTTGTTGCGAGCTTATATTTACGCTTTCAATTAAATTCATCAGTCAGTGGGGGAGGTGGTGCAGGCAGAGCTGTGCCTGGTGAGTGCTTTGTGGCAATCCAGAATTGGATGACTGAGTTTCCTTGAAATGAACGGCCATTGGTCTGAAGTCATGAATGCAGATTGTGACAAATCAAATTAATCAAGGGAGCTTTGGCTGAAGCTATTGGGTTTCCAGCTGGCTTCGTTATTTAAGGTGAGCAACCTTGGGCTTGGTTTTGCCAAAAACCTTGTTTCCGAAGTCCAAGTGTGTGCTTCCTGCTATTTGCGGCTCTGCCTCTTCTGGAAGATCCTGCCCACTTTCCTTTGTGGGACGGTAGGCATGGTCTTTTGTACCGGGACTCTCTTGCTCCTTGATTATGCCAATACTTTAGGTCTTGTTTTCTCAGGTCTTTTGATTACTCAGATGCAAAAAACACAGAGCATGGCTGTGAGACTGTTGTACTACAAAAGAGCTTCAATAGTCCATTGTAGAATATGAGACATGTTTATTAAGTAGTTGCCATGAAGAGCCCCCCCAGGAGCAGCCTTCCTGCTGCTCAGCCCATTCTCCAACTGACTCTCTCACTCACCCAACATTCCACAGCATCACCACACACCAACATTTCACAACCCCAGTCACACTGGCTGAGCAGCAGGTATAACATATCTTCCTTCTTTACAAATACCAGAATACCATTAGCAAGTACCCCATGCATGTCTACCAAATAACAAAACGAGAGGAAAGAAAAGGTGCAAACAAAAGCTGGAATAATAGAGACTTTTGCAAGCATGTTTACACAATAGCAAGCAAGACATTAAAGGTGCATGGAAATATCAGGTGGAAAACATCACACAAGCTGCATAACTGAGTAAGCAACTTATCACCAAATTACATGTAGGGATGGTACACGCCTCAATATAAAATGTAACATAATAAATGTAAAAGACCATGCATGCTGACCACAGAAGATACAAGCAAGCAAAAAAGATACACATGTAAAACAGAATACATACAAGTAACCTGTTGAGTGCAAACATATTACCATTTTAACTAAAGGTAAACCGGACACTATGAACACGCACTCTACTTATATGCATACCAATAAGGACAGAGAAAACAATAAAACAAACACACCACTCTCATCTTCCCCCTTTCAATCAACAAAAACATACACTCTACCACACCACAGCTCCTTTACCAAACCCCTAATGCCACCAACATGCCAGCTGGCCAGGCTGACATAAAATATAGCACGCAGGAAACCAACCACCGGAGGCGCAGTAGAGAACAGCCTATAGCGAATGAAAAAACATTGGGAAGGGCAGAACACCTTGGCTTTAGTACTGCTCTTCACCCAAAACATCTGGAATGGTTGAACACCTTGGCTTAAGTACTGCCCTTCACCCCAACCCCATAGGCAGGGTGAAACACTTTGGCTTAAACACTACCCTTCACCGTAACCCATAGTAAGGGTGGAACAACACTTCAATCACAAGTCATTTGGATTAAACACTGCCCTTCACCCTTAACCAGTAGGAAGGGTGGAACAAAAACTTCAATCACAAGTCATTTGGCTTAAACTCTGCCCTTCACCCTTACCCCGTAGGAAGGGTTGAACAAAAACTTCAATCACAAGTCATTTGGCTTAAACACTGCCCTTTGCCCTTACCCCGTAGGAAGGGTAGAACAAAAACTTCAAACACAAGTCATTTGGCTTAAACACTGCCCTTCGCCCTTACCCCGCAGGAAGGGTGGAACAAAAACTTCAATCCCAAGTCATTTGGCTTAAACACTGCCCTTCACCCTTACCCCGTAGGAAGGGTGGAACAAAAACATCAAACACAAGTCAGGACCAGAACCTGGTCTTACCTCAGGACCTTAGGACCCTAGGACCCTCATTTCAGAACCCTAACAACTTGGCCCAAATATGTACATGTCTCACCCCGGCAACAACACTGTGGCAGAAATACTGTATGGGGTACCCAACACACCCTTAATGAACAAAGCACCCATGCAGAATTCCTCATTAAAATCGTCGCCATAAAATGTTGTACTACAAAAGAGCTTCAATAGTCCATTGTAGAATATGAAAGATGTTTATTAAGTAGTTGTCATGAATTGCCCCACCAGGAGCAGCCTTCCTGCTGCTCAGCCCATTCTCCAACTGACTGACTCACTCACACAACATTCCACAGCATCACCACACACCAACATTCCACAACCCCAGTCACACTGGCTGAACAGCAGGTATAACAGAGACTGTCCAGTGGACTGCATAAAGGCACTGTGGACTGTTCACCATGCATTTCACATTATTGGCCCAGTCTTGCTACCCAACCATCTGGTCTCATGTCTTGGCTAGGGGACTCAGATTTGACAGTCTCTTCAAGCATGTGTGCTGTGTCATGTTTTAGGTTCGAAGCTGTGAAGCAGTGTTTCGTTAGAACGTTGCATTGTGGAACATATTCAAACAATCAGAAAACAGAATTCAGCCTGCCATGAAATCTTAAAGGTCGGGGCTTGAAGATACCCAAAACGCAACCATCTTGCAAGACCTTTATAATGACGATACAGCATATACAAATCTCTATAGTGTCTTCCTACTCATCAGATTGCCCTGCATGTTGGGTTATCTAACCTTGAATGTACTTCAGTCTAGAAGAGAGCAATCACTATTAGGTTATTTACTTATTCAATATTTTGTTGTCTTTGTCAGTGCCGTGGGCATATGCAGGTATTTGCAGTAGGATCTGTTTGTCTGTGACTGTAGAGCTTGACTTGCCTCTCTTTGTATGTCTGGCAGATTTTTGTGTGTGGCTCCATCATGTGTATAGCCTGGCTTATGTCAGATTGTTGGCTAGGTTTTAGCCACCTTAACCTTAAATTTGTATCAGCTCTACTGATACACCACACTGCAACAACATTATACACTAGGCACAACGAATTACACTCTCAAGCACACAACATGGCACCGATATAGTTTACTAAGGATTTGCCATCTCAACAGATTAAGTTACTCTCACACTTCCTTCTACATGAACTGTGCACATCGAACAAAAGTTATCACCTCATGATGGCCTCAGTACATCTCCAGTCATATAGCCAAAGCAGTGGCCACCTCAGCAGCACCACCATTCAAGTTACACACTGTCACATTACACTATATCAACATTACAAAAAGCTCATAGCACCCTTATGCACACAACATTACTACAAGCTATTTTGTTGACACAAGAAGCCAACTTAGGGGCTTATTTATGAGCCCCTTGCGCCACCAGTGCATCACTTTTTGTGACGCACCGGTGGCGTAAAATATGCGCCACACTGCAACATACTTACAAAGTGGCACATCTAAGCAGATGTGTCACTTCGTAAACCCCTGTGCTACATTATACCTGCATCAGTTATAATGTAGGCAGGGTGGGCGTTCCCCTGCAAAAAAGGGCTGTAGAAGTCGCGCAGTGAAATCTATCAGATTTCACTACGCCACTTTTAGGACGCCACTGCGTCAAATCCTTACGCTTGCCTTACAGCAGGTGTAAGACTGACGCAAGCACTTTCACATGGGGCTTGCCCCATGTGAAAGGACACATTGCTGGAGTTGCGTCTGTTTTCAGACACGCTACAGCAGAGAGGGAGTGTAGGAACGAGAGGGAAAGGGCCATCGTGGATTGCACCCTCCCAACTTATTATACATTAAACAAGAAGCAATTCTGATTAAATGACAAGTGCACTAAAGGACACTATTCATTTTAATTAGTGCACTTTGTCTGTTCTGTATGTGTGTTCTGGGAGAAACCAGCATATTCCAAAAAATGATAGCTAAGCCCTGACACACTTACCAACATGTCGAGCTTCATCAGAGGACTTCTTCTATTGTCAAAAATGATTAAAATTACGAATGGGCTTCCTACTTTGTAGGAAGTGCTTATGCTGGATCTTATGATAAAGTGGGATCCAGACTGTGAGGCTAAAATTCTCTGCTATGTCTCAAGTCTCCTTTAATGATTGAGGACCAGGGAGATAAATACAAAATCTGAATTAGAATGCCTGGGAGAGTTATTACTCCTACATGGTATGGGCCTGGGTCAACATGTTTCTGCCACATGGCCCCAAGCAGGGTCCTTGGCATTCATCGGGACCAGGATCCCCGCAATGTATATCAATAGTACCCACTCATTCATACAACAAATAGACAGCTCACATATTTGTACATGCCTAAGAAAGAACTCACATTTTGTGGCTTTTTGAATTAGGTCTTAGAAGAAACAATAAAAGAACAGGTTGAGAAGTCATAAGAAAATAATGAATAATAAAAAGCAGATGTAGAGTGGTAACAGACTCAATCACTACTTGCACGTGTTAGGGAGACACAGCAAATTCACATGTGAAGGGTAGCACACATAAGTGGCAAGGAATAATTCTCACAGTGACTCAGGCATATCTCTTTTCATCCATTTTGGTCTTACCCTTAAAGATAGTGTTTCAGGGTCCCATTAAGGTATCTACTGGAGAACCCCTTGTAGTCACTCACTGGGGAACTGTGATAACAATATACAAACAAACCAGTAGTCCATAGTAAAAAATAAAAAAGTTGGTGGCAATGATAAAAAAGCCCCCTGGCTCATGTCAAGGCCCGCAACTTACTTTAAAGGGAGATTTCTGCTACTAATCCTTAGTCTCATGCGCATCCCCTGAATCTTGCCTTTGCACAGAGGATGGCAGGTATTTGAATGGGTTGCTTTGATTCTGAGAAAACTCGGGCCCACTTAAACTTCCCTAGTCAACCAGATGGTCTTTTTAGTTGCTTGAGAGGTAAGAGGGAAGAAAACAATCACAATTAAATCTCATTACAGTGTAACCAATTCGGCTACACAATAACTACCCAACAACTAATATTGAGCTTAGTGAGGTTTAATTATCAATTCAAAAATAGATTCCTATACATCAGTCTTAGCATCATGGTATAGAAATACAGGACAAACAGAATAAGTCCAAATCTCCTACAGAGATTTACCCTATATAAAAAAAAGCATACAACTAATTCAGTTATAGCGATGCAAATGATCATGAGACAGAATTGAACGTTAAATTGCATCAGTTGATTTTCAAAGGTAAGCATGAGCACGCTATCTTTCCCTACACTATCCTAAAAGGGAAAACCCTAAACTAAGAAGCATTGAGGAAGAATGGATAATAGAAGGGTGTCTGCTGTCAGAGTCTTCAGTAGAAGAAGCTCCAACTAAGGATCAGGTAGCATGAAGCCACACACAGCAGAAGAAGAGGTCTTTACCTCATGAAGTCCTAAGATGTCTCTCTGTCCCTCACTAAGTTACAGCATAAGATATTAGTTGCATTCAAGATAAATCACGTGATCAACTCCAATAACTTTCCACGATCCAGACACAAATTGGCAACTGGCAGCACCTTTCCCATATCGATAAGTTGCTAGTTCATTCGTCCTTGGCCTTTCTTCTCCTCCTCCATTGGAACTCGCCTTCTTGCTCGTTACCACATTTCTCCTTTCCAAAATTCATCTTCACACCTCGCTATCTTACCAAAACACAAACCTTTCTTTAGTAACTAATGAGGCTTTGTCAGCTCCCGCAATAAAGACAAAATATGCAAGCATACACATTCTACATTGAAGGTTAAATACGAATTAGAATGTTAGACTTTAACGTGAGCTTGTACAGAAACTGTTCTCTAGGCCCAAAAATAATGTCAATTTAATAGTACACCAGGTTACAAATTCATGCACATTTTTAAACACATAGCAAATGCAGTTTCTTAACGCATGAATAAATTGCAACAGATTATGGAAAAGATGTAATTTCAAAATACACCAGTATGGATATAATTTCTTGTTACACATATAAATGCTTAAACATTAGTCTACACATATACCTTATTTCATTAACTTCACAATGAAACACATTATAAGCTTTAATTTCTCTCTAAGATATTAATATCTTTATTAGTCACATTTCTATGCACGCAATTTATAAGTCAGATTTGTTTTCATGTGGAGTACTTTAAATATACAATACCCCATCTTGCTTAGTAATATCAGTCACACAGAATATATTCGAGTGCTGACTACACATGATTACAATGCACTCCTACAGTATCTTAGGGTGAGATCAAAATTATGCTGCTCTACAGTGGGTATTTGCATGCTTGTGAGTGAATTGGTGGAAGAGAGTGTGCAAATGTGTGCCCATCTGAGTTGTCGACCGCGATTTTAAAAACTACAGACAGGCCACAAATGTCTTAAAGCCGTATATGCCATTCCATTCAAAATACATTCTTGAACCAGAGGAAGTGATGTAGAGAGATACAAAGAGATCATTGAGTCCTTGAAGTAATCATAGATAGGGAACTAAGGAACACACCAAGACTAAATTAATAAGAGAAATGAACCTATAATGTATATAGGAGAAGTCTAATTTTATGCATTTGGTGCAATACAAATTAAGTACCCGGATGGGACAAATATCTTCCACTGTGAAGGATGCTTATCGACCCTGTCTGACAAAATGTCGGTCTTGATGAAGATGCACTTCAGTTTGGTTGCAGCACTGAAACATGTGTCAACCAGATTTATTGATATTCTACATCTTAAACAGAAGGGAGTTGTTTCTGAATACTATATCCAAACAGGAAGATGTGTAAAAAAATTGTATTTTGATGAAGGTATACCTGCAGATGTGTTTTTAAGAATATTATTTATTGAAATTTGATATATGTGAATGTGAGTTTAATGTCTTGGAGTATTTCTGTTTTTTAGAAGTCTGGAAGATATCCATATTGATAGGATGGTAGAAAATTGATGAAATATGTATGAAGTATACAGCATGGTATGAACTTTATAAAAATAAAAGAAATGTTTTAATTGACGAAGAACAGTCTGTCCATATCTGATTGAAATGCATTGGCCAAGTGTGAAATCTTTTCTGATAATAAGTATTTGCTTTCCCCTGTCCCCTCGGCCTCAAATAACTTTAAGGCTTTTAACCTAGGGTTACCAGATAATCTATATATGACAAAGTATTTTTCCATAGGACAAAATATTTACCACTGGAATTTTTTTTGAAATTGCCTTCACACAAAGGCATTGTTGTGAGTATAATGGTATCCTATGTACAGTACACATTTGAAAGCCCTTCAAATGTATGACAGTAGGGGATTCCCATCTCATTCCAGGAGTACTCCTGGAACAATACCACTGTTGCAGGTTTTCAGACAACTTCTAACAATGTATAACTGTTGCAGGTTTCCAGGAGTACTCTTGCAAACCTTTGTAAAATCTTAAAAATCATAAATCTGCATACATGTGAGGCAGAAAACTGCATGCCAATTTCCATATCCTTACCCTTCTTCCATTCTTCTCCTTTTTATGTATCACTGCTCCCATTTTCACTCTTCTCCTCAACTCAGTTCTCCACATCCTCTTTATTGTCAATCATCTCTTCCCAATTCCATGAAACACAATATAACTAGGATTTTTAACCATAAACTACTCATCTGTACTTATACTTATTCTTACTGTTACAAGAATGTTGTTGTCATGTCCTGATTAGCCTAATGAAAATAGTTTAAGCAAGCTCTCTACTCCCTTTCCCACTACTGCCCCATGTCCCTCATCCTATTGTTTTCCAAAATACTCTAGATAAGGAACTTCAACAGACTTACTCACTTGATCGCCCATAATAGCCCTTGCAATATTATGCTGTCAGGATTTTTTAAAATTAATTCAAATTAGAGACCTCTCTCACCAAGGGATATATTTATCATTATTTCATGCAACACAACGCAGCAAGACATCTTGCAGCACTGCGTGAAAGGGCAGGAATGTGCATTATCTATCAAGATCCCTTGATAGATCTCTACCTGCGCTGGCACACAAACTGCTACCTAGCGCCAATGCAGGCACCTTTGCATCATGGTGCAAGGGGGCCTGTGTTACAGGCAGGATTGTTTTTGTGCATGAAGGAGCACCTTCCTGCTCAAAAACAATCCTCTGAGGCTTTTTCATCATTTTACTTTGCTGCAGAATGCACCGCATGTAGAAAGAGGAAAAGACAAGGAGAAATATCTTTATTTCTCCTCGTTATGCCTCTCCTTGGAAGAATGCTATCATTTTGACGTATTTCAAGGTCTACCAGTTATGGTAAATCTGGTAATGCTTCAAAATTCATGGGTGGATGCGTGGTAATACCCACACTCTACCCATGAAATGCTTCTCTGGGGCAGAGTAATGGACAGTAGCAACTGCCTTGCATTACTCCAGATTTACCAAGACACTCAGCGCAACACAAGGTGGCCTTGAGTGGCTTGGTAAATCTTATTACAGGTTTTGCATCACCCTCTACCCCATGCAAGGGCGACGCGAAACGGTTGATTAATATGCCTCCCCCATACATTACTGCCTGCTGAACATAAATATCTGTCCTCCACACTTATCCAGTTTCTAGTCCTCCCATCCTTTAATATGGTGTGACACAACATTCGGCTAAGCATCCTATCCACAATAAGCAATAAAGGCCCAGAACTTTCCTAGCACGCATGCTACAAACAAGTGTGTTTCAACTCTGTGTTATTCATCTTAGGATCTGCTTCTTTTGCATGATCTGCGCCCTGGTTGATTTTACTTCACAAATTGCTCCCGCCCAGTCTCTCACTCCCTTACCCGCACCCTCCCCCTCCCCCTCCCCCTCCCCCAAAAAATAGAAGGATTGTGTTGACCAGTGTGGGGGAAATGTCTATTTGGCTTCATTAGTTGCTGATGCAGTTCTACAACCCTCTATCTTCCAGAGCCTACTTTCAAGGCTGACATGGAATTAAAGTTGAGTTTGACAAGATTGAATGTCAATGCTATTTGAATTTCCAAAATAAAATGTAATATGCCACTTATCTGCTAGGCGCAGTCTTAGAGATATACTTTTATATTTGTAAAGCCATGCTGTGAACCTGGTGAGTGGAAACCTGTACCCAGGCGTCGGTGCATCAGGCAGCTCAGGATGTTTAAATATCAGCCACGCAGAGAAGCCTGTATGTGCACACCACTAACACTATGCCCTGTCTGCCTTAACTTTCATGCTTGGGGTCTGTAAATTTTTACTACACAACAGACAGTTTCTCTAAACAAGGCAATGGGGGTTGCTGGCGTTTAAACAACCCTAACCCTTAATACTGCATCCACCCCCACCAGAATCCACCACTTGCCCACCTCCCTCACATTCAAGACCTGATCCCTGACCCATAATCCAACACTGCCAGCCTGCTATCACTCCCAAGTATAGTGTTCCACCTCAATATTGACTCCAGAATTTCATGAGGGGGAGAGAAGAACGGGTACCCGGGGTCTAGCATTTTTACTCTGTTCCAGACGTCTCTCAGCCCACGGTCTTCTATCAGCCGATGGACTTCTCCATATACCAATAGCTTTCTGCCAATATATGCTGTTCTTGCTAGCTAATATTACCATCCCCATAGTAGAAGTGCCTTGAGTAGTGCATCCGAGGAGTAGGTACCCCAGTTTCTCAAGAACATTCCTATTTTCCCAAGCAACATGGGTCTCCTGAATGCAGATAATATCCGGCCTCATTGACCTAACATAACAAAACATATGTATTTGTAAAGAGCACGTTCACCCTGAAGGGACTCTTGGCACTGAATAACAGACACTTATTGTTACCCTACTCATTTTATTGACCTCAGAAGGATGAAAGGCTGAGTTGCCTCACTGGGATTTGAACATGTGACCATGAGGTCAAACATAGGCCACTACAGTGGACACATTAGTCCACTAAGCCACCAGTCCCGGCTTCCTAAGACCTAATGCCACTCTACCTCTTTTAACTTGATCACTTTGCCCATAGATATTGATAGAGCAAATATGTACCCTGTTATCGCCATCCTATGTTCTAAATATTACTGCAGTTATTACCACCATTAAAATACACTGTATAGGCCCACCACATCATAAATACACCTACAACTCTGCCTACTGTAACAAATTCTTAAGCTCCTACTTCCACCCCATCTCGCCCCCACCCCCTCCGAGCCCCATCCCCATGCACCCTCTTCCCCCCAGGCCACCTCAACCACCCATGTGAATCAATTAGACCAACCATGGCCTATTGATGGTTTTTTGCCCTTCATTCTACCCTGATCAAATTTGAATCAAAGTCAGCATTATTGAAGTTGCCTGCGAAAACAGTTTGTGCCCCACTCTATAGCCTATCTAACAAACCCAACTAACAAAGAGAAAGAGAGACTGGGAGATATAAAAGCAATATTTTCAAGACAAGTTATCTAGAAATTCCTTAGCAATAATTTTTGAATGAAAGATAGATATTTTGTCTTGCGTGACTACTTTAAATCTGGCTGGATATAACAAAAATACTTGGGTCGCCTTATCCTGAAAGGATTTAATCATCTGCTGCAGCCTCCACTGCCTTTCTACTGTGACGTGGCAGAAGTCCAGCTTCATAAAGAAAGTACACCCGCCGGCAGTGCGCCTAGAGTCTGGTCGCGCTTTTTTAACAAACAGCCTGACTGAGGAGATAGTTCTTAAAAAAGACCAGTAGTGCCCAAGGTTCCCGGCGTCTTGTGTAGGTTGTTTTTGTATGAGTCGAAACCTATGGGCTCTCTGAATCTCCGTCTGCCAGTTCCACCCTGCCAGCTCGGGGAAGGCATCCTTAAATAGCCGAATTAGTATGATCTTAATGCCTTCCAAGCCTTCCACGCCCAGAACCCTGAGATTGTTGCATCTCAGTCTATTTTCAAACTCCTCCAGCTTCCATTGAGTGTCCGTTAATTGTGACTCATGTGCCGCAATTGACATCTTATTGGCCGTAACCTCCATCTCCAATGCAGCTACCCTTCCCTCCAATGTGCCCATTCTTTCTGAAAACTCTGAGCATGTCTTTGCTACTTTCTGAATGGCACCTTGCAGTTTTCTGGTGGCCTGCTGAGCCCGACAGCTATCTGTCCGTGTCTCTTCCTTATGCAACATAATACTCTGATAAATGGCATCAAGTGTGGCTAAATCACCTGCTCCGTCCTAAGATTGCAATTAAACTTCCTTCTAACCGGGGCATGGCAGAATAGTCCCATTTGAGACCGGCTTTGCCATAGGCCTTATCTCCAGCTTCTCTTGACAGGTTTTTCTTGACCAAGAGCCTTCATCCCTCGAGTTTCTAGGAGAGGTGTCACCCCAACACTTTCTTCACTTACAGTGCCCGCGAGACTCTCTTTTGAGCCCCCCTTAAGATCATCATCAAGGGAGTCTGTGTGGTCCCCTGACCAGTCTGATGGCTCCAATAAGGAGAAGAAATGCTCTATTGAATTCATTTCTACAGTTGTGTCTCTTTGAGCACCACCTTTCTTTTCATTCATACTTTTATTTGAGCCCTTATTACCTCTGGGTTTCCAAGAGTCACCAACTTTAACTCTCAGGCCATTACCTCCCTTCTGTCCAGCCACATGCTTACTGGAGATACCTGCTTCAACTTTAGATTGCTTTAAAATGTCCTGCCCCTCGTTTAGCCTCCCCGAAGGCCCCCCTACCTCCATATCACTAACTTCTTTCACAGTACTGTTCACTGCTGGAGATCCCTTCGATGGTGGTGAGGGAGTGTTCCCACTGGAATTAGTAGGGGGAAGCCGGAAAGGCAAGGTGTCCAGGGCGGCCTCCATGCCTTGCAGCTCATCTTCCATATGGAGGCTCTGAGGGGATAGTCCCGCCAAGTCCTCAGCTCGCCTTTCCAGGTCTGTAGCAACATTCAGACTCACAGGGGGCGAGCTGCCAGGTGTGCAATCTGCAGACATCTCCTTCTGCCGCTCTGTCATTGCACCTCCTGATACCGGAACAAGTTTTCTAAAAATGCTTACCACTGCTCTGGGGGCATCCATATGTGTAGGACCGTCAATGCGCTCTCTCGTCTCCTTGCTGATGAGTGGGGCTCCTGCTGCAGTGCTTCGTGTGCTGAGCCTTCCACAACCCACGCTTCCTCCAGATGAAATCGTGCCTCGGGCTCTGCCGGTTTTTGGCCCCATTGTTGTTACCACTGTGCGCCAGGTGTGCAATGCCATAAGACCAGTGAGTTTTTCCCTAAACAGCTGAGTGGCACTGAGGAGCAGCTTCAAACTGCCCCTCAACCAAAGTGTCCAACACACGTTAGATTTATGGTACAGGCAGACCGGCCATATCAAGTTCTCATGGCAAGGGGGAGAGCGCATGCTGCAGGATACACTCTTCGTAATCGGCACAAGGAGGATAAAGGGCCGTGTACAGCCAAACTCAAACGGCCTCCATCTTGCCCCAACCGCCGATCATATATTCTATGCACTGATCTCTTCTCCCCACAAGAAGTGGTTTTGCCTAGATTATTTTCTGGTTTCAGCAGCCCTTGGAGGCCGAGGGGGGATAGAGAGATATCTAAGGATACTATCTGACCATAACCCACTTCTCTTAGAGATCTCTGTAGAGGGTCTATCTAAGCCAAGGCCAATCTGGACATTTGATAGGCTACTTCTCGAGGCAGACTATGTTGATCACATGCGTAAGTGGTTCTCAGAGTTTTTGGTAATACTAATAAACAGAGGTACTGCTACAGGCAATATGGTATGAGACTCATTACAGGCAGGGGTCAGAGGGGAAACTATGAGCTTTTTAGCATGCACAGGCAGAAGCTGAGGCATAGTCAGATTCAGGGATATTACGAGGAACTTTCGATGTTGGAAACGCAGCAAATTAAGCTGATTAGGGAGAGAGGGGACGATAAGGAGGTACAAAATAAGATTGCTGTGCTTGAAGCTCAGATAAATCACCATTATAGTAAGGAAGTAGCTACAAAATTTCAATCTTATAAATCAGAATGCTATGAGTATGGGGAACATATGGGGAGACTTCTAGCACTCCGAATCAGGCAAAAAGAGGTGGAGAGGGGGATAGAGTCTATGGTGGATAGACTGGGGCAGAAACATGATAAACCAAAGGCAATCATCAGGACCTTTAAGGAGTTTTATGAAGAGCTATAGACAGAAAACATATCTCCACTAGAGCCCCACACAAATATTTTAGGCACAGTAGAAGTGGGAGCTCTAAAAGAAGAAGATCGGGCCCCGCTTGAGCTTCTGATCACTATCGAGGAGGTTATTGAGGCCATAAGATCTTTGGCACAGGGTAAGGCCACAGGACCAGACATAATACCGCTGGAGTTCTATAGGAATTTTCTTCCAGAGTAGGCACCTGGACACCTAGCTTGCCACTTGCCTGTAGCCTCCAGTTTCTGCTTGTTCCAGACTGATCCAGTGACACCACAGCTGCCCATGTTTTTCTGCTGGGGTTTTCCCAACTGGGTTTTCTCACTCACCGTTCTTCCCACCAACTGAAGCACCGCCCAACCCAGGACTTACTTAATGCAGGCCGCAGTGCGACCACATAAGTAGACACCTGGACACCTAGCTCGCCACTTGCCTGCGGCCTCCATTTCCTGCTTGTTCCATACTGATCCAGTGCCACCGCAGCTACCTGGGTTTTCCCGCTGGGGTTTTCCCGACCAGGTTTACCCATTCACCTTTCTTCTGGCCAACAGAACCCCTGCCCACTCCAGGACCTACCTAATGCAGGCCGCAGTGCAATCGTGCAGTGGACACGCTCAGTCCAAAGACAAGTCTGTCAGTGCACATCCGCGCTTGCACTGCACCCAGCACCACAATCCATGGCCCTACCGCCCCCCAAAGATACACCATTGCCGAGCTCTACACCCTCAACCCCGGTTGCCACAACAAACACTGCCAATGTGCTGACCCATGCTCCACGGTAGGACCTTTCACCTGCACCCACTGCCACTTCACCTGCCACTGTGCACATACCAGCCCACCAACCAGCCACACCCCGAACACACCACAGACACCACCTGAACAAAAACAGCAACTCGCATGTGCCCTTCTCAACACACGCTCACTATGCAAGTATTCCACTGAATTATGGGACCTCATCTCCACTCTCGCACCCGACACAGTCTTCCTCACTGAGACCGGGCACAACCCCACATCTGCCCCAGACATTGTCACAGTGATCCCCAACAGATATAAAATCACTCACCAGGACCGCACCAAAAAGCTGGGAGGAGGAACAGCCATCATCCACAAAGAGACCATACAGTGTACCAGCACCACCGACACCACCACCACCCCCATGGACCATCTCAACTTCAAGCTCCACAGGGACGACAAGACAACCATCAGAGGCACCCTAGCATACCGACCCCCAGGCCTGCGCTCCAGCTTCTGTAACACCATTGCAGACTTCATTGCGCCCCTAGCCTTTGACTCCAAGGACTATATCTTCCTTAGCAACCTAAATTTCCACAGCGACAACCCCAATGGCAAAAACACCACACACCTCATCAACAGTATGAGCAGCCTCGGAATGAACCAGATCATCCAAGACCCTACACACACCACAGGACACACGCTGGACCCAATTTTAATCTCCAGCAACCTCGTCAATTACAGCCATTTCACAGAACTCACATGTACTGATCACTCCATCGTCCATTTCAGCATCTCCAGCCCCCACACTGCGACTACCAAGATGAGCAACGCCCCCCACCAGAGGTGGAATAAAATCTCAGAGACCAGCTGGGCGACGCCCTCAACACCTCCAACCCTGCTACCGCCACCAACCTCAAACAGGGAGTGAAAAACTTCAATGCCTGGATCAACAATTGTGCAGACAGCATCATCCCCATCAAGAGCAACATCCTAAAAAGGCCAGCTGGTACACACAAGAACTCAGAACAGCGAAACGAGACAGCAAACAGTTGAAGAGAAGATGGTGCACTAGCAAGGACACCTCCGACATGGCAGCCTTCAAGACCTCCCTCAACCTCTACCACCGCCTGCTGAAGGCAACAGAGAAGACAGCCCTTGCCGCACGCATTGAAACCATTGCCAACAGCACCAAGGAACGTTTCAACATCGTTAAGGAATACTCCAACCCGGCTTCCAGCGAAAACAACATCACACCCTCACATGAGCTGTGCGACAAGATCGCAACCATACTGAGGAGAAGCAGCAGCTTTGATCCTCCTTGACCTCTCAGCAGCCTTCGACACTGTATCCCACCACACATCTGAAACTTTAATCTTAGGGCCACCCCCTGTTGCACAGATTTGAGCTCTGATTCTACCAAAGCATGCCTCCACCCAGACAGCAGTCATGACCCCTTTGAGCATGCTCTGTTTTCCTTCTATCAGCACAATCATTATCGGATCGCCGTACGACCTCCTACCACAAATCCAATCCCTTAACCATCTACATCCTCACCTTATTCCTCACCCCTACCCACAAACATATTTATAAAACCCCTGCTGCAGATCCAAGCAAATATTGCTCTGTCAAACAAATTCCACCACCTCACCTGACTTTTTATCCAAGTAATCTTCCACTTACCAACCCAAGTCTACCACTGCTTTCAGCTATCAAAGCCTGCTCCTAGACCCTGCACTGTACTCCATCCATAAATATTCACAAATCTCAACCCACCCCGAAACACAATTCACTCACCCACCTACTATGCTTTTATATCTGACTACATGCCTCTAGATGCCACCTCTAATCTCAATAACATAGCCCTGAATCTTCCCATCTAAGTATAGTTCTGATAACTAGCCTCCACCTTATCTCAGCATTTTCCTATCAGCTAGCCTATGTCAAATAATCCCTTCCTTCCCAGGCCCAGCACTTATCCCTGCCTACCAAGCCCCAGCACTCTCAATCCAACTCTACTGTTTCAGGCACTGACCCTCTGTCCCTCATGGGTTGGTAGGTTGTTGTATGCGTTAATATATGTGGTCATATGATTATTTATGACTGACAGTGTGAATTTATATGTATGTGTTTTCGCCTGTGTCTTAGAGTGTTTATGTGCTGCTGTATCTGTTTGCTAGGCAGAGCTTTAATGTTTGTGTTTATGCTTGGTGTTATGTCTGCATATTGCATTGGGTTGTAGTTGCATTTATATAGCCCTTCATACCGTAGACAAAGCACTGAAGGACTTTTTCGCTCCACAATACATTTCTCTTTAGGGTGTGTTTGGTAGGCACCTGTTGGTTGCAGTGTGGCCTATGTGGGAATATTTTGATGTCATGCTAGATAACCAATTATGCTCTTATGGTGTTAAAAGTTGTGGCTACCTGGAATGTAGTTGAGCGCAAAAGAGTGAGAAAAGGAGGGAGAGAATAGCCATTTTAAATGTATATGTAATTCGTCGAGCTGTTTGTAGAGGCTCTGCAGTGGCAGTTCATGTCTTGTCACTGCAAACATGTAATTCCACTCAATTGTGAAGCACACTAAAGCAGAGAGATATAGCTGGTCTAGGTGCTTGTACCATCCAGCCAGCTCCATTAGGGAGATTTGGCACCTGTTCTTGGGTAAACATGATCAAGAGTTCTGTCGCCTCCCTGCCCTCTTGATGATAGAGGAGATTCATACAGATAGTAGTGCGGCTCTTCATCACCTGGAGATGAGCAAGGTGAAAGGTGAGACTGAATGCTGAGGCGCCAGGGGTCTTTGGGACTTATCTTATATTTTTGTCATTATTCCTATTATAAAGTTTTGCTAGGTATTCCTGAGTTCCCTTCACCCCAAAATATTATGGTATTTTGTATTGCCCTTTCTCTAAGATATTGCATATTAGTCCCTTTCTAAGAGAGGATATGAAAAGCATCAGAACTTTATCAGTGCGGTCTCCCTTTGATATATTGTAAAGCATAATTTTCACAGTCTGGTCCTCCTCTGCAGCAAGGAGGGTGTTTGTATGGCCATGTTTCCACGTTCTTCATGTCTTCAAAGATCCCACACCATGACACTTTTGTTACGGCTGCACAGAATTGTTCTTATCTATTTTACGCTCTTTTAAAATTTGTATAACTTTTACGCTCCTTTAAATTGTATTACTATGAATTTGAAGCACTCACCTGAATAGGCTTTTTAAATCTCATTTTGCACTCTGCACTTGTACTGCCGCATTGAATTTGGGCACTCTGTTTTACTGTTCACTCGATCGTGTGCAGGCTTTTACCTGACGCACTTGACTCCTGATAGACTCCGGGAGAGGGAAACTAAGCCGGACAGGAAGTCACTGTGATACCGGAAGCAGCGCATTGTTGGTCAGCGCTCTAGCTTCCCGCTCATGAGTGACCTCTTAAACGGGGCCGCGGTGCGGCCGCACCGCTGGCACGCCTAAGGCGCGCCAAAGGCAAGCCCGTCTGCGCCCGTCCGCGTCCGGCTCGCGACCAGCGCCAGCCACACTGCCTGTTGCTCCCCCAGTGGACGCTTATGCTGGTCAAGGGAACAACTCCTAAGCATGAACACTAAGGCTTGTAAATTTACATTCACACAAGATCGCCTGGTGGCTAACCAGCGTACGGTCTGCAGCTCATGCCCTTATATTTTAGAGACAGGCCCCTTGAAACACGAGGACGCCTCGCCGCCGAGCACCTCCCTAACTGTCGATGCTCAGGGAAACACCGCCCCTATTAGAGTCTGCCTGCTCAACTGCAGATCCCTCCCCAAACATGCAGATGACATCTGGCTCTCCCTGGAGGTAAACTCTTGGGACCTAATGTTTCTAACCGAAACTTGGCTCAGGGAAAGCTCTAATCTTGACCTCACACTTGCTATTCCGGCTGGTGGGTGCAAATAGAGGTGGCAATAAGACTGGAGGTGGGGTAGCTATTATTCTGAGGGAGGGCTGGGAAATCTCTTATAGGAAGATTGAACACACAGGGATCCTAGAGGCCATGTTCTTCCTCGTTAAGATTGCATTTGATCTATCGCTGGCCGAGATCCTAGTCTACAGACCCCCTAACACTCCGGCATGCCACCTAGCTGAACTCTGCGATATAGCGTCTGACCTCTCCCTTAAACACGCCAGGTTTACGATCCTGGGGGACTTCAACGTCCATATGGATAATGACAAATGCACTACTGCTAATCAGTTGGCCGAAACGCTGGGCGGACTCAACCTGGCACAGCTGGTCACCGTTCCCACACATATTGCCGGGCATACACTGGACCTCATCTTTTCTAATGACCCCAACCTGAGAGTAGAGGTCCCCCTGCCACTCACATGGTCGGACCACTTTTTACTACCCTTAAGCTTCAAGCTGACTCACCGCGGTTCCAGACAACAGCAAGCCCCTGAGAAAAAGAGAAACTGGCACAATGTCAGTAGAGATAGCATGACACCTGCACTCTTAACGCTCCCGCTCAAGTTATCAGGGAACCCAGACGAGGATGCAGTGAGTTTGAACAGCTGGGTAGCTAAGGCTGGAGACATGGTTGCCCCCTCCAGATTAGTTACCTCTACCAGGAAGAGACCATCAGCCCCATGGTACTCCCCCGAGCTCAGAGCGGAGAAAAGCCTTTGCAAAAAATTAGAGCACACCTGGAGACAATGTTACGACCCCGAAGCCAAGCTTGCATACAGAAAAGCCCTAAAAAGCTTCCACAAGCTTAAACGCAGCACCATGAAGGATTACTTCGCCCACAAGATCAAACTAGCGAATAATTCGTCGAAAACACTTTTTAAAATTGTTTAAGACTTTGCTAATCCTGCTGCTCTTGTTAGTACAGTACGGCCTACCGCCGCCCTCTGTGCTGGGTTATCCGATTTTTTCCAGGACAAAATCCAATCTATCTATGACACCTTCCCTTCCAACCTGACCCCGACCGAGCATGATGCCTATTCGGATAACTCAGAGGTGCTGACCGAATTTCTTCCTTTTTCTCTCAATGACTCTTTAAAACATCTATTAGCTTGTAAATCTGGCTCACCGGGTGATCCCTGCCCTGCCCAGATTTTTCAACTCCTGGCCACCTGCCTTAATACCCCTCTGAATCAGATCTGGAATGCCTTCCTAAGTTCAGGCATCTTCCCTGCAGTATGGAAACAGGCTTTCCTACTGCCAATCCTTAAGAAACCGGATGCTGACCCCGCAAAATATAAAAACTTCCGACCTATCTCTCTTCTGCCAGCTCCAGCAAAAATTCTTGAGAAACTAATCCAGAGTCAACTGTCTGAATTTCTGGAATCGCAAAATCGATTCCATGACTCCCAATCCAGCTTTAGAGCAAGCTATAGCACGGAAACCGCCCTCCTAGAAGTGTCTGAGAGTGTTCGCAAGACTATCGACCAGGGCAATGCAGCCAGGCTTGTGCTACTGGACCTGTCAGCGGCATTTGACACAGGAGCCCACTCGATTATTTTGGAGCGATTAAAGTGCCAGGGCATTCAGGGCATGGTTTTGTCCTGGATCCGGTCCTTTCTGAAGAACCGGACACAGCAAGTCTTCCTCCGGCCCTACATGTTTTCACAGAAACCCTTGTTATGCGGGGTCCCTCAGGGCTCCGCACTGAGTCCCCTCCTCTTCAACACCTACCTCCTGCCACTCGCCGCACTGGTTGAATCCTGCGGAGTAAAGGTGATCTCCTATGCAGATGACACCCAATTGCTGTTCTCTTTCAAAGATCAATCAGAGGCTGCATTTGCCAATTTTAGAAGGTGTCTGAGTAACATCTCGGCTTGGATGACTCATAACTGTCTCATGCTGAACTCGGATAAAACCGAGGTGCTCTACTTTAACCAGCAGGCCCCCCCCTCCCGCTGCACTCTGGTGGCCTCAAGAACTGAACCCCCCCTCCCAAGCCAGTGGACTCAGTGAGAAACTTGGGGTTCAGATTCGACAATGACCTCTCTTGTAAATCTCAGATTAGGCAAGTCTCCTCCTCCTGTTTTGGGAAGCTTCGAACTCTGAGGAAATTCCTCCACTTCCTCCCTTTTGACTGCAGAAGGACGGTAATCCACGCCCTCATCACTTCTCACCTGAACTACGCCAACGGCCTCTATTTGGGACTCCCTGCGTATCTGACCCGCAGACTCCAAATGATCCAGAACGCGGCAGCCAGATTGATATGCAAGGTACCTTATCGCCATTCTATCTCCCCCCCACTTAAGAGACCTCCATTGGCTGCCCATCATCAGGCGCAAAGAATTCAAGGCCCTCACCCTGGCGCACAGAGCCACCAGGGGCCTAGGCCCGGCTTACCTGAGAGCAAGACTTCAACATTACCATCATGACAGGGCCCTGAGATCCAACCATCTGCGGGTCCTCACCACTCCTCGCTTTCGTAAGGCGAGGACAGGAGGCAGAGCTTTCAGTGTCAGTACCGCAAAACTATGGAATGCCTTGCCACTCTCCCTCCGCCTGACTGAATCAGAACCTGCTTTCCGTTGAGCTCTAAAAACCTGGCTCTTCAACTGCTCTTAAAACTACTCACTGTGCTCCTGTACCAGTCGTCCGCCTTAGCGCCGGGACACCTCCGTTGGGGGTAGCTGTACGCTCTACAAATGTCCAAATAATAATTACAGAGATTGCTGCCGGTGGCAGTTAAGCCTGATAATGACCTCCGCAAGAATGGCTTAGAGCGGGCTATCCTAAATTTCCTTACCCATTGCGGATAATCTAGTGAAGGTTGGTGTTATATTTTGGGGGCCTCATTTATGAAAAGTGGCGCATCGCTCAGCAAAAACAGAGATGCATCACTTTTCATAGCGCCATCCTTACTAATTCCATGGATGCGCCATATTTACAATACAGCGCTCCATGGCGCAAGGATTTACAGATACGTCAGGAATCTTGACATATCTGGTGGCGCAAAAATGACGCATTGCTGAAGTGTGTCAGATAACTGACGCAACACCAGCAATGTTTCATTACACATGGGTGAGTCCTATGAGAAAAGCCGTGTCACTTGTGAAGCAGTCAAGTCGTAGAAATGGTGCAGTGAAATCCCATAAATTCTGCGCCACTTGTACGAGGCTTTCTCACGGGGGAACGCCCACCCTGCATACATTATACTTATAATGTAGTGTAGGCCTTTACAAAGTGACACATCTGCCTAGTTGCGTCACTTTGTAAATAAGGGGCAGTGTGGCGCATTGTTTACGCCCCCGCAGCATCACAAAAAAGTGACGCAACGGCGGCGCAAGCCCTTCATAAATAAGGGCCTGGGTGATTTAAATAACACTGGTCTCAGCCATGATTGAAGGGTATGGCTGAGTACCTATGAAAAAAGGTGGGAAGAGCCTGTGTTGCCCTAACAGCACCTGAGCAAAATACAACTGATATAGAAAAAGAAGGTTCTCTTCCGGCATAAATTCACCACTTATTTTGCCAACAATAATCATGTCATCTTATTGGAGAGGCATACTCGTTTGGCCAAAGGCAAATTATGTGAAGTTCTGTTATACAAATCGTTTCACAACCCATTGACAAGTGATTTAAATATTTGCATATGACAAGTTCTGTGATATCAAAAGCACCAATGTATTTTGGGTTTTATACCGTTATATAGTTTTACAAAAAGCAAATGCACTTTCTCCCTGCTGTTCAATCTTTAAATGTCAAGCTGTCCACTATGAAGTTTTAATTTGTGGTACAACTGATTGGTAGCACAAAATAAATTCCTGAAAGACTACAAATGTCCAATCATTTGTGAGAAATGTATCAATAATTCATGCAGTGCAGTGCAGCAAACTACCTTGCTGCGCTGCACTTCGTGAAAGGGTTAGGCCAGGAATGTGCCGTATTTAACATCATATGGCTCATTCCTGTCCTTTCTTTATGCTTTTGCACAATGTGCTTGCTAGCGCCAACGCTGGCAGCCTTGCGCTGCAGCGCAAGGGTGACTGCATTGCAGACAGGGATTATTTTTGTGCAGGAATGGACAACTTCCTGAACAAAAACAATCCTCTGAGGATTTTTCCCCATTCCCTGTGTGCTGCTGAATGCAGCACAGATAGAAAGATATTTTTCCTCGTTATGCCGCACCTGGGGAGGCGTAGCATTTTGACGCATACCCAGGTCTACCAATAATGGTCAATCTGAGAATGCGCCAACATCTATGGGTTGATGCATGGGAACACCCATGCTCCACCCATGGAATGCCTCCCTGGAGCAGAGTAACTCAACGCAGCAATGTGCCTGCGTTGCGTTACTCTAGATTTATCAAGCTACGCAGGGCCGTGCAGGGTGGCTGTGCGTGGCCTGCTAAATCTTACTTAGTAGTTTGGTGACACAAGGGTGAGGAACCTTGTTGATAAATCTGCCCTATGTCATGGAACTCCAGGCCTGCATTTTCAATATGAATCTTTTAAGGAGACAGATGCTTAGCGGCAAAGAGAAGTGGGTGTTACAAAGACTGATCGGTGGTGTTCTGCTGCTTATTAGCTTAAAGGCCTAAAAGATTATGGGGCATATTCTCAAGGAACTATCGCCGAGTAACCGGCACTTTATCGCAGCCAAAGTCGCGATAAATACATTGCCCCATTCACAAGCTGGTGTTAACAGCCTACACCACCAGTTTACCCGCGATAGCAGCCGCAAAATACATCTCCACAGAAGACCACGGCAGCTATCGCTAATGAGATGCAGAGTAGGCGTTCCCGTGCAAAAAGCCGCGACAACACCACACCACAACATTCTCAACGACCAGCCACATCTGCGATGAGAACACAAAACATGCGATAAGGCGCGTTAACTGCAGGAAATTAACACCTGCTCTGGCCTGGTATAAAGTCGGACGACAGCCGTCACCATCAAAGGGAGCACAGCCCAGAGCCAAACATGAAGAACAACAGATGCCATGGAGCCACTCACCATGCATCCCTGAGCCCCGAGAGAGCAACAACACCCACCGCAACCACCCCCAGGATCCCCCCTCCCGGGGCCCCACTACGGGCACCACCCCCCCAGACAAAGAAATGTCACAACAACGTTACCAAAATCATGCACAAAACAATTCGCATGAAGCCGCTCAATCACAACACCTAACATACATCTGTGGACAGAAAAAGGAGAGTCAGACATCCACATCATGAAATACAAATAATACGTTTATTACAGAACAGGACAACCTGCAAGTCACAGCCTGCAAAACAGAAATCTAGATAAGAAGGTGTGTCATGCGCTCATAAAAGTACAGAGAGAGAGAGAGAGAGAAAAAGAGAGAGAGAGAGAGAGAGGGAGGGAGAGAGAAACAGAGGGAGAGAGAGAGAGGGAGAGAGAGAGAAGTAGAGAGAGAGAGGGAGAGAGAGAGAGGGAGAGAGAGAGAGTGCCAACACTGCGGACCCATGCCTCACCACTCACCTGCTGCCACCGGTGTGTCTTCAACCACGTGCCGGTATACACTGCAGTCCCCCAGGTCCCTCATCTGAAACAGTTTCCAGAGACATGAATGGCAGAGACCATACAGTTGCACACGCCATCATCGCTTGCCCGCCCCTGCGCACACCGGCTGCTGCACCCCCGCCCCTCCCGCCGCCCAGCGGTGGTTGCCCGCCTCTGTGCAACCAGGCCCCACTGCTCACCTTCCGCCACCGGCGTGTCTCCAAGAGGGCCCACCACGTGCCAGTGGGAGCTCCAAGCCCGGGGCCCGCGACCCTGGCACCCTCCTCATCATGCAGCCAGGCACCGCGGGCCACCAGGTCACACACCTGATTCTGGGTCTTGATTTCGCAATGGCAGAGAACGATTCAGTGCACAGGGCATCATCGCAGGCTGCACACCTGCTCAGCCCAATAGGTGCCACTAACTCTGTGAACGGGAGGCACGCACTGCCCGCTGGCTCAGGCCTACACTGCGGTCCAGCAGGGCTCACACTAAACCTTGCCAGTCCTGACCGCCAGGACGGCGCATCATCGCAGGCTGCACACCCACTCAGCACTTCAGGTGGCCCTATCTCAGTGCACCGAAAGACATGGTCTTGTGGCGGTGTGCCTATGCCTGCCACAGTGTATCTGGTGCCACCAAGTCAGTGCACAGCTAGCCATGGACCCTTTATGATTGAGTCCCGTGGTGCGGACGCCATCATGTCACCCCCGGCACTGGGCAATGTGAGGTGGCAGGGCCCTAGGCCCTCATGCATAAATGAGAACCACACGGAGACAGCCAGTCAGAGATTGGAAATGGCATCCAGCATGTGCGCCAGGGCCTTTTTATTGGCAGGGTCACATGTCCTGTGACGCCTGTGCTGGATGGGTGTGGTGTGGGTGTAAACATCCGTGAGGGAGTGGCTGTGGCATGCTGACAACTAGACCTGTGAGCAGCAGATCCCTACAGGGAAGACCTGGGACATGTAGCCTTGTCACCCACCCCTGTGAGCGTAAGCGGAGTGGGCTGTCCTTGCGTATGCCAGTCCAGCGTAAGGGTGTGAAGAATGACCCCGGGGCCCTGGGCGTGGTTCCGTCCTGGGCCGGACAAGGAAGCGACTAATGGATGTGTCGCTGTCGGAGTCTCGGCGCCACACGGAACGCAATCGGCTATGTGTCACACTGTGACCCAAGTCCCACAACATGCGCAACATGTACGTAAGGGGAGGTCACTGACCCTACATTCATACCTACTTCCACACTTGAAAGATCATAGACATGACACATCTGTGTTAACATGAATGTTTATTGCACATTCAGTGGTGTGTTGCAGCTGGAGAAGTACAGGTCCATGCAGACCCCACTCTGCATTGTTGGCACGTGGAGGGCCAGCCAGAGTCCCTCAGAGAATGACGAGAACATCGGGGAAGGAAGAGTTCAGTCCGCAGTCTAATATCCATGTCGTTGGTGGCCAAACAGATTATGGCAGTCCATGTCGTGGTCCAAGGTGAGTGTCGCAGAGTGCATCGGGGGACAGTGGCAGCTGATGATGCAGAGGGCAGAACCAAGCAGAAACAGGCCACATTTTTGGAGATGGATGCTACCGCTTCCTTCTCACCACCAAGGCGGATTCATCCGCATCTTCGTCCTCTGCTGTTGCACGTGCCTCACATGTGGGTGGTGGTGTTCTGTCTCCAGCACTGTGTGGCAGTGACACCCCAGGGGCCGGAGGTGGAATGTCTGCCACACTGGGTGGCACTGACACATCAGGGGCCGGAGATGTGGATGGGGTGGTAGCAGCAGCATGCATCAGCGCCAGGCCTTGTGGCAGCAATGCCATGAGGATGGTCTTCATGTCATTGAGGGACCCAGCTACCTCTCGCTGGTGTGCAGCCGTGGCAGCCGCTCTTTCTGCCCGCGTCCGCTCCATGTTCTCCATGAGCCTCCGCATGAGTCCCAACTCCCGGGCGAGTTCGCTGGTGGCACTCTGACTAGTCAGTCGTTCTTGTCTCTGAGTCAGGACTCTGGCAATGTCAGCCATGGTTCGTTGGAAAGCATGGAGCAGACTGTGGGTGTCCGTTAGGGACTGTGAGTGGTCACTGATGGGACTTAGACACCCACGTATGGCATCTAGTTTGTCTGCCATGCGGTCGAACCCCACCTGCACCTGTTCAGCCAGCTTCTCCTGGCACCCCAACACACGGCGTTGGAAGGCCATGTGTTCGTCGTGGGGGTCCTGGGAGGTAGCCGTGGTGGTGGGTGCTGCCTGCTGTGTGTTCTGTGCAGGGGGTGGGTTCTCCTCGTAGCAGCTGGGCTGGCCTGCTCCTGGAAGTGGGCTGCGGAGGCTCTCCACGAGCTGTTGGAGGGCGTCGGAGTCGAAGGAGTGGTGGTCCTCTTCGTCATCAGAGAAGAGAGGTTGGGAATGCTCTGCAGGGGGTGTTGGATTTCCTCCTGCAATGTGAAGGGGAGATGCAGTTTAACAATGTGTTCACATGTATGTTGACGCATTGTACATGTTTACATTCAGACTGCATGACAGTGTACATTGTGACTGTGTGTGGGGAGCTGCCTATTTGATGCGGGACAGTGGACATTCCGACAACTTCACGGATGTGTGTTTGTACTTGTGCATTGTCAACTCACATTTCCCTGCATTGGCAAATGTGATTGGCCAGTTTCTACGCACATGCGGCACCAGTTGTGTCCCCTGTTCTGTTGTGGACGTGTTGCGGTTTGTACCACATCGTTGTCAATGTTGATGTGCTCTGCATGTAATGTGTGTGTGCCGCATTTAGGGTAGGTCGACCATGGAGCTCAGTTTTGGCTGCACCTCATCACTTACATGCGGTGTGCCTCTGGCTTCTGTGCGTATGCAGTGCTGAGATGTTGCATACTTGTGTGCATTGGTCTCTTGGTGGGAGTTGGGGGTTTGGGGCATGGTCTATCCGCAGATGTGCTTCGCTTTATTGTGCATGTGTGCCATTGTGCCCATCTCCCCCCGTCCCCTCGGTCCCTGTTGGGTACTCACCCTGTTGCTGTTGTGTCCGGTCATATTGAGCAGTGTCCGGGCCCCCAACTCCTGCCACCGTCTCCCCACTGATGACTGTGGACACCATTTCCTCCATCTCGTCCAGCTCCTCCTGTGGCGCTGGACTGCCACCTCCAGTCTGCATTGCTGCCTTCCGGTTGTTTGCGAGTTTCTGCTTGGTTTTGCGCTTCACATCATTCCAGCGCCTCTTGGCCTCGTCCATTGTCCTCTTCAGCACTCCGACTGCATTCACCTTGTCCACGAGGGTCTGCCATATTCCATTTTAGTTGCCAGTGACACAGTGGAGGTGACGAACAGTAGTTGATGGTGTTCTATCACCTCCGTTATCAGGATCCTGTTTTCCTGCGGACTGAACCGCTTCTTCCTACTCTTCTTGTACTTGCCCTTCCCTGACCCCGAGGTCCCAGGGTGGTCCTCCGGGGGGCTTGTGGGGTTCTGGATGTCCTCTGCACTTGCTCCGGCTGCCTCCATTGTGCTTCGCTGTGGTTTGGCATTTGTTTGTGGGTTTTTTTCCGACTTTTATGGTGCATTTTCACGCATGACGCGTGGGTATTGCAGGCCTGTGGCTGATTTTTGCTGATTTCTGTATCGCGGTTGGCGTCATCGCAGGATTTTTCGCGTTGGTGTTTCGCATTTTTGCGGCGTTGCGTTGATTTTAGCACGGTCATTTGACGCGTTATCGTGGGACTATCGCATGGTGCCGCCTGCTTGAGAATTCCACGTTGACACAGTGTTATTTTCCCGCGATGGACTGCGATGTGAAGAGTTGCGTTAAGCTACTTTTGCGGTAGTTATCACACGTTCTTGAGAATATCCCCCTATGTGTGGTATGGCTGCAATGTGCATGAAATAAAGCAAAACACAGAACTGCTGTGCAGTCTTTCGCAAGAGACCCAACCGTCTGCTTTACTGCCGTGAATACGCTTGATGGCTTTTGGCCGATTGGGCTGAGCCCTCCAGCTGGACCCTGGCTTTGTTAAAAACCATGAGGAGACAGCTAAGAGGCACCCACAGCAGAATTACGTGATTTTCATGTTTGAGGAACACGAATGCAATTTAAATTCAGTATTTAACGATACAGTTAAGTTAACAAGTGAATTTGATTTCAGATATTAATTTGTGATCTGAGTAGAGAGAAACTCAACTTGGGGTCATGGTAATGGTGTAGATATTCGATGGGGCATATTTGTAAGCCCAGCAATTAATGTCACAGCCCTACATATTGCTTCCGGAAGAAGAATAAAATAAAAAAAATGCCTTTTTAAGAGGCGGGTAGTTTATCCTGCTTGATGGAGTTTTCTAGGTGGATGAGTGAAAGAGAAATTTTTACCTTGTGGACATTTGTAGGGTTTTGCCAAGTCTAATAAAGAGTGCATAGACATAACTGGTAAAAGGTACCAAAACAATATGCTTAATGTGCCACATGTACTTGGCACTGAATTATTTTAATCAACCAGCAGAAAGTTAATGAATATACATGTCAGCCAGATGTACGTGGAAACACTAAAAGCACAAAAGGCAGGTGCAGAGGCCAATAAACAGGGCGCTCCAAAATGTGAAAGAGAAAAGTGCGACCAAAGAATGTCAACTGCTAAAAAAGAAGGTGATTTGTAAGTGAACAAACACTCCCTTATATTTCTAAAGATTTTCCTTCAGATGAAAAAGACCTTTCTTGGGACCATCAACATGCCCAATTATTTGAGGTAGTCATTTCAATTCATAGTTTTCTGTTGCAATAACATGCTCAGACAAGCGTATGACCTCACTCTTTTCCCAGTTATTTTTTGGACCAGAGAACGTGGAATAAGTATTAATCAGTGACATCAATTGCGGGATTGAGGATCTTGGCTCAGGTAGGGCGGGCAAGCTGTCATCTGAGAACAACCTCACATTAAATTCACCACAGTCGATCCTATACTATTTCAATTCAATTCGATTTTATTGTTGTAAGTTAATAAAAACCGTCACAATAATACAAGATAATAAAACCATTAAAAAAAGTTATTTTTCTGGTTTGTCAATTTCTGAAAAGTTCACTTTGTTCTTTCAACGATATAAAACACACTAAAAACGTATGTAACAACTCCTATACTATTAATATATGGAGTTTGGTGTATGGCTGCTGAAAATGACTCAAGCACAATAACTGGGAACAGAAGCTGTCTCTGTCTAGAGCCTCTCTGTACAATGAAAGGGTCAGAAAGAAAGCCCAAAAGTTTACCTTGGCCAAGGGGTTATTGTAGAGTCACATTGTGTGAAGACCACTCTCCTCCTCCCCCCCCCCCAAAAGACATGTTATCTTCCTCGTAATCACTTCTTATTTATCGCTGCCTACCTCACCCTAGCTAGGAGACTTGGATCTCTTGAGTGAGCTTAATAGCTCCATCCTAGGGTCACAAGTAGAACTGCAGGATTACTTGTGCTTGATGGCTTCTGCTACAGGTCCTTGGATCTACACTGCCTGTTTGTTTGATGAGGCTGAGTGCTCTGAGTGTTTCCATCAGGGAACCTAAATAGGACACGAAAGCGTACTTTCTTAGCGGATCAATGATACTGGTCTGTGGAATGACATTGCCTTTTGATACCAACAGCGATACTAGAAAACAACCTAATCCAGTTTTTGACATTTCCCTCACTATTTAGTTCAGCCATACACCACATCAAGACACAAATGCACAACTAACTTCTCCTCCAACCGATTCTTTAGATCCAGAATCTCTCAGTCATTAACTATGCCTCCGTCATATACCACCAGGAACTCTAAACTCGCTCGCCACGGACCAAACTCATGGTCCATTAATTACCCAGAAAACCTGACCAGTAATGCTAAAAAGAACTTAAAGCATAGAACCCTAAAACAGCACCCAGAAACACTTATTGTTGACAACTACCACACTGCTACTAATGGCGAGACGAAAACTAACTTCATCTTTTACACAAACTGCCCAACTAAGTGGAAAAACACCTTCCTTCTTCATTTTCTAGTCACCAAGTCGGTTAATATTCCCTATGGCGAAAAAATCTCCACAACTGTCTCCCCTACCTTTAAAGGAGAACTGACAATTTCCATCTTCAAAACAGGAAACATTCTCATTCAGGCCTCGGACCCGCACCTCACCACTTTTGATCGGCACTTCCCAACGCTACTCTCCTCTATAACTCATCAGTGCCTTCAAACCCAATCTTCCTTACCGCCCCTCACCCTGACAAAAAACCCTGAACCGACCCAATCTCCCTCACCAGATAACCCACGATACAACTCATGGACATCCACCATCACTAACTATAATCTCACTACCCCTATCATCACACTCCGCCGGCAAACACCCACTACAATGACAGCAACCGATACCACCAGGACCAGCAAACGCACAACCAGGAATCACCACAAGGCTGATCCCGAGACACTTACCCCTCCTGCCCACACCATCTCTACAGCCAACGGCACCAATGATCCCTTGGACACTGACCCCCCTCAAACCGCGGCACACTCAACCCTCCCTGTCCCACCACCTCAGGCACAAACCACCCCCACTTCCAATCCTACTGCCAGTCCCTTGGACACGGACTTCCCCCTAAACATAGTACACTCACCTCCCTTGGTCCCAAAACCCACTACACCACGACCTAACCTCTTGACTAGAAGCAACAACGACCCCTCCCCTCACGTCCAATCTATCCCTACTCCTAATCCTAATGATACCTTAGGGACTCCCTTTCCTTTGCTTTCCTCCTCTAACTCTCTTCCCATTGCTCAGGACGCTACCTTTGGGCCACCCTCTCCTCTGAACTCCCCTAAACCTACTGCTTCCTCTTGCTCTACGCCCAGGGCTCAGGATACTACCTGTGGATCGCCCCTTGGACATACTCAAGGGTGTACCCCTCAACCGCCGCTTATGATCCCTGACACCATCCTTACCATTCACACTACTCCTTTGGAGCCCATAACTGAGCTTAAGCAGGGGTCCATCTCCCCTTGCAAAAGCTGTATGGAGAAGGGGCATCTCCCTGCACCTTATACTGGACGGTCACCTGATGATGTCAGTCCTCGGCGGATTGAGGAACAATTGGCCGAACTGAAGCGGGACCTCCTCACTGTAAATGACAACCTCCAGATCCTCCTACAATGCTCAATAAAGAATGAAAAGTTCCTCACACCATATCCGCCCGCGGGATCGGATCTGCCCTTGCACCCTGCAACTAATTTAAATGGTGGAATGGAAAGGTCCTCTGTTACCTGTCCGAACTACCCTTGAGGGCCCGCTCCCCCTCCTCCCTACCTCCACTCCAGACCCTGTAGTTTACAGACACAGTGGTCTGAGGTTGACACGCTCGCACTCTCACTATCTTATGGGGACTACGCAATCTCGCCTAGCTCCATACCCACTATCTCCTCTGATCCTGATAGAGAACCGAGTGTTAACTTGAGATCCTTTAATAAGGATAACTTACTTCAGGTAGTCACTTCACACCTAGTGGAAGCAACTACAGATTCCAATATCAAATCGATGCTTCTCAACTGCAGATCAGCAGTGAAGCACGCAGCAGATATCTCTGAACTCATCTTATCACAAGAATTAGACCTCCTGATTCTTACGGAAAGATGGCTCAATGACTCTTCCTCCCCAATACTTGACATTTTAATTCCTCCTGGCTATGACATTGTCAGATGTGATAGGGCTATTAAAGCTGGGGGGGATTGCCTGCATCCATCGGTCCAGTCTCGTTTTGAAGCAGACTCATAAGGACTCGATGTCCTCCTGTGAGCTACTTGTCGCTGAAATTTGGAACAAAGGCAAGATTGTCTGTGTGCTTCACTCGATCTACCATCCTCCTGGGGACAACAACTTACTCTTCGTAGAACAATAAATGGATCCATCTCTGCCAGCTCAGCCCTCCATCCTAATCACATCTTCCTCGGTGACTTCAACCTTCACTGGAATGACTCTAATGATCCAGTAGTCTGCTCTCTTAAGTCTTTCCTCTCTGACCTCAACTATATACAGGCCTGCAACGGTCCTACCCACTGCATGGGCGCTACCCTTGACCTCATCATAGATGGAGAGCACATTATTCAGCTAGATGACATAGTACCATGTGATTGGTCGGATCATCTCCAAATCTCCTTTCGCATTCAGGAGAAGGTATTGCTTAGACAAGGGGAACCACTCAAAAACAAGCAATTGTCTCGTAACCTGAGAGATATTAACATCTCTAACCTTTCCATCGTGAGCAAGAATCTACTTGAACCTCCAACTACCATGAATAATTTGGAAGAGTTGACGGATCATTAGTTCAACACTATGTCTAATATTCTCGACTCTGCAGCCCCGAAGCTACTTAAAAGGATTCCCTGCAAACAATCCAAACCTTGGTTCAGTGGTACCCTTAATGACGAACGTCGCAAGCTGAGGCTCTCTGAGAGACGTTGGAGAAATGCCCCCTCCACTTCTAGCCTCGAACAGTTAAGAAAGATGAGAAGCTCTTACAACAAACTCATTCGCATCGCTAAATCAGATCATTTCAGAGATCAGCTTGACAGCGCTAAAAACCGTCCCAGGAAACTGTTTGATAACATCAAACAACAGGCTAATCCTATTCCAGCAATCAAAATCGCTGGACCCAGTGAGGAGGACTTCTCAGAGCACTTCGCTGAAAAGTCTAGAAGTATTGAGCGGGAACTGCAACGGGCCGCTGAGAATTTGTTGTCTATGAGTTCTGAGGGTTTGCCTGATTACACGGCAATACACACCCAAAATCAATGCCTGTACACACCCAAAAACAATGCCTGCTGAATACCTTCCGACCTCCAGACTTGGAGGAGCTGTCACATTCCCTGGCTTCTCTGAAACCTTCCAACCATTTCAAGGACCCACTCCCCGCCAAGCTGCTCAAAGACCTCAACTTGGCAGTTCTGCCTCTCTGGTCCAGGATCATCCAACAATCTCTCTTACAGGGGATGATTCCCGACTGCCTTAAAATGGTGCAAGTCACACTCATCCCCAAGAAGCCCAATGCAGACCTTACAGATCCCAGTAACTTCCGGCCGATCACCAACATCATGTCCCTAGCGAAATTGCTCGAGAAATGTGTTCACACACAGCTTTGCGACCACATTGAGAAATTTCAGCTCCTAGACCAACATCAATCAGGCTTTAGATCAGGTCATAGCACAGAAACAGCGCTAACTCACATTGTTGATGACGCATTGAGAGCTCTGGACCAAGATACACCATGTCTTCTAATCCTTCTGGACTTGTCCTCTGCTTTTGACACTATCAAACATGATAACCTGATTAACCTTCTTCAATACAGGATGGGGCTATCGGGCCCTGTCCTAAATTGGTTCTCCTCTTTCCTGCATAACCGAACACAAAGAATCAAAGTCAACCAATCTTTGGCGGCCAGCACTTCAGTCTCTATTGGGGTGCCTCAAGGTTCTGCACTTTCGCCCACGCTCTTCAACCTATGCATGGAACCTCTAACTGCCATTCTAAATGACTCAAACATTCAGTACCACATGTACGCGGATGACACTCAACTGTATTTGAAGATCTCCTCTCCAGATGACATTAAAACTCTTAACGGAGCGCTTCAAAAAACTCAACAATGGCTAACACATAACCACTTATTACTTAACTCTCTCAAAACTGAATTTCTCTTGATTTCCCCATGCAATCACGAGGCTCCCACGCAAAACTGGATCAAAAAAATCTCAGCACTCATCTGCACCCCGCATTTGGTGGACTCCGCCTGCTCTTTAGGGGTCACCCTAGACAAATTTCTAAACATGCAAGGTCACATCAGTGCAACCATTAAGAGTGCTAACCATCAGCTCAACACTCTTATGAAAATCAAACCGTTCCTACCTCCCGAAGACATGCAATCAGCAGTCCAACCCTTAGTTATATCACGAGTACAATATGGCTTGGTGACCCTAGCTGGTCTTCCTAAATCTAGGTTAGCGCCGCTAAGAGCTACTCTGAACGCCTCTGCCAGACTAATCACAGGTTCAAGAAAGCATGATCATATCACACCTGACTTAATCCAGCTTAACTGGCTCCCCATTGAAGCTAGGGATCCGCTTCAAGATAGCCTGCCTGACACATAAAGCTATACATTTCAATAGCCCCGTTTACCTGGCAAAAAAACTTGAGCTCTCCGGATCCAGAAGAAACCTAAGAAGCTCCAATACCCTACTACTGAAACCACCGAAATTCAATAAAAAAAGAACCTACAATCGTACCTTCTCAGGGCTGGCTCCAAGAATTTGGAATGCCCTACCAACAGAGATCAGAACCAACCCTTCGACTGCCTCATTCAAAAAACAGGTCAAATGGCTACTGTTGGAAGAAATGCATCAACAATAGCCTCCATATCATTTGGTAGTCAATTACCTTGCATTCTCGACAAGCATTTTTACTTTGTTGTGTTGAAATGTATGCTTGACAATTTACTTTCACTTTATGTTTGTAACTCGCGCTTGACAATCATTGTCACTTGGGGTTTAAAACGTATCTCAGCTGTCTTTAAAGTAAGGCGATGATGAAACTGTTCGGCCTCATCTGGGTGGGCTGTTTATTGTTTGTTCATTTTCTACCTACTCTTCCCCTAGCGTCCTCATTTATTTTATGCCTCAGGTTCCTCTCATGTTGCCTTATGGGGTGTGCTTGGGTGTTTTATTGTATGCTTAACAATTTACTTTCACTTTATGTTTGAATCTTGTGCTTGACAATCATTTCTACTGGGGGTTTAAACTCATTTCGTTTGTCCTTGAAGTAAGTAGATGATGAAACTGCTTGACAATCTTTTCTACTGGGTGTTTAAACTTATTTCGTTTGTCTTTGAAGTAAGTCGAAGATGAAACTGCTTGGCCTCATCTAGGTGGGCTGTTACCTGTTTGTTCACTTGCTACCTTCTCTTCCCCTAGCACCCTCATTTACTTTTTGCTTCCGGTTCCTCTCATATTTCCTTTTTTGTAAGTGTATTTATATTGTCTCTGTACGTATACGTCAGCTTTCTCTTTGTACAGCGCTCTGATACCCGGTTGGGTCTTGTTCGCGCTTTATAAAACTTTTCAAATAAATAAATAAATAAAATAAACATGACCAAATTGGTAGAAGCGATGTAAGGCTGTGAAGGCCTTTGTTATTTCCAAAATAAGAGTGTGTAGAACATTTCTCTTCATTGTAGGTAGCAGGTATAGCAGACTGTGCCTCGGTTTGTCTCAACTGTGGTGCAAGACGTTTGCCTACTTTCTGCCCAGGTTCTTTATGGCATCACTTGAATTTGAAGCTAGCATGCACTGGGTTGGACATGAACAGGGAACTGAAGTCAAAAGTTTTTGTTTTTCAGGACTCTGAGGAAGCCAACCGTTGTGCATTGATTGTATTTCATCAGATCTCACTAAAATCGAGTGTTCCGAGAGGACTTGCTTTTTTTATTAATTGCTTTTTTTGGATAGATTTCATGTATCCATATGGCAAAAAAACAAGCAGTTATACATTAGTCTTGCGCCATGCACAGAGGGGACACAGGATGTAACATCGCAATACAATTTAAGAAAATGAACCAAGGGTGGAAGTAGTACTGTGGATGCATTGTAGTGCGTGAGGGGATTTTACTTCATGGTTCTTCTGTAAGTTCAAAAGAAACACAAGAGGGAGTGAAGAGGTAAAACAAGTGGTGGATTCGTCCTCCTCAAGTATGTCTTTAAAGTAAACAAAGTGAATCCACCCTGTACAGGATGTGAAAGAAGGTATCTTGCCAGACCCTACGTAGTGTGTCTTTCCTGGTGTTAAGGGAAGTACACAGCTTTGTTAAAATATCCCTCTCCCACCAAAAGGGCCCTTGGTGGCATGCTTCATCATCGGGTTCTTCCCGCCCCGCTGCGGGACGGGGCGTGCTACGACCTACGAAGACGCGGGAGCACTGATAAGTGACTACTATGTGAAAATGCAGAAAGTGAGAGTGGAAGGGTCAGATGTGCAATAGTGATGTTTAAAAAATACCTGGCTATGTGGAAAAAATAAACTTTAATGTTCCCTCTAGCTGGTATTATTAAAAATGGGGAAACAGAGGTTCTACGCTACAATGGGCAAACACCTCCTTTGTCAACATGTTTCGAAGTCATCCCCTTGACTTCTCTTCAGGACCTAAACAGATCCCTATACCACTCTAAATCCTTAGTAAAAATGTGATCTGCCATTCGCAGAACCGTGTGCATCCGTGCAACGTAGCCGCAACGAGTCTATATTTCGGGCGAGTGAGTGACCTTGATAATTGTGTGACTATAGGCGCTCCTCCCCTCCCGTATAAAGGCTCATGGGGCATCAGTAGGGTATCAATGATACCATGTTTATAGGTTGAAAGAAGCAACCCAATTCGGGTAGAGTATTGAGTGCATGCTTTAATTTATATGCACACGGTTCTGCGATTGGCAGATCACGTTTTTACTAAGGATTTAGAGTGGTATAGGGATCTGTTTAGGTCCTGAAGAGAAGTCAAGGGGATGACTTCGAAACATGTCCACAAAGGAGGTGTTTGCCCATTGTAGCGTAGAACCTCTGTTTCCCCATTTTTAATAATACCAGCTAGAGGAAACATTAAAGTTTATTTTTTCCACATAGCCAGGTATTTTTTAAACATCACTATTGCACATCTGACCCTTGCACTCTTACTTTCTGTATTTTCACATAGTAGTCACTTATCAGTGCTCCCGCGTCTTCGTAGGTCGTAGCACGCCCCGTCCCGCAGCGGGGCGGGAAGAACCCGATGATGAAGCATGCCACCAAGGGCCCTTTTGGTGGGTGAGGGTTATTTTAACAAAGCTGTGTGCTTCCCTTAACACCAAGAAAGATACACTACGTAGGGTCTGGCAAGATACCTTCTTTCACATCCTGTACAGGGTGGATTCACTTTGTTTACTTCTTCTGTAAGTTCGCCGTACTCACAGTGAAGAGAGACGCGTGGTGAGAGTATCTAGGTGCGTCATATTAGTGAGAGAGTGGCATGTCATTTACATGTGGGGTGTGCGCAATATGCAGAGACAGTCATGAACTTATGCTAGTGGCCTACGATATTATTAAGTCCGACCATGGGTCTAGGGCCAGCAATATACTGTCTCAGCCACTGATGGCTTTCCTGCCCAGTACAATAGACATCTCAGCAAGTCATCCTCCGCTTGAGCCCATTTCCGAAGCTCAAATTTCCAAAGGTATGTGAGTGGCGGGGAACCAGACTTACAGTTAATTGCAATTGCACACTTCGCTAGAACAAAGCCAAGGTCATCGAATTTACTAATTGCTTTGTCTTTTTTTCCCAAAAGGACTTGTTTGTTCTTCCGTTTTTCCTGCCTGTCACCAAGGGCCTGAATTAGATCCTGGCGGAACTACCGTTGTACCGCGGTGGCGGCGGTTCCAAGTACTCCTTCGAGCTTATGGCGGTTCGCCCCCCCGTATTTAGATGTTGCGGCTATAGACAGGTTTCCGCCATGGCAGCGGTCTCTCAGCTGGCTAGCAGTACTCCATTGCCGTCAGCCCGGTGGGTTTCCGCCAAGCCAATTTAGATGTTCCCATTGTTCTGGCAGTGTCTTGGCGGCAGATTCCTGACAGAGTGAGGCCATAGTGGTGTGGAGATGGTTTAGCACTACTCATCATTCTTTTACTACATATATATGTTGTGAATCTGTCAATATGTATATGTAGGTAATGTGTAATGCCATTTTTTAAACATATTGCATTGCACACCAATAACATACACACAGGGGCCGATTCCGATTCGGGCCGGAAATCTCTCTGACCGAGCCGGACCCGGAGAGATTTCCGACCGAATCGGACCCGTGCAGCCAGACCGAACGAGTACAATGCGTCCGTATGCTATCGGACTCGAGTCGGTCGGACTCCCATTGAAGTCAATGGGAGCTGGTTGTACAACGCGTACGCGGGCTCCCATTGCCTCAATGGGTGCGAGGCGAACAAGGGCGCCCCTTACAGCGGGTACGCAGCGAAGCGACTCGCGCCGTACATGCACAGGTAGGGGGGACCCATGGATCCCCCCTGTGTGCGACTCGCGCGGCTACGCATACAGGGGGGTCCGACACGGACCCCCGAAGTACGTCTCCGACTGCTCTTTCGAGCCGGGCGGCGCGTGCCGGTCGGACTGCTCGCGGCGCGCATCGTACTTTCCCGGCCGGGGAACGTCTCCATTGCGCGGTGCGAGTCGTGTCCGAGCGCGTCGGTCGGTGCGGTTCGACCCGGGAACGAGTCGGTCGGAGCGGTTGGGACGCCCGAACGAGTCGGTCGGTGATTTCGCATCGTACTGGCTCGTCCGGACGCGCGTACGAATCGGTCGGGAAATAGGGCTCCGAATCGGATCCGGTTATGCCGAATCCGATTTGGAGCCCTACCGGCCGAGATCGGAATCGGCCCCACAGTATTGTATGTACACCCAGCCGCGGTCCGTGCAGGTAACAGCGGTGGGGCGGTGGGGCCTGGCAAGGGGGATTTCGAGGACGATGCAGAGGAAAATTAAATAAATAATTAATTTTCCCTCGGCATTGTCCCTCGAAATCCCCCCTTGCCGGGTCCCACCGCCCCACCGCTGTTACCTGCACGGACCACGGCTGTGTACACCCACAGTCATCACAAACACAACACTCACACCCCCACCACCCAAAAAATATTCTTTATGTGTCAATACAGGTGTGTTCATTTTACCACGATAAGTTGTAAGATTAAAAATTATGCATGACATATAAAACAATTGCATGTAAGTGCAATGTAAAAATACATGTGGCGATAGCAAATGTTAACACAAAATTGAAAGTGAGACAAATAACACAGAAGCCTACCTTAGATTTCAGCGACAACAAGGTTGCTGAGCGTTGTGATGAGGTAGCAGCGGCAGAGGAAGGACCTGGACAATGAGGTTCAAGATGGAATCGGAAGTAGGAACCTGAAAAAAGGTAAGTTTTCACCTCTTTTTCTTCATTTTCACCAACCCTAGTTTAGAGGATTTCCCACCACATTACGTCGTTGGAAAGGTACATTGTAATCAGCGGTATTCGTGGCGGGACTCCCTCCGACTGCCGCTTATGCCTCTGACCCCGTCAACGCGGGAGCAAGATCCCGGTGGAGGCGGCGGGACTCCGACGATCTTCCCTTCATAGACCCACCAACATCTAAATATAGCTGTGGACCGCCAATTTGGCAGTGAGAAGACTGTCAAAAAAGTGACGACGGGACCAGGTCCGCCAACATCTAAATCAGGCCCTAAGTCCTGCTTGCCTTCTTTGCTTGGCACAGGATTTAGGGAAAAATGATTCTTGATATCACTGCTTCATGTACAATAACAATAGCAACACGTAAGTGTCAGAACCCCTTTCAGAGGGCCATTGGGCAATCAGAAGCTATTAGGCCCAACCATGGGGGTTGTGGCCTTTAACTCCTGATGTCCTTGGGCCCAATGTACTATGTTTCCTGAGCAACTCGGCCAAGTATCCCTTCACCACTTGACTCTCAGAAGTAGCGTGGGTTGAGCAGTCCAAGGCCTCTCAGGGTGTGCAAATGCGGTGGGGTGAACACAGGCTCACAACTCAAAATACATCCAATTGCAGCAATAAATGATTGTCCAGTTAAATACTCGCTTTGATCAAAAAGAAGTAGGTATATGCAAAAACAAAGTCAAATATAGCATGCACAAACAATACACAAAGTCCCCTGAGGTCAGGGCTCTAGTGCTCGTTAGGCAGGTCCCTGAGTCTCACTTCCATCTCACTAATAGTAGTGGCTATTCCCCATTCACCATAGCCACCATACAGGTTAAGTCCCACTAATAGTCTCAGTCTTATGAGTCTCCCTCTGACTCCACCAAAAGTCAAATGTGTTCCACCATCAGAGGTGCTATGCGGCAGGACAAGTCCCCCAGGGCCTTCTGGTCCTGTGAACAATGTTACCTGTTCTTGCAGAGGTTGTGCTAACGAAGTTCCCGGGAGCATTTCACTGTTGGGCATTATGGAGGGTGGCAGCAGCTGCTGACAGTGAGTAGCACTAACAGCTCTGTAGGGGCAGAGGCTGGGCATCCACAGCACTTCCTCTGGTGAGATGGTAAGTTCCACTGATTCTTCTCACAAAGGGGGAAATTATTTCTTTGACTCCAATCCTCAGTCGGGCTTAGGCACACACAGGCCACCACGGCATCCTCTCCTCTTGACGATGGTGGAATGAGGTAACGTTCCTTGTTCTTCACGGTGGCCGTCCTGCCATATAGGGGCACCAACCTTACTCCGCACCTGAGCGACAGCCTGATCAGCACGGTAGTAAACGTCCTGGTGGCACCCTCTGGCATACGGGGTCATTGACTTTATTTCGCACATGGGCTATGGCCCAATCACCATGGCAATAATCTTCATGGTGGCCTTCTCTGGCATACGGAGTCACCAACTTGACTCTGGCAATGGCCCGGATGGTGCAGCGGCCATCTCATCACTCCTCGGTACGGGGATCTACCCGCCAGGATCCCTCACTGGACCTCGCTCCCTCCAAGGGCTTCCTTTTCCTCTAAGGGCACATTGGTCTTGGTAAGCAGGTAGGCAATGTGCTCCAGGCTCCAGGGGCAGGTGGTCTTTGATTTCCCTGGGTGATGTCACCTCGCCCAGCTGGGAGAATGGTAGGCCTTAGGCCCCAGCTCTGGCCACAGGCAGAGGTCTTGCAGTGCTTTTCCTCCTTGTACAACCCAACTCACACATGACAGTTGAAACTTTTGGGGCCCTCTAGTTCCCCTTCTTATAGTCCATTTCAAGACACCAAATGGGATTTAGGGGCTGAGTCTTTGAAGTTTGTGTTGGGAGCCTCCTTCCTTTTGAAGAGCCAACTCCTCTGTCCTGCCCTTCTTCCAGAAAACAGTCTGTAACTGCAGGAGCGACTACAAATTTGATAGCCCCACAACACAGGCTATTGGTGAGACTAGAGGTTCACACCTAAATGTAGCCACAGTGATATGTGCATCAAAAAGTTACCCCAGGGCCCCAGCCCTAATCTTTATGATTCTATTATCAGCCACATCTCCTTCCTGAGATGTGCCCAGGCCTCCCTAAATCAAAGAGCACCCTTTGAAGTGTGCTGAAGAGCCTGACTCTCCTTCCTTCAGTGTGTGTCCCACCCAGCTTTTAAAATGCAGCAATCCACAAATCTGGCTGGAGGGATTCTTCTGCCTCCTCATACTCCTTCAGTCAGCCCTGGGTCTCTCAAAATGGAACTCAGAGTCCTCCATGCATTGTACCTTTCATGGGAACACATGCTCACAGCACAGACATGCAACCAAATGTGCACTGCACAACGTGAAATACTAAATTGATGTACCAAGGGTGAGTAAAGCACACAGCAGGAGAACTTTACATGAGTGAGCCTCACGGCCTCACTCCAGTGACACAGGTAAAAAGGCCTGTTCACTTCTACTGAATTCTACACGGTTTGCTGCCACCACCACGCTCGTACTACTTAACTCTTGGGAAAGGCAGTAGCCTTTCACCTCTATGAGGGTAGTGCTTTGGGCGCCCCTCCTGGTCCAACAAGACTGCCATCCATAAGACAGCACTATGTCAGGGGGCACATGCATGATCTGCATTCGCCCATAACAACAATAATCAGTACCAAGTATCTAGACATCATTGCAGCTGGGGCACTCTGGGCAGGTGTGTGTCCATCACCATGCGATGGACTCTTCTGTCCCAACATTAAGATTTCAGATTTTTTAATTGTTCTGAAATTCTAATTGTTGTACACACTTACTTTTCGTATGTGAACATCTATTGCCTTTCTATTTCATGTGTGCATGTTTTTTTCTCATGATTATACTTGCCATAGCTTTAAAACCTTTTGGTTTTATCAACCCAAAACAGAACAAAAACATCTGCATTTTGAGTGATGTCTTAATATGAATGATATTATTATTTTAATAGCATCCTGACTTTTGTTTGGAGTATATAGTTCACAATCAGGGGACATTTGAAAACCAACATCTTCTGCGTGCACCATGATACTGTGCAGTAAAATTAAACTAAATGCCTAAATGTGTGAATGATAATGGGGGTGTTTTCTTTTGTACTCTCTGCTGCTTTTGTATGGAACTCTTAGTTTTTCAACAGCTAGTTTTCAAAGATGTTACATTTATCACATTACAACTCAGTTTGCTTTGTTTCGGAGTTTTTACAACAGCGGATGACTTTTTGTGACTCTTCACATAGGATAGGTGCAGAAGCTTAGAGACATACAGCAATTCAACATATAGGAAAGCCCAACCAACTATGAGGTGTGGTGGCTCTTTCCAGTCGGACCCTATTGCTGGCCCTATCACCATAGCAACAGTATTCATCAAAATTAAAAGATGAGGAAGCGCCATCAAATAATATCTTATTATTTGTTTACAACATGTAGTTAATACTACCTTCCACATGGTGGCAGTCTACTGGGACCATTGGGCTGATGGCTCCTGGAAGCCTTGGGCACACATTTACTAATGCTTTCTGCTGGATCTGTGTTACTTACTTTAGTAACAAAAACCAGACACAAAATGTTATGCTGGTTTTTACTATCCAATGCAAATAAGGTTTTACCTTTCATAATTTCCCACAGTGACACAAACCTGCTCTATGCAATGCTTTGCTTTACTTTGCCTGAACGGGGTGTTCCATGGGCTTTCCCATGCAACCACTCATGGGTTTTAAAGCAAATTTATATTACAAACATTAGTAGACAGGGATTTGCATCAAAATGTTATGCCACCTCAAGCAGGCGTGAACACGAGAAACATTTTCAATTCTCATAATTTTTCCTAGTTTGATGTGTACTGCATTGTACAGCACAAATACAATGCAGCAAAAGTGTTAAAGGATAGTTTTTGTACAGGAAGGGTCTCCTTCCAGTACAAACTCTATGCATGATTGTATGTAAAAACCCTTACACTATGGTTCAACGGTGTGTACGTTGGTGTTTGGCAACCTAAAGTGCTTCAGCCCCGAGAGAGGAAAACAGTGCTACATATTGGTAGATATGTCGCTGTTCTGCTCACTTCCTTTCATGCAATGTAACATGATTTTTTTGTAAATCGGAGCATTGATGTTGCTTGTTGTTTCACCATGGTAGGTCTGCTACTAGGAAGTGTGAGGGAGTAATGTTCATAACTTATAGGTCGTACACCTCATCACAGTACCCATTTCCCTTCTTTCTCAATTTATGACATTGATTGCTAAGGTGCTCAATTACTAAATGTTGGACTGGGACGAAAATAGTGACAAAACAGAGAGGGGCAGATTTACAAGGCCCTTGCGCCACTTTTGCGTCACTTTTCCCATGTTAAAAATGACGCAAAAGTGGCGCAAGGGGCTTGTAAATCTGCCCCAGAATGTGTAATTATTGACGAAAAAATCTGCCTTGAATGAGTTTATAACTTCACAGGTCTGAAGGAGCCGAGTTCAGCCTTGAATTGTGACAAAACCCTTCATTTTGTGAGAGTTGTGAATATGATGACTTGTCATTTTAGGAGACATAGGGCCTGATTACAAATTTAGGTGTTATTTATTGTATATGATAAGTAAAGATACCAAGGAGTACTTATTTATCGCATGCGATAAATAACACCTATTGAGAGTTTGTGGGAATTAACATGCAGATTTCCACATGATACAGTAAATACCATACAATTTTGTAGTGTCGCGCTCTAAGGGTTGCGCGTCCGCGCGATGACGGCGCTCTCCTGCAAAGAAGAAGTTAGACAATAAATAAGCCTTAAACAAGTCTGAGTGTGCAGCGCCTTTATTGAGGGGAGTATAACTTTACAGTGGCGACGAGACTGGGACCAGAAAAAATAAATAAATAAATAAATAAATAAGGAGAGGAGCGACACAAGGACCCACCGGAGTACTCAGCAAGGCAGGCCACGAAGACCACTGGCTGAGGGTCGTGACACAGCAGGAGAGCGTGGCAGAGGACAGCACTACCGCAAGCCAGCACCCACGGAGCAGGTAGTCGCAATCAAGAGAGTGTACACAGCCTACAACATAGGAGGGTAGAACACACGGGGAAGCAGAACGCCACCCCTCCAGATCCTCCTATAGGACATCCAGGGCCCTGGCGGAAGCAGTGCAGCACAGCGACGGGGGAGCCTCAGGGCCCCATCAAGACCGCACACATCCCAGAAGCACAGGTGCACCAGGCAGTCCAAGGGGAGACGAAGCTATACCGGAAAGGGGCGCCGCAATGTGTGCGCAGGCGTCTTCACTCACGACACCAATACCCTTCCTACCAAAACCAGGCGAACCATTGATGAAATGGGAAGATTGGAGAGAATACTTCATGAACTATCTAGAGGCCATAGAAGATGAAAGCGGAGAAGCATTCCCCAGCAATATTAAGAAAAGAATATTGCTCCACAACTTAGGCCCGGAGGGAATCAGAGTCTTCCAGAACCTGGTCCCCACACAACGGCCGGACACAGATGACGACGTATTCCAACACGTGATTGAAGACCTAAACAACCATTACAGACCGGCAGTGTGCACGTCCATTGACAGATATAACTTCCAACAGAGGAAACAAGCAGGGGATGAGTCCATAGACGACTACGTTGCGGCGTTAAAGAAGTTAGCGATCACACAAATTTATCAAAGACCAAATTGTCATGCACACGAAGAACACAGCGATCCAAGACAAACTGTGGGTGAATGGGGACGCTACCCTGAAGGAAGTCATAGCCATGGTGAAAAAGGCGGAACTATCGAAGAGATGTGCTGAGGCAGCGAAAAAAGAAAATACAGAGCGGCCCATGGTCAACAGAGTCACGGAAACAGAACCGCCAGAGAGAGGAAAAAAGATGGCGGCAGAAGGGAGAGCACAGAACAGATGGACTCCACGATCCACACAGGCACAGAAACCGAACAAGGAGGGCACAACCACGTGCTACAGGTGCGGCAGTCCATCCCACGCGGCATATGATAAACGATGTCCGGCTTTCCGAGCCAAATGTATGTACTGCGGAATCGTAGGGCACTATGAAAAGGTGTGTCGCCGCAAGGTGAAGAGGTCAACGGTCAAGTACGTAGCACAAGATGGGGGAGGTGAAGAAGAAGAAGGAGAAGAAGAAGAAGACAATGTGCTGTTCATTGAAGGACAGGTGCTAGGCATTGAAGGCAGCCGCTCCAAGAAACCACAATGCGACATGGTAGTGGGAGGAGTTCGGATCAAAATGGTGGCGGACTCCGGATCTCCGTATACCATCATTCAACGGACGGTGTGGAGCGAGAACTTCAAACCCAGCCTGGGATCACACCTCGAACCCCCAGACATACGTCCGGTCACATTCACAGGGGAACCCATCCCGATGGTGGGGTATCGAGTCCTGAAATTCGAGTTCAAGAATCGCAGCGCAGAGTGCAAATTATACGTGGCTGAAAAAGGGCCTTCTGTTCTTGGATGGATGGACCAAGGCGAGTTGGGCATACAATTGAACCCAGGAGGGGACACGCAAGTCCTGATGACCAGCGCAGACAACCAATCAAACTTTGAATGGATGAAAGGCGAATTCCCCACAGTATTTGGAGGCAGAGTGGGAAAACTAACGAAATTTACACACAGAATTGATCTTAAGGAAAACGCCAAACCAGTATCTCACAAAGTGAGGAACATACCGCTAGCAATCAGGGAAGCAGTACAACTAGAGCTACAAAGATTGGAAGACGAAGGGATCATCGAACCAATAAACAGTTCGGAATGGCTGGCCCCGTTGGTGGTAGCAAGGAAACCCAACGGCAAAGTTCGGTTGTGCGTGGACCTGCGCGAATTGAACAAGTGCATAATAGTGGAAAAATTCCCATTACCCAGAATAGACGAAATGCTGGCAAAGACAAAGGGTATAAAATGGTTTTCTACCGTGGATCTCGCCTCGGCATATCATCAAATAGCCCTGCATCACATGAGCCGGAAACTTACATCCTTCATAACACCATTTGGATGCTACCAATTCCGCCGGATGCCTTTTGGCCTGGCATCAGCAGCGGCGGTATTCCAGAAGTTGATGCACAAACTGTTCAAGGATATAGAGGGAGTACAATACTTCCAAGACGACATCTTGGTGATGGGCAAAGACCAAGCCGACCACAACAAAAAGCTAGCAACGGTGTTACAAATCTTAGAAAGGAACGGCCTGACGGCAGAATGGGAGAAGTGCAGATTGGGAATGGCGTCGGTAACATACATGGGTCATGAGATCAGTGACCAAGGCATCATGCCCAAACACGCCAATGTCAAAGCGATATGTGAAGCACCTGCACCAACGAGCAAGGAAGAAGTGAGATCATTCTTAGGGATGGCCGAATATTACAGCAAATTCGTGCAACACTTCGCCACCAAGACACACCACCTGCGACTACTCATTCGAGACAAAACAGCCTTCAGGTGGACAGAGGAGGCGCAAGGGGAGTTTCAGAAAATCAAGGAGGATATCAGCAAAGCAGTTCCCCTACAAGGATATGATCCGCAAGGAGAATCCATTTTGACCACAGACGCGAGTGACAAAGGCCTAGGGGCAGTTCTTATGCAGAAAAGGATGAACGGAGAGCTGGCGACCATCAGCTTTACATCGAGAGCATTATCACCAACAGAACAGAAGTTCAGCGTGATAGAAAAAGAGATGCTGGCTGTGGTATGGGCCATGGCGAAATTCCGCCAATTTATATGGGGCACAAGATTTCAACTCAAAATGGACCACAAACCCCTAGTCAAAGTACTAACGTCCTGCGGGCATGCAAGCACCACACCCCGCATCGCAAAAATGACCCTGAAATTGTTAGACTACAGGTATGATGTGGAATACATCCCAGGAGCCAAGAATAAAGTGGCAGATTACCTCAGCCGAGCTTCAGCTATGGAGGAAGCTCCTGCAAGTACGGACGAGGACGAAGTCAGGGTGGCATTCATGGAAGATCATGAAATAGTGATAAGCGGTCAGGAATGGAAACAAGCCTATGAAATTGACAAGGACGTCAAGGATATCAAGGACTTCATACTACAAGGGTGGCCCGAAAAAAGGCACCTGAAGGCGGAACAAAGGAAATTCTTTGAAGTGCGGGAGGAGTTATCCGTAGGAGGCCAAGGAACATTCCTGTTTAGAGGAGAGAGAGTAGTTCCCCCCGCGTCGTTAATACCACACCTATTAGCAGTGTTGCACGAAGGGCACTTGGGCATCGTGAAAACGAAGTTGAGAACCAAACAGATGTACTGGTGGCCCGCAATGGACAGTCATATCGAGAGGCATGTTCGAGAATGTGACCAGTGCCAAAGGAACTGTCAATAGACATTCTTGGTCCAGTGTTGGATGCAGAGGGAACCCCGAAATACATAGTAGTTCTCATAGATCGGTATTCAAAGTGGCCCGAATTGGATATACAGGAGGTGATGGATACAGAGACAGTTCTTAGGTTTCTCACAGCTACCTTCCTCAGAGAGGGCATCCCCCGTTCCATTTTGAGTGACAATGGACCTCAATTCACATCGGATAAGTGGAACCATTACATGGAACGAAATGGCGTCCAAATCAAACACACATCGGTCTACCATCCGGCGGGAAATGGTCTTGCCGAAAGGTTTAACCGAGTAATAATGGGTTCCATACAATCAGCCATAGGAGTGGGGAAGGACTGGGAGAAGGAAGTGAGGAGTATGCTGTGGGCCTACCGAATCACACCGACTGGCACAGGATACAGCCCGTTCCAAATCCTAAGGCAGTGGTTCCCAAACTTTTTGGGCCTGTGGCTCCCTTGACCTAATCGGCAGTTGGCCGTGGCTCCCCACCATTTTTTTACCGGTGGGCGGGATTTAAGCCCGACCTCGGGAGTACTTCCTGTTGTCTTCCTTAAAGTAATTGGGACGCAATGAAGGTATTATAATCATATTTGTAACAAAATAAGAAGATAACAGTTGTTTAATAAAAACTCGTTAAGTGAGAAACGATACAAGATTAATAGCCAAATATGTTTCCATGCAATTTTTTTAACCACACAACAATAGTTTAAAAACTTCTGTATAATAAAATATCTTTTGCAATGAACAGGAAAAACAACGGAGTCCGAATTTACCTTAAAAATCCTAGTGAGATGGATGTGCTTGTTTTTCCTTACATAGCTCCTGAAATCTTGGAGTTATTTTTGAGATAGCAACATGCATTTCTTTTTCAAGGTTAATTTTTGCCCTATATTTAGACTTTATCACTGCAACTGCTGAGAAACCAGCTTCACAAAGGTACGAAGTAGCAAACGGGATCAAAACATGCAGGGCTCTCTTGCTTATCATTGGGTATTCATCTCCAGTTTGGCACCAGAACTCAAGCAGTGACTGAGACTGGAACCTTACTTTCAATGCTGAGTCACTTGCAACATCAATAAGCTGTTCTGCTTCCTCATTGTTGAAATGCTGAGGTATCTCAGCATTGAAGGGGTCTTTCACCCATTTTATTGGCTCAACTTCATCCTCTGGAAAATATTTGTCAAGGTAAAAACGCAGTTGAGACAAATACAGAACAAAAACTGTCCGCAGTTCCTCCTTTAGCACCATCTCATTCTCCAGCAGAAACTGGTCCAATGAAGGAAAACATTTATAGTCACCTTTGCTTACACTGCTTTTCCAAAGGATCACTTTCTTCTTAAAGCCTGAAACTTTGTCTGACAGTTGCAAGATGTTAGTATTATTGCCTTGCAAGGACTTGTTCAGTGCATTCAGTTTTTCAAATAGATCAGAAAGAAAAGCCATTTGTATTATAAAGTCTGCATCAATAAATTTGTCAGCAAAACAATGTTCATCATCATGTAGATATGAGTATATTTCATTCCTCAGCTCATACACTCTAAGCAGGGAGTTACCAAGTGACAACCACCGAGAACTGCTGTAGAACAAGAGGCATGAGTGTTCGGCACCCATGTCCTCACACAGTTTAGCAAAAAATCTTGCTTTCATTGCTCTTGTTTTAATATGATTTACCACTTTGATGACTATTTTCAGAATACCATGCAGTTCTTCACTGAGGTTTCCTGCTGCCAGTGCTTCTCGGTGTATTATACAGTGTGTCCAAACAGCATTAGGTGCTTTAGATCGTATGCGAGCTTGAAGTCCTTGGTAGCATCCTGCCATTGAACGACCCCCATCTGTACAAACTCCAACACATCTCTCCCAGTCAATTTGATTCTGTTGCATAAAATCATCCACAACCGCATACAAGTCTTGACCTGTAGTTCCACCTTTGATTTCTTTACAGAACAACAAATCCTCAACAATTTGTTTTTCGTATAGAAACCTGACATAGCAAATAAGATGGGTGTCTTTGTGGTTGTCTGTTGCCTCATCCAACTGGAGTGCAAAGTCTTTGCCTCTTAGATTACAGATGAGCTGATCGTTAATATCTTCAGCCATATCATTTATCCTCCGGCTGATAGTATTATTAGAAAGAGGCACTTTCAGCAGCTGTTTACACGCATCTTCGCCGAGCATGATTGTTACCATATCAACAGCAGCAGGCAAAATCAGCTCTTCTGCAATTGTGTGGGGTTTTTTACTCTGTGCAACTAGATAGGCCACTTTATATGAAGACAGGAGGGCGTTACTGTTAATTTTGGTTTGTTTTGAGAAAGTGGACTTTTGTAGTTTGGCTTCTGCAACTTTCCTTACAAAAAATTCCCTTGGCTTTCCGACCACATTTGCATGAAGACTTTCAAGATGCCGCTTAAGTTTACTTGGAAGCATGGATTCCACAGCCAAAACTTTTAAACAGATTGCACATTGAGGACGCTCCTCATTATTAACCTGAACACACGTGAAACCATAATCCAGATACCTGTCATCGTACTTTCTGTACTTGGCTTTTCGTTTCCCGTCCTCTTTTTTGTCAGAAGAACCTGCAACTTCACTTTGCTCAGACAAACTTGAATTTGGCATTAGAAATCTCTTCATTGTCAATCAGAAAGATGGGAATCAGTTCCACTCGTCTGAATTATTCAGATGGAGAAGAGAAGAATTTACAAAAATATATAAGAAAGGTCTTTCTCTCTGTAAAGTTCCTGGTCTTCTTTTCTTTTCCTCTGCTCAAGTATTTCCAGGTTTCTTGCGGGTCTCATCCACAGTCTCCACGGTATAAGTCTGAAGTACAAAACATCCAGGTAAGACAAGTATAAGAAGAACGAAAGTTATCCTCTTTCTAATGATGGATCTATTATTTCTGTTAATTTCCAATAGTAGCCCATGATGATGGTGACCATTTGGATTAATTATTCTTATTGGTACCCCGCACAGACAGAAAGAGCATTCAGTTTTGTAATGAAATCTAAGATCGCACATTTTTGCAAACAATGAAGAAAGTCAAATTGCAGCTAATGTGTACATCAGACTTTGATTTGTAACACCAAATACCACACTTCAACAATTCCTGGGTCCATTCAAGGACATACCACAGTAGTACGGAGTACGCTACAGCACGGACATACGGTTTTTCATCAAAATCATGGCAGCAGTTTGACTATCAGTCCCATTCTCTGACATAACCAACCAATATCTGTTGTGTATTTTGCAATCTAGGCAAGTGAAAAATTTACGAATGCATGCCATTTGCTGTTTGTGCTCATTTGGGTGGTTTTGGGTCAATGTGCTGGCATAAACGTGACAGCAATGAAAGGCAGAGCAACATTACAGAACAAGCATTTGCAATGCAATAGGTCTCGCATTTGCCAGAGTTTGAGCTATTGGCATTGTAAATGACAATGCCTCTTATTTAGGTGTTTTGAAAACTTGGAAGCAGTGCGTAAACATGCACTTTGTACTTCTAGTCGTTGCCTATGAGAAGCAAGGCTGGCAGTAAATGAGGTGCAGTTACTGACAGCCTTGCTTCTCATAAACAACGACTATAAGTACAAAGTGGGAGTTTACGCACTGCTTGCGAGTTTTCAAAACATATAAATACAAGCATTTGCAACGCAATAGGTCTTGCTTTATTTATTTTTTTACAGTTAGCGCTATTGGCGTTGTAATGGAAATGTGTTTTACTTATGTAAGAGAGAGTGAGAGTGTGAAACTGATAGAAAGAGAGAGGGAGATGGTATATAGAAATAGTTTGAGTTATTTGCATATATAAGTGAGAGGTAGAGTGAACAGAGAGTATGAAATGGACAGTGAAAGAGTTAGAGAAAGGTAGAGTTACATGCTGGCGGTCGCGCAATCTAAAACAACCCAAAAAAAAAATGCTGGTAACAAAAATGGTATAGCCCTGCATCAGCGCTTCGTGAATATTATAGTGCACGTTCCCTGTGGATAACTCTTTCATGGTACTGCAATCTCCAACTTTCAACAGTCACATATTAAAAAATATAGCAGCTGTGGTGATGGGGCACAAGGAGGCCAGCTGTGAAAACCTTGCTCTTTCGAATGCCCCTTCCTCACTGTTGTGAATTCGTAATAATATATATATTTAAAAAAAAAAAATACATTTTATGAGCAAAATCTACTATGGTCAGCAAAGAGGTCTATATTCACTCTGGGGGAACCTGCAATCGTGGCGCAGAGTTTGCCTGCAAAATCGGAAGTGTGGGACTGCAGACCGGTGCCAGGCACCACAGAGTGTGGGACTGTGCACTGGATTACAATAAAAATCTGCTTTATCCAGTGCAGGCATGAACTTGCACCGGGACAGCACAGGAGTGAAACATGTGCCTGCAGTTTCAAACCACTAGTCCTTCTTCCACTGAGGGGGCCTGACTTGTTTTTTTCGACGGGGCAAAGACTTCACAGCAAGCGGCTGCAATGTATGACTGCAATTGCGATGTTCTTGAGGGCCCAATGCCCATTCTCACTAGGCACTGACTGGTGAATTCTTAAATATGCACCACTTCTTAGGCACTGCACAGTTACTGTGCCTCCCAAAAGCCTCTTTACCCCTGCGCCCTTGTTACTGCAACACAGGCACAAAGGCAAGGATAATCCTATGTAAACCTAATAACTCCCTCTTCAGATCACAGGTGCAAAATGCACACCTACATGATAATTATTACAGAAGAAGCTGCTTTGAAACATGCTCATCACATACCCTAGCATCCCCTTTGCGCTGTGGACAAAAAAAATCCCCTCTTTAGCTAAAATGGCAGGATTTACCAACAACTACCAACACACACTTTCAAATTGTTCCTTACGCAAGAAGCGAGTTTTCAACAAGTGGTCAGAAACAATTCAGACAGGAAGAAAAACATGGGAATGAAAAGGCTCGATTTTCACTGCAGTACTGAAAAGGGTTGTTCAATGTTTTTTGGGTGTTCAGATTGATTTAATTTGAGGAAAAAGGCATAGAATCAGACACTCGCGATACAAGCCTAAAACACCTCCAAAGCTTCAGTTTCTAGAATTACACCCAGCACCCTGCAGAGATGGGCAAGCAGAAGCCTCGATAGGGGAAAAGTATGAGGGACGTGTCTGTCCTGCAGTGCTTAGTTCTCCAGAGAGGTGAAAGATCAGAGAGCGAGGGAAGAGAGAAGTAAACAACAGCTGAGGTGGGGGGGGGTTTGCAAAATTAGATAGCTACGTTTCAAATAAGTTCACAAGGGAGAGACCAGAGAGCGCGTGGAGAAGAGAAGGAAAAAAGGAAGAGGTTATTTAAGAATAAGGGAGCTGAGATGTGGTGGATGCAAAAGAACAAATGAGATAACACGTGGTGAGGACAGAAAAAGGCATTCGGAGAAACAAGAGAGCACAAATCCCACATTAACCGGCACTACAAGCCCTTGCTTTACTTACCGATTTCCTGGTGAAGAGGGTCCCACGAGGCACAGCACAACACGGGGATCAGCAACAACGATCCTCAAACGCTCAGAGCTTGCTATGGCAGTAATGCCGAGACTACGCATTTTAAAGCACGTATGATGCGTGCGTACGTACGCACGTATGGCGGCAGTGCGCTCTTGGGCAAAACCATTCTGAAGGTGGCGTTTCAAACCGGGGGGGGTTTGAAATGCCACCTTCAGAATGCTGCGCTGCGGCTGTAATTTCCTTGACCCACCGGCGGCGCCCCTGGCTTCTCCTCACGGCGCACCGGGGTGCCGCGGCGCACACTTTGGGAACCGCAGTCCTAAGGGGACGTGATCCGTTCACTAAGGACAATCTAGCATGGAAGGAAAAGACTGTCACAAGTAAATGGTCCCCGGCAGTAGTTCACCACAACTTGGAGAGAGCCCAGAGAACATACACTGAGCAGTACAATAAGAGACGCAATGTGAAGGGGACGTCCCTGGAAAAAGGGGAGTGGGTCAGAGTCAAACTTGCCCAATTAAGGAGGAAAGGAGACAGCAAATACAGCTTGCCCATGAAAGTTGAACAGGTGTACAACAGAGCAGCCTTGCTAAGTGACTGGAACATCTGGTCGCAAGATCGCATGTCCAAGTGCAATAAGATACTGCAGTGGGACAGAGAGGAAAGATCAAGGACACAAGAGAACCCAAGTTCACCTGCAAGAAACGCAGCCCCAGGAGAAGGAGAGAGGGACCTTGGGGTAGAAGGAAATAGGGTGGAGCAGGAAGAGGACGAAAATCTCATCGCAGATGAATGGCAGGAGGACAAAGGCAAGACTCCTGAGAGAGAGAGCCCTAAAGGACTTGGAGAGACACTGGCAAGCCGAGCAGAAGGAAGGGCGGAAAGTTCCACCTCCACTCCGGTAAGACGTACACGGGCAGGGAGAACAGTGGTAAGGCCAGCCAAATACAGAGACTATGATCTGGGAGAAGTGAAGTAACTTCAGGCCGAGAGACTCTTAGACTTTTATCAATATGTTATGTTGTTGTTGTGTGTCCCGTAAAGAAGGGAGATATGTAGTGTCGCGCTCTAGTGGTCGCGCGTCCGCGCGATGACGTAGAGCGCGGCCGCCATTTTGGGCGCCGATTCAGCGCCGAGATTAGAGCGGTACGGACGCGTTTCCCAGCGCTCTCCTGCAAAGAAGAAGTTAGACAATAAATAAGCCTTAAACAAGTCTGAGTGTGCAGCGCGATTTTATTGAGGGGAGTATAACTTTACAAATTTCCCCTGTTAAATTTGGGCTGGTAACGAAGGTTGACTTATTTAATGCATCATCGGATCATCATCGGATGCGTTCAAACACAACTTGTAATTCTCACCCGTGCGTAAACACGCACGGATCCGAATTAACCGCCCCACTCCTAATTAGGCCCATAGACGGTTTTTAGGGACAATGCCTTTTCTGTCCACTGAGCACATTTTCCCCCACTCTCTCCACATTTTAAATTAATTTGAAATAAAACTCGGAGCTTGTGGCAACAGCTGCTCACAATCAGAATGACAAATAAAATATCTACAGTGCTGTAGCTGGGCAGTCACATTCGGGGTTCTCACAAATAAGCATTCTTTTCAGAATTGGTGAGGCAGCATGAATCTATCTTGACTTCGCCGTGAACAGAGGTTAACACGTGCTCCTGGTAGAAAATGCGTTTCTGTGAAATGATAGATTCTATGGAACACTGGTTCCTCGCTGTTCTCTAGCTCGTAAATCATTTTTGTGCTATTGTTATCAAACGCATCTTTCAGAGAGCAGGTTCCTAAAAAACACAATTTATGAACATGGGAACTTTTTTCCCCAGAAGAAACCAAGTAAACTGGACACGCTTCATCTCTGTCACACAGTAGCACAGCCAGACCCGAACTCGTTTTTTCCTCTGAGTCATACTTACTGTTTTGATAGTAAAACAAGTTTTTGTTCCCTGAAGAAGAATTCAATTAATTTGAATGTCATTTCACGCGGATCAAGGGCAGCCTTCATGAAGGGTATTTGTGGTGGAGTTACAGGATGGGGTGAGGTGGGTGGGGTAGGAAACTTGTTACATAAGTGCACATCTGTATCCAGAACTATAGCACGCCTTTCAGGACCATCATTCTGCAAATCATGTTTGCCATTTGACCCTGAAACACGTAGCTGATTGCTAATGTTGAAAGACTGTTTAATTCAGATCTCTCAAAGATGCACAGTTTTTTTTCAAACTGCAGAATCAAAATATGGAAAGCATGCAACAGAAGGATGTAATAGAGAACTCATGAAAAGTGTACACCCATGTTTTGATTTATTCCAACTGTTACTTGGGTACTAGTAAGCTTCTTGTATGTCTACTTGTTTGACAAAATGCCACTTCTTAACAGAGCTCTAAATGTAGTAGGTTATTTCCAGTGATGTTAACTATGAAGTCAAATAAAGTGATTTGCATAGGCTGGTTATAAACCATCTGCCTTAGTCTAATAGCAAAATCATTCTCAAATATATTTGTACACCTGCGTCTGCAGTTTTAACCCTCCGCATGAATGCAGATTTACAAATATATCAGTAATTAAGAAAGGTTTCCAAGAGTAATCCTGGAAAACTGCAAAAGTGACTGATCTCTAGGAGTTCTAAATAGTAGCATTTGTGAATTCCTTTCTAGGACTATTAGAGGGACTTTCCACACTCATAACTGTAGATAATGTTCATAAGAAAATGGTTTTGCAATTGTACAATTGAACTTTTTTATTTTATTACCTCAGAGAAAATCATTTTTCCTGTGGAGAACCCAATTTCCCTGGATTCCAACCAATTTTGTGGGTGTTAGCTTCACATCACATCCCAGGAAAAGATTATGGGGCAAATTTAGCAAAGAGTGGCTTTGCCCTTGCGCCCCCGTCACCCTCGTGCCACGCAAGGGGGTGCAAGGGTGACGCAACTACTAAATCAGATTTATCAAGCACGCAGTGCCACTTTGTGTGGCCCTGCATGACTTGATAAATCTAGAGTAACTCAATGCATCACAAATCGCTGCATTGCATTACTCTGCCCTGGGGAGGTGTTCCATGGGTAGAGTGTGGGTGGTCCCACGCATCCACCCATGGATCTTGGTGCACTCTCAGATTTACCATTGCTGGTAGACCTGGGAATGCGTCAAAATGCTATGTCTCCCCAGGTGAGGTGCAACAAGGAGAAATATCTTTATTTATTCTTGTTTTTTCCTCTTTCTGTGTTTTCTGCATGCTGCAGCACACATAGAAGGAGGAAAAAACGAGGATCATAGTTTTTGTGCAGGATGGTGTCCCTTCCTGCACAAAAATGATTCTGCCTGCAACACAGGCACCCTTGCATCCCGTGCAAGGTTGCCTGCATTGCTGCTAGGCAGCACATTGTGTGCCAGTGCAAGGAAAGGACAGGAATGCTCCGTATAATGTTACATTTTGCGCATTCCTGCCCTTTCCTTTACATGCAGCGCAACAAGGCGGCTTGCTGCACTGCGTGGCATATTGATAAATATGCCCCTATATTCTTGCAAGGCAGAAGTAAATATCTGATCATTTCCAGAGTTGGAATGGGTTGGAAGAAAATGTATATACTCAAGCATTTGTGGGTATTTCCAAACTTTCTAGAGGACCCCAACTATTGAAGGCATATTCCTTGTTCCTGGGATAGGATTTTCCCATACCTAATATTATACTATTGTTAGGCAATATTGAGCGCAAGCAAATTGGAATACAATGTCTCAGTTACTTACCAATACTCATCATTACTCCTAATCCTGATTGTCCTCATCCATTTTATTACTAGTAAGGTTTATTACACCTCTTGAGGCAGAAAAAAGAAAAGGTGTGCAGATATGGTTGTCTCTCCCACATGTGCTGGACAAGGACTACCATTGTCATTAACTCCAAAGGACTACCAATGTCATTGACTCCAATGTTGCCTCCTACCCAAAGGTACTCGCATCTGTACTCAGTATTTTTGTGGGTTCTTCCTTCAAGAACAATATAGACAATCTGGGAGAAGCCAACACCTGAGCTCTCTCATGATAGCCTCAGTAACTGGCACTAGACAATCAAAATCCTCTGAACTGGGATTCCAGAATGAGTGAAGATGGACCCACATCAGACACAGGTGCAACCCTGCCCATGGCACCATAAAGACACATGCCACCATGTCTACCTGGAGTTTTAGCCACTGCCTCACTGGAAGAATTTGAGTCTGCATGACATTTACTGCCACTAGACTCAAGGGTACAGCTCATTCCTCCGGAAAGAGCACCTTGTTGAGATCTGTACGAAATCTCATCCCTATTAAAGCTATATCTCTTGATGGGGTTATATGTCACATTCAACAGGAATTCATGACTCTGAATGCAGTTGCAGATTATCATCATTACTTTGCAGAAGCTGATCTTTTGTCAGGCATGCAACACCCAATTTTCCAGATAAGGATAAACCCTTATGCCCTGAAGATGAAGCCAGGCCATCACATGAGCTACCTGGTGAGCTGTTTTGGGGCTAAAATGTAGCACCTTGAATGGGTAGTGCTGTTTCTGATGCAGAAGTGAGATATTTCTGATGAATGAGGGATATCAGGGCAAGGAAATAAGCGTCCTGCAAGTCCAGTATGCTCATTAAATAGTCATTGTGCACCAAAGGTATAATTTTCTACAATGTCTCCAGCTTGAGCAGAAGCCCATCCCTTGTTCTTCATTGGGAAGTACATCAATTGCTTCCTTTAGGAAAAGAGGTTTGATTCTATGATGTAGAGCCAGTCTTTTCTCCTTGTTGATTGGCCATGGAGTTGGTCTCACCTTCAATTCCTGGGCCATAGTTAACAATTGTATTCTGTATCCTGACTTTACAATCTGGAGAACCCATTCACCTGAGGCAGATACTTCCCAGACTTCCAGGAATCAACAAATTCTGCCTCTAACCACAAACACTTGGAAACTTTTCTTCTTGAAATCTCATATTTGCCTTAAAATGGGCCAAAATATCAGGTAACCCCTCTGTTCCTCCGATACATGACCCTCCTCCTCCTCAGAATTAGAAGAAACAGCAGCAAGTATGTTGATTGGTTTATCAAGGGTGGAATAGGCCATATCCAATTTTATCTCTGAAAGAGTTTTTATTAATTACTCTGTTTAACTTCTCAACCTCTCTCTTCTTTTTACTCCTTCTCCTAGGGGGTGGGGAAAGAAGAGAAGTTAATTCTGGTATGAGGACTTACCCACTCCAAGCTGCGCCTTTTAACTCGCCTCAACAATGAACACAGGAGAGAAAAAGTCAACATCATGAATGTACAAACTTGCAAACCCATTGTGCATGCTCCTGCAGTTTGGAAGAGAAGCTTACAATCTGTCCGCAGATAGAGTCGTTAGTTCTCCAGTGGATCCCTGAAGGACCTTAGGCCACAATGCAAAGGTAAATAATTTTTTCTTTGTACCTGTTCCCTGCATGTCCGGCATGCAGGAACCTTCAGGTTTTAAAACGCACCAAGAGCAGCTCAAACCCAGCAGGAGCCATGCCTTCTCCTCTCTGTCGAAAGGAGACAGAAAAAGGAACAGGAGGAATGCTGGGTAAAGGATGTCCTTAGAGTGTCCAACTCATGAGTGAGGGCCAAGTAAATCAGCAATTTTGTTAGTTTTTTCTGTTTCAAGGTGTGGAGTACTCCTCACTAGTAATGAAGGTGACGAGGACAATAGGACGTGAGGGCAATGGTAGGCTCACATTTTGTGATTCTTTACACTCATAATTCAAACCATCCATGTGTCTGAGTAGTATTAAAGAAAAGCCTACAGGAACAGAGTCAGTTTTTTAACTGTCTGGTTCCTTTTTAGGGTGGAATAAGTGAGAAAGAGTCACTTATACTGTAGGTTCACTTTGAATTAAGCAATAACATATTATCCCTATTGACATACTTAATTTGCACTGAAGGGAAGCCAGAGGAAGAATCCCATTCATGGTTGCAAGTGGGTAGTATATGTTTGTAGTCCTGGGCATTGAAGGTAAAATATCCCCATGGTGTCCTTTGGTTTAAAAGTTGTCCCTGTTTCACTTTAAGCTGCAGCATAACAAGGAACAAACCGCCAATCACAAAAATGAGTGAACTGTCTCAGGATTTGCATTACAAACATCTCTTGTTTAGTCCCTTTTTAGCTAAATCCATGAATTGTCAACCTCTGTTTTTACTAACCCTCAGTTTTAAGTAGTAATCAGTCTACTCCATTTCTCAGAACAAAATGCCACAGGCAAAGTCACAGCAAATACAGTAATTCTGGAAGTGGATTAGAACTGATCAGATATGCACTGACTCACTCTATAATAAGCATTCCAACCAATTAGAATGACATTGTTGGGGGCGTGCGCAGACGGCAAGCAAGATGGCCGCCTGATTATGAGGCTCCCAAGTGGCTACGACGGCCGGATGGCATGGCGGTTCCTTCAGATATCGACTCCAGACGCACGGCATAGATTCAGGTGTCGGAAGGTGGGTGCTTTCACACCATGCCTTTTCCAACTTGCTTTCACCATTTTTAAGGCGATATTTCCACAATGACTGTATGGATTTTCTCCCTCAGAAGTAGCGGCCGCCATTTTGGATCTTTTCCATCACTTTGAGGTAACTTCAGCGCCTCAGCAGTGGCAGCGTGGGAGCTTTCTGTTTAAATTTTCAGGCAGCAAATGAATGGCACTTCTTCATTTTATATGGGTTGTGCAGTTTTACCAAAGGCTCTAGAAATAAGGACATAAAAGCTATGCAGGAGCCCCTGGAACTTGCTGAAAGCTAACCACTGTCCTTGAATAAGGCATTGGTAATATTTTATTGCATACTTATGCTTTTATGGCGATTTGCGCTGCCTTTGTATCCCCTATTTGCCTGCTTGAAAAAAGTTGGTGCCTTTCATGAAAATTTGCCTATAAGGATGTTCACAATTTAAAGCTGCATATGTGGAAATCTGAAGTGACTTATCATTTGGTTTATCCTTCAGTGAAGGCGATTCTTACTCTCCTCGCTTGTCCACCAGGATACAGACTCTCTCCCTGGTCGCCCCCACCTTTCACAGGTGTGCCCCATATTCGTCAATCCCCGTGCTTACAACTTACGCCTAAAGTCTCAGGGGATAAAACTCCATTCACTCTTCCTGGGCAAGCCTCATAGACTGAAATGTATAACTAAGCCACCTTTCTCTACTGCCAAACCTGTAATCAGGAGACCTCACCATCAAAAGGCTCTCGGCCCAGACTATCTTTCAGCTATTATGGAGGGTGATTGTGAGTATAAAGGGGCTACATCAACATCTATGACAGGAGCCATTTCAAAGAAGCCTTCTGGGTCAGTCAAACATCCTAAAAAAGATGTTGAATCTCCCTGCAAGTCGCCTTCTCCTTTTACTCAAGTATGGAACAGGATTGCTGCCATCAGTGGGATTTTGGCACCATTTTCCCTAGACAAACAATTTCTTGGTGGATTACATACACTATGGGCAAATAACAAATTGTCTGGTAAATTTGTAGATCTTTTACTCGTACTAGGCTTACAAGGCATTGCATCTAACGGGAAATCTGTGGAAAATCTCAACATTAAATAGTGGTGGAACTTAGGAGTATATTTACAAGGAGCTAGCGCTGCCGCAGCATCATTTTTTTGATGCAGCGGCGGCGCAATAAGTGTTCCACACTGCTCCATAGTTAAAACTGACGCATTGGGCCCTATGCGTCAGTTTGTAGAGCCCTGCATAACATTATACATGTGCCAGGTATAATGTATGCAAGGTAGGCGTTCCCACATGAAAAGCCACGTAGAACTGACGCAGTGACATTTACAACTTTTCACTGCGTTACTCTATGACTTGACCGTGTCAAAATCCCTACGCCTTCTCAAACCAGGCATAAGGATTGGCACAGGGCTTTTAAAATGAGACTCGACTCTGTGTTCTGATGCATTGCTGGAGTTGTGTCAGTCTTACGACTAACTCCAGCAATGCTTCACTTTAGCGTCAAAAGATGCATCCGAATTTCTGAGACATCCGTGAATCCTTGTGCCATGGAGCACTGTATAGTAAATACAGCGCATCCATGGCATCGCTGGGGCATTTGTGGCAGGCACAGAAATCTGACGCATCAATACCGATACGTCAGTTCTTGTAAATATGCCCCTTAGTGTGGCACAATCATAGACTTGACAGATATAATTTACAAACTCTTCCAATGTTGGTTAAAAGAGACATTTTGTTGTCACCTCCCACTACTTATCTTTCTAATGTTGCGAGCGCTTATGCTCCTTGATATTTCTTAATGATTCTTATATGCTCATTAGTACAGTTTTAAGTGAATTTTTTTTTTGCCTTTAAGACATTGGGGCCGATTATGATGATGGCGGGACCACCACCGACAGCCCGTCGGTGGCGGTCCCACCACCATCGGAACCATCTTATCCGCCCACCATATTTCAATGGCGGGCGGATGGTTGGCGGGCGGCAAGACCGACAGCCACGCATCCGACGGGCTCCTTGAGCCCGCCGGTGCGGCGAAGGGGGTTGTATTCCTTACCATGGTGGTGGTGCCTGCCAGGCACCACGGTAGGGATTACAATACCCCTTTTTGCCTGCCTTTTCATGGCGGTTAACTCGCCATGAAAAGGCAGGCGGAAGGGTCTTCGAGGGCCCGTAGCGGGCCCCCCTGCCTTCCTGGCCCTCCGATATGGGCACTGGGAGCCTCCCTACATATCCCTGCACCATGTGGAAGGCACTGCATAGTGCCTGCCACGTTGTGCAGGGATATTCCAGGTGTCCCTATTTTGCATTGCGGCGGGTGCTGCAGCCAGCAGCACCCGCCGCAATGCAAAGTATAGGCATTGCGACCGCCATGGTGGCAGTCGCATCATAATGCCTATGTCAGGACCGCTGGCAGCCTGTTGGGCAATCCCGATTTTACGTCCGCCCACCATCCTAATCAGCCCCATAATGTTGATATTTTTTCATTCATTGTATTCTTTAGATATTACTTATAAAGATGAATCCCTCTTTTCTCTCCCCCTTTCTCCTGCCTTCACTTTTTTCTGTTCGTTTGCCCTCTGTTTACTTGATCTTCACTAATTGCCATTTATTTTGTTACCTAAACGAATGTACTTGAATTTTTATCTTTCATGTTTTTATTTCATTAAATAATATATTCTTCTTTTGGAATGGCAATATGATACCATGTTTCTCTGTATTCTTAACTAAGCATTTAAATCTTTAAACTATAAGAAAAACATTCTATTGTCGATTTTTAATATTTTTAAACAAATACTCAACACTGGAGAGCACGAAAATAAAACTGCACGGGTGAACGCTGAAAACAAAATGCACATATGATGGGTATTTGGCTCCTGGATTAAGTAAATAATACACATTCTTGTTTACTATAATTTAGGCACAAAAATATGGATACTCTCTTGATGCTAAAACTGTGTCTTTACATCAGAATATCAGGGAAATAAATATCATGCTATAAGAATATTGTAGCCAAAATATCAACCACCAAACTTTTGTCAAGGTAAACACATAAGTATAGATTTACTATTTTTAACTCCACATCGACAGTTCTTAAAGATATATTTCTCACCTTGTTATATATATATATGGAATTTAGTAAAGTAAGCCTATACTTACCGGAACAATATAGATATTCAATTTTTTTTGCTATAATCTTTTTCCATTATATTATGGTACTGCACCATAAACTTTGCTCTACTTAAGGTCGAGTCTCTAAGTGAGCGACCCTCGTTCTGTATGGACGTTTAAGTTCTGTTTTTGATTAAGACATAGTGCAACTAGGAGTAGGGAAAATATTCAAGCGGACGTGGTAGACTGGAAGGGAAGCACGCAGGACGATCCTCCCTAATACAAGTGAAACGCGGGATACGATAGGGTAGTGCAGCCGCGGCCGGCATGCTCGCGGGAAGGAGGGGGGCAGGTGGGGAATAAAAATAAACAAATAAAAAGTTACCTACCTTACCGCCGGGTACCGCGCCGCCTCCGCTCCTGCCTGGGGTGTAATGGTGCAGCCGGGTCCCGCGTGTTCCTACAGGAAGCAGCCAGCAGGCAGTCTCCCTCCCCTACCCTAAGCCAATCACAACGCTGCAATGGCAGCGTTGTGATTGGTGAGGCGCAGCGGAGAGAGCCCCAGCCGAGCCATTTTCTCTATGTAGGCTGCATGCAGCCTACATAGAGAAAAAAGGGAGAGTGCGCATGACTGGGTTGGTCGGCCCTGGGGCCGACCAAACAGTCAGTACCCACAACAGTGGGCAAGCCACTCCCCCCCTGCCCTCGAGCAGGACCGCCCACCCGCCCGCCCCCAACCAGGCACTTCTGCTTTCTCACAGTGCGAGAAGCAGAAAAATAAAATGGTAGTTTTACCATTTTATGTTTCTGCTTCTCGCACTGCGAGAAAGCAGTGAGGCGACGCCCCCATGGAGGAGCCGCCACTGCTCGTAAATGCCCTTTGTGAATACCGAAAGTCGTAAAGTTCGACTTTCTTTTCAGTTTACCTTTGTGAATCGAGGCCAAAGTATTTATCTTAGTGCAATTATCACTAATAAATTTCAGTGCTCGGTCCCTCACAGTGCTCCTAAAAGCAAGTGTGTTCTTTTTTTCCTCCCGCAGAGCAGTGAGGAAACCCTAATTCTACTCCTTAGGTAGAAAAAGAGGCACATTTTTCTTTTTCTGAAATTTGTCCATGTGGAGCCGCTGCCAGCAGAAGGCGCGGAGCCAGGAGACAGCGTGAGCGACAGGACAGCCAACTATGCCGGGACTTGTTCAATTATGGCACGGACCGCAGCGTGCACTCCCACGGTGCGCCGTGCCTTCCATGAATCCGTGCCCTTCTGTACCCCGGATCCAACCGCCCTCGTGCCCCCCGAAATCGGGGCACTGCATTTACCCGTGCATCCCAAGGGCGCTGACACCCCAACAATCTCCCGAAGCTTCGATATACTTGCATCTCACGCAAGTCCACTCCACATGGACTCCACACATCCCAAATATTGCCGGACACCCTTCATTTCTATATCGCCTTGTATTCCACATACACCAATGCACCCAACTATCCCCCAGTACTCCAAAAGTCTCAGTCCTAACTATACACGGTGCACCAGATACATCCACAGCCATGTACCCTCGTGATCCTGCACACCAAAACTCCAGTGCCACTATACCTGAGGTCCCGATAGCTTTGCATTCCTTGTTCCCCTGTACTGAATCTATCCCTGGCACCCCAACTTCCCCCTGCATCCTGATATCCAAATACTTAATGTTTCCCTACGAGTACGAGGTATGTGCCCATGCAACCCCACAACTCCACTCCAATACCCCTAAAACCATGCAGCAACCCCGTAACCTCGGTGCCCCATCCTGTACTCCATTTATTTATATCTCCTGCAACTACTCCTGCACGTCTCGTAGCCTCATACCGCTGATGTAATTCTTCGATTTCATGCTACACTCCATACATCTATCCCCAGGCCAAGAGTGTCCCCTACACCCCGAAACTTGCGGTACTCTGGAAGCCCCTTCACCCAACCTCCCCTTGAGACCACAGCATCCCCTGTAACCACGCTTCTTGAACTGCTGATCCTCGTCACTTAATATATTCATGCGCCGGGGTCCCCATAATCCCGTGTATCCGCGATGACCCTATGCATCACTGCAACAGTCAAAGTGCATGTACCGTCCTCTCACCCTGTGCACCCTGCATCCACTCTACTCCGGATGCACCCCTGAGGGCCCAACATCCCGTGTACACCTGCATCGTCGCATCACCATCCACTCCCATACCTCTGCACCTAACCTACGCTTGGACACGTTGCATGTCCTGGGCTGGTCCCATGAATCAGCAGCATTCGCTGTATCCTCAGTGGCCATACCCCTGTCCCTCTGGCAGCCATGCACCCTCTATAGCCCACAGTGCACTGTACACATGGTGACCCTGGACAGTTCTGTCCATGGTATTACGCGTCCCTGTATGGATCTCACGTGTACCATATGTGCCCGTAGTGCATCATTTGTCACTATTCATCCAAACCTCCTCCTCCCCCGCCCCCGTTCTATTCGACTCTATGTACAAGTCGCACCGACGTGGCCATTTGATTTCTCTCCACACCATTTGTAACATGCATAGCAACCTATTTCTTCAGTTGCATTGGCCACATATTCCCTTTTGTGTTACTGACTTGATAGAGTGGGTTTTGTAAATGTTTATACCACCATTTTCAAATGCATCTGCCCATAAGCCTTATCCACTATTTAGCATATGGCAGACTGATGTTTATGGTCATCGAACAGAGCTTTCACGACATGGGGCAAGTAAGCCATGAGAAGGATATTTGTTTTATTTAAAACCATCAGTCTGTCTGTCTATATATCTGTCAATCTGTCTGCCTTTTTTTATTATATTAAACTTAGTTTTGTCATTTTATTATACTCCGTTTTTAACATAGAATAGCAGTGATTAAATATTTTAATGGTGGCGCATATGTGTATTACGCGCTCTGTACGTAAACAGAGGAATGTAGTATTTTGGTATAACGCTCTCCAGGAAGATGGGAACAATTCATAGTGGGACAATTCGAACTCTGTGCACGGTTGTTAGCTTTTAAATCTTAAGAAGAGAGCCGGTTCACTAGAAACTGAAAGTACAGCCTTAACTTTACAAGGAACGTTTTTTTTGGGGGCGTGTTGACGAGGTCTTAATCGTCTTTTTATTTATCAAATGTTGGTCTGTTGTGATCCAGGTGTATCAACGTTGTAAACTTCCTATAGCAAATTTAAATTCCATAGGACAAGTGCATTTCATTGTATTATATTGTAGTTGCACTCATCTAGCGCTTCATACTACTGACGAGGTGCTGAAGCAGTTGAAAAGGGCTAGTACACAAATCCATGAGAATGGTACTGAGAGAGAGAGAGAGTGCAATCTGTGGCCGGTATTGTTCTGCATTCAGGTGATATGGCCATGCATACTAACGGGGTCCGTTCTACTGCGCTGCTGCTAAACTTACTCTTCTCTAGGTTGACAAGTTGTTTCGTTGCAGCTAATGTATGGATAAAAAAAGTGTGAGGGGACTGTGAATTTGGGAGAGATAAGACATGGGGATTTGCAAAAGCTGCTCTTGGTATTTGCAGTTACACATTGTCATTTTAGCCACCTGCAACTGCCTCTAGTAGCTTTTCTTATGCAGTGACCGATCTATGTTTATTAGGCCCAGCACTAATTGCTTTATTAACCTTCCTGCTTCCTCAAATTTGCTTGAAAATGCACCGTTTGTCCACTCTTTTTTCAAAAATTTCTTGGGGGGAGAACTCCCCCAAACCTCCCGTGGTTGTTCGGGCTCGCTCACTACGCTCGCTCGCTGCAGTGCAGTACGACAATAATGTTACGCCACCACTTTCAAATGTCACCAGCCGCCACTGTTTACGAGTAGTAAATGCCCTTTGTGAATACCGAAAGTATTCGACTTTCCTCTCAGTTTTCCTTTGTGAATTGGGGCCATTCATTACCCCTGAGAGTACTCTTGAAAGCAACTTCCCCCAGCAGGGAAGCTTCTGTGCAGCGCCTGCCTACCGGGTCCCCCTCGCACTCTTGGACGTAGGCCACACGTACACGCTCCCCTGCTCGGGATCTTGTTTTCATGGAATATCAGGGGTGGGGCAGTGGAATTAACTTATTGTAATTACCAACATGGTAATTACATTGCCTGGCTCCTCACAGTGCTGGATGGTGCAAGAACTTCTTGTTCTATTCATTCCTCCCTGCATAGAATCAGAAATATTTATGCTTCATGAAATTCTGCTTTTTAAAAACAATTCTGGGGGAATCTGAAACGACCGGATATGGGCAGAATTGCCCTAAGTTTTCCATCCAATTATCACTGATGGAAAAGATTTTTAAAATATCAGTCAAAAAATAGCTCTATTTTACCAAAAACAAGATGAATGCCAACATCAGATATTCAGATGTGTATTTTTGCATACGATATATGGCTGCATTTCCTGTGTTCACATTTATTTGCCATAAGGTTATGCCCTCTGCCTACCCAAACCCTCGGTTGTTGTGGTGAGATGTGAACAAATTTGCTTCGACATAGGATATGCTTACTTCACCAGCTCCTATTTTTGCCCGTACGTGCACTGAGCCATTGTAGCTGACTGATAGCAGCAAAATAATTTTATTATGTATTCTTTAATTGAAATGAAACGTTTAACAGGTTCTTGAGTTGTGCCCCTAGAGAGCATGAACCCACCCTATGCTCTAACCTCTACAACACTGAACTCAGTGGGAGTGTAAAGCTTATTTTCAAAACTGACACACCTGTAAATCTATTGGGTACATAATTCCACATTAGTCCTTTATAAAGGGTTGCAACGACAAGCATTCATACATTTGATTGAATCGAGTTAAGCCATACAGAGCACACTAAACCCCACAGAGGGATCCTAATCTATTAGGTTTACAGCTAAGAGACCCAGTAAACAGAATCTCCAGGCACAGGAAGCAGTTCTATTCTCCTATGTGCTCTCACTAAACGACCAGGCTTTACTGATTTTTTTCCAAAAATATTTCTCCAGCCTCTAAAGTAATCGATGTTTTGGTACAGAAGCCACTTAGAATCTGATGACCATTGTTTAGTTAATCAGGGCCTGGCGACCTAAAACGTTTTGGATGCCATAAAATACTAGAAGATTTAGTTAGACTTAAGTGGTTTTGGATTGTCACATTCAATTTTGAATGGTAACCCAAGGGCATGCTGAGCCTTTTTGGAAAAAGTGAGTTTATTTGTTTACAAATAATGTCAGTTTGCGTAACAATCAAATTGTCATACAAACTACATAAACAAATTATTATAATAAAACGTACGTGTGTGTGTGTGTGTGTTGGTTCATAATAACATAAGAGTGCAATTAACTTGTGCTGTGACCCCACTGGGATCTTATCCGAGTATGCCATGCACATACATGCATGAGCTTATTGACATGAGTCACCTCATGTCTAGGAGAGAAATCCCCCACTTACAACAAGAACGGAGGGATATTGCCCCAAAAAGATAAAAAAAAGGAAAGAGGCTTTTATGTACCCTTGTTTAACGTCGTTTCCGATGTATACCTAGTCAGAATTTCATCCTCAGTGTCCAGTTGAACTGATATTCAGTTATCATCGTGCAAAAAGGCTATAATCTCCAGAAGTCCATGTGGCATTCCAAATTATTTTAATTTATGTAAAAGAATCTTGCATACTTTGTGAAAAACAAGTGATTGCGAGATTCAAGAGCCCGTATTAAACGCCAAGCATAGTTATGGCTTGCTGTCACTAGGACAGAACCCCTACTTCCATGCGCTTGTTTTTGTAATAGTTGCCAAGGTTATAATGCGTATTAAAACCAGTTTGGAAAATGCTGTCACTCCGCCATCTAGAAAAAAAAGTTGCCTATGAAAGGAAATGTTGCTTCTAAATCCTCTATTAAAAAATTTGGAAAAACTGTCGCTTTCACCATTAGGGATTCATAGCAAGAATTATATGAGCAAATGCAGGGCCATATGGCTTTATACTCCTCATTATCCTCATAACTGTAGCTATAGTTATGAGGTCTTTCAATAGAACAAATGTAATCTTGGTCAGACTTTGCTCCTCACTGGGGGCATGACACATCTCACTGAGAAAGCCAGGTCAGATGGAGTCAGCTGCACATATCCCAAGCACAGCATGCAGCTGAGTTAGCAAATCCTTAAAGCTCAATTTGACAGCATTTTTCTAACATTTGCAGCCTCAATGCTTTGAAGCAATATTTGCTGGATGCTTATTTCATATCATCACTTAATTTTTTTAAATGAATCTCTTCTATTGATATTTTAGAGCTTGCAATTCTGTTTGTAGATACCACTTCTATTTCTGTTTTACTACGACTGTATATGCCTTGCAATGTCTATCATATAAGACGGACTTTCTCAGCAATTGTATAATATTCTTTTCTACCCACAAAGGGAACTAAAATTGTTATTGCTTCACAGGCTTGACAGGTGACTGGGTTACAAACCTCAAGCATGTTTGCCATTTGGATACATTTGGATCATGATTAGAGTGAAGAAATCTTGGACTTCTTAAGGTCCAAGTACTTTACAAAATTAGATGTTAAAATTAGTCTTGCCTCTCACTTAAAATTGATGCTTTGGTGTATATGAATGCAACTGGGTGTTAGAAAGGAACCTCTTCTAAGTGATACTTTTGCTGCATGAAATATCATATTGCAAAATATACAATATTTCTATATTAGAGAGCAACTAAATATTACCAAATCCTACATTTTGGAATGTCAATTTACTTTCTTCATCAGAGGCACAATAATATGCGTTACTTTACTTTAACATAATTTATCTGACATAGCTTTTCTATACTTTGAAGTATGTTACATCGGAAAACCCCTATATGAAAGAAAACAAGTTAATGCTTGTTAGACCTGACACCCTTGAGTGGTAGTCCCACAGACATTTTGCCTTCACCCTCCTGTTTTCCTGAACTCATTTTTGTTGGCTTTAGGACTCTGTGCACTTTACCACCACTAACCAGTGATAAATTGCTCCTGCTTTCTCCTTTAAACATGGTAAAATTGACTGACACCCAATTGGCACATTTAAATTATTGTAGCACTTATTGAGCCACCGACTTATGTGGCCCTTCAAAACATATCTCAGGCCTGCAATTGCAGGCTGTGTGTACAGCTTTAAACTGCCAATGCAAATTGGCAAAATAAACCTTTTGCCAGGCCTAAACCTTCCTTTTTAAAACATATGTCACCCCTAGGATTGGCCCTAAGCAGCCCATAGGGCAGGATAAATTGTTTTTAAAAAGGTGGACATGTACTTTTAAGTTTTACATGTCCTGGTAGTGAAAAAATATCCAAATCACATTTCACAAATGCAAGGCCTACATCTCCCATAGGATAACATTGGGTTACCGTATTACATTTCATATGTGATAGCTTTTGTTTGGGAGCAGGGAGGAATATCATGTTTGGTGTCTGAGGAATTAGACTTTAATGGTAAAGTCAGATTTTAAGTCACAGTTCTGAAAATGCCACTTTTTGAAAGTTGTCATTTTTTTGTCCTAACCATTTGATGCCTAGGTCACATGACTAGGTGTAGTTGGGCGTTATGTATTCCTCCCTGACAGCCACACAATAGAGAGTCTGGGTGTTGGCAGGATAGGACATCCACACATGATGAGAGGCGCAAATCTCTCACCTTTCACACTTGCACTTCAAAGACACTGCCTCAGCTCACAAACAAGGGACTTCATACTAGCCTATTGTTCCTGCAGACAGACTGGGACCAGGGGAGGGAAGCAGGAAATTCTAGACAATTCCATAGGGGAAAACTCCAGAAGTTTCTTCCTCTTCAAAGGGGGCACCAATAGGGCTCTCAGACCCACTCTTCAGTATACTCCTAGGTCTCTGGCTACTACAGAAGAAGGACTTCCCTTCTGCCAGAGGACTGCGCTGCTGACTGTGGCCTGCCTTGCTGTCTGAGAAGGAAGACTGAGCCTGCTCCCTTCATCCCAGGCTGAGTGACTCCAAAGGTCAGCTGACTGACCTCCTGTTCTGAGCTAAAGGGACAACAAGCTCCAGAGGCATCCCTGCAACTGCCCAGCTGACATGCTGAACTGGGCCTGCCTGAACCCGAGGACAGGACCTACAATACTTCTGCCTCTTTAAATCAGTAGAAACAAATGCTTGCAATGCATTTACATTTTGAAATACAATTGCACACAATTTGTGCTGATTATAGAGCATTTATTTATTTCCATTACATGTCAGGAATTTCAACAGTTTAACCTGCCATTTTCTTCAGGGACATGAACATGGTAACATTTGTTCTTTATTGATGTGAACAAGACTTCATCATGTATGTTTGGGTTTTATTAATAGCTTAAACACAGGCCTGGCAGACCAGCCTGTTTGTACAGAAATACATTTAAACGTATGACATGGCTCCGGTAATGTCTGAAGAAATTGACCCATTCAAAATGCATGTTTAGTTCCAGCGATTACTTTGCTTTACCTCAGATTTTCTTTTTGGGCATGTCAAGGAACTCTACTAGGCCAGATCTTATACTGATTTTCAATCTCCCATAGTTTGGAAACTGAAAAGCTGCCATTGTCTTTTTTTTTGTATGGCTGTCTCACAACACTTAAGCCACATTATTTTCAATACTAGGAAAGCCCCGTTCAATTATAATTAACAATGGAATCAGTATCCTATTTCTATTTTAAGATCTATGTAGAATTTTAAAAATAGCACTGGTCTAAATGTAGTCAAATTTTGGATGGTTATATTTAGTACACTTCATGAAATTATTTTCCGGCAGATTTTTTCAGTTGCCCTCACCTAGAATCTCAGTCTAAAAAACCTTTTCTTGTGAGACTAGATTCACAATTAGAATTAGTAAAGACAGCCAGGAAGTAAGAAATGGCTCCTCAGAAAGTCTAGAAGTAAGGATCCTGTATAATTGTAGAAGCAGGCATTTGGATAGACTACATTTTTTGTGTTTTAGATGCATTTAGATCATTCATCATAAAAGCACTTAGGGCCATATTTATAACCCCAGTTGCATCGCGCTTGCACCACGCAACGTGGTACATACACGATGCAACTGAAAAATGAGATTTATAAAGCCACGCAAGGCCACTTTGCGTGGCCCTGAGTGGTTTCATATTTCTCAAGTAAAGCAACAAAGTACAAATCATTGCCTTGCCTTACTCTGTGCTAGGGAGGTGTTCTATGGACTTTGCGTGGGCGTTCCCACGCAACTTCCATGGTTTTTGAAGTATTCCCAGATTTATCAGCACTGGAATACCTGGGAATGTGCCAAAAAGACATGCCTTCCCAGCACACCTTCTACAGCACACATAGAGAGAGGAATATGCCTTTCAGGAGTGTTTTGTGCAGAAGGTGATCCTTCCTGCACAAAACAATCCTTCATGCAACATAGGCACACTTGCACCTTGGTGTAAGGGTGCCTGCATTGGTGCTAGGCATCTAAAACGGTGCCAGCACAGGGGAAAAGGCAGGAATGTGCTGTATTCTTTTAAATATGGCGAATTCCTGCCCTTTCCCTGTCATGCTTTGCAGCACAGCAAGGTGACTTGCTGTGCTGCGTGACAATTCTCATAAATATGCCCCTTAACCTGGTGGTAGATCTCCTCTAGAAGAATAGTGACACTTTCCACTAATGTAGGATTAGAAAATGTAAGAGAAGATAAATTTAACTTTTTGTATAACAAATATTCTAAACCAAACATAAATTAACAAACAAAAAGGCTTATAATGGCAAACCTCAAGCACATACACAATTTGTTAACAAACATTCACAGCACTTAAGCCACATTATTTGAAATACTAGGAGATTGCTATTCAATTATAATAATGAGTGGAATCAGCATTCTAGTTCCATTTAGGATCTATGTCGAATTCCAAAAATGGCACTGTCTTCAATTTAGTCAAATTTGAGAGATTTCTCGTTGACTAATGTACTGTTTGAATATTGTACTCTGAATATTTATGTTGATTTTCAGTTTTTCAAGGAAACAAAGCCATAGGTAGCTATTGAGTTGCATGGTTGTTTTCTCCAGCTCAATATCAGTTCAATATATTTGCTATTTCCAAAGCAAGTTGTTGGCATTATGTTCAGGTGCTTAGAAAACAAATGTCTCATGTCTGAGGTGTCCTATTTTAAAGAGCACAGCAAGCTACAGCTGAAGGGTTCAGGGGATAAAGTCGCAGGTTTAGCATTCATGCATCTCATCTTACACTTTACTTGAGCGCTATTACATAAAGAATTATGCTTTTCTATTCATACATTTCAGCCAAACCCCTGGATGGCAATTTTATCAACTGGTGACCTAGAGTACCTCCAAAGCAATACCTTTGGGGCCTATTCACAAACAGCATTTTGTAGTATGTGAAGCAGTGCTACACTAGTACTGCTCGTGTAATACAAAATGCTATTTTCCAACTACATGTGAAGGCCCCCTCCTATCTTTTCTATACAAATATCTCTGCCAATGTGGTGGAGATCTCTGCACTTGTGAGCCTGTGCTTTAGGGATTATTTGGAAGAGAAAAGTGGGAGTGGCTGTAAAATGGGGAATACTTATTACAAAATCGGAGGGGTTGAGGGAAAAGTAAGGACAGGTGTAGGGAGGGACATGCTACCATAAATACTCATCCAAAACAGAGTAAGCCTGTTGCTGGTTTCAAACTACACTTCTAAATTTACTATAGCCCTGATGGTGAGTAGTAGTAAATGTACTCCAGCCCAGTCTTCAAGTAAGTCAAGCACAACCATGGCCTCTTGCACTTACCGCCACACACTCCTGTAGAAAATAATGCTGACAGGGACTTCAAATAACACCTCATAAAAAATAATGTGAAATTAATTAAATTATTCACACTAAAAATATACATATTCAGTATGGGAAACCACATGTGAATACATGTGCGCAATGGAATTTCCAAGCTGTGTTGGTTCCGTTTTCAATTTTGGGAACAGTTTTGGAGGAATATCTATATATGGAAGAGGGCAAGACGCCAAAACGCGTATGCAGGGGAAATGAAAATTAATTCTTTTAAATAACCCTGTGAGTGCTCCGACCCCCTTTTTTCAAGTTGTTGTGAAACCTCCACGAGCTTCACCCTCGTGCACAGATACAACACCTGCCCTGAGTTCAGCAGTTCTGGTGAAAGTGTGGTATAGATATTCAACTGAACAGCCTGAACCTCCGTTGGTCGACTTTCCCGGCAACCACTGAAGACCATGGGTTATACAAATCTAAGGATGCCAAGCCATATGCCTGACGCCTATGGGCATTTCATTGAGATACACCCAGCGAGTGCAGCGAGGGGTTTTCACAGGGCACTAAGCCTGATGTCCACTCGGCATGGGATTGCATGGATGTATTGTGTGGGCTGTTTAACTACAATTGGTTGGCGATGTGGCAGTTATTTCAGCGGGCATAGTTGAAAGAACAGATAATTGGCACAATTGCTCATCATGAGATACGCGTAACATTCCGTAACGCCACATCAGCATTTGGATTGAGAGAACTGCTAAATATCTTTACAGCCCACCCATTGCCCTTGTAACAACCAATGAGAATGGTTGCCTCAGCATTCTAGCAAATCAGGCACTGTGCAAGAATGACTCTGAAACCCAGCACGGAAGAAGGCAAGACGCCAAAACACATATGCAGGGGAGATGAAAATGAATTCTTTTAAATAACCCTGTGAGTGCTCCGACCCCCTTTTTTCAAGTGGTCGTGAAACATTCACAAGCTTCACCCTCATGCATGGATACAACACCCGCCTTGAGTTTAGCAGTTCTGGTGAACGTATGGTATGGATATATAAGTGTGGCAAAAATCCATTATTCACTAGAGTCAAACATTATGGTGCATTATGGGGACTGTGGTCTGAGCAAAGAGATGAACGAAATGCAATAAAGTAATTATGTGAATACCAAGCAGATGATGAATACTCTGTGAATATGCCACCTAAACATGGTACTAGTGACCTATGTTCCTGAAATTTTAAACTAATACAGTGAAAAAAACGAAAAAAAAGGACACAAAAAACATACAAATTTGAACGATCTATTTGTAGTCCATCTTCTGTGTTCATGAGTATCGATTTTAATAATGAAAGAACTGGCCCCATCACATGATACATATGATTAAGAGCCAGCAGGCTTGAAACGCGTTATGTCAAGAACTCTCTGCAAATGAAAGAAGTTTTTGAAGCTACTCACTGGCTGGTGGGCTCGATTGATCCTTGGATGCAAGGGTTTTTTCTTTTGGAATATATATATATATATATATATATATATATATATATATATATATATATATATATATATATATATATAGCTTTGTCTAAAGTTTCCTATGGAAAATTACATGGGGAAAATGTGTTTTGGGACCCCCTTTTTCTCGGCCCCGGCTTGACGAATCACCCTGAAACTTTCAAGACAGGAGCTGACCGGAGCGCCCCACTAGTTTTGAAAATTTCGTGAAGATTCGTCAAACAACGCCAAAGTTATTGGGAAAACAAAAAATGCTTTTCCTATGGAAACTAGGTCCTAACTATAACTACCTACTGGCGACCGCCAGTAGGTAATATGTATATATATATATATATATATATATATATATATATATATATATATATATATATATATATATATATTAACTGAAAAAAAACAAAGGTTACAGGGACGTTATAGTTAGGCTCAGATTTCACTCGTGCAAAACCATAGAAATTCAGAAGTTATAGTTACCTGAGCTAACTATAACTTACGCCCCTGCGATGCACTGCTTATGATGTCATATATTACATCACTCATGACATGGCCAGTGACATCACTAATTGCTTCACTCATGACACCTCAAATGACATCACTGATGACATCATGACATTATCCACAGAACCACTCATACACCCACTCACACCCCCTTACAACCTTCGTACGCCCACTCACACACACACAGAACCAATCACATACCCATTCACAGACCCATACCAGTACTCACACATCCACCTACTCCTCCATAGAGCCACTCATACAACCACTCACTCACTCATATAGCCACTCACACAACCATTCACTCACCCATACAGCCATTTATACAACCAGTCACTCATCCATATAGCCAGTCACATAGCCACACACTCACCCATACATCTACTCACGCACCCACTTATTTATCTATACAGTCACTCACACACCCAATCACTCACCCATACTGCCTCTGAACACAGCCACTCACTCACCAATACAAGCACTCACACACTCACTCATATACCCACACAACCACTTATACTCATTCACACATACAAACAAGCACTTACACATCCGCTCACTCACCCATACAGCCATTCACACAGACACTCTCCAATACAGGCACTCACAGACCAACACACTTAACCAAACACCCACTCAAACAGCCACTCACTCACCCATACAGCCATTTACGCACCCAGTGACTTACTCATGCAGCTATTCAGACAACCACTCACTCACTCACACACCCATACAGTCACTACACACCCACTTACCCACCCATAGAGCCACTCATGCCCCCACTCACTCATCCATACAGCCACTGACATACCCACTCACTCACCAATACAGCCACTCACACAGCAACTCACTCACCCACACAGCTACTCAGATGATGGCCGCCGGAGGAGTAGTAGCTCAAAGAAGGAGCTCCCGAGGCTGGAGATTGCTCTAACGAGCTTAAATCTCCTTTTTAGCCTCGAATCCCAAACTTTCTCCCACCGAACCACTCCCCATCTGACTCACCTCTGGACTTCGCTATCCCAACCGAGATCGCGTCGTAGATCCGGCATCCAGCTCGACGATCGCCTCTCGACGGGAAGGACACTGGGTTCTGGCCATGGATACTGCAGCCGAGACGCAGCTCTTCGCCGCCCGGCCAGCACCTACTGCCATTCTCTTGGTCCAGAGGGCACCGCTGCTGCCGGGAGCCGCAGACTGGTTTACTACCTGCAGGAGGGTGCGGGGTGACTGGACGGCTGCGCCCACAACACGGGAGCAAGGAAAACAGCCGTAAACCTGCGGTGAGTCCCCTTTCCCCGTGCAGACTCGAGCTCCCCAGTTCGAGCTGCCGCGGAACTGGGGAGGCTCTTTGTACTTTCTCGCTGTGCCGCCCGCCATCTTCCCTCCAGAGCCGGCCGAATTGGGGGAAAGCCGGTTATTGGCATCGCCGGGACCCAGAGCCCTCTGGGAGAACATTTGTTTTTTTGGAGCTGCTCCCTCCTTTCTCCTCACGTTGCCTGGCAGCCGTGCACGCTGCCGCGGAACTGGGGAGGCTCTTTGTGCTTTCTCGCTGTGCCACCTGACATCTTCCCTCCAGAGCCGGCCAAATTGGGGACCAGAGGGTTGTCGCATCGCCGGGGCCCAGAGCCCCCTGGGAGAACATCTGTTTTTGGAGCTTCTCCCTCCTTTCTCCTCATGTTGGCCGGCCGGCTGCATCGGAGCCGCAAAGCCACCTAGAGGCTTTGTTTGGATTGCTCACCCTCCTCCCCCCAGGTCCCGGTCAGCCGGTGGTCGTGTCCCCTGCTGCGGGAGCGTGTCGCTCTATCTGCAAACCGGCGCTGCTGCTGACAAAAGGGACTGCAGTTTTGGGTTCAATGGATTTCGGGGAGGGGTGATCCCGGAGGACCTTTTTCACCCTGCCCTGAGCGCAAAAAAAATAAATTAAATAAATATGTCAAAGCCTACAAAAGAACAATAAAGCAACAAAAATGCAAAAGTAGACTAATCACCCGGTGGTCGCCTACAAACAGGCAATAATCTTAAGTTAGCCTGGACCATTTTCCTCCTGCCTAGTGTACAAAAAGTCAGAGCCTGCAATAGTAAAGAGAAACAGGACTATTTCACGTGTTTGTGAAGGCCTACAATACATCCTCTGTTGCAACCTATAAAATGGCAGCCATCTTGTAACGTCTTTGCTATACTGGAACCATCTAACTATTCTATGCAGCTTTCCTCTTCTTTAATTCCCTCTAAAATACATTCTCTCCCACACTGGCCTGCTTTGTCCCGATACTTCGCCCTTTGAAATACATATTCCTAGCTTTTCCTCAATAGGAGCGCGAACCGGTCTCTCCACCCAGAACAAGGAAAACCTCATCATGGCTGGACCATCTATGAAACCTACAGGAAGCAACGCCTATTCTATTCAATACCCCTCCAATCTATCTAAGAATGCTTCCAAAACCTTCAAACACAACCTTCTCAGAAAAAACCCAGAAACTCGGTTCCTTGACCCCTCCTTCAACGCAAAGAAAGGTATAATAATCAATGACCTTATATTTTTCACTAGAAAAATGGCTAAATGGTGAACTTCCTTTTCTCAGCTACTAATCAGCTATGACAAGAAAAATATTCCCTATGGAACCAGGATTATAACGGCACCTTCACAAAACCTTAGAGCCACCCTGAACATAACCTCCTACACTGTTCTTATTCAAGCAGCCAATAAGGACCAAGAACAATTTGACAAATACTTTTCCACTTTAAAAGCCCACACCGTCACTCCACCCATTGTCCACCTGGACCAAACTGCTTCCTCTATCTCTATCTCTCTTGAATCTCAGCAAGCGACACCCTTACCTAGAACCTTCGAAAGAAGCAACAGCAACTCACCTCCCTCAGAACTCAACTCACCGACACCCTTACCTAGAACCCTCGAAAGAAGCAACAACAACGCTCCTCCCCTAAAACCCAATTTACGACCCTCATCATTTCCACATACCGCCACCAGCCCCATCCCCAGAACCTTCTCCCCCCACCTCAACCCTTCTCCAACCTCCGGTGAAATTCACCGCGACAAGGCCGCTGTAGCAAATCGTAAAAAAGCCTCCAACCCGTGCATCCCCCACTCACATACGACTACCACATTCCCAGCCACTCAAACCTCCCACAATGCGAACACAGTCCTCGAACCCACTAGCAATCCTAACCCCAGCCTTCTTTGCGTGCCGCTCCTGCCTTCTCCCTCTTACCAATCTGAACTAGACACAATCAGAACCCACACTGACATTACATTCCGCAACCTACAAAACGTTATCTTAGAAATTAGAAATATCTTACAACTCACAGAAAATTCTCTCTCAAAAATCGACTACTTTCAAAAATCATTAGCCTCAGCCAACAGTGAGATAAACATTATCCCACTGCCTCTGTCTAACCGACAATTCCGTACAAGCAAACACCTCAACTACCTAACGGACCCGGAAATCCAAACCTTACTACTATCCTCCGAATCTACTACTTGTCCCTTCACCAATAAGGACGAATTCTCTATTCACCCAGTCCCCATCAACCCAAACAGAACCTCTCAACCGAATCACAGAAAGAGAAACCCCAATAACCTTCAAAGAATAACCCTAACCTCTGAAAATCATGGCCTTACGTTAGAGAATGATTCAAACCAGATCTCCTACCTCCTATTAAACTGCCACTCAGCTTCAAAACACGCCTCTGACATTGCCGACCTCATTCTGTACCGGAAAGGGGACGTAACCATCCTAACGGAAACTTGGCTCACGGAATCATCCTCCCCATGCCTAGACCTTCTAGTCCCTCCGAACTACAACATCATAAGACTAGACAGACCTCACAAAAAGGGCGGAGGCATCGCTTGCATACATCGATCCGACATCCCCATCTCGAAGTTTCACTCCGAACCCCTTGATTCGTATGAATACCTCGGGCTCTCCATAAAATCTTCAGATAACCACCCTTACAAACTACATATACTCTACCATTCCCCAGGTAAAAACGCTGTATTCACAGACCAACTTATGGAAATCATTACAACTAACTCGACCTCTCGCTCCAATGACATATTCCTTGGCGACTTCAATCTCCATTGGGAAGACCCCTTAGACAAGCAGGTCAACGCTATCAAAATCTTCCTAGCAGACCATTCCCTGATCCAAGCCTGTTCAAATCCTACCCATTCCAAAGGTGCTACACTTCACTGGATCATCTCTAAAGAAAAAATGGTTGAATCTATCTCGATCACCCCTTGTGATCTGTCATACCATCACATTATTACTTTCCAAATACCCTCCGCTAAAAGGAAAACTTACTCGCAGCAAATCAAGCCCAGACATTGCATAAGAGACACGAAAAACCTTAACTGGAACAATCTAGCTTCCCACTGTGAGAATGTACTCACTCCTCCTAATAACATGTCAGACGTCAATGATCTCACTGCTCACTACAACTCCACGATGACCAAATTATTTGACCAATAGCCCCACCAAAACTCAAAAGAATACCGGACAAAGACAAAAACCCGTGGTTCAACGTAGCCCTGAATGAAGTGAGACGTAAACTAAGACTAACTGAACGGAAATGGAGACAACATCCCTCCTCCCTTCAACTCAAACTACTAAGAAAATCTAGAAACTCCTATAACAAAAGTATTCTACAATCAAAAAAAGACTTCTTCAGATAGGAACTAGACAATGCCAAAAATAGACCGAAGAAACTCTTCGAAGTGCTAAAACAACAATCAAACAAATTGGCCAAAACCGCACTCATAACTTCGAAATCACAGCTAAGTTGTGAAGAATTTTCTTCATTCTTCACAGCTAAAACCAACTCCCTCCAACACGAGCTCAGGACGGCAGCAAACAACTCAGCTACCCTAAAGAACACACAAGTTGAAAATCCTATTCAACTTGATCTGCCTTTGCCCAAAAATAACGCTCATTGGTCTACCTTCAAACTCTACGATCTCAGTGATATTACAAAAACCTTAGCGACTATCAAACCTAATAACCACTTCAATGACCCTCTCCCCTCAAACTGCCTACCTCCCATCTACCATATCATCTCCCCTCTCTGGACCAAAATCATCAATGCTTTGCTCTCGCAAGGTCACATCCCGGATTGCCTAAAAATTGGTCAAGTCACCCCTATCCTAAAAAAACCGATAGAAAACCCCTCCAACCCTAATAACTTCTGACCAATAACCAACATTCCCATGCTAGCCAAGGTTTTGGAAAAATGTGTACAGCAACAACTAAACCAACACATCACGGATTTCAACCTACTGGACGACTGCCAATCGGGTTTCAGACCCAGGCATAGCACAGAATCAGCAATTCTTCATTTAGTCGACGACGCCCTACTCGCTCTCGACCGTAATGAAACCTGTCTACTAGTCCTGCTCGACCTCTTGTCTGCCTTAGACACTGTTAATCACAACAAAATTCTAAAAAGACTGGAAAACAGGATGGGACTATCTGGCACAGTCCTTCAATGGTTCAAATCCTTTCTGGAAAACAGAACGCAAACGTTTATGGTGAATAAAAATCTTTCTCCCTCATCCCCTAATCTACTAGGAGTTCCACAAGGCTCAACTTTATCCCCCGCGCTAGTCAACCTCTATGTCGAACCACTAACCGAACTACTACAGCAGGCGAATATCTCCTTCCACATGTACGCGGATGACACTCAACTGTACATCAAGATCACTTCCATTGAAGAGATCAAGATGATGTATCAAGCTCTTGAAAAGACCGTCCACTGGCTAACGACTAACTTCCTCAAGCTAAACTCGCAAAAAACTGAATTTCTTCTAATTTCCCCTCCAAAAAACTCTCCGGTGATAAAGGAGTGGACCAGGATGATCACTGCTCTAAATTGCACGCCGATTCTGGTGGACTCCACCAAATCGCTTGGAATCACACTGGATAAGAACCTTAATATGCAAACACTCATCAACCTGTTGGCTAAAATTACCCGCTTTCACCTCAGCTATCTCAGAAAAATTAAACCATTCATCGAGAACCCAGACCTCAAAACTGCAGTTCAGGCTTTAGTCATATCGAGGTTGGAGTACGGATGTACTACCCTATCGGGGCTTCCCAAAATCTCAACAGCCCCTTTAAAAACCTGTCTCAACACAGCAGTAAGACTCCTAACAGGATCTAGGAAATTTGACCATATCTCACCACACCTGAAGGTGCTCAACTGGCTACCCTACGAAGCTAGAATTCACCTAAAGATGGCCTGCATCACTCATAAAGCGTTACACCACAAAATCCCCAAATACCTATCCCAGAAACTTACTATATCTGGAGGAAACAGACACCCTAGGAGCTCTGACAATCTACTCCTGAAACCTTCACGCTTCAGCAAGAAAAAAACTTTTGACAGAGCATTCTCCAGAGCTGCACCAAGAATATGGAACTCACTCCCTCCGAGCATCAGAAAAGTCTCTTCAGCACCATTATGCAAAAGGGAAGCTAAATCATTCCTGATGAGCAAATTCCTCCCTTAACTCCTTAACAATCCTCACCATCCTGGGCCCTATCAATCACACCAGTGAACTCTCTGACTTGCCCCTCTCCAACTCCCACGGAAACTCTACTCTTGATATCACTCCTGCCTTCATTGAACCAATCAACTACTACAACTTGTATCTATACTTCCCGTGATGACACCCTCGCTTATATGGTTTGCTCGTACTTGAACTTGTTCCTACTACACCGAACAAATCAGCTCTATTACCGTTTTGCTCTCTGCCGAACCTCATATTTGCCACATATCTATTCCTCGGACCCTACGAAAATGTTTTTTTCTTTTTTTATACTTGTTTTGCTCTGTATTGTAAAGCACTCTGATACCCTACTCATGGTCTCACTAAAAATAAACAAATAAATAAACATAAATAAACATACCCACGTATACACCCATACATCTACTCACACACCCATACTCACAATGATATATACAGTCACAAAGTCACTCACATATTAAATGTTAGAAGTAGTATCTCTCAGTAGTAGTGCACCTAGTATACTGATTTAACTTCTGTAGTAGGTTAGTATAAATGTTTAACAATCATAAACTTGATGAAAATACTTACACTCACTAATAATGTCATCAGTGATGTCATCAGAGATGTCATTTGAGAAGTCATGAGTGATGTCACTGACCATGTCATGAGTGATGCAATTTATGAGATCATAAGCAGTACATTGCCAACCTTTGTTTTTTTCAGTTTTCATCCGAGTAAATTGAAACAGACCGTACCGTATGCTGAACATATCCATATGAGAAGAAATTGAAGTGATGAGACCACATTGAGGGCGGCGCAGTTGGAACTTCAGAATAGATTTGTCACAAGAGCCTACAGTCATTAGGTATTAGATCAAGCTAAATGAAAAGCAGATATGAAGCAAAGAGAGATCTTACCTTTCTCACAGATGGAAGAAGGAAAAAAGTTACGTGATAAGAAAGAACTTAGGATGATCACAGTTTATCGCACATATAAGAAATTGAGAGGTATATTAACAAAACACTGGGACCTCATCAAGAGTGATCCTGTGATTGGTCATGCACTCCCTAAGAAACCTCTGCTTACTTTAAGACATAGTAAGTCTATGTGCCAGGAATTGGTGGTCAGTAGTCCTGAGACACAGCAACTTGGCACATGGCTGAGAGGGAATCCTGGGTTTCAAAAATGCCACAGATATAAGGCATGTAGACATAGCCTGAATGCAAAAGAAGTTGCATCACCTCTATTAAAAACTCCACTTAAGATACGCAACCCCTATAATTGCAGGAGTGATTATGTGATCTATATACTGCAATGTCCGTGCTCCAAGATGTACATAGGTAGCACCATCCATATGGTACATGTGAGGATTCTACAGCATTTGGGAGCTGTTAATAATGAAGACAAAAACTATCCAGTTGTTCAGCACATGCACGAATCCCACAATGGCAAAACAGATAAATTGGTGTATTTTGTCATTGATTCGGTTCCCAAAAGCAGGAGGGGAGGTAACAGGGAACTACAATTGAGGAAGTTACAGTCAAAGTATATCATCACTCTAAATACAAAAATCCTAATGGACTGAATTCTGATGAAGAACTTTATGTCCATATATGAATAACATATGAAGAATTAAAGCCGACTATTCCATATCTTATGGGACCAGTTGTAGATAGATGGAATTAGTATTGCAGATTTTTTAGACACAAATAGTTTGCACTGATTTTGCACTTTACTGTTTAATTGGTTCTTTACTTGCAGTTTTAAGTAATAATAAAGATGTGATTAATTGTATAACATTTATTTAAGATACTTGAATGAAATATGATGTATATATTAGTAGGGGTAAATTGCTACATTAGATAATTGGCTTTATTTATTTTTATGACAAGCCGTTGTTATCAGTGGTAGTTTGGATTACGGCTTTCTAGTTGAGAATTTATGGTCGTTGGTAGAAAAGATGCCTTGTTATTAAGGGGTTAAGAAGGGTAAGAAATAATCCCACTTAGGAGGTTGATGCCCGATTTTAACTCTTTTTTAACCTTTTTTATCCCCTTTTTTAATCTTGATGAATAAGAAAAGTACGCCATCAAGGATTTAGGATGCGTAAAGGCATAGAGAGGTGAAGAGTGATACATGATAATAATTGTTATTAATTCTTATCACTGTTTTTAATATAACCCCACTTGGGACCTTGTCACCCTAAAAGCCATTTTACAACATGAGGATAGTGGTTTAACAACCGGCCTGTTTGCGAAGAAAGTATAAACCAATGATGAAATTTATAAATAGGTCATACTGTTGTCTTTACATAGTTTTTCATGCCTATTTTCACTTATTAGGAGAATGATTTGCACTTTATTCGCACTAGCACTTTTGGTGTGAAAAAGACAAAGAAATAGAAAAAAAGCAATAAGCGAGGATAAATCTGTTGGAGAATGTTTACTATGTTTGTGCCGCAATGTACGTAGTACGTGGCGTTGCTTATGTAAGGTTAAGAAAATGGTGTCTACGTTATGTGAACAAGGCAGTGGAGACTGCCGAAATGCGTCATGCCATTGTGAGAAAGAAAATAAAAAATGCTTAAAGAAAGGATTCTAGCAGTGTCGTGCTTGTTTGGAAGAGAGAGCAGGAGGTGGAGTAATATATATATATTTATGAACAAGGCTGCGGAGACAGCCGGAACACGTGGATGCCATCTAGCTCACCAAAATAAAGTTGAGTGAGTAACCACCCTTGGAGTGCAGGATTGTTTCTTGGATGGGAGAAATTATTGACGAAATATATATATATATAATATATATATATATATATATATATATATATATATATATATATATATATATATATATATATGTATATATACACACATATGCATACATATTCATGTATATATATTCGTGTGAACAAGACGATTCTGTCGAAACGCGTAACGGTTAAATAAACTTATGAGAAATCCTGGACCTCTGTGAGTGCGATTTACTTACCTTTAAACCTTGGATTATCATAACCGGCATGGGTTCGCCGGTAACACAGCGCACCTCCTGTCTACGGGAGTGATCTCAGAAGGACCCGTTTTGGAGTGGATATATATATGTATATATATATATATATATATATATATGCAAGGAACTCCGTCTCTAAACATCCAAGCTTTCCAGGAAAGACGAACACGGACCCAGATATCTGCGTGCAAAAAGGTATTTATTTCAGTCCATAGTGACACCACGCACAGCCATGACGCGTTTCGGCCCCAGAAAGGCCTTGATCACATGACGCCGTCAGGGAGAGCCACCAAATTTAAAGTGCAAGTAATAACCATCACGTGATCATAGGGCCAATAGACAAGGAAAACATACATTAATATAACATTGCATGTATGTATTGCAACCGTAATTACGTTTGGTGACTATGAACTGTCATACAATTTAAATGGACGTGCAAAGACTGCAACAGTGCAAAGACATCATGTGCAAAATAGGCAAATTCGAATATATCCCCATAATGGAGCCAGAAGCACGAATGGTATGGATTACCTAAATAAAGTGCATAGTGCATTATAGATACCTCATATCCAGACGGCAAAGCCAATACCCAAATTATTGCCTCTGATGCGGTATACAAAGTATACGCCATAGTGCAAGGTAATACGTCACAGTGCAAATGTGCAATTGCAAATATCGCAGGTAGTGACATGGAAAATTCCATCATCAGCTGGTCTAAAGACTGGATGACAGGGTGAAATTGCAACAAACACACCAAAAGCAGATGTATAAAAGACTAAATAAATAAATACATAAGTGCAATACTCAATAATGTAAGTACAATAATTGCAATAAAAACCATACTACATCATACCCATAGTGGGTCATGGAACTCATGCATTCTCTTGTAACCTGGACGTTCCCTCATCCAGACCATAACCCTTAGGAGTTATGTAATTGAAAAAAGAATTTAAAATCAAATATTTTGATTAAAATGTTCATTCACTTTTCAAATGTCAAACAACCTTTAAAACAACCTCTAAAATTCATAATAAATACTTATTGCATCATAAATACCTAAAAAAGTGACCCGGATACCAGATCCCTGGAGTCTGGGTACTAGAGGAAGTCGTTGATATTATTTGGCGGTTTGGGGGACCCTTACCAGATTTACAATAGCATAGTGAGTCAGAGTAACAAGCCTTCTAGTATCTAAAACATCTGCAAGGAGCCCGTAATGGGCCACTATATCTAATCTGCCCTATATGGTCACGTGAAAATAATAATCAGAAAAAGAAGAGTGCAGTGAAAAAGAAGAAAAAAAGTTCATGAAATGTAATACAGCTAGTCCAGTTGTCTACTGTATACTAAAAATCATCATATTCGGAGATCAGATAAATATCTAAAACACAGTACTGATAGCTGTCACTCAACTGAAACAATTCTGGGAGGTATATTAGAGGCAAGTAAAGAGATCCTCACTCGAGTTGAGCCCATTCGGGGTCTTCGTATCTAGCTCGAGGATGTACCTCGTCTCTAGCTTTCTCAACAAGGCTTCACGGTCACCCCCATGGCGAAGTGGAGGTACCATGTCCACCACAAAGTAACTCAAGTGGTCTAGACAACTATCATGGATTTCTTTAAAGTGCCTAGCAACTGGATACGCTGCATCGTAATTACTGATAGCTCTCATGTGCTGGAGTATACGCTTGTGGACCTACAACTTGGTGCTTCCAACATATTGCAGGCCACACGTACACTCCAGCACATAAACGGCATAATAAGTCTTGCATGTCAACTTTTTGGAGATAACCACAGGGACATCACTGAAAGGGATTTTGTATGTTGTTTTATTTCTCCCCAGTTTGCAGGCTTTGCATGAAGCACATTTAATAAAGCCTTTAGTGGTCTGTAGCCAGGAACTGTTAGTGGTTATTTCTGGACTGCTCTTGACAAGCATGTCGCTCATAGAGCGTGCTCTGCGAAAAGTTAATTCTGGAGCTTTGGGTAAGGTTTCACCAATTATTGAATCACTTTGAACAACCGACCAATTTCTATTAAAAATCATGCGCAATTTGTTGTGTTGTCGACTGTACGTAGTGATTAATCTAGGTGGTTCCATCGTTGTACTGGGGCTCTTAGGCAACACAGCCTGCTTTGGGCTGCAGCCCAGTGCTACGGAGCGATGAATAGTGTTGGCTTTTTTGATCGCTGTGTCAAGCATATTAGCAGTATAGCCTCTCGCTAAAAATCTTCGCTTGCTTTCGTTTTGAGCCTCCACACAATCAGCATCCACACTGCAAATGCGTCTGATACGCAGCATCTCCCCATATGGGATGCTGCGTATCAGATGGTCAGGGTGGTGGCTGGTGGCGTGCAAAACCGTGTTACCCGCAGTAGCTTTGCGATGTTACCGCGTCTCCAGACAATTTTCTTTAATGTATACCTCTACATCCAAGAAATTTACGGATACCTTGCTGACATGTGCTGTGAATTCAAGGTTGAGGTTATTTACATTAATTTCATCAATAAACACATTAGCTGCTGTCTCTGACCCCTTCCAAATGAGAAATAGATCATCTATGTAACGATACCAGGCCACTATATGGTTGCTCAAAATGTGACCAAACCTGGACTTAAGGACCCGCTCCTCCCACAGTCCCATGTGTAAACATGCGTAACTGGGGGAGAAGCAGGCCCCCATCGCCACACCCCTCATTTGTTGGAAAACCTGACTTTGAAACAGAAAGTAGTTGTTGTTTAAGCATGTCAGGATCATGTCAGACAGCATTTTGTTGTGTTGCAGCATATAGAATGGTTTTGACCTTAGAAAATGTTCAACTGCTCTAACACCATCCATGTGATGTATACTGGTGTATAGGGCAGTAACGTCAAGAGTTATCAACAGATAGTCGTCCTGCCACGTTACAGTTTCAATCTTTCTTAAGAAATCCCCCGTGTCCTGCAGGTACGATGGTAGATGTTTGACATGCTCCTGGAGGAAGAAATCTATGTATCTTGAAGTATTCTCCATCATACTATTCTTTGCGGAAATTATAGGTCTCCCAGGAGGTCTGTTGGGGTCTTTGTGTACTTTTGGAATCAGATAAAAAACTGGTATGACCGGATGGTTCACCTTGAGGAATTTAAATTCGTCACTGCTCAGTAAACCAGCACTCTTCCATGATAATAGTTTGGTATTATAATCATTCCAAGCAACTTTGACCGCCTGCCAATCACCCCGCCTGTAACATTGTCGATCATTCAGATGTTGGAGTGCCTCGTCCATATACAATGCCCTTGGCCAAAGGACAATGTTGCCCCCCTTGTCCGATTGGCGTATGACCACATTGTTATTGCTCTGTAGCTTCTTCATTAGGCTGCCATAACAGTTGTTTTGTTTGTGACATTTTCGTTGCATCTGAAGTGTAGATATATGCAGCCTTTTGAGTTGGGTCGTCACTAACTCATTGTAAATATCGATGTTGTCATGCACCATAATGGGATTGAACGTGGACCTCGGTTTAAATCCTGTTAAACCCGGCATATCCAGACTAGGCAAAATATCAGTGCTGGTTATTGTGTCATCCAGTGTGCCTTCTCTAAACAGTTCCTGTAAGTTACACATTAACTCATATTCATTCACTGACATTAGAGATGGGCTCAAGCTATCGCATGCAACAACATCTTGTATTGCAGGCTGTTTGGTTTTGTTGAGCAAACAGATCATATATATATATGTTTCCAAATGTTTCCAAGAACAGCCCCAGCCCACTTCAGCTTCAAATTCACATGAGGCAAAGAAACAGCAGCAAAGTCAGGCACCAATACTTTGTAAGTCTTTTTATTTTATTTTTTTATCACCATCGGTGCAGACATGAGACTAATGCGTTTCAGCCGTAGCCTTCAACAGGGTCATAGAGTTCAGAAGTGCAAACAATACTTTTAAAGGGAGCCACCCTCTAAAATACCACCATTAAAAACAATGCATAGACTGCTGCTCATTCAAATCAATGGCGCAATTCTTTCACTGTGTTACGTTTTGTCACATATATAACTAAACACTTTCTTCTGTATGTATATATATATATATATATATATATATATATATATATATGCAAAGAACTTCGCCACCGCAATCCTGCAGTTCACCAACAGACGAAAACAGACCCAGTTGTATGTACGACAGATTTTATTTTCAGACGCCCATAGAGTCCGCCATGACGCGTTTCGGCCTTCAGAAGGCCTTGATCACATGACGCTAGGAGAGGAGTGTGGGATATTTAAAATGACACATGCAAAAAAAAAAACAATAGGCAACAAGCACCTAACAATGGACATAGAGGAAACATTTGCAAAGATAAAAAAGCAAGTGCCTTTTTTAACATTTGACAATTAATACCATAATTACAAAGGAGCGCTAAAAACACCAAACTTAATTGTAAAGAACAGTGTTTTAAAATACACAATGATATCAACAGTATTGTTCTTAATACCAGAGATTCTAAACATGATTCCCTCAGATGTCAATCATTGGAAGAATATCAAAACCCCAGTGGGTAGCGACTCCTTGTAAAACATACATAAAATTTGACGGCAGAACACTAGGTCCTATCATACTCCATTTCATGAATATTCAAAATTATCACAATTACCTGACAGCTCAATACATGTCAAAAGCAATAAAAATACCAATGGTAGTCTTAAAAGCATAAATTAAGTCCCTCATTGATAAAAATTGCTGACACAGACAGATATTCAGGCTTAAATGTAAGTTAAAAAATCATGGTATAAAAAGAATTAATGCAAGGCAATTCCCCCCAAGTGGGCCACCATTCAAACCTCTATGTAAATATGTTAAAGTGCAAAATGCTGTAAAGTGCAATACAATGTGCCTGTGCAAACTAGCAAGCTAAAAAAGTGGAAAAAATTTATAATATTTTGAAGTTAAAAACTTGGTCAGAAAGGCTGCAAATGTGCAAAATCGTCTAATTCAGTACTGGAATGCCATAAAATGGCTGACTTACAGGCATGTATAAAAGTCTTCACTGGCATTCAGCCCATTGGGCATCTTAGTATCGAGCTCCAAGATGTATTTGGTTTCTAATGCTCGAAGAAAAGCTTCACGATTACCTCCTCTTCTGAGGGGCAATATTGAGTCAATCACAAAAAACTTCATTAGCTCTGGGTCATTACTGTGAGACTCTTTGAAATGGCGTGCCACTGGGTAGGTAGCATCGCTAATGCGAATCGCTCTTATGTGCTGGAGTATCCGCTTGTGAACCTGCAACTTGGTACTCCCAACATATTGCAGGCCACAGGGACACTCCAGCACATAGACCGCAAACTCGGTCCTGCATGTTAGGAATTTGTTGATGGCAACCGGTGTATCATGGAAGGGAACTCTATAAGATGTTTTACTTATGCCATGTCTGCAGGCCTTACAGGAGGCACATTTGACGAATCCCTTTCTTGTATTAAGCCAAGATTTCGACACAACCAGTTCTGGACTGCTTTTAACCAATGTATCGCTCATAGATCTAGCTTTCCTGAATGTGATATTAGGCGTCGGTGTCATGCAATCCCCAATAACTGGGTCATCGCGAATCAGATTCCAATTGCTCTTGAAAATCCTGCAGAGCGCTAGATGTTGTCGATTATAAGTCAATATTAATCTAGTCGGAGCATCTCCCAGGCTTAAAGAAGTGTCGATTTTTAGAGACTTTTCAGATAAAGCATCTAATCTGGAGATACAATTAGCTTTATTGATGGCCTTGTTGACCATCTGGACAGTGTAACCCCTAGCCAAAAATCTGTCGCCGCTAGCATGCTGGGCCATCCTACATTCATCAGGTGTACTACAGATCCGCCTGATACGCAACATTTCCCCAAAAGGAATGCTGCGTATCAAGTGACCTGGATGGTGGCTAGCAGCATGCAACACAGTATTACCGGCTGTAGACTTCCTAAACAAACTAGTCTCAATAGCCATGTTGTTGATGACTACCTCTACATCCAAGAAACACACTTTCTCATTACTAATGTTCTCTGAAAAATGCAGATTTAGAGTGTTAGTGTTGATCATAGTAACTATATATGACACTAAAATCCATTTCTATTCCTTTCAACTGTGATTTTAATATTTCAATCCAGATCAAAATAAAATTGACTAAAACTTGTGCAACTCAAAGTTCTGCACAGGATATATTTATCAGGCCCTACTCTCGTAAAAATGGGGTATAGACATGACTCTAATTGTGGCAGAGAATGCGGCAGGGAGGACACATTCGTGCATGTCATCTGGGATTGTGTACACATACAGAGTTATTGGTCTGCAGTGACCCGATGTATTGGAGAAGTCCTGGGATCCCAAGTAAAACAAGAGATAAGGTTATGCCTTTTGAATATTTGGGGACCCACGGACCTCAGTAGCAAGGAAAAGACTTGGGTGGCGCTGGGAATGTTAGTAGCTAAACGTAACATCGCAAGGTTGTGGGGAGCGCGGGAGACACCAACGATTACAGCATGGAAGAAAGACCTGGACTGGTGTATGTTAATGGAACAAACAGTGTATCAATCAAGGGGATGCCCAAGGAAATGGTCACAAATATGGGGCAGATGGAACGAGTACAGGGGAAATATCTGCGAACCTCGACAGTCGACCCACCAATTGACTCCAGTAGAAGAATAAGAGGGATATCATAGAACCATTAGCACAAAGGGGAAAGATAGAAGGGGGTGAGTACGAAGATTGTACTGCTATGATTGTCATGCTCAGTATAACGATGTATAATTCTGTCGTATTATATCGGTATTGTACTTAATAAAAAAATTTTTTTTAAAAACAACTCAAACTTCTTAGATAAAAGAAATGCCAAAGAAAAGTGAAGAGGTAAATAGTTATGATTATAATAAAAGTGAAAAACAACAAATCAAAAGAGAAAAAGAGAGAGAGAAGAAGGGAGACAAAGAATGAAGAAGAGAAAGGGGAGGAAATTTAAGGAGGCTATATATGTTCCTGCTTTATCTCGTTTATGAGAGAGATCTATACAGTACTCAATTCTAAATAATCTCTTCTGAGTGTTAAAGTGCATATTTCTTAAAAGTACTCATTTTCTCTAACATGTGCAAAGAGTTCCATAAGGTATTCAAATATCTCCATACTAAAGTGCATCTTCATTATAAACATTAAGCTATAAGCTCTTTATGGTTTGTGCAAAGAAATGCATACAGTACATAGATATTAAAATGCAGTGTTCCGCATTAAAGTGCATCTTCATATTAAACAGTAAATTCTTCTGGTTTGTGCATAAGAATGCATACAGTTCATAGATGTTAAAATGCATTAAATTGGTGATGTAAACTTTCTCCCGATTGTGCCAAAAGTTGCATATAATACTGCACTTGTCTCATTGTTAAAAATGAATCTTCAATGTAAACAATAATCTCTCCAAATCTTTGCAAAAGTTGCATACAGTACACTGATATAAGTTAACTGTAAAATACCAATTCATCGTATTTAGTTATAACTCTCTTTGTTATATATAGAAGAATTCATTATTATTCAATAAAATGCTGGTTCCCCAATTCAGAGAGAAGAAAAAATAGAAGATTGCATAAAGTATTGCACATATCTCAATATTAAATTGCATCCTGGATGTGAACTATAATCTCTCCTAGTTTCTGCAAAAATATTGCTTCATTGTATATAGTTATAACTCTCTCATAAAAATTCATTATCATTGCATACAGTGCTAGTTCCCCAATACAGAAGAAAAATAGAAGATTTTTTTAAGAGATGGGGAGAGAAAAAGTGATGTGACCAATGTATTCTATTAGCACATGGCACCCATTTCTCCTGCTGGTCACTATAAAGTGCAAAAAAGGATAGAAACAGGCATTCTCTAAAGATGAATATACAATTCGGTGTCCATATTCAGGCCATTTGGAGGCTCTGTACCCATCAATAAAATCTTTTTGGATTCTTCTTGACGAAGCTCCAGTTCCTGGTTTCCTCCTCGAGGTCTTTTTATGACATGTTTGATGCCATAATATCTCATGTTTTCCAAGTCTCCCTCATGTGTTTTCCATATATGTTTGGCCATAGCATATTGGAAATCTCGATTCTTTATAGCTCTCAAATGTTGTAGTATACGGAGCTTTAATTTATTAATAGTACTGCCCACATATATCATTCCACAGATGCATTCTAAAACATACACTACTAATTCTGTTTCACATGTAATTCTCTCCTGTATTTTATTCTTCCTTCCATATATAGTGTCATATTCAGTTTTGTTTTGGCCATGTCTACAGGCTTTACATTTAATACATTTGAAAAAAGCCTTTCGTTTGAATCAGAAACCAAGTAGTCATATTGGTTTGCCCACTCATTGGTTTCATATAACTACAAGTTAACAGGTCTCTAAGGGATGAAGGTTTTCTATAAGTGATGTTCGGCATTTCAGGGAGTATATCCTTAAGATCTTCATCCATTTGCAGAATTTTCCAATTGTCCTTTAGTAGATTCTTTACTTTCCTACTTGATGTATTATAATCCGCAATATGCCTAATGATCTGATTTTCATTCTTTGCTTCTACATTTTTCTCTTTGGTCCTTAGTAATGTTTCCTGTTTTTTCAGGCCTGCTCTTTTTAAGGCATCTTGTAGGATCATTTCTGGGTATCCCCTCATTTGGAATCTTTCAAGCATCTCATTAGCTTGTTCCTTAAAATCGGATTCCTCAGAGCAACATCGTCTTACCCTCAGGAACTCCCCATAAAGGACACTCCATTTGAGCAATAATAGGGAATGCCCACTATTGGCATGGAGTATACTGTTTGTACTCGTGGGTTTCCTGTACATCTTATCACAAATTCTTTCTTCTTCAATGTAAATCTTGATATCTAGGAAGTTCATTTCTTTATCCTGACTATCAAACGTAAATTGCATGTTTAAGTTGTTTTCCTTCAGGGATTATATATATTTTTGTCAGAACTCCTCCTTCATAGACAGATTCTCACAAAGAGATACAACGCGCACTCCAGCAGTGTGCAACAAAGAGTTTATTGCATTAATCCAGGCCTCTAGTACAGCAGGTGACATGGATAAAAAAAACATGTGAAGTAACACTAGGAGGGACTTCCGCACATTGGTTAGTAAATAGAATTTTGTAGCATGTTAGTAGTACTATTGTAGTACTACTAAATATACTACAAAGTGCATTTTGTGAATAGGCAAAAGAATCCTCTTATTGAGCTGGCAAGATGTTGTAGTTTGTAATCTACAGATTTATGTTTTGGTCACTCCTCCCCATGGTGATTCATAGGTGGTTGAAACTGGAAATACTGCATTTGTAAAATATGAGTTGGACAATGCCAAGGATGTCTGTCAGACAGCAGAGCTGCAACTAACTTTCTGCCATGCTCTCTAACGTTTTAGACTGTAAACTCCCACTAGTGATCTTGGCAGCAGGTCTTTATTTCTGTACCTCTGTTGTATATTTGATTTGATCTTCACTGTTTCCAGAATACAGTATTGTTGATGTTGCCTCTTTTTAGGTTGAGCCTAGTGGCAGCGGCCATGCGCTTCTCGCTCTGCGAGGCATGCTGTAATAGATTATGCAGTGGAAGCCCCGCCCACTCTCCGCCCATATTTGTCATTGGCTTGTGTCATTGTCCTTCATAAATGCTGACTTCTGATTCGTAAATAGGCTTGTTAGTCCCTCCTTGGTACCGCCTTGTCTGCATTTGTTACCGCCCATAACGAGTGGACCTTTTACTTGGCTTGTTACACGGTCTGCATTATAAGTGGGTGAGCGCTATTTTGTTTATTGACACTGATGGGGACAATGGCGGTTGCTTTTTTTTGTATTTGTATGCTGAGCATGGCGCCCGTTTTAGGGACACCGCGCTCAGTTTACATTTTATTTTTAAAACTTTGATGTTGACCGCGGCGCCCGCTTCAGGGACCCCGCGCTCGGTTTCATTTTTTTTTTTTACTTTAATACGACGAGATGGGGTTGGTTGCCAAGTCCGACTTCATGTTGCTAGTGCCCCGCACACCACCCTCTCGCAGCTGGAGAACAGGATCAACTGCTTACTTTGGGAGAAGCTTGCGACCAGTCTGCAATGCAGAAAAGGTTATGCCGAGTTTCTACTCTCTTGAGGAATCCGCCGTACCTCTCTAACCGACCCACCATGAGACGCTTAGAACCCGCGAGCGCTGCCTCGCAGGCACTTGTAATAAAGAGGATCCTGGTAGTCTTCTGTCCCTGTTGCCTGGACTCGGATCGAGAATGGCCACACAGCGACTACCCTTCCTCCTGCTGTTGCTGTTGGTGCTGCCAGTGTGGGGGCAGTCCCCCAATAGCACTGCCTCCACAGGTGCCTCCTGCCCCTTTGCTCTTGTGTCCAAGCCTGGCCAGGGCATAGAGTATAAAAGCCTGCCGCTAATGGCCGGCATTGTGGGAACTTTCCCAGTGGACACCGCCGATCAGTGCACAACTTGCTGCTGTTCAGTAAAGAGATGCAACCTGGCTATGATCCAGGACGTCGGCGGAAACAAGACCTGCTACTTGGTGGACTGTTTGTACAGCGAGGTAAAAGTGTGCAAGTTGGGGACGGTCCCAGGCTTTGAGAGCTACCAGCGTGAAGTTAGGCGGAAACCGATTCTGGCAGGTGAGAGCAGTCTAAATGTAGCACAAGTGAAACCATAGGCTCGTTCCTATTTCTCCCCCCACTATTCTTTACACTGATATTAATCCTCCCAGCACCACCCGTGGGGGAATGGGCAGAAGGCGATTCTGCCAGGTGAGGATCATAAAGGAGCCTAACAGCATAGCCCAAAGCCTCTACAAGCACGCTCTTAACCTTGCGCTGTAAGATAATCTTTGGGTGATATGATGGAAACTTAACTTTCCATGTGAACACCCTGTTCAAGCAGGTTACTTAATATTGACCAAGTGCCCCATGCCGCACTTACACTTTAATGTCGGCTGCGCTCCTTTCCTTAAACGAGCCATTCTAAGGAAAGGGGTGTGGCCGCCATTATAGTGAAAACGCGGCATGGGCGCTTTTACAAAAAAAAGCATTTGTTTGTCAACTTGACAAACAAATGCTTTTTTTTGTAAAAGCACACTGCGCTTTCATTTTAATGGTGGCCACATCCCTTTCTTTAGACACGGCTCGTCTAAAGAAAGGGGCGTGGCCAACGTTAAAGTGAAAGCACCGCACAGGCATTTAGACAAACTAGCATCTGTAATGCAATGGGTGTCGCATTTACGAAACTCTCGTAAATGCGAGACCTATTGCATTGCAAATGCTTGTTTGACTCTGTATCTATTGTCCTATAAATATTGTTTGATCCATCCTCAACATACTAAGAATAGCAACAATAAAGACGGAAAAGGTATCTGAATAACTTAAAGGTAATAATCATAATTATGAGTCCAAATCTTGTTGCATCACTGGATTCTTTCCATTGAAGTTTTTAAGTGAAACTTCGACTACTAAAGCTATTATGATACATTCTGCATATTATGGAGAACATTTACAGTTTGGCAGAGTGGGATCCCCTTTACAAATTGGCAGAGCTGCCACTCCACTATACTTGTGGTGCAATACCCCATTTAGAGGTGATGGAACTTCTGATTTTGTACTTGTGAAAAACTTGCCCATTTCACCGGTGCACAATTATCAGTAGTAACCCTTTTGCCATATGGTGACCACCGTTAGTGCATCAGGAAATCCCATTTTTAGGGCAGTCCTCCCAAATAAGATACAATGTATAGAGGACCCGGGTAGGAAAAATCAACATAGCACCGTTTTAGAAAAGGAGCACTGATTTTTGAGGTTTGTTGTTAGAAATGGGGGTTTCCAGTTGGCAGTGGCTTGCACCCTGTCCAAGTAGGAACCCTTATTCTAGTCATGGTAAGGGGATTACACGGCTAAGATAACCCCTGCTCACCCCTGCCCCTTGGTAGCCTGGCATGATCAGTCAGGCTTATCTCAGAAGAGGCAATGTGTAAAGCATTGTACATAAACACACAGTAACACAGTGAAAACACCACAAATGGACACCACACCAGTTAAGAAAAATAACCAATCTTTACCTGAATAAAACAAGACCAAAACGACAAAAATCCAACATACACAATTAAAGATATCACTTTTAAAAGTTTTGAAACAGTTCCGTCCATAGGAAACTATGGATGCATCACTTTTATGACAAAGTACCTGGTGTTTGTAAAAAATCAAAGACAAAAACAGGCGCTGGGGAGATGAAGGGCTGCAAAACAAAGCGATGCATCAATACTTTACTCGCAGGGGAGGTGATGCGTTGATTCCTTACTGCCAGGGGAGGTGATGCGTCAATTCCTTACTGTCGCGCAGGAGAGGTGATGCGTCAATTCCTTACTGACAGGGTTTGTGATGCATCGATTCCTTACTGCGAGGGGAGGTGATGCATCGGTTTCCGGACACGCGGCCTTGGTTCCTTACTGCTGGGCTACGTCGATGAAGAACTTGATGCACAGGTGCAATGTTTTGAAAATCCGGTTGTGCTGCATCGATTTTCCATCTGCGAACAGGTGATGCGTCGATTTCTTCAGCCACACAGCAGGGCCTGCATCGGAGTCAGAGCAGGTGCCTCGGACGTTGGAGACACGGTGCTCAGGACTCGGCCTGCGGTGATCTTTTCAGTCGCACGGGAGGCGTTGTGTCAATTCTTCGACTGCACTACGGCGATGCATTGGTTTTTCAACTGCATGGCAAGACTGCTGCGGGAAAAACAGGTGCTGAAGTTCGATGCATGGATTTTCGGGCTTCTTTGCAGCAAAACCACCTCCAGGGCCCAGAACTGGAATTGGCACCACTTGGCGGGTCGGAACTCCCAGCAGAGGAGTTCAGGGGCTGCAGATAGTCTTTGATGGCCCTGAGGAGGCAAGCACACACATGCCCTTTGAGAACCTTGGCAAACAGGATGAAGAAAACAAAGTCCAGTCCTTACACTGTCCAAGACAGAAGCAGCAAACAGCAGGCTAACCAACACAGCAACAAGCAGAGTGACAGTTCCCCTCCTACAGCTTCTCCAGCTCTTCTTCTTGGCAAAATCTCCTCTTAGTCCAGAAGTGTTCTAAAAAGGTGGGGTTACAGCTCCAGTACTTATAACAGTTTCTGCCCTTGAAGTAGGCAATCTTCAAAGGAAAGTCTTTGTAGTGCACAAGACCCTGCCTTTCCCTGACCTGGCTCTAGACACACTACAGGGGGGTGGAAACAGGTTTGTGTGAGGGCAGGCACAGACCTATTCATGTGTCCCACCCCTCTAGCTCAGGAAGACCCATTAGCCTGGTGATGGGCCATCAGGATATGCAGGGCACACCTCAGCTTCCTTGTGTGACTGTCTAGAGTGAAAGCACAAACAGCCAAACTGTCAGTATAAACCAGATGTGGATTCCACAGGCAGGCAGAGGCACAGGATGGGGAAGCAAGAAAATGCCCACATTGTAAGAGTAGCATTTTGAAATATGCAATTTAAAAACCAACTTCACTAAAAGATGTATTTTTAAATTGTGAATTCAGGGACCTCAAACTCCAAATCTCTATCTCTTCCCAATTAGAAGTTACACTTGTAAGAGGTTACAAGGCAGCTCTAATGATAACCAATGGGAGAGATAGTCCTTGCTATAGTGAAAGACGGAATTGGCAGTATTTCACTATTAGGACATGTAAAACACATCAGTACATGTATTACCTTTGACATAAACTGCACCCTGCCATTGGGGATACCTTGGGCCTACCTTAGGGGTGCCTTACATGTAATAAAAGGGAAGGTTTGCACATGGCAGGTGGGTGCACTTGCCAGGTTGACATCACAGACACTGCAGTTGCAGGTCTGAGACATGGTTACAGGGCTACTCGTGTGGGTGGCACAGTCAGTGCTGCAGGCCTATTAGCAGCATTTGATTTATGGGCCCTGGGCACATACAGTGCACTTTACAAGGGACTTACCAGTAAATCAAATATGCCAATCATGGATAACCAATCATAATCACAATTTACACAGGGAGCACTTGCACTTTAGCACTGATAGGCAGTGGTAAAGTGCCCAGAGTCCAAAAACCTTTGTTTGGGCGTGCGTTTTAGATTAATGCATTAAAAAAAACACTTTGACAACTAGAGTGGTTTTGGTGTCTTTATTACACCTTTTCTTTGTTCATTTACTTTGAGAACCTATGCGGTCAACACTTAACTCATGTCATAGAGAAAAGAAACAATAAGTATACAAATTCAACAAAACATCAATAATAACAACACAATTGACATTTGACAAGTACATAACTTGTAAAGTGACAAAACATGACAAAACGCAATTGACCAGTCCTTGATTTGAAAAAGAAACAATGGCGGTACAGACTGTTTGCACTTTACAAAACTGCAATCTGCCATGCACAGCTAGACAACACTACAATTACAACAGGCTAATTGCCCTGTTTGCACACTGTATTATTCAGTGGGCTGGTGGTGGTTACGGCTAGCTGGATTAGGTCTACGCGTTTCAGAACCCTATTTTTCTTTTGGGGTTTCTCCTCAGGACCAGGACAGGTCGAACACAAAAATATGATAAAACACGAAAAATGTATCAGCTGTAAGTCCCTGAATTGTAATTACCCTACTTGTCCTTAACACATCAAAGGGTCTATTCTTACCATTCGTGGGTATTGATGTTTTGTTGAATTTGTATACTTATTGTTTCTTTTCTCTATGACATGAGTTAAGTGTTGACCGCATAGGTTCTCAAAGTAAATGAACAAAGAAAAGGTGTAATAAAGACACCAAAACCACTCTAGTTGTCAAAGTGGTTTTTTTGAATGCATTAATCTAAAACGCACGCCCAAACAAACTTTCTGTTCCAATTATTGTGGTGGCCTAGTTTGGGTGTAGATACAGGCCCAACCCCCTGTTGTTTAAAAAACAGAGTCCAAAAACCAGCAGAAACTAATTGCAGCACACAGTGAAAAACAGGAGGTCTGAAGCAAAAAAGACGGGAAAAACACGCCAAAGATGCCAGACCTAACATTTGTTTATGAGATAAGTAAAATACACAGTTAACTGCAACAACACAGAGTTCTGCCTGCTCTCCTGATATGTGAAAAGTGGTTCTGCCGCACCAGTGGAATCTCTTTTGTCAAAATTATCCCCACAAGGCATATCAGGATCTCTCTATGGGCCAGATGTATTAATAAACCATTTTGCGATTCCCTAATTGCGAATCCTTGTGATTCACAATTAGGAAATTGTAAAACGGCATGTATGAAAGTGTGTTGAACACTTTCTGCAATTCCTAATGGGTCGCGAATGAACGACCTCATGAATATTAATGAGGTAGGTCGCAATTTGCGAACCAATTAGGAATCGCAAAAATCACAGGGATGATGGCCTGCTGAGATCAGCAGACCACCATGTCTGTGATTGCTTTTAAATAAAGCAATCTCTTTTTTTTGTAAAGCAGCCCGTTTTCCTTAAAGGAAAATGGGATGCTTTACAAAAAGTAAAATGAAAAGTTTTCTTTTAATTTTTTAAGAGCAGGCAGTGGTCCGTAGGACTACTAACTAAATCCTGTGCACACATACAAAGTCAAACAAACAAAAATAATTATTAGTGTAAGCAATTAGTACAGAGTTCTTGAGTGTAGCTGTAGTACAGAATTACAGGAAGTGCTTTTGCGGAACAGTCGGCTATATAGTTGCTCATTCTTGATATATAATTCAATATCCAAAAAGGTAATGCTAGTGGTGCTCTGTTCCATTGTGAATTGTATACCAAAATTATTGTTGTTGAGGTAAACACTGAACTGTTCTAATTGAGTCTGTGTACCAGACCAAAGTAAAAGACAGTCGTCAATGTAGCGACCCCAAAAGATGATATAATCAGTCCATGGTGCACCATTGGTCCCCCAGATGCAATCATTTTCTAAGCAGCCCATAAACAGATTCGCAAATGATGGGGAAAATTTCGAGCCCGTAGCCACTCCTCTGATCTGTTTGTACCATTTATTCTCAAAGATGAAGAAATTATTGTTGAGAATAAGATGCATCATGGTAATCAACATTTCGTTGTGCAACCACTGTGTTGCTGGTCTCTTATTGAGTAGTCGTGTTACTGCTTGTAAACCCAGTTCTGGTTGGATACTGGTATACAGAGAAACCACATCCAAGGTGGCAAGGATCATATTAGGTTGCCACTGTACGTCTGAGAGTATACTCAGGATATGCTTGGTATCCTGAATGTAGGAAGCTAAATTTCGTACTAAAGGACCTAGAAAAAGATCGACATATTCAGCCAATTTTTCCGTGGGGCCCCCGATTCCTGACACAATAGGTCTACCAGGGGGAAAAGGAAGATGCTTGTGAATCTTGGGTAGCGTGTATAGGCATGGGAAGGTGGGTCTAAATACCTTCATGTATGTGTATTCATCATCATCTAGAAGGCCCTGGGTATGCCATTCAGAAAGGTGTTTGTTAATTAAGGTGGTAAGAGGCCCTATCGGGTTGTGAGTAACCAGTTCATAGCATGTGTCATCATTAAGTTGGGACATGACCTCGTTGTTGTAGTCCACCCGGTTCATGACCACCACATTCCCTCCCTTATCTGCCTCCCTGATAAGTATGTCATTGTCGTTCACCAATGCCCTTAATGCTAGTCGTTCACCCTGTCCGAGGTTGTCATGATATTTGTTTCTGGTTGTGGTCCTTTTAGAGTCGAATTTATTTAAATCTTCAAGCACCCGTTTATAAAAAGTGTCAATCGCATTGCCACCTGGGAGAGTGGGCATCCATTTGGATTTGTTTTTAAGACCACTTGATATGGTGGTGTCATTGTCTATATCCAATTCCTCTAGTAGTCTTGTCATGGTGTATGGAGATTCTTCTATATCAGTTAGGGAAAGTAAGAGTTTAGTAGCCTGCACATCTTGAATGCTGAGAACACCAAACACATTATCACAGGGAGTATTTGTAACTTTTTTATTGACAATAGGGTTGCAAGCAAAAAATTTCTTGAGCTTCAGACCTCTAATAAATTTGAATAAGTCAACCTTCAATTTGCAAATGTCACCTGATTCACGTGGGTTGAAGCTCAAACCCTTGCTCAATAATGACTCCATATCTTTGGAAAGATCTTTGGAGGAAAGGTTCACCACTTGTACATTCATTCTTGAATCTTCTACTTGTTCCTCTCGTTACCTGATCTCAGTCTCTTTTTGTAATCCTCTTTGTCTGCCTCTTTTACCTCTACGGGTTTTGTGTCTGGTCCCCCACGTGTGCCCTGAGTTCTGTTCCCTCTTCGTATGGTTCTGACCTCCCGTAAAAAAGAAGATTCTACGCGTCTTGTACTTGAATTGTTCTCAGCCTCACTGTCACTTGACAATGGTACACTTAGTGAAGTGGAGCTTGAGGAAATGGATATAGTATCACCTCTAGGTAACCTGTCTTGTTGTGGGCCTGTTTGTACTAAAGAGTCATACTTTCTGGCATAAGTGAAAACTCTGCCAACCTTGTAATCTATTTCATCGCGTTTTAATTGCCTAGCCTTCCTATCTTTGATTTCATTTTGGTGGGCTGATAATATGTCCTTTAAAATGGAGTAATTTTTCTCAGTAGGTTCTTTAAGGTTGAGGTCTCTGATTTCCTTCTCTAGGATGTCAATTTCTGCTTGAAGTCTAGCGACCTTCCTCTCAGCACTTTCAATTAAAATCTGTATAAGTGTGTTAGAGTTAATGGTTAAAGCCTCTTCCCGTTTGACCAAAAGGTCCTCATCCAGATCGTCATAGGTAGGGAAGATCTGGGATCGCAAACCTCTTGGGACTCTATTGAGTCTAAGATATTGCTTCAAGGTGGCTCCATCCCACCATCTGGCATTTTCCAATTTCCTAAGCTTCTCTAATTTGAGAAATTTTTCTCTGAGACCCTCCTTGCATGTAGGGTTACCACTCGTGGAGGGAGTATTAGGGTTAGTCCCTTTTGCCAAAGTGCCAAAAAGTTCTTCTGCTTCCCTATCTCTATCCATCTTGGAGATTGGCTATAGCATTCAAAAAATATTATACGCAGCGGCTGCCCTTCCTAATCCAATGATAAACAACTAAGCAGAGGGTTTTAGTGCCTAGGAAGTAATGGCGCTCAGCACATTTTGCGTTTCGTGTGTCTGGGTGAGCTAGTCGGTATGGTGCTGACCAGGAAGGGGAGACCCTTAAAACCCCTCAATGTATGTAGGGAGAACCCTACAGCAAACAGTCTAACTAAATCCTGTGCACACATACAAAGTCAAACAAACAAAAATAATTATTAGTGTAAGCAATTAGTACAGAGTTCTTGAGTGTAGCTGTAGTACAGAATTACAGGAAGTGCTTTTGCGGAACAGTCGGCTATATAGTTGCTCATTCTTGATATATAATTCAATATCCAAAAAGGTAATGCTAGTGGTGCTGTGTTCCATTGTGAATTGTATACCAAAATTATTGTTGTTGAGGTAAACACTGAACTGTTCTAATTGAGTCTGTGTACCAGACCAAAGTAAAAGACAGTCGTCAATGTAGCGACCCCAAAAGATGATATAATCAGTCCATGGTGCACCATTGGTCCCCCAGATGCAATCATTTTCTAAGCAGCCCATAAACAGATTCGCAAATGATGGGGAAAATTTCGAGCCCATAGCCACTCCTCTGATCTGTTTGTACCATTTATTCTCAAAGATGAAGAAATTATTGTTGAGAATAAGATGCATCATGGTAATCAACATTTCGTTGTGCAACCACTGTGTTGCTGGTCTCTTATTGAGTAGTCGTGTTACTGCTTGTAAACCCAGTTCTGGTTGGATACTGGTATACAGAGAAACCACATCCAAGGTGGCAAGGATCATATTAGGTTGCCACTGTACGTCTGAGAGTATACTCAGGATATGCTTGGTATCCTGAATGTAGGAAGCTAAATTTCGTACTAAAGGACCTAGAAAAAGATCGACATATTCAGCCAATTTTTCCGTGGGGCCCCGATTCCTGACACAATAGGTCTACCAGGGGAAAAGGAAGATGCTTGTGAATCTTGGGTAGCGTGTATAGGCATGGGAAGGTGGGTCTAAATACCTTCATGTATGTGTATTCATCATCATCTAGAAGGCCCTGGGTATGCCATTCAGAAAGGTGTTTGTTAATTAAGGTGGTAAGAGGCCCTATCGGGTTGTGAGTAACCAGTTCATAGCATGTGTCATCATTAAGTTGGGACATGACATCGTTGTTGTAGTCCACCCGGTTCATGACCACCACATTCCCTCCCTTATCTGCCTCCCTGATAAGTATGTCATTGTCGTTCACCAATGCCCTTAATGCTAGTCGTTCACCCTGTCCGAGGTTGTCATGATATTTGTTTCTGGTTGTGGTCCTTTTAGAGTCGAATTTATTTAAATCTTCAAGCACCCGTTTATAAAAAGTGTCAATCGCATTGCCACCTGGGAGAGTGGGCATCCATTTGGATTTGTTTTTAAGACCACTTGATATGGTGGTGTCATTGTCTATATCCAATTCCTCTAGTAGTCTTGTCATGGTGTATGGAGATTCTTCTATATCAGTTAGGGAAAGTAAGAGTTTAGTAGCCTGCACATCTTGAATGCTGAGAACACCAAACACATTATCACAGGGAGTATTTGTAACTTTTTTATTGACAATAGGGTTGCAAGCAAAAATTTCTTGAGCTTCAGACCTCTAATAAATTTGAATAAGTCAACCTTCAATTTGCAAATGTCACCTGATTCACGTGGGTTGAAGCTCAAACCCTTGCTCAATAATGACTCCATATCTTTGGAAAGATCTTTGGAGGAAAGGTTCACCACTTGTACATTCATTCTTGAATCTTCTACTTGTTCCTCTCGTTACCTGATCTCAGTCTCTTTTTGTAATCCTCTTTGTCTGCCTCTTTTACCTCTACGGGTTTTGTGTCTGGTCCCCCACGTGTGCCCTGAGTTCTGTTCCCTCTTCGTATGGTTCTGACCTCCCGTAAAAAGAAGATTCTACGCGTCTTGTACTTGAATTGTTCTCAGCCTCACTGTCACTTGACAATGGTACACTTAGTGAAGTGGAGCTTGAGGAAATGGATATAGTATCACCTCTAGGTAACCTGTCTTGTTGTGGGCCTGTTTGTACTAAAGAGTCATACTTTCTGGCATAAGTGAAAACTCTGCCAACCTTGTAATCTATTTCATCGCGTTTTAATTGCCTAGCCTTCCTATCTTTGATTTCATTTTGGTGGGCTGATAATATGTCCTTTAAAATGGAGTAATTTTTCTCAGTAGGTTCTTTAAGGTTGAGGTCTCTGATTTCCTTCTCTAGGATGTCAATTTCTGCTTGAAGTCTAGCGACCTTCCTCTCAGCACTTTCAATTAAAATCTGTATAAGTGTGTTAGAGTTAATGGTTAAAGCCTCTTCCCATTTGACCAAAAGGTCCTCATCCAGATCGTCATAGGTAGGGAAGATCTGGGATCGCAAACCTCTTGGGACTCTATTGAGTCTAAGATATTGCTTCAAGGTGGCTCCATCCCACCATCTGGCATTTTCCAATTTCCTAAGCTTCTCTAATTTGAGAAATTTTTCTCTGAGACCCTCCTTGCGTGTAGGGTTACCACTCGTGGAGGGAGTATTAGGGTTAGTCCCTTTTGCCAAAGTGCCAAAAGTTCTTCTGCTTCCCTATCTCTATCCATCTTGGAGATTGGCAATAGAATTCAAAAAATATTATACGCAGCGGCTGCCCTTCCTAATCCAATGATAAACAACTAAGCAGAGGGTTTTAGTGCCTAGGAAGTAATGGCGCTCAGCACATTTTGCGTTTCGTGTGTCTGGGTGAGCTAGTCGGTATGGTGCTGACCAGGAAGGGAGACCCTTAAAACCCCTCAATGTATGTAGGGAGAACCCTACAGCAAACAGTCTAACTAAATCCTGTGCACACATACAAAGTCAAACAAACAAAAATAATTATTAGTGTAAGCAATTAGTACAGAGTTTTTGAGTGTAGCTGTAGTACAGAATTACAGGAAGTGCTTTTGCGGAACAGTCGGCTATATAGTTGCTCATTCTTGATATATAATTCAATATCCAAAAAGGTAATGCTAGTGGTGCTGTGTTCCATTGTGAATTGTATACCAAAATTATTGTTGTTGAGGTAAACACTGAACTGTTCTAATTGAGTCTGTGTACCAGACCAAAGTAAAAGACAGTCGTCAATGTAGCGACCCCAAAAGATGATATAATCAGTCCATGGTGCACCATTGGTCCCCCAGATGCAATCATTTTCTAAGCAGCCCATAAACAGATTCGCAAATGATGGGGAAAATTTCGAGCCCATAGCCACTCCTCTGATCTGTTTGTACCATTTATTCTCAAAGATGAAGAAATTATTGTTGAGAATAAGATGCATCATGGTAATCAACATTTCGTTGTGCAACCACTGTGTTGCTGGTCTCTTATTGAGTAGTCGTGTTACTGCTTGTAAACCCAGTTCTGGTTGGATACTGGTATACAGAGAAACCACATCTAAGGTGGCAAGGATCATATTAGGTTGCCACTGTACGTCTGAGAGTATACTCAGGATATGCTTGGTATCCTGAATGTAGGAAGCTAAATTTCGTACTAAAGGACCTAGAAAAAGATCGACATATTCAGCCAATTTTTCCGTGGGGCCCCGATTCCTGACACAATAGGTCTACCAGGGGGAAAAGGAAGATGCTTGTGAATCTTGGGTAGCGTGTATAGGCATGGGAAGGTGGGTCTAAATACCTTCATGTATGTGTATTCATCATCATCTAGAAGGCCCTGGGTATGCCATTCAGAAAGGTGTTTGTTAATTAAGGTGGTAAGAGGCCCTATCGGGTTGTGAGTAACCAGTTCATAGCATGTGTCATCATTAAGTTGGGACATGACCTCGTTGTTGTAGTCCACCCGGTTCATGACCACCACATTCCCTCCCTTATCTGCCATCCTGATAAGTATGTCATTGTCGTTCACCAATGCCCTTAATGCTAGTCGTTCACCCTGTCCGAGGTTGTCATGATATTTGTTTCTGGTTGTGGTCCTTTTAGAGTCGAATTTATTTAAATCTTCAAGCACCCGTTTATAAAAAGTGTCAATCGTATTGCCACCTGGGAGAGTGGGCATCCATTTGGATTTGTTTTTAAGACCACTTGATATGGTGGTGTCATTGTCTATATCCAATTCCTCTAGTAGTCTTGTCATGGTGTATGGAGATTCTTCTATATCAGTTAGGGAAAGTAAGAGTTTAGTAGCCTGCACATCTTGAATGCTGAGAACACCAAACACATTATCACAGGGAGTATTTGTAACTTTTTTATTGACAATAGGGTTGCAAGCAAAAAATTGACACCACCATATCAAGTGGTCTTAAAAACAAATCCAAATGGATGCCCACTCTCCCAGGTGGCAATGCGATTGACACTTTTTATAAACGGGTGCTTGAAGATTTAAATAAATTCGACTCTAAAAGGACCACAACCAGAAACAAATATCATGACAACCTCGGACAGGGTGAACGACTAGCATTAAGGGCATTGGTGAACGACAATGACATACTTATCAGGGAGGCAGATAAGGGAGGGAATGTGGTGGTCATGAACCGGGTGGACTACAACAACGAGGTCATGTCCCAACTTAATGATGACACATGCTATGAACTGGTTACTCACAACCCGATAGGGCCTCTTACCACCTTAATTAACAAACACCTTTCTGAATGGCATACCCAGGGCCTTCTAGATGATGATGAATACACATACATGAAGGTATTTAGACCCACCTTCCCATGCCTATACACGCTACCCAAGATTCACAAGCATCTTCCTTTTCCCCTGGTAGACCTATTGTGTCAGGAATCGGGGGCCCCACGGAAAAATTGGCTGAATATGTCGATCTTTTTCTAGGTCCTTTAGTACGAAATTTAGCTTCCTACATTCAGGATACCAAGCATATCCTGAGTATACTCTCAGACGTACAGTGGCAACCTAATATGATCCTTGCCACCTTGGATGTGGTTTCTCTGTATACCAGTATCCAACCAGAACTGGGTTTACAAGCAGTAACACGACTACTCAATAAGAGACCAGCAACACAGTGGTTGCACAACGAAATGTTGATTACCATGATGCATCTTATTCTCAACAATAATTTCTTCATCTTTGAGAATAAATGGTACAAACAGATCAGAGGAGTGGCTATGGGCTCGAAATTTTCCCCATCATTTGCGAATCTGTTTATGGGCTGCTTAGAAAATGATTGCATCTGGGGGACCAATGGTGCACCATGGACTGATTATATCATCTTTTGGGGTCGCTACATTGACGACTGTCTTTTACTTTGGTCTGGTACACAGACTCAATTAGAACAGTTCAGTGTTTACCTCAACAACAATAATTTTGGTATACAATTCACAATGGAACACAGCACCACTAGCATTACCTTTTTGGATATTGAATTATATATCAAGAATGAGCAACTATATAGCCGACTGTTCCGCAAAAGCACTTCCTGTAATTCTGTACTACAGCTGCACTCAAGAACTCTGTACTAATTGCTTACACTAATAATTATTTTTGTTTGTTTGACTTTGTATGTGTGCACAGGATTTAGTTAGACTGTTTGCTGTAGGGTTCTCCCTACATACATTGAGGGGTTTTAAGGGTCTCCCCTTCCTGGTCAGCACCATACCGACTAGCTCACCCAGACACACGAAACGCAAAATGTGCTGAGCGCCATTACTTCCTAGGCACTAAAACCCTCTGCTTAGTTGTTTATCATTGGATTAGGAAGGGCAGCCGCTGCGTATAATATTTTTTGAATTCTATTGCCAATCTCCAAGATGGATAGAGATAGGGAAGCAGAAGAACTTTTTGGCACTTTGGCAAAAGGGACTAACCCTAATACTCCCTCCACGAGTGGTAACCCTACACGCAAGGAGGGTCTCAGAGAAAAATTTCTCAAATTAGAGAAGCTTAGGAAATTGGAAAATGCCAGATGGTGGGATGGAGCCACCTTGAAGCAATATCTTAGACTCAATAGAGTCCCAAGAGGTTTGCGATCCCAGATCTTCCCTACCTATGACGATCTGGATGAGGACCTTTTGGTCAAATGGGAAGAGGCTTTAACCATTAACTCTAACACACTTATACAGATTTTAATTGAAAGTGCTGAGAGGAAGGTCGCTAGAATTCAAGCAGAAATTGACATCCTAGAGAAGGAAATCAGAGACCTCAACCTTAAAGAACCTACTGAGAAAAATTACTCCATTTTAAAGGACATATTATCAGCCCACCAAAATGAAATCAAAGATAGGAAGGCTAGGCAATTAAAACGCGATGAAATAGATTACAAGGTTGGCAGAGTTTTCACTTATGCCAGAAAGTATGACTCTTTAGTACAAACAGGCCCACAACAAGACAGGTTACCTAGAGGTGATACTATATCCATTTCCTCAAGCTCCACTTCACTAAGTGTACCATTGTCAAGTGACAGTGAGGCTGAGAACAATTCAAGTACAAGACGCGTAGAATCTTCTTTTTACGGGAGGTCAGAACCATACGAAGAGGGAACAGAACTCAGGGCACACGTGGGGGACCAGACACAAAACCCGTAGAGGTAAAAGAGGCAGACAAAGAGGATTACAAAAAGAGACTGAGATCAGGTAACGAGAGGAACAAGTAGAAGATTCAAGAATGAATGTACAAGTGGTGAACCTTTCCTCCAAAGATCTTTCCAAAGATATGGAGTCATTATTGAGCAAGGGTTTGAGCTTCAACCCACGTGAATCAGGTGACATTTGCAAATTGAAGGTTGACTTATTCAAATTTATTAGAGGTCTGAAGCTCAAGAAATTTTTGCTTGCAACCCTATTGTCAATAAAAAAGTTACAAATACTCCCTGTGATAATGTGTTTGGTGTTCTCAGCATTCAAGATGTGCAGGCTACTAAACTCTTACTTTCCCTAACTGATATAGAAGAATCTCCATACACCATGACAAGACTACTAGAGGAATTGGATATAGACAATGACACCACCATATCAAGTGGTCTTAAAAACAAATCCAAATGGATGCCCACTCTCCCAGGTGGCAATGCGATTGACACTTTTTATAAACGGGTGCTTGAAGATTTAAATAAATTCGACTCTAAAAAGGACCACAACCAGAAACAAATATCATGACAACCTCGGACAGGGTGAACGACTAGCATTAAGGGCATTGGTGAACGACAATGACATACTTATCAGGCAGGCAGATAAGGGAGGGAATGTGGTGGTCATGAACCGGGTGAACTACAACAACGAGGTCATGTCCCAACTTAATGATGACACATGCTATGAACTGGTTACTCACAACCCGATAGGGCCTCTTACCACCTTAATTAACAAACACCTTTCTGAATGGCATACCCAGGGCCTTCTAGATGATGATGAATACACATACATGAAGGTATTTAGACCCACCTTCCCATGCCTATACACGCTACCCAAGATTCACAAGCATCTTCCTTTTCCCCTGGTAGACCTATTGTGTCAGGAATCGGGGGCCCCACGGAAAAATTGGCTGAATATGTCGATCTTTTTCTAGGTCCTTTAGTACGAAATTTAGCTTCCTACATTCAGGATACCAAGCATATCCTGAGTATACTCTCAGACGTACAGTGGCAACCTAATATGATCCTTGCCACCTTGGATGTGGTTTCTCTGTATACCAGTATCCAACCAGAACTGGGTTTACAAGCAGTAACACGACTACTCAATAAGAGACCAGCAACACAGTGGTTGCACAACGAAATGTTGATTACCATGATGCATCTTATTCTCAACAATAATTTCTTCATCTTTGAGAATAAATGGTACAAACAGATCAGAGGAGTGGCTATGGGCTCGAAATTTTCCCATCATTTGCGAATCTGTTTATGGGCTGCTTAGAAAATGATTGCATCTGGGGGACCAATGGTGCACCATGGACTGATTATATCATCTTTTGGGGTCGCTACATTGACGACTGTCTTTTACTTTGGTCTGGTACACAGACTCAATTAGAACAGTTCAGTGTTTACCTCAACAACAATAATTTTGGTATACAATTCACAATGGAACACAGCACCACTAGCATTACCTTTTTGGATATTGAATTATATATCAAGAATGAGCAACTATATAGCCGACTGTTCCGCAAAAGCACTTCCTGTAATTCTGTACTACAGCTACACTCAAGAACTCTGTACTAATTGCTTACACTAATAATTATTTTTGTTTGTTTGACTTTGTATGTGTGCACAGGATTTAGTTAGACTGTTTGCTGTAGGGTTCTCCCTACATACATTGAGGGGTTTTAAGGGTCTCCCCTTCCTGGTCAGCACCATACCGACTAGCTCACCCAGACACACGAAACGCAAAATGTGCTGAGCGCCATTACTTCCTAGGCACTAAAACCCTCTGCTTAGTTGTCCGTAGGACTACTGCCTGCTCTTAAAAATTTTTTTTGCATACATTCACAAAGGGGAAGGGGTCCCATAGGGACTCCTTCCTGTTTGCGAATAGGTTACTGTAGTGATTGAGTCCACGAAGGTTGGTATGATTCAAGTAGATTTATTGAAGATTAGAACAAGACCATAACAAGATCATATCAAGACCATAGCTAGACCCCACCAGGAGCAGCCAGCATGCTGCTCAGCCCAGCCAACTGTGAACATTGACCGCTAACATTCCATAAGATGACATCATAGCAAGGTTCTACAGGTAGAGCAAGAAAAGCATTGAACTCAAGATATAACATATCCCCCTTTCTCCCAAATGAATAAAAGAACACCATGAGAGAGAAAGAGAGAAGAAACCAGAAAGAGAAAACTTAGAGGAAACAGAACCGCAAAACACTCTAAAGAGGAGCAACATCAGGTAACAGAGATGAAAGAAAACAGACATAGAAACCATCCTCCCTTCTTACACAACAGAAAAGAAGAAACCCACAACCCCAGAGAGAGAAGAAAAGGAAGCACAAAAGACTGCCCCAAAGCACACCCACTGGCCAGAACAGGAATGAATGAAGGCTGAAAATGGAAAACTAACAGAACATAGGGCTACAGGCTGCGATGAACGCAGAAGACGGAAACACGACAGAAAAGCAGAGGAAAGCCCAGAATCCACAAGAGACACGAGAAGAAAACCTCGGAAGGAAAACAGAAATGAAGAGAGAAAGAAGAAGGATGAGGAAGGATAGAGGAAACTCCTCACCAAGACACCATTATCAATACATAATGAAGCATATAATATAAAGATAACAGTGTACACATAGCAATTAAAAATACAATATAAACGGAACATACTTAGCAATAAAATCATGAAAAGCACTCAAATAGAGTTAAAACGTAAGCTAAATATGTACTCTCGAATGCATGGTTGAGAACCCATGACTAATCTCTTGAGATAGAGATGCGTTGTGCACAAAACTGGTAATGCTCCCCATACACATCTCAGTGTAAGGATCAACTTTGTGTGGAAAAACCATACCGTGCACTGTAGTAATGTAACTGTGTTAAATACAGCACATATGAGTAGGTACTCAAGAAAAATTCCAAGCAAAAAAAAATAGTGTATGGGTGGGAACCCATCTACTTAATGCAAAGGGTCAACACCCTTGCATAGCTCCCAGGAGGGAGGAAGACAGAGTCGTGCACACCCTATGTAGGGTAAACAAATACAACTAGAGGTGTCCGTGTATGGACAACTAGTGTGGAGCTTCCACACTGTGCACTAAAGCAAAGTGAACGTTAGCTTTTTGGGTAGGAACCCGTTAACTGAAAGTATCTGGGTAGGAACCCGTACTGATGCACAGGGACTGACACCCTTGCATAGATCCCCTGTGGAAGGGTAAACACAACAATGAACATGTAATGCGTGTACAATCATACAGTGAGCAGATGGGACTTAGACCCATTGCTGGCAAATGGGACTAAAACCCATTGCAAAGATCCCCTGTTAGAAGGGAAAACAGAATAGTGAAATGGACTCTTGACGGTGTTTACCAACATGGCGTATACCTAGTGGACAATAGAGTGTAAAATCACACGAACATAAGTTACAATCTTGTGAAGGATAAAACAGCATATTGCGAACAAAAACAAGTAGCCTGTTCAAAGTATAAAGAAAACAGTAAGCATGTAACATCCCACATAGGAACTTCAAGAGATATAACCGGTGAGCGACGACTCACCCGAGCTTTCCAAGCGAACAAATGCCCTTACCTAAGGGAACAAAATGTAAACATGCCAAGAAACAATAGAAAAATATGCTGTAGATATTAAACTGCCCCCGTGACACGGTGAAACTCCAAAAAAAAACAAAATAAGTTAGAGCTTCATGAGAGAATAAACAATAAAAAGAACATAGGCAGTTAAAGGGCAAAGCGTGGCTGTAACAAGGATAAAGTGCCACACAATGGAACCAAACAGCACGAAAAAGGCCCTTATATTTGACAAAGGAGCAAGACCAAAGGAATCCCTCGACGACAGTGAAGGTTGCTTACATATGGATGTTAGCAAGAAGTGAAGTTCCAAGTTGACACACGCATTTATTATGAATACACTGACAGCGCGCTTCTTGACCATGCAGAAATCCCATACACCAGATGTCGTGCTTGATATACAATTCGTTGTTCTTCCTGTGCTGTACAACCAGTCCGGTGCTGTAGGCGCTGGAGATGCTGCATTTCTACCCATTATGAAGGGCGACGCTGAATACGATCCGACTTGAGAGAAGAGAATAACTTTATTAGGCAAACAATGGTTGGCAAAATACGGACTGTAAAAGGCAAATAGAATGCCTGCACACACCAACTCTACTATGGCGGCACGCTAAGCACGCCAGCACAGGGTGGCTCACGGCGTGTGCGTGCGTCCACGATCTTCTGTGAAGAGACTTGCGGGTGACGAAAGCAGGAATGTCAGGTCCGTCACATACAAAGACCGACGGAGGTGCATGGGGTGAGAGCGCGCGCTCACTTTCAAGATTTTAAATGCTGCGTAACAGTTCCTACCAGTTTCAATGTAGGGGACTCAAAACACAAAAGAAACGAAGATAAAGCTGCACAATGCTCACCATGTCAGTCTCCTCTCTTGCAGCAGGCAGGGAGACCCAGCGAAACATGGACACGCCGTGTGGTGTACTAACACGGAGACACACCGAATTGCCAACATGTAAGACAACCTTGCACACCTTGAATAAAATGAATCCAGCGCTGACACGGAATCACGTTGATAATTGAACACCTTCCCAAATCCACACAGAGATGAGTCTAGGTAGTCTTAACTTCACTTCGTGATACGCTGAAAACACCACTTGTAGACTGCAGAGTTGGCTGAAACAGACATCCATATAGCAGTGATGCCTTACTTGAGTAGAAGGGTAGTTCCTGTAAACTTGTGCCAGAACACTCTATCCACATCCAAGTAGGAGGGTCACCTTGGTTGGCGTACGGATAAAAAATAAAACACTTCTTCCCAGACAGTGCAGACGTAGGTATGTGGCAGTTGAGCACAAAGTCAGGCTTACTCTCACTGAAGGCGCAGCAGTGGTGCAGCACTGGAGAACAACACGTTTAAATAAGGCTTACCCTCACTGAAGCCACAGCGGAAACGCGTAGAGAAGATGGGGAATAGACGCCCAAAACTGAAAGGGCAGCTCATGAAGTAGCACTTCCCCAGACTCACAGGAACAACTGGTAGACTGCTGTGGGCGACCGATGGGAGGTCACTGGTGGGGTCAAGATGGCAGTTGACTTAGCTTCGCTTTAGTTGCAGTAGGTCCTGTGTTTTTAGAGTTGTTAGAGGTCCTGAAGAGGTGGTAGGTGCAGGTTCTTTTTCAAGCTCGTCGCCAAAAACTTGTAGTGATTGAGTCCACGAAGGTTGGTATGATTCAAGTAGATTTATTGAAGATTAGAACAAGACCATAACAAGATCATATCAAGACCATAGCTAGACCCCACCAGGAGCAGCCAGCATGCTGCTCAGCCCAGCCAACTGTGAACATTGACCGCTAACATTCCATAAGATGACATCATAGCAAGGTTCTACAGGTAGAGCAAGAAAAGCATTGAACTCAAAATATAACAGTTACCACCAACTTGTAGTTGATGGTAAAATGCAAATGTTTTGCAACCTCATTCACGGTCACATAACATTCATACATACTATTACGATTTGGTATTTGGAAGGGACGCCCTAAACATGCCCCCTCCAAATACAGAATCTCAAACCCATTTTGCGATTCGGTAACAGGTTATCAAATCTCAAAATAGGGTTTGGTACATTAAAAAAGCATTTTTCTGCGTTCGCAAATAGGCCGATTCTGAGAATCAGCCCGTTTGCGAACGCAAAATTGCTTGTTAGATGTAGCCCTAAATGGCTTGTGATCCTTCACCATGGATGTAGAGGTGAGGACTCCCTGCAACCCAGCAGCCTAGTGAACTGCCTAACAGTGCTTAAATTGGCCAGAACAGTCCAAAGAGTTCTGATGGAGAACTGGAAGCAGAGAACACAATTTAAAATAATAGGAAAATTGGATAACGAAATCAGGGACTTCATGGAAGACAATGTTCTGTTTAAAACATAAGCAAGCTTTCTGTCTCTATGGGGCTAGAGATCACTGGGACATATAAAGTATAAATATATGTAGTAATAAATAATCGAAACATATAAAGCAGTTCCCTTTCTCAATTTAGAATTGCTCTATTTGGTGGCTCCTCAGGCACATTTGAGGAATATTTTATTTTTTAATTCGCCTCAAACCCCTATATTTTTATAAAACTAATCCGAACTGACGGATCCCGTTTTCTGATTTATCGGGTTCTTTTTCCAGTTACTGTTTTGAAGGCTGTTTTTCATATTTTACATCTTCTAAGATGCTGTCATTGAGAAAATGTCTTCTCGAAGTTATGTGCTCAATTAATTCCATCACAGGATTCTGCAATAAAATGCATACCAGCATCTTGCTTTAGGCTACTCAGGGATTTTGAAGGAAGCTGTACATGATCCCCTGTAAACCTCGTGCATTATGTGGCCTCTCTCCATTCTTCATCTACATTTGCTCAATAATTCCCGTGTATTATCTCAAGTCCGATGAGTGTTGAAAGACAATCGCCCCTTTACCACAGCTGCTCATTGCATTTTGCATTTAGTTCTCGCACGCAGATCGCAAATTGCGCTTTCAAAATACCACGTTAATCTGTCTAAAGCTTGGAGATGAGGTATGGAGTGAGGCATTTCACCATTTGAAGCAAACACATTAAATTCAGCTGCCTACACCTGAGTGCTCAGTCTGTAAGCGTCAGATTAAGGAGGCGTTCCACAGCAATGCTCTGCATTCCACCTACAAAACTTCAGCATTAGTGAGTGTTAAGTGAGTCATCTATTAGCAGCACTTTTGTGCATTAGGCCTACAGCTCCTTGTGCCGCATAATCCCCCTCTTTGGGTAATGGTGGCACGGTGCTAGCAGCTGCACATAGTCAATTACAGTGAGCATGATTTTGAGGTTCTGGCTCCACTTTTAACTAGTTAATCTGTAAATTATAAATTAAATTGCTATTAATGTGATTAGATATGTGTGTGTATGTTTTGGCGGATCTCTCATTTCCCCATGCATGCACAGTCCATGAGTTTGCAGGGGAAAGGCCATATTACCCAAAAACAAGGAATAGCAAGTATTGGGAAAGCTAATAGGCCTGCATTTTATGTTCAATCGCATGTAAACACAGGCATGCACTCGGGCGGATTGTACTTGCCATAGCATATTAAAGCCAGACCTACTGGCTTTGCCAATACTTGTTCGTGCACAGTTGATTTGCACAGAAAAGCATATTTGTAGTGTAGAACCTTCTAGGCAGAAAGCTGTACTCACTCTGCTGCCTATGAACAACATGTCTATTACATTTACTCAACGATCACACCCTTCGACACACGTTTGTTTTTCGTTTGTTCATTCTTTATATCTTTCAATGTGTGCACTGTATAAGCAAAAATAAAGATACGTTCTTGAGATGCACAGCATCAACCTTCGATCTAAAATATTATATTCAATGTAATTTAGCTGTTAATCATTTAGTTTTAAGCATTTTCCCATTTTTATATTTAGAGTTTTTTTAATGCTTGACGTCCCAGTCATTGACCCACTCAGAACCAGGTCGTTGGAGACGTGCCCCACCCTCATCCAGCCAGGTGATGAGAAGCTTAAATCTTAGGCTGTGACTGGAGGTACAGGCCCAGTGGGGAGTAAAAGTGGGCGTGCTGTTGTGTTGAAGGGGTTTCAGAGTCAGGCCCTCATCCCAGTCCCTCCAGCACTTCTACTCCTAATGATGGGCCTGCAGGTATCACTAAACACATGAGCGCTCACTTCTGCTGGCCCTCAGCAGTACTCAAGCTGGTGTGTGGCAGGTGGAGGCAGGAGTTAAGGCTGGCTGTGACTGGAGGGCAAAGCTGGGGAATGTACTGGCTACGCAACTGCTGTGACATGCAACAGCTGGGTTGGTTCCATAGCAGTGGCCTCCATAGCAGTGCCTAGACACTTCACATCCATGCACTGCAATATTATGTTATTTTATTCACGTCTGCATAGTGCAAAGCCACCAATATTATGGCCTTTTAGCAATTTGTCTGTCTGTACGTCGTTTTGTGCTGAGCTGGGAAGCCCATAATTGCCTTAAATTGTTTCATGGTGACAGAATTTGTGCCTGAGGGCTGCTATTAAAAGTTGTTCATTGGAGTGACACTTGTGCAAGAAGAGTCCTAGAGCGGTAAGAAACTATGCTTCCTCCCCTTCTAGCACTGTCTGCACTCAGACCCCAGCTGACTGCCACTTCCTAGTTGATTCATTTACCTGTGAAGCCCATTATCTTAAGAGGAGGAGATGGTGGGGCTTACAGCTAAGGATGATAGAAACACTCCACTTAATTTCCATTGGTGCACTGATTTCAACAGGACAGAGCGGTCACGGTTCCAGAAGGCGTGCTACCAGGATACCTAAGGCCCTGCCTTGCACTCACTATGCTTACGATGGCCTTTTGTAGGCTACTAGACTGTAGGCCTCACTCTAGGTTGCCCAGGTCACTTTTGTTGTTCCACCTCCATGTTTGCGGCTCAACCAGAGGTAGACCCGACCAAAACTTTGGGGCATATTCACAAGGACTTATCGCCGAGTCAGCGGCACTTTATCGCAGCCGAAGTGGTGATAAATTCATCGCACCATTCACAAGCTGGTGCTAACAGCCGATATCACCTGTTTTCCTGCGATAGCAGTCGCAAAAAACATCGCCATGGATGACACCGGCAACTAACGCTAATGATATGCAGAGTAGCAGAGTAGGCGTTCCCGTGCAAAAAGCCGCGAAAACACCACTTCGCAACATTCCCAACGACCAGCCAGATCGGCGATAAGATCACAAAACATGCGATAAGGCGCGTTAGCAGCGGGGATTTAACACCTGCTCTTACCTGGAGTTAAGTCGGACGACAACCTGCACCATAAAAGGGAGCCCAGCTAGAGCCACACCTGAAGAACAACAGATGCCATGGAGCTACTGATCATGCAGCTCGGAGCCCCAAGAGGGCCACAACACCCACCGCCACCACCGCCAGGACCCCCACCCACCCCAGGACCCGCCCCCCAGACTACCACAGAGGCAGCGCAGACAAAGGACCTTCCGAAAACGCACCAGCCTCGGAGACTTAACGCCAGAGGAAGTCTTTGCCCACTACAGGCTCAAAAGGGCAACCATCCTCCGCATCCTGACCCTCATTGCACACAGGCTGACTGTACCAACACAGCGGAGAACCAACATCCCTCCGCAGACAAAGCTGCTGGCCGTGCTGCACGTGTTGGCCTCTGGGACCTTCCAACCAACAACTGCCAGAGTCGGAGGAGTCTCACAGCCAGCCCTGTCAAAGTTCCTCACACCTGTCTTGGATGCCATCATCAGCTTGGTACCCCAGCAACTTTACTTCCCACTCACTGCGCAGGAACAGCTGGAAACCAAGTAAGGCTTCTACGCCATAGCTGGCTTCCCGCACGTCTTGGGGGCAATCGACTGCACACATGTACTCCTCGTGCCCCCTGCTGTCACTGCACACAATTACCGCAACAGGAAACACACACATTCCATCAATGTGCAGGCAATAGTGGACCACCGGGGACTCTTCACCAATGTCGTCGCCAACTACCCAGGCAGTGTGCATGATTCCTTCATCTTCCGACAGTCCATCATCAACCAGCGCTTTCAGGATGCCACCTATGGAAATGCACTGCTCGTCGGTAAGTAACAACTGAACACACCACACACCTCAACTCCACCAACATACAACTCACAACTCTGGGAATGCACACGTCACAAAATCACATACAACATGACAACCAACAGTCCCACATTCCAGACACGACAACACAACTCACTGTGGTAAGCTGGGCTAGGCATGTACACAAGCCAACAACAGCATGGCACCTCAGCTACACAATAGCAGAATGTGGGGAGAGGTGGGAACCAGCCATGTGCGAAGGAGGCAAGTGACCCATGAATGTGAATGTACACAATGCCAAGTGTGGCGCGGATGTGCTGGACAGACCTGAGTATGCAGACCACAAACATTTCCATGTCGACATACACTGCTGGTGTGTGGAGTGTACTGGACAGTGGACACAACCATGTTGCCGCAGCCAGTGGGGAAGATCGCGGAAATGTTGCTTGTTATGTCCCCCCCGTAAGCGTGAGCGGAGTGGGCTGGCCCGGCGTATGCCAGGCCAGCGTAGGGGTGTGGATATTCACCCCGGGGCTCTGGGCGTGGTTAAGTGTTGGGCTGCCAATGTAGTACCTAATGCGTGTGTCTTTGTTGTGGTGTCTGCGCCACCCGTCCCGCAATGGACAAAGTTGCAATGCAACATGCCCCCGGAGTGCGGGCTCGGACGAAGGGATAAATGTCAGGACCCCGCTTGTCTTACCGTAGTCTGGCGGGGCGATCTCGCAGAGATGACATGAGCATCCACCACCGATTCCACCTACCACTTAGTAGAAGTTGAATCCAACAAGGATGTAGATGGACCGGGGGAAGATGCCAGGGAAACAAGGTTGTGTTGGGGAATGAACGGGATGGTGACCTCTTTCTTCTGACCCTTAGGGAGACGCCACCTGAAACGGAATAGCAGGGAAGGATTATCACCACTGAAGCATGCACACCCCACTCTCTTCTGAACCCAATCTACCGATTCATCCACACATTCACCTTGTGGAAAGGACCAGGGAACATCAATAGCAAGATCAGCAGGTCATCGAATGGGAACTGCAAAGCATACCAGCGCTCCTGCGCGTAACAAACTGACAGCAAGCAAGCGCTCCTGCGTGTGGAAACACCCCAAATGTACTGTAGCGCTCCTGCGCATGTAAACCCTGACACCCAGTAAGAACTCCGGTGTGTGGAAAACCCGGAAAGAAAGACAGCGCTCCTGCGCGTAGGCAAACAACAAAAAGAAAGAAAGCAAGCGCTCCTGCGCGTAGAAATACCCCAAATGTAATTGTAGCGCTCCTGCGCATAAGTAAACAAAAATAAAGCAAGCGCTCCTGCGCGTAGAATGTCAAAGAACAAACAAACGCTCCAGCGCTGAGACCAGGATCGCCGGTTCTGCTCACAGCGTGTGGAGAAACGTGGTAAACACAGTAGCGTACCTCAAACAGCAGAGACACACCGAGCGCGATGATCTCTGCCAGCAAGGTCACGGAGGCGAAGGTTCAGGTACGTCCTGTGCGGCAAAGGCGTTAATCCAAAGCACGGACGCAACGGGAACCGCGCTGGTTATGCGGATTCCCGGGAAGCGCCGTGATCAAGGTGACGTTAGTTTCCGGTCACTAGCAGCTAGACCGCTGACCTAGCTCCGTCTACCTAGTGCGGTATTCTGCCTCCCACAAGCAATCGGGGAGCCGGAATCATGACAATAAATGAGTGAGCGCAAGCCCGCTCGGGGTCCGGGATCATACATGCCAACTGTTGTGTGTGTATCGCTATTGCCGCAGCATAAGCCAAAGGTCTTGCCTCGATCGATTCGCGAGTTCAGCCAGCCATGAACTCCACATCTGTGTCCGCCCTATCCTTACCATAGGCCTACACGCACGTGGCCGCCCACCTTCAACGCACAACATCACAGTGTCGTTGTCAGGCTTGTGGACATGAGCAGACAGGCATGACGATGGTGTGCCGTAGGAGTGCAAGTGATGCAACCGCGCAGCGCACACAAGTAAATGGGCTCGGGGGGAGGGAGGAGCAGCAATGAGGCTACGTAATACACATTGATGGCGCTCATTTGTTACATGCAGTACATGTCACACAGGAATCACTATGACACACATATCACACGCCAATGAACTGGTGAGCCTGCCAACACATCATGCATAACCAACTATTGACTCATGTCTCTCTGCACTGTCACAGGTGATCAGGGATATGCACTCTGCCCTTGGATGATGACACCCCTCCGAGCCCCGAACACACAGGCCCAGAGGCAGTACAATGCGGCCCACAAACGCACCAGGGGCATCGTGGAACGCACATTTGGCGTGTTGAAGTCACGTTTCAGGTGCCTGGCCATCACAGGTGGAAGGCTCCTGTACAGCCCAGACATCGTGTGCAAGATGATCGTTGCATGTTGTGTGTTGCACAACATATGTGTACGCACCAATGCCCCATGGTTACGAGTCCCAGATGCACCGGACGATGATGAGGAAGAAGAGGCAGGTGGACCACACCCCACTGCAGCTGCCGCAGGAATAGCCCGTAGGAACAACATCATTGACAATTTCTTCACATGAGGACGTCACATTGTGACAGTCCTTAGCAATCATGAGACAGTACAAAATGACCACAGGCACAGCATGTGCAAATAAATTCATTACAACACACATTCCGTGAGTTTCTGTATGTGTGCTGCTGTGTGGCACAGGGATCAGGGACATGATCCAGAGTCATTGTGGATCTGCAGTGTGCTGTACTTAATTGTGCATGTGTGCCATTGTGCCCATCTCCCCCCGTCCCCCCAGTCCCTGGTCGGTACTCACCCTGTTGATGTTGTGTCAAGTCATGTTGAGCAGTGTCCCGATCCCAAACTCCTGGCACCGTATCCCGACTGATGACTGTGGCCGCCATTTCCTCAATGTCATCCAGCTCCTGGTGTGTCGCTGGTCCCCCACCTCCAATCTGCGTTGCTGCTTTCATGTTGGCATCGAGTTTCTTCTTGGTTTTGCCCTTCACATCATTCCAGCGCCTCTTGACCTCTTCCATTGTCCTCCTCGACACTCTGTCTGCATTCACGTTGTTTCCGTTGTACTGCCATATTTCCGTTTGTGTTGCCGATGACACAGTGGAGGTGACGAGCAGTTGTTGGTAGTGTTCTGTCACCTCCATGACGATGATCCGGTTTTCCTGTGGACTGAACCCCGTCTTCCTCTTCCTCTTCTCCTTGCCCTTCCCCGGGGTTCCTGGCTGTGGGGCTTGTGGGGTTCGCGTTGTCATGTGCACTCGGTCCAGGTGCGTCCATGGTGCTACGCAGTTACATTTTTTAATCTTTTTTTTCCTCTGCTTTTATGGTGCATTTTCCCGCATGTCGCGTGGGAATCGCAGGCCTGTCGCAGATTATCGCTGATTTTTGTTTCGCGATTTGGGACGTCGCAACTTTTTTCGCGTTAGAGTTTCGCATTTTTTTGACGTCGCGTTGATTTTAATGCAGGCATTTGTCGTGTTATCGTAGGTCTTTCGCATGGTGCCGCCGGGTTGGGAATACTGCGTTAACACAGTGTTATTTTCCCGCGATAGTCTGCAATGTGAGAAGTTGCGTTAAGCGATTTTGCCGTTAGTTAACACACGTTCTTGAGAATATCCCCCTTTGGCTCTTGTGCTGCTGCATTTGTGAAGTGTGGAGGGAAGCAGGGTGGAGGCCTCTGGCTGTTTGGCACTAGGATTTACGGTGCTTGTGGAGAATTATGCTATGTTATGTTATGTTATGTCATGTCATGTTATGTTATGTTAAATTCGATGTGAAAGTGAGTGCAAGTCAGAAAGTGCAGTGCAATGTAGTGTGGTAATGGGGAGAAAGCTTACAGGGCACAGACCCCCTTGGCCATTTGGCACTAGGATTTTAGGGTCTTGTGCTGCTATGGGAGAGTGATCTTACAATACCAACCACCAACCGCCTGCTCTCCTGGACCAACATCAACGACGAGGACACCAGCGAGATCATGAACACCATCCACTCCGGTTCACCGCTAGACCCGTGCCCTCACCACATCTTCAACAAAGCCAGTACAGCCATCGCGCCCCATCTCCGGAAAATAATCAACATCTCCTTCGAGACAGCAACCTTCCCGGAAAGCTGGAAGCACGCCGAGATCACCACCTTACTCAAGAAACCCAAGGCAGACCCCAAGGACCTCAAGAACTTCCGACCCATCTCTCTGCTCCCGTTCCCCGCGAAGGTCACCGAGAAAATCATCAACAAACAACTGACCCGCTACCTCGAGGAGAACAACATCCTGGACCCTTCCCAGTCCGGCTTCCGCAACAACCACAGCACCGAAACCGCCCTCATCGCCGCCACCGATGACATCAGGACCCTGCTAGACAACGGAGAAACAGCAGCCCTCATCCTCCTGGACCTATCAGCCGCCTTCGACACGGTCTGCCACCACACACTACGAACACGCCTTCACGACGCCGGGATCCAAGAGAAGGCCCTGGACTGGACCACATCCTTCCTTTCCGGCCAGAACACAAAGCGTCCGCCTCGCCCCCTTCCGATCCAAGGCCACCAAGATCATCTGCGGCGTACCCCAGGCTCCTCCCTCAGCCCAACGCTGTTCAACATCTACATGGCACCCCTCGCCCACGTCGCCCGACAGCACAACCTCAACATCATCTCCTACGCCGATGACACCCAGCTGATCCTCTCCCTCACCAAAGACCCTCACACCGCCAAAGCCCACCTCCACGAAGGAATGAAGGCCGTCGCCGAATGGATGAGGACCAGCCGCCTGAAGCTGAACTCGGACAAGACGGAGGTCCTCATCCTTGGTTCCAACCCTTCAGCCTGGGACGACTCCTGGTGGCCAACATCACTGGGAACAGCCCCGCCACCCACCGACCACGTACGCAACCTAGGGGTCATCCTCGACCCCACCCTCTCCATGACTAAGCAGGTCAACGCCGTTTCCTCATCCTGCTTCAACATCCTCCGAATGCTCCGCAGGATCTTCAAGTGGATCCCCACCGAAACAAGAAAAACAGTCACCCAGGCCCTCGTCACCAGCAGGCTGGACTACGGAAACGCCCTCTACGCAGGAACGACGGCTAAGCTCCTGAGACGGCTGCAACGCATCCAGAACGCCTCTGCACGTCTTATCCTCGACATCCCCCGACGCAGCCACATCACACCCCACCTGAGAGACCTGCACTGGCTCCCTGTCAACAAGAGGATAACCTTCAAGCTCCTCACCCACGCACACAAAGCACTCCACAACTCTGGACCAGCCTACCTCAACAGACGACTCAGCTTCTACACCCCCCACCCGCCAGCTCCGCTCGACCAGCCTCGCCCTCGCCACAGTCCCCCGCATCCGGAAAACGACCGCCGGCGGCAGATCCTTCTCCCACCTCGCCGCCAAGACCTGGAACACCCTCCCCACCAACCTCCGACAGACCCAAGACCTACTGGCCTTCAGAAAACTCCTCAAGACCTGGCTCTTCGATCAGTAGCAGCACCACCTCCCTCTTCCCCCAGCGCCTTGAGACCCTCGCGGGTATGTAGTGCGCTTTATAAGTGACATGATTGATTGATTGATTGATTACAATATGGTACCGTGAGGTGCAAAAGTGAGGTGAGGGCAGAGTGCTATGTGCATTGTAGTGTGTTCATCGGGGAGGAAGGATGAGGGCACAAAAATCTGGCCATGTGGCATTAGGATTTCAGGATCTTGTCTGCTAGTGGACAATGATGTTACGTTATGTAACCCTGGGTGCGATAATGACTGCAGGGCAGAGTGGTGCAATGCAGTGTGCAGTGTGTCTTTGTGGAGGAAGGGTACTGGGTGCACAACTCTGGTAATTTCGTGCTAGATTTTTTATAGTCTTGGATTGCTAGGGGAATATGATGTTATGTTTGTTATGTTGGGTGTGAGAGAGAGTGCAGGGCAGAGTTAAGTGCGGGAGTGAATGCTGAGTGAGTGAAATATAGTGCTCTTTGACTATAGGGGAGGACAGTCTTGTGCCATCATTTTAGGGCGGTATACATGAACATTTTAAAGCATCAACAGGTAAAAAACATTAGCAAGTGAATGAATGAGTGAGTGAGTAAGTGAATTAATGTGCAAGTGTCATGTGAGTGAAGTGTGCATTTGAGGGGCATTATAGAGTGGGGAAATGTAGGCAAGAGTGCCTGTAGGCGGGAGTACAAAGAAGTAGTCCCCTTCACTATTGCTTGACTCACAAAATCCGATGACAAATGTGGAGTCCTGTGGATGTACTTGCACAGAAGCTGTTAGACCTCACAGTCCCAGGGTGGTCTCCCCCGTCAAACTTTTTGCTTGCTTGCCTCTAATCTTGCTGTATTCTTTTTATTAACCGTAGGACTCTGAACACTTTTACTGCCAGCCAGTGCTAAAGTGCATGTTCTTCTCCCCTAAACGTAGTTTGATTGACTTATCCACAATTGGCATATTTAATTTAATATAAGTCTCTGCTAGAGTGCACTACATGTGCCCAGGATTTGTAAATTAAAGTGTCAGTGACACGGGGCGTGGCCGAGCAGGCGACTAAGTTGGCCGCCTAACTCGAGAGCTCCGGAGCCGTCGCAACGTTTAAATTGCCCGACCGCTTTCCAACGCGAAGTATGGTGATCTAATCCCCACGGTGAATGTCTTGAAACCACAGTGCATCGGACTCCCCAACAACGGCAGTCGGATGTGCCCAAGAAGTGGAGATCTGCGCGCTGCACCTCCGGGCCTGACGCGGCACTCGGAGGCCCCGAGTCGACAGGGGATTCGGGTGAGCCTGAGGGCGGGGCCCGGAGTGCACTAGCACGCCACAGCGCATATCCTGGTGGCCCTTCCAGTCTGGACCGTGGACTTCGTCACGTCCTCGGCTGCTCTTCTGCTGGCTCCAGAAACTCTGCCTGCACCTCTCCATACCCGCTGATTCCCCGCAGTGGTGTAATGATGGCGCGTAGCACCGGAGCATTAACGCGGTAAGAATGCATGCAGCGAGCGGGTGAATCTCCTGGGCCGGCTCCAGTGCTTTAAAGATTGCACACGGCGAAGACCTACGGAATTAGCTCCAGATGCCCATGACTGGGAAAACTGCACATTGGGGCAATTGCAATCAGCCCCCCCGGGTGTCCTCTCCCTGATTTGACCTGCTGCATGTGCGCACGCATACGCGCCTTGGCCTACTACTCAAGACCGCTCCCCGGGCCTGCTGTGCAACTACTGATCCTTCCTATATAATTCCAGTCCTACGGAAGGGTACCAGCTGTAGCCATTACCCTCAGGCGAAAATATCGGCACAACATTTGATTGCCCCAGGCCCTTGGACTGACATGCTGCCTCACTGCCTGCACTAATTGCGCACTGCCTGTAAATCTGCAGTATATCACTCCCCCCGGTCTGCTACTTGATAATCGCTAATAGCAAAGATGGGCCGCTCGGACCCCAAACAGCGACAGCTGAATTTCGATGTAGGTAAGACCCCGCGAAGGGAGGATAGTGAGGGGGCCGCCGATCAGGACCACGCCCAGATGGAGGGTGCTGCAGCTATTATGTCAGAACTGAAAGCAGGCTTCCAGTCCATCGACGCCTGATTAGACACCCTTAATAGCCGCCTAGATGACATCACTAGCCGCTTGGATGCCGAGGGCACCAGGCTTGACGGGGCAGAGCATCGGATTTCGGAACTTGAGGACAGTCAACCAACGGTTCAAAAGCGATTGGACAGGGCTGAGGGCATCCTGAAGCAGCTGGCGACAAAAGCTGAGGATTTGGAAGCGCGTTTGCGCAGAAATAACCTACGCATTGCCGGCATAGCGGAATCCACCAATACCGGCCCAGTGCCCAAATTTATCGAAACCCTCCTTACTGATCTATTTGGCAGGGAATCATTTTCAACTTCATTTGCCGTCGAGCGGGCGCACCGTTCATTGGGACCCCCTCCCCCACCGGGGGCGACCCCTAGGATTATTGTCGCCAGGCTCCTTAATTACGCTGATAGGGACACGGCACTCCGACTCTCTCGAGAGAAGGGATCACTTTCTTATCAGGGATCAAACATTTCCATGTTCCCTGACTTCACCCCTCTAGTGCAGGATGCCCGACGCAAATACACCGATGTGAAACGTATGCTTCAAAAAGCGAACGTTAAGTACACCATGCTGTATCCGGCACGACTTAAGGTACAAATTGGAAATAAGTCACACATTTTTGACACTCCGGATGCAGTTGCCAAATTTTGGAAAAGTCATCGACAGCCGCCACAACGGCAGGAAGAGGAATGATGGCACCTCAGGGGTTTTCTTTCTTGGAAATGTCCATCTAGATTACTTGTGACGAACTAACTCGGACGCATTCGGAGTACTGACTTCCGATATTATGAGACACAGTGATACCATGCTGTGAATTTTTCTTTTTTGGAACACTAGATTAACATTGGGACCTGGGAACCTTGGACTAACTCCTTTCCTGTAGATGTTGAACTGCGACCACTCATAATTGCCAGGTCGGGTGACCACATTTTTGCCAGTGACTACCTGTCCTAACGATGGCTCCCTCGGAGCGTTGCCTCCCCCCCAGGATAAGTTCCTGTCTTCTTTGCCTCCCCTTTTCCCTCTCCTCCCCCTTTCTCCTCCCCAGTTGTTTGCTGTACCTTTGTGGGGATTCACCAGGTGCCGCTTATTTGTGTAGCCGATGGGGGTGGTGGGGGGGTTTGACAGGGGCTATTTGTTTCTGTTTCCGGTTAGATAACAGTTTACTTTTTTTTAGGAGTATATCATTGTATGCAACAAGTCAAGGTGCGGCCCACTCTTCATATAGGTCCTTCACAGATATATACGGGTATAGATGAGCATTAGATCGACGCACTCGACAAACATGCGCCTTCAGTGCTTATCCTGGAATGTACAGGGTTTATCTTGCCCCAAAAAGGGTAGACAAGTGCTGGCCTATTTAACACGACATTCCGTACAACTTGCCTTCTTACAAGAAACCCACTACGCACCTCTACCGTCCCATGGCTTTGCGGCATCATGGGGCCAGAACCGCTTTTTTTCTAGCTACAGCACCTACTCCCGTGGGGTGTGCATCTTAATACACTGTTCTCTCCCCTTCAGTGCAATATCGGTTATATCTGACCCAGAGGGCAGATTTCTATTAGTACAGGGAACCCTGGGAGGGACACAGTTACTATTGGTCAATGTCTATGCCCCAAATATTGACACATCCAACTTTTTTTCCACAATAGCTTCACACATAGATCGATTGCAGGCCGACAACATAATACTTGGGGGGGCCTTCAATCTCACACTGGATCCCGCTACTGACACCACCGGTCCTGGCCGGATAACGAAACCACAAGCTACTAATGACCTTCTCTCTCTTCTGCAGACTACACTACTCGATGATCCCTGGTGCATTTATTACCCCGGCTCTCACAGTTATTCCTTTTATTCGGCTCCACATGGCACCTGGTCAAGAATTGACCACTGGTACCTTACACCTCAGCTCCTTCTGAATGTACAGAAACTGGAATACTTACCCCGTACCATATCCGATCATTCCCCAGTCTTGCTATATGTGGAGTTCCCCTCAATTCCTGCCTAACGGCCCCTGTGGAGGTACCCGGCTAATGCTTTGTTAGATTCTGTATTCCACAAGGAAGTTGGGGACGCTCTTACAAACTATTTTCAACTAAATACCGGCTTGGTCCAGTCCCAGCTAATACTATGGGATGTATTTAAGGCCTCGAGGTGTTTGCATCTCAAAACATGCGGGGGTGCTGAAGTCTATTAGGGGGGAATTGGAAACTATAGAGAAGAAGTTAAAGGCGATCGACATTGCCACGCAAGACTCTCCGACTCCGGTGTTGCTCAGAGACCGCTTCCAGCTCCTGACTGAATTTACCGACGCGGCTGCCCGGGAGGTCAAATATCTGGGCAAATATGCTCGAGCCAGGGTGTACGGGAAAGGGGAACGACCTGGAAGAACGCTTGCCCGTCTCATTAGACCTCAGTACCAATCGACATACATAACCCATTTAGCTGCAGATTCTGGCGATACGTTAACTGGCGTGTCGGACGTCACTACAGCCTTCCTCGATTACTATACCACGCTATATCAAACGCGCCACCCACCTACGGGCCAAGCCCTGTCTGACTATTTACATGAAATCGCCATGGTCTGGCTCGAAAAAGGACAGCAGGAATTCCTTGCTTCTCCTATAGATGCGGACGAAATTAAGCAGGCCATTAGGGACCTGGCCAGCAGTCACGCCCCGGGATCTGACGGGCTTTCTGGGGACTTCTATAAAGCCTACCAGCACGAACTTACTCCGTACCTCCTTGAAGTTTATGATGAAGCCCTGCAAAGTGGCTCACTTTCACCCACAATGCGGGAAGCGATTATTACTCTTCTGCTTAAACCAGACAAACCCCCCAATAAATGTCAATCTTACAGGCCATTGTCACTGCTTAACCATGATTACAAGATACTAGCTAAGGTCCTTGCTACTACATTGGCATTACTGGTCAATACCATCCTATGCCCCTTTCAGGCGGGATTCATTCCTGGGCGATCAACCACTCTCAACCTTCGGACATTCTTCTCGGTTATAAACCAAATGGAACCCACCCTGCCGGCGACTGCAGTCATACTGGATCCGAGAGGGCTTTTGATTCCCTGGAGTGGACCTTCCTATATGCGGTCATGCTGAAGCTGGGTATACCAGTGGGTTTTTTAAAACTTGTCCAGTTGTTATATTCTGATCCTACGGCGCGACTGAAGGTGAATGGTATGCTCCCGCCCTCCTTTTCTTTGACTAGGGGTACTAGACAGGGGTGCCCACTCTCACCATTGCTCTTTATAATAGCTATGGACCCCCTGGCCAGGCACATCCAGGAACGGCATCTACACCGCGGCTTACAATTACATACAGGCCCACTCATTGCATCGTTTTACGCGGACAAGGTGATGCTATTTGTCCGCAAACCCGCTGAAAATGTATCTCCTCTGTTACGGGAAGTGGTCCGCTTCGGCGTCCATTTGGGGCTAGTTATTAACTGGACCAAATCCGAAGTATTTCCATTAACCCCTAGCACTGCCCTACACGACATGGAATTTCCCCTGAAATGGTGCTCTGATCCGCCTAAATATCTAGGTGTCTATCTACACTGCCAGGCAACAGAGGTCATCCGCTTAAACTATGGCCCAGTGGTCAACAGGCTCGAGACACAAATCAACAAATGGACGAAACTCCCCCTTTCCATGGCGGGTGGGATCGCTATCATTAAAATGGTAGTGTTACCCCGTTTTTTGTATCTTTTTTTAAATATTCCAATTCCATTAACATTGCACTTTTTTACCACGCTCCGGTCACTCTTAATAAGATTAGTATGGGCGGATAAGCAACCACGAGTGAATTGGGCCACTTTGACCATGCCATTTGAACGGGGAGGATTTGGAGTCCCTGACTTCTATTTATATTACCTCGTCGCCCAAGTCCACTTCACATATCATTGGTTTCATCCTGATGCCCGCCTTCAATATCTTAAACCCGATGGCTCCCAGGTGCACCCCCAATCACTCTCTACATTATTGCCCCGGGGCCTGCCACGTTGCCCGACGGAAATTCAAACCGTCCCCACGACATGTTGGGCATGGACGAAATTACGAAAATACCTAAAGTACACAACATTATACTCCCCACACTTGCCACTGGCAGATAACCCGTGGATACCCCCTGCGACCGAAGCGCTCACCAAAAGAACGCTAACATCACATAGACTGACCGCATTGGGAGACCTGTTCCAGGACTCTAAACTGTGCTCGACCACTGCCCTGAGCACGAGGGGACCGGCGACGCACATGGATAGCTTCCTGCTCCATAGAACACGCAGTTCACTTTTGCAGGCCCTCCCGGACCCCACAGCTGAACCAGTTGATTTTCCTCCACTCACGCTCCTCATAACTTCCCCTGATAGTACACATTTGGTGTCACGCCTGTACCATTTATCGATTACGCTTCGCCCCTCTGTGGGCTCTAAAGTGCGTGCATCTTGGGAGCAGGATATAGATGCCATTATTACTGAAGACATTTGGAAATACTGTTGTTCCCAGCTGCGCTATATTTCAGGAAACTACAGGCACAAATTATTACATTTTAAGTATCTTCACAGGGCATATGTGACCCCCAAGCTGCTTGCGAAGATGAGCCCCACAGTCTCCAGCATTTGTATGCGCTGTGGTGCGCCAGTGGCAGACTTCATGCATTTGGCATGGCAGTGCGCGTCAGTGTACGCATATTGAGAAGATGTTTTTCAACAACTGTCCATAATGGTGGAACATTCTATACATCCCTCCCCCTTGATGGCCCTTCTGGGATATGTAAAACCATTGAAGAGGAGCATTAGAAGGTTTGCTGCGATGGCCTTATTGATAGCTAAACGCCAGGTATCAATGCAGTGGGGTAGGCAACAATCCCCATTAGTGAGCACATGGATCAGAGATCTTACATACTGTGACACTATGTGTGATACGTACGCCACACTTTTACGTGCTTCGTAACGCCCTTGTGACATTTGGCAACCACTGAAAAATTATTTACAGTCCCACACCATTGACCACTGAGGGAATGACCTACACCTGTGCATCACTAACTGGTACGCCCCACATGCTAGCCGTAGTTAATGTACATTCCATGATATTTTTTATAAGGGTAGAGACTGCACCCCTGCACCGGTAATATTGACTTGATTGTGCTTCACGAGACTGCTGCTTGCTATTTACTATTGCTCTTTCTATTTGTTTGATATGAAGACTATACTCCTTTGTATTAGTTCTTTGTTTGATGTTGTTTGTAATGAGACGTCTCTTTTCAACATGTTGGTGGCTGCTGGCTTTCGCCAGGTTAAATCACTACCTTGTTCAATTACATGCCTGGTTGTAATGTCTCTGAAAAATTCAATAAAAACACTTCCAAAAAAATAAATAAAGTGTCAGTGACACTATTTGCTGGACATTGTAATTTAATGTCTCTTGAAAAAACTGCTAGTTACATAAACAATTTTATTCTCACAAAGCATATTGTGTTGTAAAATTACAACATAATAAATACAATCAAGCAAGGAGGATTTAAGATATTCAAAGTTTTGGCATAAGGCCATTACAATAGATAGCGTATCAAACCACAAAACTGTCAACATATGTTTTGCGGCAAATGAAAGATGCATTTTTAATAATCAGTCAAATAATATTTTGTTCAATCACCCAACCTTATAATTACATGAGATCTATATGTATGCTGCATTATATCACCAAATCCAATACGTTAATTATGTATTGTAAAATAAGGAACTGCGGGGCATATTATCAAGGAATAGCGATATTTATCGCTAACCGCGCTTAGCGCGAATTTTTTTAACGCCGCCTATCGCCGGAAAATATCGCTGAGATAACACCCTATTAACAAGGTTTATCTCCATATCGATAAAATTTCCAGCGATAGCGGCAAAATGTGAGAATATCGCTGGAAAAGCAGCGATATTCTCGCATTAATGCAAGGATGGATTCAGCATTAGAATCCACCTCCTATACTTCAAACAGGTAAGTCATCCTCACTAGCAGGTGATAAAATCTAGCGATAAACGCGCTTAGCGCGAATTATTTTATCGCTTCGCCTGCCTTGCTAATAGGGGGTAGTGGTGTTAGCGACTGTTTTCAGTCGCTTTTAGTAGGGAACGCCTTCCTTGCATGTCATTAGCGATAATTATCGCTGACATGCAAGGCGATGGGAAACGCGCCCGCTAACGCCTGAAAGCTGTCGCTAACGCCTGTTAGCGACAGCTTGCTGATAGGGCGATAAAATTATCGCCGCTTTAGCGGCAAAAAGTGCCGCTAAAGCGGCGATAAAGCCCTTGATAATATGCCCCTGCATTCTCAGATACTACTCTAGGGCCTATTACTATCAGTCCATGTACAATAAGGGGAAGATTTACTAAAGTTTCATGCAACGCAGCGCAGCAGCCATAAATGCTGGGCTGTGTTGCGTGACATGTAGGGAGCAGGAGAGTGCCATATCTGGAGAGATATGGCTCTGTCCTCCCCTCTCCCATAGCGCCGGTGCAGAATTTTGCCTCCATGCGCCACACACATACCTTTGTGCCATAGTGCAAGGGTATGTGCAAGAGTCTAGCATAGGTTTTGTACTGGAAGGGTATCCTTCCAGTACAAGATACTATGCCTAGACAACATTTAAAACTTCCCCTACTTTGTATGTGTGCTGCACAGTGCAGCACACATGCAAAGTCCGAAAAGAAATGTGAAAAGACAACATTTCTCCTTTTAACGAGTGGTTTCAAAAGGCGTTACTTTTTGACACAAAACCCTGTCTCACATTTTTGGTAGATAGGATTTTGTATCTTAAAGTGTGGGTAGTTGCATGGTAATGCCCATGTAACACCCCCTTGACGCTAAGTAATGCAAAGCAGCGCTTTGTACTGCTTTGCATTACTTTTAGTTCATTTCCAGCGCAAACCAAGTTTTGGTCTGGAAAGTAAGTAATAAAAAAACATTTTGTGCTGGTTTGCTTCACTTTTATGATGCAGAGCCAGTGCAAAATGTTAGTAAATCACCCCTTAAGAATTGTTTGGTGATAGTGGGGTAATTACCACCCTGGAGAGCATTGTGCACAGGACTATAAGCCCAACAGTTACCTCTTTTTTCAACTTACTAACTTTGCAAATGCTTATTTATTTCTTTTTTATGGGGTTGGCAACTGCCACCTCAACATCCTCTAACTCTCTCACCAAAGCCCTGCACTTCTTGTGCTTCACCCCACTGCTCACCTGAGCCGGCTTTCATGGTTGCTGTGGATGCCAGAGGTCCATCCTTCAATTATTTGTTTAGATTCCATTAGAGCAGTGGTATATCGCAGCCCTTACTACTCTCCCCTTGTTTTACCTCCTTCTACTCTGTTCCCAACTTGCCTTTACTGTTTTCTCTCCCCTCTGTTCTTTGCTCATTCTAAACCCTCATACCCCTCTTTATCCCCTCCAGCTGCAATCTCTTGATACTTCCTAAGGCCTGACTCCCCTTTCAGATCATGTGTAGCAACTACTATCCCTTACAGGAAGGGTGTGCGGGGTTTCCTCACCCAGGCATCCATGTGGACACAACACCCTTTCCCAACTGCTATTTGGTCCTGTCTCAGTCCAGAAGGACCTTGAGCCCCAGTTTCTCAGCCCTTTATGTGAAACTTCTATAGCAATCCTCCACTGCTAACTTTTCTGAATTCTCACTGATGCAGCAGCAGCGATGGAGGGGGAGGCTACAGAACGGTTTTGCCACGCAGGTCAGGGTCTCAGGCACTCTGACACAGCAGGCTGATTGTACCTGTTGGGGTTTCTTATCTTGAAATCAACTATACCAAGAGGTGGGCAAACAGTGCCAGGATTAATGTATTGAGTCTACTCAAATGACATCGATAGGATTAATGTGACTGTAAGGCTTGAGTTGCCTCTCCATGTATTTCTTTCCAGAGAACTCCCCTACATCCAGCAGATCTTAGTGGGCGCACATCCGTGTCCCTCCAACTGCAGTCATTAAGTACAATGGGCTTTAGGGGCAGCCGCCCAAAGGCAATTGTGCTCCCTGGGGAGTTTGGGACATTGGAACAGCCCAGGCTACATTGGTCTTTGTAGGGCTTCAGACTGTTGGGCTGGCAGCCCAACATGTATGCTGCCATTTAAGCATACAGGCACCATTTTGGTAGTTGACACAGTGGTTGCTACGTAGCAAGCTGTTTTCGTGCGGCGAGCGGAGTTGCAGCGTCGATGCTCGCCTCAGTGCCGCAGCCTTGGGATTCACTAAAATGAACAGGTGAGGTTTAGGGGCTGTTTGGTAGGCAAGAGAGCGGCCCGAGGTTCGCGCACTGGGAAGGGCCAGCGCAGTAGCCCATGCTAGAATTTATAGCTGGGAGGGTTGGGGCTACATTGTGGTCAGCTGGTACAGCGGAGGCTGCACATGTGAGCTCCGGAAATGGAGCTCAGGAGATAGCGATGAGCCCCTCGAAGAGGTCAAAAGCAGTGGAGCAGAAGGGAGGGGAGTGGAGGGGAGGAAGAAGGGATGAGGGGGAATAACGGAAAAAAAGGAGAAAATGGAAAATGAGCTGTCTGCCAAAGTAGAGAAGAGAGGAGCAGTGGGCCAGTCAGGCAGGGAGATAGGCCTTCCAGGGAGATCAGTGCTGAAAGAATGGAAGAGCAAGAGGAGGTTTGGTGGGAGGAAGGTGATGAGATGGGGGAAGACTGAGAAGAGGGGGCAAGTGAGGTGACCCCCTGGTCGCTCGCAGCAGGGGGGCTGGTAGGAGAAGACCCCTAAAGCATAAAAAGCAAGGTTGAATGAGGAGGGGGTTGGTCCCATAGACTCCAACAGATCATAACTGGCAGCTTGGGGGTAGAGCATGGGGATGGGGGGTTCAAGAAGATGGAGAGGATGATTAGTGGCATGAGGCCTCCTGCAGGAGGTACATGTGACAAGGGTAGATCAGGGGGCGGTGCCAGAGAGGCAAGGAAGTCATTCGACGGGAGAGGAGAGGGATGAGGAGGAGGCGCAGTTTGCGACAGGGCAACAGGCTCAAGGTGATGGGAGAGGAGCAGAGGACAGAGTGCAGAAAATAGGGGGAGTTGGCATTGGGTGCAAGGCAGTAGGGAGAGCAGATAGATGGGGAATATAATAACAGCACGTCGATTCTACATTTTCTTTTTCATGTACAGGCTCACAGGGCTTATGCGGACTCGGGAGAACCTAAGGCATCTCATACACCCTAATGGGAAGAGATGGCAGGGTCTCGGGCGGCCAGCCAGATGTTGGCATGTGACGGCTACAACACTGCCACAAGAAGGGCTAGTGTGGCTTCCGCAATGCATCAACAGGGATGACTCAGTGCTGCCCCTGTGACGGGGGCAGTGGTGCAGAGCAAAAGCAGGTGAGGGCACAGCCAGGATGGTGTACCATGGCCTCCTGGCTTACAGCCAGAACCGCGGTAGGGTCCAAGAAAAATGTGGATTGCGGTGCGGATACACAGGTTGTGGTGCCTACAGGGCTGTGGGAAGTCATGGAAGCTCATCCACAGTTGGATTACAAGGATTGGAGTCAGGGGGGTTAGTATGATGGCTGTTCATAGTATTTTGCAGGAGTCTCATGCCACAAGTGAAGCACGTCAGAGTCTAGAGGTTGGTGGTGCCTCATCGCAGCTGGTTAGGAGGCTGGATCCAGAACAAAGGCCGACCTTGAAACCAGGTAAGGTCACTGAAAGTTATGGAGCTAAAGCAGTAGACAAAAAGAAGGTGTCCCTAGGGGTGAACATGGGGGGGTAGGTGGCAGCGGGGGCTATGTTGTAGGGAAGGTTTGGGTGTCATGGAGGATGGGGTAGGTACATAGACGCTGCCTCCTGTGGGTCAGCCTGGAGTTGGACAAGGCAGACGGAAGGGGTAGAGGGGCAAGCACCAATGGAAAGGGTGCACGAAACAGGGGCAAAAGGGGAACAGGGCATGCCACAGGCAAAAGGGAGAAGGTGGTCTTGATAAGGCAGGTGCACAGGGGACAGTAGCGCAGGAGAGTAGAGAAATCTAAATTAAGACGTTGCATTATAGAGGGGTGGCTAAACTTCTCTGTGCTCATTTAAGATTGGCAACCAAGAGGAAGACATGAGAAAGGGAGTACGTAGAGATGCCGAAGCTCCTCCATAGAGAACCTAGGGCAATAGAGGGGTCCAGGGAAGAGGTATTTGAGTAGTAAAGTGGTCTTAGGAGACTACAATGATTAAAAACTGGACGGCAGCGTTTTTGATTTCACGAGTGTATACTGTGATTAATAGCCTGAAAGGTGGGTGTTGCTTTTCAAATACATGGATGTGTTCAGCAGGGCCAAGACGCAGGGAGGAGCGCTTGGGACATGTTGAAATTCTCACAAAGGCCTAGGTATGAGGGTGTACTATATATACTGCACAAGTGCTCCAAGGGCACAGGTAAACACACCCTAGTGCAGTGCTGTGGGGCAGAGGGTAGCTGACAGGGTGCTCAGGCAGGCCAATAGAACCAACTCCGGGGGTCGTACAGTGTAAAGTAGGGTAATTAGGCGAGAGGACACAGGGTGGAAGTGGGGCACATGGAATATGGGCAAGGGGCCCATACACGGGTTGACGCCAAATGCTGGGAATTTTGGTTGGCACAATATCACGACAAGGGGGATGCAAAATTGTACAGTGAAGGTTTTCGTCATACGCAGGTGGTGCGGGCAAAGCTACTGAAGGAAGTGCAGGAGGGCCGAACGGTGGGGCCATTCAGTACATAGCTGATGCCCGATTTGATTGTATCAACCATTGGGGTCAAAAAGGTCAGTTTTGCCTCATACAGCACATGTAATGGCCTGACAGGAGTATTCCATGCATCAGGGGACGCAGCCATGGCTTTGGTGGAACAGGTGGGAAAGGGTGCACAGATGGCTAGGTGCGACCCTAAGTCGGCTTTTCGGCTGCTGCCGTGGGTACTGCAGAGGGCATTGTCGAGTCTGGGGGAAGCCCCAGGGGATTATGACATACATTCTTTCAGGATGGGTTTGACCACGGAGGCAGCTCAGCGGTGATGGGGCAGGGGTAGGACCCGGCAGTTAGGGCATTGGTCGTAGGAGTGCTTCCGCTGGTACATGCATTTTGGGAAAGGGGGTGGTTTATAACATGAGACATTTTGGTTGTATCTCACATATGTTGTTCTTTTCAGGTGCAGTTGTTGGACCGGAGGCAAATGATCTGTCGATTTAGAGTGTAGGACATTCCTTTATAACATGAGTGGAAAGGCATGAACTCCAGAAAGGTCGATGCGCTAATTTCAGGCTTGATGAATACTTTTTTACAGTTACTTGGCACGGGAAAGGATGTATGAGATGGCAAGAGCTGCCAAAATGCTCGAATAAGTTATTGTAGAGGCATAGATGTCCAGATGTTTTAGTCCTGCACCTGGGTAAATATGATTTGGTAGTATGCAAAGGTCTGGCTTGGTGAAAAGAGATGACGAGGGAGTGGCAGGAACATTCATTAGTGGATGGATTGTATTCCAAAGAGATAGTGGAGGGGGGCCGATGACACCCACCAGCATGGATAAGGCCAGTTACAAGATAAATAGCGACATGCACAGTCTTGGTAGGGCCGAAGTCTTTGGGTGGGTAGATCACACGGATCTAAGTTAAGATTTGCAGGAATTTTTTAAAGGGGATGGGGATGAGTTGTCTTGTTATGAGATGGAACTCTATTGGTTGCAAGTGAAGGAAGGGCTGGAGAGCACACTGAAGGTGAACAGGCATGACAGATCCTCCACGGGGGGCGGTCAGAAAAGTCTGGGGAAGGCCTTTTTTGAATGGCGGTTGGCAGTTTTAGTTGCCATGTCTCTAGATTAAGATTATTGTTGTGAACATAGGTGAATTGGGACAATGGGGTGTGGCAATAAAGTTACACCTGGAAGAAGCAACAAATTAAAAGTTAAGGTTTAGGATACTTAGATAGTTAGACATTAAGAGATGTAGGTTAAAGTGTTAAGGAATTTAAAAGTAAATAGTTCAATACCAGGGTAAGAGTTACAGAGTTGCAAGATAAAGATGTAAAGGGTTGGATGTTTTAGGGTTGAGGGGTAGGTGAAAGTAGATGAATTATTGTATAGTGAGATATAGTTTTGTGAGGCGAAGGGTCCCAGGGTTATTGCTGTGATGTGCACCTGTCTTCAATAAAGCAGCTTTTTACACACAAGAAGCGAGTGTGTGGTCTGTGCTGCTCCACTTTGGCCCAAAACCTGATGCCTTCAGACTTTTGGGGTTCTGCTTGGCGAGTGCTCGGACAAGAAAATAGGGCACAACCACATCCACTATTCAGAGTGAGACAGTCAGAGTCTGCTGTCTGGAAATTTGGTATATTAGATTTCAGATATTTATTTTATCTCTGAGGCCGCTGTTATGGTAATACGTTTCACACAATTACCATAGCACAATCTCCATCACTTAGAATAAAAAATGAATTATTGGATTGGGTATGATTTCTACCTGGAATATTGTCTCAGAAGGAATAGTAAAGGGGGGCAGTATCACGGTGGTGATCTAGAATCTAAGACCAAACTATAATATTTCAAGACATTTTCTGGGACAAAATAGTAATTTCAAGATGGACACGACATGGAGCACGTATTCTACAATGTCCACTCTAAAGAGGCTCTGGGAGCAGTGCACTTAATCAGCCCTTTAAACTCTGCGACACTTTGATGCACTTTAGCTGCCTTAAACTGGTACCCTACAGCACTCTATTTATGTCCATAAAGTCTCTATAGGTTGTGTCCCTTATGAAGTATACTCTTGCAGTATATACTTAAAGACTATCTGTATTCAGGCGATCGCCCACATTTGAGTTGATTTTTTTCAAAATTATGAGATTTTTTCACTTTATCTAAATTTGAAATTCCGATTCCTAACCACCTGACAATATGAGATAATTGTACAGAGCACACTGCTAAGAGAATACCATTCAACAGCTTCCAATAAGATATGGTAAGTGAGGCACAAGGGAATTGTTAGCCTCACACAACTTAATGAAGCGGGAAGGCCAGGAGTCAAACTGCAGTCTATGGATGCTGAAGCCTGCCGGCTAGTCACTAAACAGAACATTACACGTGTGCCACTTCATTACCACTTAAAGTCAAAAGGCTGAGTAAATTGCACTCCCTGGAAATATTGGACACAGCAGTGGATGCCTGACTGGCCCACTGGCGAAGAGTTTACAGTAACTCAAGCCATAAGTCTGCAGTGTACAAGCAGGCCAAGACGTACCTCCATTTAAAAAATGCTTGTGGGAGGAACCCTTTTGCGGTAATTGGGATTCTTGGCTGAGCTCAATGCATGTAACATGAGGGCTGGTGTGACACAATTTGCCAGGGTTGCTAATGGCTTCTAGGCCAGTCCTGGGTATGTAAGGGGAAACAGCTGCATGCTAGGGGTCTCATTTACAAGGACATTGTGCCGCAGGTGCGTCAATTTTTTTGATGCACCGGAGGCACAGTGTGCTTGCCCATAATTACAAGGCCATGTAAAGTCACCTTGCATAACTATTCATGGCCTTGTAAATATTGGTCCCTTTCACGCATCACTCCGAGTGAAAGGGGTGTTCCATGGGTGTTGCTGTGGGTGTTCCCACGCAACGTCCATGGAACCTGACACATTCCCAGATTTACAAAGTTTTGTAAAGCTGGGAATGCTTCAGAATTGGTGGTGCAATGAGGAGAAATACTTTTATTTCTCCTCGTTTTTTTCCTCTTTCTATCTGTGCTACATTCTGCAGCACACATAGAAAGAGGAAAATGCCATCAATTATTATTTTTGTGCAGTGCAGGAACCTTTCTGCACAAAAACAATCATTCCTGCAATGCAGGCACGCTTGCAACATGACGGAAGGGTGCCTGCACTGGAGCATGGCAGCCAATTGTGTGCCAGCGCAGGGGAAAGCCCACGGATGTGTCGTATTGTTGTTAATATGACGCATAACTGTGCTTTTAAAATGACGCTGCTCAGCGCAGCAAAATGGCTTGCGACGCCACGCTTCATTTTGTTTTGTAAATGAAACCCTCTATGTATAAGGCCTCCACTTAGCTCTGTGTTTACAGTACTCCATGTTTGTTTCTGTTCATTGGGTGTGCGTATGTCCTACGCTTCATACCCAGCAGAGTTTTATTACCAGGAAGTCAGTCAGCATGCCGACAGCCTCTAAGAAGCATTTGTTTGGCATAGTTTGCTAAAGGTTCTCAGTCAGTTAAATTACTGATATTATTTTGATTAATTGCCAATTGTTTTAAACTTTACAGGACATACAACATTTGAAAAACATTCAAAAGCAGGTTAATGCGAAAGCTACTTGAAGTTTATCTAAATTCATAGTAGCTTCGACAGTACAAATATATTTATCACAGAACAATGGGCGAAGAAACAATCTTCAAATATTTAGGACACTGTGAGGGAGAATTATATCTTTTAAAAGTTCACTCTTGCACCCAAACATACTTATATTTTGATCACTCTGCTTTTTCTGAAAGGTTAAGACCGGAAAACCAAGCCTTAGTGGCAATAATACATGCCTATACAGGACATTGGGGCAAGTAATAAATAATTATTAACACCCAAGATATGATTGGATTTTACTCCCTGTGTTAGGGACTTCTTCCACCTACATAGTTTAAGTTTTCTATGGCCATTCCAAGGATGCATTTTCCTTTTAGGAAGGTCTTGTTTATCCCAAAGTCCAGTAAAGCAAAATCTGTCGCACTGCAAATTGTGTGCTTCAAAGAAAAATTCCCAAGCTGGAGCCTAGCGGACATAATTTAGAGTATCATGGTACTCCACCACAAGCGTGACAAGTATTACATCTGCCTTATTACAAGCCCTATATGATATAATGCACTCTTAATAAGCCAGAGGGGATATCTGTCAACTCTAAACCAGGCCTTATTTTATTGCCCACAGTCAGGTCATTGTCCCACAGGTCACTAAAACAGGCTCCTCCAACTGGTGCATGACCCGTGTTAATGCGGATTTTGAAAAAAGATAATACCCGCTCCTCAGGAGTAACATTAAGTGACTTAAGAGCCAACTCCATGGTCAGCGCACTGGGGCAGTCCAAAGGCTCCCTTTAGTAGATTTCCTTCTAATTTCTTGAAGTTATCAGTTGAGAGCAGGGATGGCTCCTCCACTAGGGTGGAGGAACATTGCCCCACTGCTTTCTCGCAGTGCGAGAAAGCCAAAACATAAAATAGTAATAACAAAAAGTTATTACCATTTTATATTTCCTTTGCGCATTGCGGATGGGCGGGTGGGCAGGGCTGCTCTGCTCTTTGAGCAGGGCAGGGGAGGAGTAGTTTGCCCACTCCTGAGTGCGCAAAGACTGTTTGATCGGTCCTCTTGGTCCGCCCAAACCAGTCATGCGCACTCTGCCCTTCTCCATGCAGGCTGCTATGCAGCCTGCATGGAGAACATGGCCACCCCATTAGCCCCTGGCTGGGCGGCGTCTCGACCAATCACAACGCTGCTTGCAGCGTAGTGATTGGTTTAGAGGAGGGACCCGGGCTGCCTGCTTCCTATTCCTGTTGGAGGCAGGAGAGCAGGAGCAGGAGCCGAGAAGATGCGAGACCCGGCGGAAAGGTAAGTTCAATTTAATATTTTATTTTTTTAATTTCCCCGCAACTCCCCCCGCAAGACCCCTGGCAAATTTCCCCTGCGACCCCTCGCGCCCACCCCCCCACCTGCGAGTAATGCGGGCGCTACTGGTTGAGAGTAGGATAGTTACAGGCAGTGCTTGAAATGGAAGTCTAGGAGTGCAGGAACTCATTATAGTGGAGTACCTGCTTGCTGCAAGAAGTGCTGGCACTCTCCCATTGGAACTATTTCACCTCTGCTGAGAAGTATGGATACTGAGCACATACTTTACAATGTTTCTTTCAAATCAAAGAAGTGCAGGTAATCAGTACCTGAGAGTACCTACCCAATTAAAGCACTGGTTACAGAGTATACATGCAAAGCAGTAGGAAAGGAACTATCTTAACCCTAGAGCATTGAATCGTGCTAAACTTCCCATTGACATCAAGGCATTATGGACCATGGTTTTCTTACTTTTTCCAATTCAGGGTATTTGCAAAGATAATCCCTATGTGCCTATATTCTTTAACAGTAACTAGTGAGTAACTACCTAGAGACTAAGCACCAGATGTATATTTTGGCAGATGAGTATTCTCTGTCAACATGGCGGAGGACTAACGTCTGCCAGGCAAAGACTACTCTGCCCGTCAAATTTAGAAATGACTGCCAAGCTGGTGGTCATTTCAAAAGCCCTGATGGCTGTTCCTGTCAATGCTTTTTTAAATCTGCCATATGACTCCGTCATGTCCGTTAAACGTATTTTTTTTCTGAAGCAGGATTTTCTTTTTGAAAATAAAAAAAAAGCTGTCCTCGCCATGAGAGTTATCGTCCACAGCGTATGGGCAATAGACAGTTTTGCTGCCCCTAACTGTCACATTTTTCCTGGCAGTGATGGGCAGCGAAAATTGACCTGTATATACGCCCATCTAAATTAGGTGGGCGGGCATAGAGGTCAACCTACGACGGCCCTTACGCCGTAGGGGCGTCAGAGGCATGTAACAATGGCGGAGACAGAGTAATTTCTACCATGGTTACGCTAATGGTCCACCCGCATGTAAATTGAGCGGGCAGACCATTATCTTAGCGTTAAGTATATTATGCTACCGTTGCGACCGAGTACCCTTACTGTCAAGATATATATCAGGCCCAAAATCCACCTTTTAACAGAATTTTGGAAATGTCAGAATTTGGGTTTAATGTGTATTTATTGTCAATTGTTTGACACTATGATATTCGTTCAACAGATCCAATTGACATTGTAGGCCCACCTTGCTTCTGTCCAGAACCACAAGGTTGTCAGGTACAAAACAACATTCAAAGATTTGGAGCCCAGATATCGTGGGCAATTCCATGGGTTCATAAAGGCTCCAGAAAGATTATTCAAAAATAAGGAAAAAATGAGGTGCTCTCTTCTCTGCCTTCAGCAATACAATAAACTACTTGGTAGCCCTTTTAAATGCTTTTTTTAGAATAGGTGTCTTGCTCCTGGAAATTCAAAACCTACACACCTACATATCTACGTATAGAAAAGGTTTCTCTCCTGTTCAAAAATGAAGGTAGTCAAACTGCCTTTCTCTAAGTGGTCCCAGGACTATAGTTCTACAGATCTGGTTTGCAGCCCTTTCCTACTCTTGTTTGACACTATTAATGGTGTCAGTGATGACAATCTCTACAGGTTTGCAATCTTGGAATTACATTCGAGATGTGCTGCCATTAATTCCCGAGGTCAACATTACCATACGTAACTTTGATCCCCTCAATCTTCTTCGCACGACTTTACCTGTTGCTGCATTACCTCATTGTCATGGCCCTTGATGTATTCAAGTCAAGTCAAGTCTTTATTGTTTTAGTTAATTAAAACCAAAACAATGTTTACATTAGCACATTATATTTACTAAACATCTTCTAAAATAGGTCTAAAGGATACATTCTTCTCGTCATGCAATCATTTCTTTGATAGTTCACTATGCATTCAATATTGCAGATAACATACATAAAAAACATTTCCGTTCCAGGGGATTGGAATGTGGGGAACAGTGCAGGTTTAAGAAGCATTTATGAGTGAAAAATAAATACCTACAATAAAACAACAGTTTAAAATTTAAAGTAGCCAACCATCAATAGTATTCATTTTTCAGTTCTTTGACAATTTCCAACTAAGGACCGTGGAAGGTCAAACATCATCTCTGACCTGTTTGCATAGTCTGTTGCATGTTTCCGTCAGCTAGTGATGAGTACTTTGGGCTGTTTACGACAGGCTATATCTAAAAACTTTACGAGTTGACAGTTTCCCTGAGGATCTCCGAATTAAAACATGCTATTATGGCTTGCCTGCATGTATGTATATTTCTGTCATTAAAACAACATTTTAAGTACTTTCATCTAAGCCTTTGTAGTCCTGGGCAAATATTGATCAGAATAATAAGCCCTTCTTTCTTATCATTACAATGCCTGCAGTATATTTTCATGATGGCATGGTCGCTAATGCTGGTATGTTTCCAATACTTAAGGAGAGAAATCTGCATTTTATATGTACTGGGAAAGGAGTAGGCATGTACGGGGCAGCAGACAGGTTGGTGTAATGCTTTATTACCATCCGGGCATGGGAGCAAGTGCTGAACTTGTTTTTGTCCGCTAGCATGGAGATCATTTTTGTAGTTCTGTTTGTTGCTCTTCTGTAGGTATCATACATCGCACCTGATGCCCATAGTTCCATGAGATCTAATTGTTTGATGTAACTGTACAGGTACTTATAATGTTCCGATGACTGACACTGATTGTGTTGAAGTGTTGACCATAAGGCTTGATTTAGGCAATTAGGTGAACGGCTGATTTTGTACCAATTTTTTACTGCTGCCGCTCTTCTGGATATATCTTGTTTAATGGGGCCAATTTCTAGGCGGATTTGTGCTGGAGAGGAGCTCTGTTGTAAATTGAATGCTCTCTAAAAGTGTTAATTTGTATCTTGTCCAGTCTGCATCCCAGCCTTTCATCGCCACACTTGCATAAGTGATTGTTGACATTAGGTTAGAGGAGATTACTGTTAAGAGTGGCTGGAACGATGGTCCATTTAACTTCCTTGCAAGAGTGATGAAGGTGTGAGTTAAAGCAGTACCCTTTTGCCTAATATATTGATTTTGCTGAACGAAGCTACCTCTTGAGTCCAGGTAAAGGATCAGGTATTTATAGTGTGCTACTGACTCGATGTAAGTTTCATTTAAAAGGAATCTTGGTGCACGCCCCAGAGAGGTGTTAAGTGACATTGTCTTCGTTTTTGCTACATTTACCTCCAGATGATTGTTTTTTGCATAGCTAGCGAGTGCATTCAGTGATTTTTGCAATCCCATTTTGGTTTGACTGGATAAAATAATATCATCATTGTATAATAGGCGGGTGAGTCGAAATGGGCCCAGATGTGGGGGATGAGAACTTACCTGGTCCAGCATAGGTGTAAGATCTTCCATAAAAGGATAAAATGCACCCCTGCTTTAGGTCTTGATATGTAGATATCTTTCTAGATAATGTTGTGCCACCTCCTAATTTTATTTGTACCCATGTGTCCGTTTACAACAAATGGATGGTGTGGAGAAGTGCATCTGGTAGGCTCCACCTTTTCAATTTAAGCCATAATAGCTGGTGGTTGATATGATCAAGAGCAACTTTGAAGTCTATAAAGGCAAGTTGTTGCTTATGTTTAAGTTGCTTGCTTTGATCTGAAATAATGACAGCCGCTATTATATATTTGTGATTGTGCCTAATCCTTTTTTGAAGCCTGTCTGGTTCGGAGGAATAATGGTGTTTTTATCCGACAAAGTGGTTAGGTCTATTAACAGCAGGGATGCGTAATGTTTGGCCTCTGAGTCAAGGAGTGCAATCAGGTGATAGTTTGCTGGATTTGCTCTGTTCCCGGCTTTATGTATTGGATTTATTATTGAATCCCGCCAATTTTTCAAAATTATTCCGCTTGGCTGAACTTCGCTGAATAACAAGGCCAGTGTGCTAGACCAAAATTCTGTGTCTTCTTTAAAGATTGCCTGTAGTGGGCCGTTTGGGCCAAGAGCACCGTGACAACGTCCCTTTATTAGAATTTTATGAACTTGTGCTGGGGAGTATGCTATTTCATGTTTGCTTGAATCAGAGGAATTAGATATGGCTGTTGGTTTATTGAACCAGTGGTAGTGATGAAGGAAACACATGTCGATTCCGAGACATTGGAGTTGTTTAGACGTCTTGCTGGTGCATTGAGACTGTTCATTATTTCCCAGACATTTCTAGGGCTGCGATGATTGGTAGCATATATTGTTTTTAACCAGAATTCATCCATAGCTGCCCTTTTGTCTTTCCATAACTGTTTTTGTACACTTTATTGAGCCCTTTTAAACTCTCTGAGAGTTGGTGGCCAAAGGGAAGCGCTTTGAGATGTCTGGCTAGTTTCCTTTGTGCTCTTTTCAGCTGTTCACATTGCTTGGAGAGGTGGACTCCTACTTTTTTCTTGACTTGATGGCCTGTAGAATTCTGTGCTGGAGTATTTGCAAATTACATTAAGAATATTTCTTGAAAAGCTAGCCAAGCAGTCACGCTATGTTCCGTGGAACTAGTGCATTCAATGATAAGCTTATTAGCGTACATCGCAAGGTATGCTATGGTTTCTGTCATCCAGCGTACCCGTTTTAGGTTTATAGTAGTAACTGGTTCGTGCATACGCAGGGATGTTCCTAACACCAGGACTTGGCATGAATAGTCACTGTGTGTACTGTACTTAATTGAAAAGTGTTTGATTAATGGCATCAGAGGTAGTGAAACTATTGTGTAGCCAATTAATGATTGTGAGGTGGGACCATGATATAAGTAGCTTGGGGGAACGTCATCTGAAAATCATCCATTCACAACGCTCATACTGAGAATCTCCAATGACCAAGTGAATTTTTCACCTGTTTGATCATGTCTCTTGATTTTTGCAGCAAATCTGGGGCGGGACATTCCAAAAGGTGTTATCGGTGTCGAGTATATCTTCATCCTCCGAGGTGTACATTAGATTTAGCTTAAAATCACTGGTCAATATTATATCACATGTGGGATTAGCTTGCTTGTAATTTGAGATTATTACTTTCTTTGTCAGGACTTTCTGTTTTGCCATACTTTTTTGCCATGCTGAGATGTATGTATATGTTGAGCAATAGGACCAGAGGTCTGTTGGGTTGTGACCAGTACTTAGTTTTATGACTTGTAGTCTGTCTGTGGTATCTCTTCTGTGTTGATGTTTAAACTGAGTGATATATATAAAGCAAGGCCTCCATTTGATCTCCCCTGTGTTTTAATTTTAGTGGCCAAGATTTGGTATGGCAGAAAACCCCGTATCGGTAGGGCTGACTGTGGTCAAGTTTCTTGTAGGGCAATTATGTCCTTATTTACCCAGCATTTTGGGTGTAATTCATCTTAAATCAACTGTTTCGCCCCTGCTATATTCCATGATAAGATTTTTAAGACGTCTTGTTCTAGTGCTTGAATCTGTCATACGAATGGAGCAGTATTCGAGATCGAGGGCAGCCAGTCCCATCTGTCTGCCATTTCAGAGGTCGTAAGTATGTTGAGGGGATTATCTTTTGAGGGGTGCGGTAAGGTGATTCTGGCACTTTTCAGTACTGATTTCACTACCTTACTCAATGGTGCTGGTAGTAAGGAAGAGTGTTTTTATGTAGCAGTGGATAGGGGTATTTGAGGGGTTATCTTTTTAACATGGTTCCCCAGTTTTCAACTATCGAATTGAAAGAGTATATTAGCTATGCTATTTTGTTCGACTTACAAATGGTTACAGTGAGTTCAGTTTGACTATGGTTGTCAGTAGGTTGGAATTCTACTGCTAGGAGATCTGAGGATATAAGGTCTCTTAATTGCAGAATCTCCCGAAATAGCTTTAGAATGTTTCCTCTGTTGGAGATGTTCTCTTTGCCCCGGGTCGGATATTCCAGATGAAATACAAGATTCCTTTGATTTACCCCATTGCTGTAGTCCTTTTGCCTATCATTTACTGAAACATCATCTACGTGTGTTCACAGAGGATGGGGTAGTCCATCAATGCAAATGATCCCACTCTGAATAGCTTAAAAATTTGCTGCTTCTTAAATTATTGACCTAAAAACGATGTAATCAATTTCAATTACCTTAATATACTACTGTCATCCCTGATTAGATGGTGGCATTTTAAACCCTTTGCACTTTAATGCCTTGCTAACAATTTTGCCCACCATTGTTGTAATGCTTGCACTGACATGAAATTGGTATTTGGCTATAAACATTGTGGCACCCTCAAAATAGAGCAACCTATTGCCTTTGCCAATGCTTGTTAACTTTGCAGTATGTTTATTTTACTCACGATTATTAAATACTGATATATTTTTTTCTATTTCAAAGCATATTTATGAAAAAACTTTAGCCACTGGCTGCAGAAGATCTAAATTAAATCTGATGCAATTCCCTGCCCCCCTGTGCACTGGCGCTTTATGCTAGGGATCATCTCCCTATATCTCCCTATGTAGTCCATGCGTTTGCGTAAAAAACACCATCTTATCAAAGTCAAGGTTTAGAAAACACACGTGTAAGGTATTGTGTCCAGAATCATTGACTGCTTGTGCCTTGTATCAACCAAACCCGAGCGATCTGAGCTCGCTACTCTGGGCTTAGAAACTGTGCCTGCTCAAAGACTTTTTACACCCAGCAAGTCTGCATTGACCTATTAAATCTTAGTATTGGGAAAGTGTAGGGGTCGGAATCTATGGGCTTACGGACCTAATGGAGGCAGGGGTGAATAAAAAGATTTTGGTTCCTACTAAAATTTACATTTCCGGAGGATTCCTTTTTACAACGAGAACGTACTTTGAAAATCTACATTAACACAGAAGAATCTTTATTAAAGGTAAGTCATGGTTACATTTGCTCATACGACCAATATTTATTGAAAAAAACCCTCAGAAAATGATTTAAATAATTAGGTAGAGAAATGATCCATAAACAGCAGTACAGTGAGCATCTCCAGATTTAATTAATCAGTCTTTGCTTTAGTTACAAATTTTCTCATCTGCTATTATATATAATTACCACAATACAAAATAATATTTGACTTTTAATCTACCGCGGGCAAAGCAGCTAAATGGAGAGGAGTAGACGGGAAGCATCCAAGATGACAGTCCCCAACAAGAGATAGAATTCATATGTTTGTTGATTGCCCTGCATTAGCAAACTACTGGAGGCTAATTAACAAATGTATATCCAATATACTCTAGTATGATCTTCCTTTAGGTGGATCAACAATACTACTGTGAACTTATATTAATAAATATGAACCATTTATTTTTTAAACCTCATTTAGCACATCATAACTGGCGCAGTCAAGAAGCCCTTACTGCAGAAAGCTAGTGGGGGGAAGTCACTGAAACATACTGTCATGAGAAATTAATTGAAAAGCTGTCTGGTATGCTCAAAAGATTTGAACGGGCACGGTCAAAATTTGAAAACAATTTGAATATGGTGAAGGTGATTTTTTTAATTTTAAGAATTACCCTCATGGACATACCAAACAATATCTTACATTTGTGTGTAATTCATATATCTTCTGTACATTCAACTTGCAGAGGTCAATACCTGTAAATGAAACTGATCCCTAATTAAAAGAAAGAAAATTTACTGAAAGCAACCAGTTAAAGTGAAATTATGGTTCCAATTTTCCGTCATAACCAACCTCAACTTCCCGCTCATGACTTCACATGATGTCACAGACACCATCACAAATGACACCATCAATGATATTGCTAATGAGATCACACACCATCTCAAGTGGACAGGGCAACATGTTATCTGTTTATCCATGTGTGGGTTTCATGGATTCTGCAAGAATGTGCTGGCCAATACATTCTGATTGGTTGACTTCAAAAGAAAAGTGTTTTTGTGGCTCTCATTACAAAATGCAGTGGTAGTTTGTGCATTAGGGCTTTTGCTTATCGCCACTTAAATCTTCATAAAGAATGCATTGCCTGAGACTTATAGGCAATGACAATTGTACCTGGCTGCCTTGCCAACGTTCCAAGAAACACCCAACTACAAGCACGTCTGAGATTACCTTTTCTCAGCCCTTAGATGTTTTAAGCTGAAGCCCTGCGTGATGTCGTCAGCCCCTCGAGTCACTTGTAAGTGGTAAAACTCCATTTTTGGCTGTCCATCGTCAATGTTTACTTGAAGACACGCTGCCTGGGGATTGCAAAGTGGGGAAGCCAATACGCGAGTCATGAAGCTGTAATTTAAATCTTAACCGTTACTAAATGCAGTCAGAAAACGTGTACAATTATCTCCAGGTTAAATGCAGCTAATGTAACTTGTACTATAGTCAGTTTCTTAGCATCGAATGAGGCTAAGCCTTGTAAGCAATAAAAGATGTTACTGCTTTTTAATTAAAATACTTTTTAGGGATCCAGCAACAGCAAACTTTATTTCGTATTTTTTTAAATCAGTGAGTATATTTCTCTTGGCAGTTTGCAGCAGATAATTAATTTTTATTGACATACATCAACTCAAAGAGGCGCCACCTTTAGGAAGGTTTGAAATAAATTAGCCAGTGAGAGAAATTCGTTCAGTGTTTCATTATATATTTAACAAACGTTTTGCTCGAATCTTTCCCGTTACTCCAAGATTCATGGATACATACTGATAAGAAAAGCTTGTGTAGGTTTATCAGAAATCTCTGTGCATTCTTCCCACAACCAAGTATTAATTTAAATCCTATTATAAGGATGTGCAGTCTACATTTCCACAAAGTTACACGTAACTCTAGCATAAAGAATTTTATGTACATAAATTAATGCTGTTATGTCAATTCTCATTTAAATGTATAGATATGGCAAAAAGACTTCAAGTTAGACAGACATGTGCACAATGCATTAAGTATGGTCCTAGTCACGAACTTCCACATCTGAGCAGGAAACCTAAAGTAGCACTTTAATTTGGGATTCATTATTACCTCCCAATATTCCGTGTTCAAATGCTAATACTCAAAATCTCAGGCTAATAATTTTTTTCTTTACTCAAAATTGGACTCGTGTGGTGTCAGGGAGCATAAGTAACTTTTCTGGACCGGAGACAGAGGCAAAGAGAACTCATGTTCTGGCAAAAGTGTGGTGGGTGACAGGGGGGCCATAACGTGGATGATTTCACTTTTCGTTAGTGATAACCCTGCATAATCCCTCATTTAAGATATGTATGACTCACTTTTTTTGGATCACTTGGTGCAGTTCATGATGGATCATTCTGACCCACTTTTTAAAAATTTCACCAACCTCCACTGACAAAATGTGAGGAGCCCACAAATGAAAAAAGTAAATGGGGGGTGGATATTAACATCATGAGTGCCTACCCTGAAACCAGGGCAGAAGAAGTTACTGCCCAAGAGGGAAGATTCTGCCCCCTAATAAAGAATGCTGTTTTAACCAGATGATATGGAGATCCTGGTGCACAGCCATGGAGTAATACATCACCATTTTATGCATTTGAGATCTGTGGTTACAGCAAGGAATTGATGGATCTGCCAAAAGAAAATGAAAAAGGTGAGACTATAGTGCAACAAGGTTGCAGGCAAGGGGCAGGGGGAGTAGGAAGTTGTTCATATGGGAGGCTGGGTGCAGTATCTAGTCATAGGCAAGGTGCTGCAACCTACACCCAATGAGCAAGGTCATTGTCCGTGCACAGCTGGGGATGAGCACACAGGAGTCGAAAGCAGGAGGGATATACTGATCAGTAGATTTGGGCAGACTCTGCCCTGTACCATTTGAAATTCAAGGAGATCATGAAACAGTTGCAACATTCATGGGAGACATGGATATTTAGTGCTACCAAAAATTTGGAAGGCTTGGTGAATGGGAAAAGTTTGAAGTTTTGTGTCAATAATCTTTTTAACCTGCTGGTGGCTGAGTAGCTTCTGAATTTCTGTCCAGTATATTTCTGTCAGTATTTTGCTGACTCCTTGGCAGCGGAACTGAAAAAGTTGACATTCACAGCAGGCTCGTGGTTAGGCGACATAATGAATCAGATGGGACAGTAAAGGAGACAGCCACATACACCAAATACACACTTTAAACATGTAACCCTTAACTCCTCCAATCAAGCTCTAATATCCTATGGATCCAAATTGGAAAGAAACTCACAATTAATGGTTCAAGCCAATGGCTCCAATTTATCCAGGACCCAAGCCTGGGAACAATAAGCACAAGGATGACTGTTGCCAAAGTGGGGATAGGAGGGAACCCTCTAAACACATCACAGCTCTAGGTGTGTTTATCACTAGCTTGGTGTTTGAGTCAGGAACCCCATGTGGTCTGCTCTAAAGAGGTTATAGTGTTCCAAAGGTGTGGTCTGTGCATCCTGAGGATCTTTCACTAGTTATTGGTGTACATTGCATACATTCACACAAGAGAGGTTCTGGTAATTGAGACTCAGCAGCTAGCCTTCCAACGGTAGACCAGTTTTACACATGCACAGAAATCTTTTTGGAGGATAAACATGGTTGCTGCCTGTCCACCATTCACAAGAAAATGCTAGCCAGAAAGATATGTTATGTTATCGTTTACCTACAAGTTGATTATAAATTTGGACTTGAAAATTTGGGCTTAAAGCTGAACTCTCAATGGATTGTCTTCCGGGCAACAAGACAACCTCATTCAATTAGGGATCATGGATGTTGTCTGGATGTGCTCACAGACACTTCCTGATATGTTCTGGAGGGGATAACCTAGGAACAGATGTACTACATAGCCAAATGGAACAGCAGGTGCACCCTGCCTCAGCTGGACCTGTTTGGAGCCCACACAGCTTCCAGCCACAGCAGTGATTAACTTCGATAAGGAACCCAATGTAGCAGTGCCCACTCTAAAGGACCTCGCTGTAAGCCAAGAGATGCTAACAGAGCTAGGCCCTGATAGAATGGAGTTGATAGGAGCATAATAAAAGCATTTTAATCTAGCTTCTAGTGAGTCTAAATATGCAAGCACAGTGTCAGGCTGATGGAACAGTGACTAGAGTCATCTGTTTTATTTTTAGAAAGGTGTACCATTTTAGAACACCTACTCCAACCCTGGACCCAGAGCCATCCACCAGGTCCTAATGCCAGAGAGCAATAGAGGGTCCTTGCTGAAACTGGCACATTAGTCCATCTAGTCTCATATACTATTCTTCCACTTTTTCTGGCCAGGAATGGGAGTAAATGTAGAGAGGTTTTACCAAACCTATAAAACTTGCCAGATATCTAAGAAGTCTTTAGGTAGCAGGCTCTCATCCTACTACCAGTGATTGGGGTTTCCCTTTAGCTTTAAATGTATTTATTAGCTGTATGCACATCTTGCACCTGCGTCCCAACATGCCCAGCAGTACAGATCATAGGGCAAACATAAACAAATATCCCAATTTAGTTTGACATATCACTAAAGGCAAATCAGAATCAATAATGAGTAACTCTACACCCTCTCCAGAATAGCATTTCCTCAGGCTTGCTATGACTGAGAGGAAAAAATTTAGCCCCCACCCCAGGATCATCCCCAAATCCCAAAAACGTTACAAGACAGTTAGATCTGAATAGGGTTATGGTTGATCAGAAAAGTCCTTGCAGATTTAAGCTGTGAGAACACATATTTCTTCCCAGGATGTTCTACTTTCAATTTTAGAAGGATGCTTATGGAGACCTTAAGCTCTTTTGCCTTTAAATCTTGCTTGAATTCCGATAGGAATATTTTCATGTCTCCTGTATCTGAATGTAAGTCAGAGAAAACAGAGATGGCTAGTCTCCCAGCATCATCTCCTTCCTTCAAATAGCTTCTCAAAGAAACTGTTTTATCCATTCCACCTTAGTCATGACCACCATCGCTGTGCTACTGCCCTTACACTCAACATCTGCTTCCTGGTCCCTACCCTACCCACCTCAAATTCTTGCCCAGAAGGGCCTCCTGAATCCTTGCCAGGATCCACAGCAGAACGTAGCTGCCCCCCTCACCCTGATTGTTAAGGACCTCAAACCTCTCATAAATTTACCATGGCCTCCACTGCATGGATTTAAAGAACTATATCTTCTTCATTGCTGAAGTGTTTCCATTGTCTGTCCCTCCAATGTCCGCACCTTTAAAGCAGTTTTCTCGGCCTTACGTTGTTCAACTGAGTGCACCTTAGTTGTCAAACTTTCCAGCTTTTCTTCCACAGTTTTGATGGCTGATGGAACACCAGTAACTGTTTTTACAGATCAGCATGCAGAGCGATTTTGGAGCATGTTCAACCCTTGTCAAATGCGCATCGTCTGCAGTCTCATCATTTGCCTCTTTCTTGCCACTTCTGTGCGCAGCACACATAGAGGTTAAAAAGTCCTCCTTTCCTTGCATCTTCCCAGCCATACTTCGATGCAGAAATCTATGCAGGAAGGTCTAGGTTCACTGTGGGGCTCACCAACCACAGCCAATGAGGGGTATCTTTGAAGTGCACAAGTATCCTTTCTTCCTCAGCCCTGGCTCCAGACAATCTGTGGGGGGTTATAAGCCCTTTGTGTGGGATCAGGCCGCTACCTATTCAGATGTGAGCGTCAGCCCCTCCCTCCCCTCCTGCCAGGAAGAGCCATCAGAATGCAGAAGAATGCAGATGGGTACTTAGACACACCTAACCTTCCTTTGTTTGTGGCTGTCTAGAGGGAACACACAAAGTGTAACTGGCACCCACCCCAGATGTGTATTAGAGACAGGCTGCAGGCACACATAGCAGTAAGTCGCTACCATGAACATGCAAAATTAAATAGAACACGTCCTTCCTTTTACTTACACAGCACCCTGCTCTTTGGGCTACGCAGGGCCTACATAAGGGGTGACTGATGTGTAGTAAAAGGGGAGTTTAAGGCTTGGAAAATAGTTTAAAAAGCCAAGTTGAATGTGGCAGTAAACTGCGCACACAGGCCCTGCAATGACGGGCCTGAGACAAGTTTGAAAGACTACCTCTGTGGGTGGGGTAAGCAGTGCTGCAGGCCTACTAGTAGCATTTAATTTACAGGCCCTCAGTATATGGTATACCACTTTGTAAGGGACTTATAAATAAACTAAATATTCCAATTGTGTATGCACCAAGGTTACCATGTTTAGGGGGCAAGCACATGCACTTTAGCACTGGTCAGCAGTGGTAAAGTGCTCAGAGTCCAAAGGACAACAAAAAGAATTAGCAAAAAGAGGAGCTAAGCAGGCAAACGTTTTGGGTAAGACCACCCTAAGGATGACATGTGTAACAATTACCTTAAGGGTTTTTACAGCCCTTGTAGTGAATTCAAACATTGTTTTGGCCTGTAAAGTTAAGAACATGACTATAGGGCCTGATAGTGTTCCATGGCCAGTCTGAGACCCGGCAGTACCCGAAAACATCAAACATTTCATTAGTGAAGACATCATTGATTACATAGATGACATTAAGTATCACATTACTATTGACATTTAAAATAAGCTTTATACTGTGGGGGCATGACCCAGTGAGTGGCAGAGCACCTTATGTAAGAATAAATTCATATGAAGTGTAATACAAAAATACAATTGCATAGGGTGAATAGCATAACTGAAAGAACACATCTATATCCTAGCCACAATAGCATGCAAGCATTATAATATAAATTACACTTATACTAATCTATAAAGTTTTGCATACCTTGTGTTATGTTATGTGGTAATATCAATGAGAGTTACATAGTACTGTAATACCACTAGTATGGCTTCATAGCACTGTCATGCCCAGGTACCTTCACAGCCAGGTCTTGAGGATTCCGTCACAGACGGAATTCTATTTTATTTTTAGTGTAACTTTATCAGTAGTGTGCGTTTAAAGTTGATAGCTCCACGTACATTTATATATTACATATTAGTACAAAATATGTATTTTTACTTTATTTGGGAATGTACTACTTTGTGGGTGATAGATTATTGCATTTAAATCATTATAAAATATTACAATTTTGCATTTTCATTATATTGTAATCGTCTTTATTTTACTTATAATATGTATACTGTTAAGTAGACCTCATACCTCAGTCGAGCTTTACCTCATACATGCCCCCTTGTACAGTAACATGACACAGCGTACTTGGTGCATAGAATTACATAAAAGCCAAATTGCACGGAAATATATAAAGAAATTATACTTATATCATAAGTCAAAAGAACAGCAGAATTTGAGGACATCCTTGAAAAATAAAAATATTCCTTCCTTATTAGATCAAAGTTTCTCCTGTGTTTGTCAAAGTTTTGGAAGAGCCACATTTGAAGCACCGTGCACATTCAGAATGACTCATATTATATCGCTTATTAAAATCCTCGCGTGCCGAGTCTTAGAAACACAGCCGGTGCTATTCTAAATTGCACACAACTCCGGCAATGTTTCCCACACAATTAGTGATTTGTTTAATTGCAAGTACAGCATCTGTCAACTCCAGTGATTTATAGTATAGGCCATATTATATTCTGAAATGACTAAACCTCTGTTTTACAGTGCACAATTAAACTGTATCTGACGTAACTTGCTGAGCCCTTCGGGTGTCACCTTTCATAGGCAATTGGTTACCATTAAACCTGGTAGGAAAAAAAGCGGGGACTCCCTCTCTGGAAAGAATAATACAGCAATAACCCGGAGGCTATGCACAGATCCTTGTCACAAAAAGTGTTGTCTCTTTTAGGCTTCCACATTTGGGACAAAGCGTGTCATATGCAGCTGGCTGCACATTTTACACTAAGTTTTGAGACTCATACTGGTGAAAGGAAAGAGATTGGCATGTTCAGGTTCGGACTGGCCTATGGGATAGGCAGTGCAGAAAGGCTGGTGTGACAGGCCAGTGTGAGGCCCGGTTTCTTGACTTATCATGGGCATCTTTTATTGTCCAGCGAGCTGGTTTTTACTGTTGATCACCCTGATATTACCACAAACATTGTCTGTAGCAAGCACAAATGCATTCAATCTCCCATACTTGCATAACACCTTTCACAATCTCTTTACAAGTTCAAAACTGCCACGATTTGAAAACGTAGGGTATTTTTCATCCATCTGATTTGCTAATGGTGGTCACTTTTATTTTGGTGCCCTGGACTGTTTTCAGTCTACATCTGGCCCTGAATACTCAATAAGGGCATCATTTAGAGTTGGGTGGAGTGAGATCCGTGCTGTAAACTCGCGGGGTTCCAGTCTAGCCAAACACCCTATTCGCCAGCCTTATTTAGAGGTGGGGGAACTGCAGGCTTTGCACCGGCGCAGCCTCATCTGGCTCCAGTAATGGAAAACCTTGACCTGGTGGCCTGCCCGCCACTGGACTGCCAAGCCACAGCGACGGTCATCCCATGAGGTACGTTCACTAGGTGTCCTGCCCAGGACTGCCATGGGAGTCATGGTGATCCAGGGTGTGGAAATACGACCAGTGACACTATATGCAGGGAGAAAACTCCTTGCACAGCACTTATATTTATTTGTGTTTTTTCAAGAACAAACTTCCACTTTGGCGGTTTATTCATGAAAAACAAAAAGTTTACAGAGTAGGTGCAACATATGAGGCACACCTTTGGAAAATGTTTAGAAATAGAGCCAGACAGTCTTAGAACTTTAGTAAGGCAGGCGGTGCTTAGCCAGGAGAGTGAAGGGGTCAGGGGGTCTCTCATCAAGGTCTAAATGACCATGTACGTCTTCTTCATTGAGTCTTCTGTTTGGGAGTAAGGTGGGAGAAACTTGCACCGTTCCGTGTTCTTTGTGTTTTGTGCTACTTATTTATTGAAAAACAGTAATGTGTAGGCCTTTAGGTTTATCCTTTCTTACAATGGGAGCAGGTACACATTATCCTGTTCATGGTGGGGCAGACTAACAAAACATTTATGAATACAGAAAGCTGTAATACAGGAGTACTCTTTTATACACTCTTACATGCCTTTGTGATTCAGCCCCCAAATTTCAAACTCTCTATTAGCAATAGTGCAAAGAGAGCACCATCCTTTCTATTTGTACCACATGTATACGACTATCCCTTGGATATTGCCATTCTATGTGGGAAACCACCAAACCCCCCATTAAAAGAAAAAGACACACCACAAAATTCAGGCCGGCTGCGGGGATCACAAAGGAAACATCCATTTCACGACTTGCCCCTTGCCCAATGTGCCCTTCCTTTCTACATGCCAGTCTTATCCAAACAGAAGGAGAGAAGGGGAAGAACAGCTTACCTAACAAGCATTTGCAATGCAATAGGTCTCGCATTTGCGAGAGTTTAAGCTATTGGCATTGTAAATGTAAATGCCTTTTATTTATCTGTTTTGATAATTAACACATAAATAAAAGGTATTGTCATTTACAATGCCATTAGCTCAAACTATTGTAAATGCGAGAACTATTTCATTTCAAAGAAGCGGCTGCCATTGTCCCGGGCTGCTTGGAAAGTGAAAGCGCGCATGGCGGGCTGAATGATGCAGGAAAGCATGTCGTGCCTGCAGTAGGAGAAACTCATTAAAAAAAATAGTGCTTACACACTAAATAAGACATACCGTGTAACAACTGAAGTAAAAGGGCCAGTCCTCATGGGAGGTTACAAATGAAGACAAGGCAGCACTAAGGAGGGACTAACAAGCCTATTAATGAATCAGAAGCCAGCATTTACATAGGACAATTAAAAATATGGGCGGAGAGTGGGTGGAGCTTCAAGTCCATATTCTAATACAGCATGCCTCTCAGAGCAGCGCATGCGCTGCCCAGGCTCGACTTAAAAAGCAGACAAGGGCGCCACCAACCTTCAGAAAAAAGTATCTAAACACACTTTTCTTTGGACCTAAGCTATAGGGAGAGTGCTACAGGCGCTCCAGCACCCCTCTGAAGGTCAGCACCCTGGGCATGGACCCAGCTCGCACATGGTTAAAGTGATAAGTATGTGCTACTACTACCAGAGCCAGGACACTCACTCCACCCTGGAAAGAGCCTTTTTGGTAGATGAAAGATCTGTAATCTGCAACCTTTGGGGTATGGCGACATTTTCCACTGACTTTTATGACAATTAAAAAAAAAAAAACCTTTGCACTTTTTTTTTTTACACCACTACTCCGAATGGTTGAATGTTGGCTGGGACACTAACGTCAGTCCGATGTAGCAGGTAGTATCCTAACACACATACATAGTAGCACCAGTAAATTCCACCAGGAACACATGTAAGCTAACATGCATATGTGAAATAAGTGCCAGTGCCCAATCAATCAATCAATCAATCATGTCACTTATAAAGCGCACTACATACCCGCGAGGGTCTCAAGGCGCTGGGGGAAGAGGGGATGGTGCTGCTACTGATCGAAGAGCCAGGTCTTGAGGAGTCTTCTGAAGGCCAGTAGGTCTTGGGTCTGCCGGAGGTTGGTGGGGAGGGTGTTCCAGGTCTTGGCGGCGAGGTGGGAGAAGGATCTGCCGCCGGCGGTCGTTTTCCGGATGCGGGGGACTGTGGCGAGGGCGAGGCTGGTCGAGCGGAGCTGGCGGGTGGGGGTGTAGAAGCTGAGTCGTCTGTTGAGGTAGGCTGGTCCGGAGTTGTGGAGTGCTTTGTGTGCGTGGGTGAGGAGCTTGAAGGTTATCCTCTTGTTGACAGGGAGCCAGTGCAGGTCTCTCAGGTGGGGTGTGATGTGGCTGCGTCGGGGGATGTCGAGGATAAGACATGCAGAGGCGTTCTGGATGCGTTGCAGCCATCTCAGGAGCTTAGCCGTCGTTCCTGCGTAGAGGGCGTTTCCGTAGTCCAGCCTGCTGGTGACGAGGGCCTGGGTGACTGTTTTTCTTGTTTCGGTGGGGATCCACTTGAAGATCCTGCGGAGCATTCGGAGGATGTTGAAGCAGGATGAGGAAACGGCGTTGACCTGCTTAGTCATGGAGAGGGTGGGGTCGAGGATGACCCCTAGGTTGCGTACGTGGTCGGTGGGTGGCGGGGCTGTTCCCAGTGATGTTGGCCACCAGGAGTCGTCCCAGGCTGAAGGGTTGGAACCAAGGATGAGGACCTCCGTCTTGTCCGAGTTCAGCTTCAGGCGGCTGGTCCTCATCCATTCGGCGACGGCCTTCATTCCTTCGTGGAGGTGGGCTTTGGCGGTGTGAGGGTCTTTGGTGAGGGAGAGGATCAGCTGGGTGTCGTCGGCGTAGGAGATGATGTTGAGGTTGTGCTGTCGGGCGACGTGGGCGAGGGGTGCCATGTAGATGTTGAACAGCGTTGGGCTGAGGGAGGAGCCTTGGGGTACGCCGCAGATGATCTTGGTGGCCTTGGATCGGAAGGGGGCAAGGCGGACGCTTTGTGTTCTGCCGGAAAGGAAGGATGTGGTCCAGTCCAGGGCCTTCTCTTGGATCCCGGCATCATGAAGGCGTGTTCGTAGTGTGTGGTGGCAGACCGTGTCGAAGGCGGCTGATAGGTCCAGGAGGATGAGGGCTGCTGTTTCTCCGTTGTCTAGCAGGGTCCTGATGTCATCGGTGGCGGCGATGAGGGCGGTTCGGTGCTGTGGTTGCTGCGGAAGCCGGACTGGGAAGGGTCCAGGATGTTGTTCTCCTCGAGGTAGCGGGTCAGTTGTTTGTTGACGATTTTCTCGGTGACCTTCGCGGGGAACGGGAGCAGAGAGATGGGTCGGAAGTTCTTGAGGTCCTTGGGGTCTGCCTTGGGTTTCTTGAGTAAGGCGGTGATCTCGGCGTGCTTCCAGCTTTACGGGAAGGTTGCTGTCTCGAAGGAGATGTTGATTATTTTCCGGAGATGGGGCGCGATGGCTGTACTGGCTTTGTTGAAGATGTGGTGAGGGCACGGGTCTAGCGGTGAACCGGAGTGGATGGTGTTCATGATCTCGCTGGTGTCCTCGTCGTTGATGTTGGTCCAGGAGAGCAGGCAGTTGGTGGTTGTGGGGGCAGTGGTCTCGGTGGTTGCCGGGGCGGTCGTGGTGTTGAAGCTGTCGTGGATGTCGGCGATTTTGCGGTGGAAGAAGGTGGCCAGTGAGTCGCACAGGTCTCGCGACGGCTGGATGTCGTTGGTGTTGGAGCTAGGGTTGGAGAGTTCCTTCACGATGTTGAAGAGCTCTTTGCTGTTGTGTGCGTTGTTGTCTAGGCGGTCTTTGAGTGAAGCCCTTTTGGCGGATCTGATGAGGTGATGGTGACTGCGGGTGGCGCTCTTGTGGGCGGCATAGCTGTCCGCTGTCCGTTCGTGGAGCCAGATCTTCTCCAGTTTTCGGCATGTTCGTTTGGAGGCCTGGAGGTCTTCGGTGAACCAGGTGGCTTTCTTGCTGGTGTGGCTGTTGGGCGGATTCTTGAGCGGGGCGAGGGTGTTGGCGCAGTCGTCGATCCACTGTCTGAGGTTGCGGGCGGCGGTGTCGGAGGGTTCGGCGGGTGGGCTCAGGGCGAGTGTTGTGGTTAGCTGGTCTTCCGTGACTCTGCTCCAGCAGCGGCGAGGCATTTGTTCGGTGCGGTGGTGCGTGGTGGGCTTCCTGTAGGTGAAGTGGATGCAGTGGTGGTCAGTCCAGTGGGGTTCGGAGGTGTGGTTGAAGGAGACGTGTGGGCTTGCGGAAAAGATGGAGTCGAGTGTGTGGCCGGCGGCGTGGGTGGGTGTAGTCACGAGCTGTCTGAGTCCGAGGGTGGCGAGGTTGTCGATCAGGGTGGTAGAGTTGGTGTCCTTGTTGTTCTCGAGGTGGAAGTTCAGGTCCCCGAGGAGGATGTAGTCCGTGGAGGCGATGGCGTGTGTGCTGACGAAGTCAGCGATGGAATCGCTGAACTGTGGTCGGGGTCCGGGGGTCTGTAGATGAGGGTTCCTCTGAGGGTGGTGTTGGGATCGGTGTGGATCTGGAAGTGCATGTGTTCGGCGGTGCTGAGGGTGTCGTCGGTGTTGGTTGAGACTCTGAGGGTGTTCCTGTGGACGATGGCGATGCCTCCTCCGACTCCGTTGGTGCGGTCCCTGCGGGTGATCTTGTATCCGTCCGGGATGGCAATGGCGATGTCGGGGGCTGAAGCGGGATTCAGCCAGGTCTCCGTCAGGAATGCGACGTCTGGGGAGGTTGAGTCGAGAAGGTCCCAGAGTTCGATGGCGTGTTTGCGGGCGGAGCGGGTGTTGAGGAGGATGCATCTGAGGTAGTTGGGTTCTTTCCTGGGCGGTGGTTTGGCGGGGCGGGTGCTAGCGAAGCTGCAGTTCCGGCAGGTGAAGGGCCCTTGGGTGCGCTTCGGGGTGGCCTGGTAGCAGGCGTGATCTTTTCCGGGGTTGAGTGCGTGGAGGGTGCTGGCGTCGTATCGGGCGTCTGTTGATGTGGCGGGCGCGGGGGATGCCCGGACCAGGGGGTCTGGCGCTGGGCGCGGTCACGGCGCGGACCGGGCGCAGACGGGCTTGCCTTAGGCGCGCCTTCGGCGCGCCAGCGGCGCGCCCGCTGCGCACGTCCGCTGCGCGGCCGCACAGCGGCCGCCATAAATGGGGAGGTGGGAGGGAGGAGCAGGGAATGGGGCAGCGAATGGGCAGTGAGGGGGCGGGGCCGCAGGGCGCAGCGGCGGGAAACAGGCACAGAAGGGAAAACAAGCACAATCAGGGCATCAAGGTGGCACAGAAAGGAAAAAAACGAGCACAATGAGGGGCAGCAAGGGGGCACAGAAAGGAAAAAACTAGCACAATGAGGGGCAGCAAGGGGGCACAGAAAGGAAAAAACTAGCACAATGAGGGGCAGCAAGGGGGCACAGAAAGGAAAAACGAGCACAATCAGGGGCAGCAAGGGGGCACAGAAAGGAAAAAGCGAGCACAATCAGGGGCAGCAAGGGGGACAGAAAGGGAAAAAAACGAGCACAATCAGGGGCAGCAAGGGGGCACAGAAAGGAAAAACTAGCACAATGAGGGGCAGCAAGGGGGCACAGAAAGGAAAAACGAGCACAATCAGGGGCAGCAAGGGGGCACAGAAAGGAAAAAACGAGCACAATCAGGGGCAGCAAGGGGGCACAGAAAGGAAAAGCGAGCACAATCAGGGGCAGCGAGGGGGGCACAGAAAGGAAAAACGAGCACAATCAGGGGCAGCAAGGGGGGCACAGAAAGGAAAAACGAGCACAATCAGGGGCAGCCAGGGGGCACAGAAAGGAAAAACGAGCACAATCAGGGGCAGCAAGGGGGGCACAGAAAGGAAAAAACGAGCACAATCAGGGGCAGCAAGGGGGCACAGAAAGGAAAAAACGAGCACAATCAGGGGCAGCAAGGGGGGCACAGAAAGGAAAAAACGAGCACAATCAGGGGCAGCAAGGGGGCACAGAAAGGAAAAACGAGCACAATCAGGGGCAGCAGCAGGGCACACAGACGGAGCTGTGTGGTGGGGAGCGACCTACCAGTCAAGGTCAGGGGTCGCTCTCTTCACCACGCAGCGGCCGCCATAAATGGGGAGGTGGGAGGGAGGAGCAGGGAATGGGGCAGCGAATGGGCAGTGAGGGGGCGGGGCCGCAGGCGCAGCGGCGGGAAACAGGCACAGAAGGGAAAATGAGCACAATCAGGGCATCAAGGGGGCACAGAAAGGAAAAAAAACGAGCACAATGAGGGGCAGCAAGGGGGCACAGAAAGGAAAAAACTAGCACAATGAGGGGCAGCAAGGGGGCACAGAAAGGAAAAAACTAGCACAATGAGGGGCAGCATGGGGGCACAGAAAGGAAAAACGAGCACAATCAGGGGCAGCAAGGGGGGCACAGAAAGGAAAAAACGAGCACAATCAGGGGCAGCAAGGGGGCACAGAAAGGGAAAAAAAACGAGCACAATCAGGGGCAGCAAGGGGGCACAGAAAGGAAAAAACTAGCACAATGAGGGGCAGCAAGGGGGCACAGAAAGGAAAAACGAGCACAATCAGGGGCAGCAAGGGGGGCACAGAAAGGAAAAACGAGCACAATCAGGGGCAGCAAGGGGGCACAGAAAGGAAAAACGAGCACAATCAGGGGCAGCAAGGGGGCACAGAAAGGAAAAACGAGCACAATCAGGGGCAGCAAGGGGGCACAGAAAAGAAAAACGAGCACAATCAGGGGCAGCAAGGGGGCACAGAAAGGAAAAAACAGAGCACAATCAGGGGCAGCAAGGGGGGCACAGAAAGGAAAAAAACGAGCACAATCAGGGGCAGCAAGGGGGCACAGAAAGGAAAACGAGCACAATCAGGGGCAGCCAGGGGGCACAGAAAGGAAAAACGAGCACAATCAGGGGCAGCAAGGGGGGCACAGAAAGGAAAAAACGAGCACAATCAGGGGCAGCAAGGGGGGCACAGAAAGGAAAAAACGAGCACAATCAGGGGCAGCAAGGGGGGCACAGAAAGGAAAAAAACGAGCACAATCAGGGGCAGCAAGGGGGGCACAGAAAGGAAAAACGAGCACAATCAGGGGCAGCAAGGGGGCACAGAAAGGAAAAACGAGCATAATCAGGGGCAGCAGCAGGGCACACAGACGGAGCTGTGTGGTGGGGGAGCGACCTACCAGTCAAGGTCACTTCCTCAGAAGCTTGCAGCCCTTGCTGATTATCAAGGCTATGTGGCCTTGATTCCACGTCATGCCTCTTTCATCCACTTCCACCAATCAATGTCTAATGTTGGGCGCTACACGTGGGTCAGGGGTGCTGCATCTCAGTTCACACCTGTTGGGCAGGAGCGAACGAGTTTCATCTTAAATTCCATTCATTACTGTATAGAAGTGCTGCGCATTGTTGTGAAAGGCCGTGCAGTCCTGTTTAGAAGTACTGTACATCAGTGGCGGCTGGTGACATTTCAAAGTGGTGCGGCGTAAATTAATTGTCATCCTGTACCGTAGCGTGCGAGTGTAGCGAGCGCGCCCGAACAACATTAGGAGGGTTCGGGGGGGTTCTCCCCCCGAGAAAATTTTGAAAAAGAGTGGACAAATGGTGCATTTTCAAGCAAATTTGAGAAAGCAGGAAGGTTAATAAAGCAATGTATTTTTCATAGTTAAAACATTGCATCAGACAATCCATGAGTATATGAAAGTATGTGTATTTGGAATTAAAAATACACATGCATTTCACTTAATTTGCTGTAATCCGTGCCAAAACACCAGAGATAGGTCCGTCCTGCTCTGTATTAGGTAGCTTTGTCCACAGTAAATGTGATGCATTGTCAACAGGCATGGCATGTCCCTACAGTTATGGTAGGAGATATAGCACGACAAAGCTTCCTACAATTTTATACAGTGTAGTCAGGGCATCACCTTCTGTCTTAGGTTTTGGCATTCTCACTTCCCAAAAATTCCATGCAGCAATACAAAAGGGCATTACAACTTTTGGGACTGGCCCTATGACATCGCACCTGATCTGTGACCATTCTCTTTTGGTATTACTCGCAGGGCCTAGTCTTTGACCATGTCCTTTGCAGAGTACCCTTGCTTGCATTACTTGTAGGACACGGCCTGCCAACATGTTCTACAGACTTACGGTTGCACTGGCCCATGAACATAATGGTTAAGAATGATGCAAAACCTAAAAAAAACAATGAAAGAAAACAGAAGTAAATAAACAGGTTCTATATCTCCGACGTGGATTTTGCAGGTGACTAGTTCTAATCTTTGATAGAGCAGTCCGTGCGTATTCTGCAGGTCCCAGGTTCTGACTAAACCCTGTTAAAAGTCAATATATATGGGGCTGCTGCAGGGCAGAAACTCTGATCTCCGGGAGAAATCTCGTGAATAGTACGCCTACTGCACAGATTTGGGTTTAACATGGTGATCAGAGGTTCCAATCATAGTGAAATGGCTCAGTGAGTCAAAGTCAACGCTGATAGATATTAAAAACAAGTAGAAAGCTTAGGGTTTTGAAGTGAAAAATAGAGGAAACACATGGAAGAAACGAAAAAGGAAAGAAACAATTAGAGATCTGAAGAAACGGCGAGATTTCCGCGAGAAAGAAAGAATTGTAAAATAAACAAGCACATGGAGCAGTGCACACGCCGGGCACTCAGAAGTAATCTTTTACACGCATGGAGCGAGGGGGAGCTCTTACCTGCAGTCTCGGGACAGGCACCTCACTCCCCCGCTCTTCAATTGGCCACACACCGTGGCAAACAAACGACCCGGAGATCTCACCAGCACCCCCCTCCCCCCACGCTCTTCACTCCGTACGCGCACGGCGGCAAAATAAGGGACTGCCACGGGCGGCCAAAGGCCAGGGCTAGCTAGCTACAGCAGGCCTGCGGCCTGGCTCTAGGATTCATGCGCTACCAATGCCATCACCCAAATACTCAGCAGTTTTTTTCCTGCAACTATACAACACGATCCGGTTAGGAACTCTAAGACGTATTGTGCAGTCCTATGTATAAATATGCACTGTTATTTTAGTTTTTTTTATCACAACAATTATGTCTGCGGTTGGCGGAATGAACAAGAGAAGGGTGCTCGAGCTAAGATAATAAAATGGCGCGATATTTTACACTGGCATTGCTGAGAAGATCACGGAGGCCCAGCACCAGACGCCGTGACTCCGGCGCGGGCTCGTTTGTCTACACTGGTGGAATGACGCAAAATGTCTCAACAACGTGTTAGGCCGATCAGTACACCGACTGCCTCTCGGCGAGCTTGTTTAGCGGCTCAGGGTCGTAGCACGGCATCAACGTCATGTGAGTGTGTGCAAATGGAGGCGTGTTTACTCTGACTGGCACACAGGGGGGCGAGCAGGATTACTGGAGCCACGGGGAAATAATCAGCAACTCTGCAATAAAATGCCTTCCAGGCTGGCTTGCTGACTGCAGACTTGTTTTGCTGTTTTATAAAGTAAGGCCAGATTGACTCAGTTCTTTAAAAGGGATACAGTACTGTCCGGACCAGACTCGAAAGCGAGTTGGATCACCCAAGCGTGGCCACTTCTGACTTCACTCAGTATCTCTAAAGGCTAAAGCTGACTTACCTTACGAGTCAGTCGACGTCGGTCTATCAATGGTGACCCGAGCACCAGTGACCAGGCAGCCACGACGAGCAGTACTTAGGCAGGCTGCAGCAGGCACTCGTTGAGTCGTATGTGTCCGTGTGTGGCGCCGCGTGGTCTGCTGTGACGACGACGTCATCCTCCTGAGCAAATGGATGAGCAAATGGCCAATCACTGTCTCTGCATGGCTTGATAAGCCACAGTGATTGGCCACACGTGCCACCCACGCGCAGCAACCAATGCCTGGCTATTATGCCAGCCAGCCTCCTGCGCGGTGAAGTGTGAACGCGTGCGGTGCATCTCTCAGCCAATCCTGGCGTTGCTGGAGCAGCGCCAGGATTGGCTTGAGCAGGCATTCTACCCACCCATTAGGAGACCGGGGGCTGCGGCATGATGCAACCCTCGCTCTCCTAAGGGGAAGGCTAGTGCGCATGTTCGGGCTGGTCATTAAAATGAATAGCCCAAAACCGAACATGCGCACTACTGAGTGCTGCCGCGGCCCGACCCCCTTCATATTCTTGGTTGCCTCGGGCGTGGCCCGGTGACCAGGCAAGGAATTGAGTTGCTGAAGTATTTATTTTTGACGCACATTTTACATTTTGTAAACGATAAATGGGGGCATGTGGCGGTTAGTGGGGCAATGCCCCAGCGCCCTAATGGACGCACCGCCACTGCTGTACATTACTCTTAAAGCCTGCACAGGGGTAGTGCACATTTTTGTTGAAGTCTGGCAGTGCTGTACCTTACTTGTAAAGCCTGCCTGCAGTTAAGTGCCCTACATTCTTGTTAAAGGCCGTGCAGTCCACTTTAAAAGTACTGTATCTTACTTGTAACTCTAAAGAGATGAGCCTTACATTCTTGTTGAAGTTTGGCAGCGCTGTACAGAAGTACTGCACCTTATTGGTAAAGCTTGCACGGGGATACTGCACGTTCTTGTTAAAGTCCTTGCAGTCCTGCTTAGAAGTACTGCACGTTATTGCCGAAGCCTGCACACAGGGGCACTGCACATTTCTGTTAAAGGTTGTGCGGTCCTGTTTAGAATTACCGTGCTTCACTGTTAGGACATGCACAGAAGCACTGTACATTCCTGATGAAGGCTGCGCATTCTATACAGAAGTGCAATAACTCCACTGACTCATCTTTCAAAGACGTGCCATATTTTCTTGTCAAAAGGTTGTGCAGTCCTGTTCAGAAGTACCGCACTTTGCTGTCACATGCTGAGAACCACTGTACCTTCTAATAAACGGTTTTGCAGCCCTGTAGAGGAGCACAATACCTTAATGTTACGGCACGCACAAAAATACTGTGCATGCTCGTTAAATGTTGTACAGCTCAATACTGAAGTACTGAGCATTGTTACAGCCCATACGTCATGCATAAAGGTATTGCAGATTCTTGTTACAGGTTGCACATTCCTTTATTGCCGAAGTGTACTTCAGTGTAACGCACTGCACAGCCATACTGTTGATTATTGTTAGAGATTGTGCAGCCCTTTTTGGTAGTACTGTTTTTTTTACTGTTTCACTCTGTACAGTACTGCACAGAGGCACCCCCATTTACTGTTAACACGTATACAGTCAAGCACAGCTAGTGCTTGAAATGGAATTATTAAAGTGCAGGTACTCACTGTCCCTTAGTACCTTTTAGCTACTGAGAAGTGCTGGTACGCTTTCTCATTAAAAGTACTGCACCCACGCTGAGAAGTGCTGATACACACCAGTCAAGGAAGTGCAGTGCTCAGCACCTGCCCATTTCAAGCACTGTGCATAGTGTATTGCATGCTCCGCTTACTGCTTTTGTAGTCTTGCATAGAATTGTTGTACATTACTGTTAAAGCTTATGCAGCTCTAAACAGAAGAAGCATAGAACACTTCTACGTGGAACTGCATGAACTATAAGCACTTTCTTTTAAACCTTTTAAATGATGTTCAGCCTGCATAAGTACTGCACTTTTGCCACTCCTCCAGGAAGGTATTGTACTTCCTAGATAAAGCGTGTACATAACTGCATACAAGTACTGTACTACCAGTTTAAAGCTTCATAAAGTGCGCCACCCTCATGTTAAAGTGTGGGCAGACTTGCATGGAAACCCCTATTAAAGTTCATGCAGCCCTGTGCAGACACACTGTCCTTTTTTGTTACCCGATGCACAGTCCTATTTTGAATCAATGTATCCTTCTGTTAAAAATTATGCACGCCTGTATAGAAGTAATTCTCATTTTAAAGCATAGGTGTACTATACCATCCCGTTGAGTGTTGTATGCAAATGTATGCACTCCGTGTTAAGGTTTGCAGAGACCTGCATGGAGGTACTGTATACCCCTGTTAAAGTTGCGCTAACCCACAAAAAAAAGTCCCTAGTTCAGATTTGTCTCGTCGCCCTTTATCCACATTTCATGTCACCTATCTCCATCCCACACACACACACACACACACGAGTATTTCATTTCTTTCTCTTCTTAGTCCTCATTATACAGAGTCTAAAGTGAGTTAAGACAAAGTCTTGCTGCTCATAGGTCAGTAAAATTTAGCAGAATGTGGTGGCTTTCCCTCTGCCACCCATTGATTACCCACTCTGAACCCTTCATCTTTCTGGTGTAGCTGGGGGATGCTTGCACCCCCCCCCCCACCCGGCCAGAGAAGCTTAGAAAATCGCACATACTGCAGAAAGGACATATCTTTTTCTATGAATAAAACAAAGACCTTCCATTGTAATTCTAGCCACAAAATCACAGGCTGGTGGGGAAAATCCTGACATGTTTCTCATATTATTTACACAAAACGCTTTAAATGGTCTGGCGGCTCAGTCCGTGACCTTAATGCTTTGTTATTTCATAACAATCCCATTTTTAGGTTTCGTCCTCCAGGGCCCGTCTGGGTAGAGTGATGTTTAGGTGATAAAGAGGAGACACTTCCTTTTTCTGCAGCTTGCCCAATGTTGGCTAGCTCGTGCAGGAGCCACACAAATGCTTCTAACAATCGTTTTCAACTGATTGGAAATGCAAGCCCTTCCAAGTTTAGGCCTTGAAAGGTATAGAGCTCCTCTTATAAGGTACTTCTGAGTAGATAGACCTGCTGGGAATCTTCAAAGCAAGATCATTCATCCAAACATCCACCAACAAAAGCACCACTAAACTTCTACAGAGCTAAGATCATACGCCCACACTCCCACCATTATTCATCGTGCAGCCCTAATCATCCACATCCATCATTAAACTTCTACAGGACCAACATCATACGCCCACACTCCCACCATTATTCATCCGCGCAACACTAATCATCCACAACCATCACTAAACTTCTACAGGACCAACATCATACGCCCACACTCCCACCATTATATGTCCACACAACCCATCATTCATCAACACAACCATCACTAAACTTCTACAGGACTAACATCATAAACCAACAATCCCACCATTATATGTCCACACAACCCATCATTCACCAACACAACCATCACAAAATGTGTACAAAACCATCATCATATGCCCACACTTCCACCATCGTACATCCAGCACAATCACCACCATACTTTTCCACAACCATCACATGCCTGCACTCCACACAACCACCACCATACACACACAGAAACGCCATATCGAGGAAAAAAACATGAAATCTATAAATAAAAAAAAAAATGAAAAGGAAGCTCCCATGGAGTTTAGGTTAGTAATGGATTTATGTGGTCTTTACCATAAAAACTAAAAATTCATTACATTTATGCATAAGGGTGTTACCTTAATCGAATGTCAACTTTAACTCCCACTCCAGCATACAATCTTCACAAATTCAAACACCTTTTCAAGAAAAAATGAACACGCTACATAATGTGAAATATCATTAACGACACAATGCGGCAACACCGCAACCATTATGTTTACGTCCACACGGTCAACATCATATCTCACTTGGAAGTACAAGTCAAGGGTCCTCACAGGTTCCAGAGCTGCGGTCACTTGGAGATCAGCTATGGTCACAAGATGTCTGCATGCCACTGTAGACCACATGTTCAACCCAGACTTCCAATTTTACAAGACAATGTAGCTAATTTCGTCTTCAAATCAAAGACACAAAAAGATGAACGCCTCCTCCATGTGATACTCCATGGGCATTTCACATGCAGTATCGGTGTCAATCACAAACACACATCACAGCTTGCAGGAAATCCAATAAAGGATCGCTCATTTACTTATGTATTTAAGCAGTTATGTACAGCATGGACAAGACCCAGTTGGTGACAGAGCACTTTACAGATGAGCCCTTCATACAAGTTCAAAGGAGCTATACAGGTAAACATGTCAAATAAAATATCAAAAAACTTACACCCGGTACAGTACTGCCCAGAGGTACCCCATTCACTTTTAAAACGTATACACGCACGCATAGCTTGAAGTTCAATTCTAGAAGTCTAGACACTCACTGTCCCTTTGCTACTGAGAAGTGCTTGCACCCTCTCCCATTTAAAAAAAATGTGGAGCTATAAAAGCAGTTGGATAGGCTGGAATCTATAGTTTATATCACATTTCACAACTTTCCAAGAGCCGCGTTCATCTCCACATCACAGGCTTCCATTAAGTCCAACGGCCTCGCTCCTCGCACACAGCACACCTTCAGTCATTTCAATAGGCTTGCTCTCTCTCACAAACTTCCATAAAGTGTCAGTCCCAGGAACTTCATCTCCAGGTTCACTCGTTTCAATGACTGTTGCCCCACACATTCCAGTGCGCCTCTCTGCTTCTCCCTTCACAGTCTCAGATACGCCCAACAGGCTCCCACTTGTTTCTACGTCACTTGGCCCCATCACAGCCTTCAAAGCAATCCCACGCGTTCTCACTCGTCCCCACATGCAGGCTCGTTTTTTTTATCTCAGTAAAGTTAGGAAAACATGCCTCTTTTAGAGACCCCCCCATCTCCTTCTTATCATAATACTTAAAACATTAAGGCAGTGTTTTGCGAAAAGGTGCAATACACAAATGTGGGCCACTTTTTTAGGGTGCCTGGCCTATTTTTGATCCAATCCAACCCTGTACACATGCACATCAAGAGCCTCGCTCATCGATATCACAGCCTGAGACACCCTCGCCCCCACATACCTTGTCCCATACACTTCAGCCCGCTGTGACTCGCCCATAGGGTTTCCCTGAGGTTTCTCAGCCCTGTGTACTTGCTGCGGTCACACCCCTGCATTGAGGTGTGTGCGCAGGGGGCGGGGGTTAACAAGCAATCAGCTGAAACGATTCAAAACGCACACCTGCAGCATACTCGTCTGAGAATTCAACGCCCTGCCTTGAGCCCCTATGCGACGCCCAGGCACCTGCACCTGGCCCGTCGCCAAACCACACCACCTGCGGCACCAGACGGGCCCACCTGCCCCACCGCACTACCCCCTCCCTCCCACGAGTACTGCCGCCACCAGACCCCAAGAGACGAACTCCTGTATCCAGGCAGAGCTGCCATATGTAAACAGAGCCGCCACCCCCACGCTTGTGACTTCGGAGCTCCCAGGCAGCAGCTCAGAGCACCGGCCTCGTCCAAGGAGGGTCACCCTGGGGTCGGCGTGGAGAGCACTGTTTATGTTTCTTTGCCTACAGGCTGATAGATTTGGCTGACGCCCTTACAGCGACGTCTGCCTTTTTGAAAGTGAGTATGGAAGAGTGACTGCAGCACCCTCCATCCGCCCCTCCACAGCACTGCTTCCTCCTGCAGGCCCAGGCCTGTGACGGGAGACACCTTTGGGCGAGTAGGCCTCAGGGGGCTCGCCCCTCCTCGGAGAGCTTAGCAGCTGCAGCCCCGTTAGAAAGGCAGGCTTGCCTGGGATCACAAACCACCCTCAGGGGAATGAGCCACGTGGTGGGGTTTAGTGGTTACCAAACACCTGGATGATAGGGCAGGGCTTAGGGTGAAAACACCGAATCCGTAACAATGAACTGTACTAATTTAGGCCGGGTTGTGTTACACAACTTTAGCAAGCTTGGTAAAAGAGTGAAACAAGTAAATAAACCAAGCGTGGCCGCAAAAGTCAGTGGACCGCGCTCCAAATTAATTAAGTAAATAAACAAGCACGGCTGCAAAAGTGAAAGCGGCCCGCGCGGCAAACGGCGGTCCCTAAAGTGAAAGAGGACCGCGCTGCAAATAACAAACTAAAAGAGTGCTTACCGACTTGTGGAGACAGTGTAAGGCCACAAGGAAAAGATCCAGTCCTGATGGGCGGTCCCAAAAGGAGACAGGGCGGCAACAAGGAGGGACTAAGAAGCCTCCTTATCAATCGGAAGCCAGCATTTACCATGCAGGATGACGCCAGCCAATGAAAAAGATGGGCGGGGCTTCCACCCCACTTCTAAAACATACCCTACTACAATATGCCTTGCAGAGCGAGCAGCGCATGCACGCTGCAATGCTAGGCGAGACCTAAAGAGGTACATAAACGGAGTAGGAGCAGGGTAAAGCCATTAGGCAGGGAATTGACCATGGGGCAAACACCAGCACAAAGCACACGTCTTTCAATGCCCCACGGTGAAAAGTCCCAGAACGGTAATTAAGTACCTTCAGTTGATTTGTAGTGTTGTACCATAAATATCCATATTGTGCACATATTGGAGCAAGTTAATAGCTATTCTACTTATTTTTGATAACAGCTTCTAACCCTGCAGAGTGTCTGGCCAAATAGTTAAAAGAAGGTGCATAAAAAAATATTAGGAAAGATGCATGCCTGCTTCAAACCCTTATGGTTGTTTTATTCTAACCTTGCCTTCTCTTGTTGCATCACAACCCACATTTTGGTACGAATTATCATTTTCAGCAGTGATGCATCAGTGCCCACGTTGACAGCAATGGTTTGTTTACATATATAGCAAAAGAATACCAACTGAACCTCGCCTCTCAAACCTCTTCAAAAACATACTCCTCACATACTCTATTGCCTTCAAGGTGAGATAAATTATCGGTTTCTCCCTTTCTTTTGGGGAGTCACTAACTTAACTAAAAATCTCCCACGGCAAATCAGTCTGGTGAGAAGTAAGAGATTGATCCGGGGATCTGGCTAATCGCAGGCCTTATCCATTGGACCAAAATCATATGGAAAAAACAGCCTTCACTAGGTGATTTTCTTGTTGATTGGGAGCCAGTGGAGTTGTCAGGGGTGTTGTGTCATGTGGCTGTGGTGGGGGATGTCGAGAACCAGTCTGGCTGCTCCGTTTTGGATGTTCTGTAGTTTCCTGAGCTGTTTCTGGGTGACACCTGGGTAGAGTGCATTGCCGTAGTCAAGTCTGCTGGTGATGAGTGAGTGGGTGACCGTCTTTCTGGATTCTGTGGGGATCCATCTGAATGTCTTTCGAAGCAGGCAGAGCATGTGGAAGCAGGATGAGGATACCGTGTTGATATGGCGGTTCATTGTGAGCGTGGAGTCCACCCTGTCCAGCTATCATAAAAACATAAAAATTGCGTGAAAAACTCATATAGCATCGCAACTAGCCCAGGCTGGTAACGCCCCTAAAACTTTACACCACATTCTCCAGTCCTTTATCAATCCTAAGGCCTGTGAGAACTCCGAGGCACCCACGCAAACGCTATGCAACGATATTGCTCTATACTTTTCGCAGAAAATTGAGCGTATTTACGAAAAAATTGTCTTGCCAGGAAACCAGCCTCTGGCCCCAATGGCACCTGACCAACCAGAACAGGCAAATCCTCAGTTGCTAGAGTGATTCCCCACACTGACTTCGGCAGAGGTGGAATCATTGATCCATAAGATAAAATCAGGGTCCCCTTTGGACCTTATTCCGGCCAAAGTTGTCACTTCCCTGGCTAATCAATTGTCCCCTTCGATTGAATCTCTCCTTAACCTCTCTCTGAGAGAGGGCCATGTACCATCAGAATGGAAAGCAGCACAGGTTAGGCCTATCCATAAGAACCCTAAAGTCCCTTTGACGGATCTTACTAATCTCCGCCCCATCTCGCTTCTTCCGTTTCTGAGCAAACTACTGGAGAAACACATTAACAATCATCTTTCCAACCATGTCGAACTTACTTGGTGTTTAGACTCTTCCCAGTCCGGCTTTAGGCCCAAATACAGCACCGAATCAGCTATGCTAGCGGTCAAAGATAACATCAGGATGACCCTAGATAAGGGCCATTCTACGATATTGGTGCTGTTGGACCTATCCTCCGCGTTCGACACAGTGTCACAGTTCCATGTTAAAATATCGATGTTAAAAATATCGATGAAAAAAATATCGATGTGAAAATATCGATAACAAAAATATCGATTTCCTATACATAAACAGGTAAGTACAATAATATCGACACAAAAATATCGATGTAAAAAATATAGAAGTAAAAAATATCGACTTAATTTTTTTTACATAACTTAAATAAAATTAATCAAATAATATTAATATTATTAACAAAATTAATTACATTTAATATATATTTTAACTAATTATAACTAATAAACTTAATTTAATAAATATCAACACAAAAAAATGTGTACATATACATATATTTACTTAAATACATTTTATTAACTATTATCTTTATTTAATTTATAAACTTTTTAAATTATATAAAAATAAAATATACACATATAAATAATTTAAAATTAAATAAAATATTCTATATTTAATTAACACATTAAACTATTAAAAAAAATAAAACATACATTTAATAACAAAATAAACACAATAGTAGTGAAAACGTTGGATAGCGAGGGGTAAAAATTACTATTCCCACTCCAGTGAGTGCAACAGTAGGGAAAGCGTTGGATAGCGTAGGGGGTTAAAAATTACTATTCCCACTCCAGTGAGTGCAACAGTAGGGAAAGGACTGGATAGCGGAGGGGTAAAAATTACTATTCCCACTCCAGTGAGTGCAACAGTAGGGAAAGCGCTGGATAGCATAGGGGTAAAAATTACTATTCCCACTCCAGTGAGTGCAACAGTAGGGAAAGCGCTGGATAGCGTAGGGGTAAAAATTACTATTCCCACTCCAGTGAGTGCAACAGTAGGGAAAGTGTTGGATAGCGTAGGGGTAAAAATTACTATTCCCACTCCAGTGAGTGCAACAGTAGGGAAAAAGCTGGATAGCGTAGGGGTAAAATTTACTAATCTCACTCCAGTGAGTGCAACAGTAGGGAAAGCGCTGGATAGCGTAGGGTTAAAAAATTACTATTCCCACTCCAGTGAGTGCAACAGTAGGGAAAGCGCTGGATAGCGTAGGGGTAAAAATTACTATTCCCACTCCAGTGAGTGCAACAGTAGCGAAAGCGCTGGATAGCGTAGGGGTAAAAATTACTATTCCCACTCCAGTGAGTGCAACAGTAGGGAAAGTGCTGGATCCCACAACAATAAAAATCAAAAACATCAACATTTTTATTAAATTTAATTTCCAATATTAACATAATTAATATATAAAATTACATATATTATTATTAACAAAGATAATAAAAAATCATTAATTACACATTAATTAACACTATAATATCCACAACACACACCTAAAATTGATTACGCAATTACAATTAATAATTACTAATTAATTAATGGAAATTAATTTATAAATATTTAATAATTAATCAATAAAAAAATAATTACTTACCACCCTTCACACCATTTACACATATACACACCACAACACACACCTAAAATTAATTACACAATTACAATTAATAATTACTAATTAATTAATGGAAATTAATTTATAAATATTTAATAATTAATCAAGAAAAAATTAATTACTTACCACCGTTCATACCATGTACACATATAAACACCACAACACACACCAAAAATCAATTAAACAATTAACATAATTAATTATCACTTGAAATTAAATAACAACTAATTATTAAACTATTATTAATTAATCAATTAACACATTAATTATTCAATAAATTTAATATAAATAAATTACTTCCCACCATATTCCCCTATAAACCCACAACCCGCTACTGAACTAAAACGCAAAATTCAAATAAAAATAAAAATATTAACTACTATAAATTATAATTTAAATCTATATGATTAAATTACTTCCCACCCTATTCCCCTATAAACCCACAACCTGCTAATGAACTAAAAACACAAAATTAAACTTAAAATAAATTAATAACTACTAAAATTTTCAAACATATAATAAAATGACAAACAATTCTCAATAAAAACACTAAAATACATAACATTATTAATAATTCGATATTTTTGTCAACTATATTTTTGTAAACGATATTTAATACGTCGATATTTTTGTAATCGATATTACTTACCTGTCAGTCGATATTCTTGTCCACGATATTTCTGTTGTCAATATTTCTTCCCCAAGATATTTCTGCAGCGATATTTATGTTCCTCGATATTTATAGGTCGATATTCCTGCTCTGCACCGGTGTCACATCGGATATTGCTCAGAAGACTAAAGGAGATTGGACTAAGAAACTCTGCCTTACGGTGGATGACGAGCTTTCTATCTGCTCGCTCCCAAACCGTCAACTTAGGCCCATATCGTTCGGCACCTATGGAACTGTCCAAGGGAGTACCTCAGGGCTCTTGCCTGAGCCCCACATTGTTTAACATCTATGTCGCTCCCTTGGCCAATCTCTTGAGGACGTATGGGTCCACCCCCATATCCTATGCCGACGATACTCAGTTGCTCCTTCCATTTGACAAATTCACTCCATCCGTACAGTCGGCCTTCTCTTTTGGTATGAGAGCCATTTCACACTGGATGAAGAGTAATTTCCTCCAGTGTAATGTGGGGAAAACGGAGATTCTGCTCTTCGGAGAGGCCCCTTCTCTATGGACGCCTGAATGGTGGCCGGTCGATTTGGGTGCCTATCCTGCCCCCAAATCTATTGTTAAAAACTTGGGCATCCGATTGGATCAAGCCCTTACTCTGAAGGAGCATACTGCTCAGACAGCTGGCTCCTGCTTCCATACAATGGGCCTGCTCCGTCGAGTTTTTCCTCTGCTTCCCGACTCAACTCAGAAAACTCTGACTCAGGCACTTGTATTAAGCCGTCTGGACTACTGTAACGGTCTGCTGATCTCCGCCAATGAGGCCTCGCTCAGCAGACTGCAGGTAGTCCAGAATACGGCAGCGCGACTGGTCCTTAATGCTCCTCCTAGGACTCCCTCCCGCCCTCTTCTTTTGCAACTTCATTGGCTTCCTATTCGCCAACGGGTAAGATTCAAAGTTTGCTGCACCATTCATAAGGCATTGTTTAATCTAGGCCCCACCTACCTTTCAGAGAAATTTACACCGTACCTACCTTCCAGATCCCTTCGTTCGGGCTCCAAACATCTTCTGGTGGTTCCTCGAGTTAGGAAGGCTAGATTAGGAGGAAGGGCCCTCTCTCACCTTGGCCCCCGTTACTGGAATGAGCTCCCTATACTCCTGAGACAATGCCCTGATCATTTGCAATTTAGGAAGCTGCTCAAGACCACCCTTTTCTGTTCTTGATCCAGCTGTAGCCGCACTATATCCTTGCTGCCTGTCCAAAGCGCAGAGATACCCCTTCGGGGGTCAATTCAGGCGCTATATAAATAAATAAATAAATAAATATGGTGCCGCGGTTGTGTGCGTGGTCCGTAGGGGTGAGAGGGGTTCCAAGTGTGGCAGGCCACCAGGAGTCGTCCCAGTCTGAAGGGGTGGATCCCAGGATGAGTACTTCGGTCTTGTTCAAGTTGAGCTTGAGGCAGCTGTCTTTCATCCAGATAGCGACGGCCTTCATTCCGTTGTGAAAGTTGATTCTGTCTGCTGTGGGTTTGTTGGTGACGGAGATGATCAGCTGGGTGTTGTCTGCGTAGGAGACGATGTTGAGTCCGTGGCTTCTGATGATGGCTGCGAGAGGGGCCATGTAGATGTTGAAGAGGGTTGCGGTCAGGGAGGAGCCCTGGGGCACTCCGCATCTGATCTCTGTAGGTTCTGAGAGGAACAGGGGTAGTATGACTCACTACGTTCGGCCGGTCAGGAAGGAGTGGATCCAGTCCAGTGCCTTGTAGCGGATGCTGACGTCATGGAGTCTCGTGATTAGGGTGCGGTGGGAGACGGTGTCGAAGGCGGCCGAGAGGTCCAGTAGGATGAGGGCTGTGGTTTCACCCCAGTCGAGGAGGGAGCGGATGTCGTCAGTGGTAGCGAGGAGTGCTGTCACAGTGCTGTGGTTGCTTCAGAAGCCAGATTGGGAGGTGTCCAGGACGTGGTTCTCTTTGATGAACTTGGAGAGTTGGGCGTTGATAGCCTTCTCGATGATCTTGGCTGAGAAGGGAAGGAGGGAGATGGGTCTGAAGTACTTGAGGTCTGTCAGGTCGACGGATGGTTTCTTCAGCAGGGGGTTGATCTCAGCGTGTTTCCAGTCATTGGGGAAGGTGGTTTCAATGGAGCAGTTGACGGTGCGGCAAACCTGGAGGGCGAAGGAGGCGGCTGCTCTATGGACCATCTGGTACGGGCAGGAATCTGATGGGGCCCCTGAGTGGATGCTCTTCATAGTCTTGAGTGTGTCGTCTATGGTGAATCAGAGTCCAGTTGAGTACAATCTGTTGGGGTGCGGCATGGTTGCGTGCGGTGGTGGTGGGCGTAGTGGCAGGGTCTTGGGTGTCGTAGATCTGCCTGATCTTGTGGTGGAAGAAGGTGCAGATATTGTTGCAGAGGTTCTAGAAGGGTGGGACATCTGTGGTCTCGCTGTTGGGCCAGGCAAACTCCTTGATTATGGCGAAGAGTTCTTTACTGTTGTGTGCGTTGGTGTTGATTCTGTCTTGGAAGGCTGTTTTCTTTGTTGGTTTGAGGAGAAGGTGGTGTGCGTTGATGGCGGATTTGAAGGCTGCGTGGGTTTCAGGGGTTTTGTTGTTTCTCCATCTAGTCTCAAGTCATCTGCAGGTGCGTCTGGACACGTGGAGGACAGGAGTGAACCAGCTGGCTTTCTTGGAGTGTTGCTTGCCTGGTGTCCTTTTGAGGGGTGCCAGAGTGTTGGCGAGGTTGGAGATCCATCAGTGAAGGTTGCGCGCTGCAGTGTTGACATCTGTTAGTGTTGGCGAAGTGGTCGTGCCGAGGAAGCCAATGAGACGTTCTTCGGTGGCCTTGTTCTAGCTCCGACAGGGGGGGTCATTGAGGACGGTGGTGTGCAGTGGGCGTGGTGAAGGCGAGATGTACGCAGTGGTGGTCGGTCCATAGGAGTTCGGTGGTGTGGCTGTAGGTGAAGTTCCAACTGGTGGAGAAAACGGGGTCGAGCGTGTGTCTGGCTGTGTGGGTCGGTGCTGTTACTAGCTGCTTGAGTCTGATGTTGGTGAGGTTCTACAGTAGGGATGCGGTGTTCTGGTCACTGGGGTTGTCCAGGTGGAAATTGAGGTCTCCGAGTAGGATGTAATCGGTGGATGTGAGAGCCTGGGTGCAATGAGGTCTACGATGGTGTCAGTGAAGGGTGGGAAATCTAAAAAGGGGGATTTGCATGCAACACACATGGAATGAGCTAAAACGCAAGAGAACTAAATACAGTTCTCCTAGTCTTGCCTGTCCAACGTCGCATTTTCAGAGCTGTCAAATTTGACACAGCCCCATATCTGTGAATCTGGAGTCAATCTATGGATGTTGTGGTGGAACGTCCAACTCAACACCAATTGGCCACCCGTTTGCTGTAGCGGACTGCTGTGGTAAGGCAAATATGAACAAGGTGGCGTAAATCAAGGTTAACTGGCTTTGCGCAACCCTGTAAATATGGGGATGTTTTTAACACCACAAGAACATAAACAAAAGATGTCCCATTGGCGTTTGTGCCTTGTATGCATGCCCCCAAATCTTTGACACAAGTAGTACATGCTTGGCAGACACACATGTGTGTGTCTCAACCCCATGACAGTAGTAGACATCTTACTGGAATGGGGTAAGTACTTGCCACATATGTAGTCTAGGCCTGGTCGGTAAATTCCGTTCCGCTCGCAAAATTTGCAAAATTTTGGCAATTCCGCGTTCCGCGGAGAACGCGGAATTGCCAAAAATTCCGCGATCCGCGGCGTAGCGTAATTTTTGCCTTGTTCGCGCTTTCAAAATGCGTGTTTGCGCGCGCGGTAGCGACTTACCGGGATACCTGCGTTCGCTGACGAGTTTTCCTATCCGTTCGCGCGATCCCGCGAGAGTGTGCGATTGTGAACACGTCATTCGGATGCGCCATCGGACATCTGCGTTCGCGAGCAGGAAACACGCATCGCGAGCGGGAGGGACAAGTGAAACAAGATGGCAGCGCCAATTGGCGACCGCATGGGCAAGTTCGCGAGATATTTCCCCCCGAGCACGCAAACAGCGTCCCCGAACAGGAAAAACGCATCGCGAACGGGCGGAACAAGCAATTCCGCGTGCTCGCGGAATTCTGCATGGTCGCAGAGATTTTTTACCGTTTCGCAGAATTTTGCGTAACGCGACTACGCAAATTCCGCCCACCCTTAATGTAGTCACACAAACAACATATGGCCAACAGTGTAACTTGTACCATTGCATGCATTGCCAATCGAACATTGTGAGTATGGCGCAGCATGCATCTATGAAGATTTGCATGCTGAGAGCCCAGACACATTTTGAACCGAAGGCATATGACCAATGAAAGCTACATTCACAACATATGTTACATGCCATAGCCATAGACTGTTGCCAGACATGCAACAGCTAAAATAAATGTTACAAATTCAGGTCAAATACCACTTAGCGTTGTTTTATTAACTGCATTACACGTTAGCGTGAAGTTTCATAGCCGAAATAAAAAAACTTGCAAAGTACATGAGTTGTCAACGGAAATTCAACTCTTAACCATTTGCGGCACAAAAATTCAAACAAACTACACTGGACTGCCACCTCCGGTCTGCAATGCTGCCTGCCGATTGCTCTCCAGTTTCTGCTTAGTTTTGCGCTAGGCATAATGCCAGCACTTCTTACAGTCCGTACTGTCATCTTGACTTTTGCAATGGAGTTCACCTTGTTGACAATAAATGCCATATAGCGTTTTTGGTCCCCAATGACACCTTGGAGGTGACGAAGGGCTGGTGTTGATGCTCTGTCACCTCTTGAATCAGGATCTCATTCTCCTCCTGACTATATCTGCATTTTCTCTTCCTCTTCCCCAGGGACTCTGGCTGGTCATCCTGGCTGTTGGGGGGGGGGGCTTGGGGGGACTGTTGTCCTGTGCTGAACTTGGTCCGGGCTGCTCCATTCTGCATTCAGGTAATTGTTTTTTCCCCCTAGTGGCGTATTTGTAAGCTCTTTTTGCCGCTAGATGCTGAAAAGTGACGTTGGGCTGACTAGTGTGAACGTTTTTACAGCTATTTGGCCGGCCATCACTTTTTTCACGCTAACATGAATTTTTTTATCACTGTGGCAGCCGCTAGCTGATCCTAATGCCATGTAGCGACGTCTTGTAAATACGTCGCAAACATAGCGTTAGGATTTGGCGATCGGCAGCAGTAAAAAATATTGCTGCTAAGCAGCATAAAAACTGCTTAGCGGTAATTCTTGCAAATATACTCCAAAGTGTTGTTCAAACTTCATTAGCTATTCTACTTTTTCCTGTGTGAGAAAGATACTGTAGGCAATATGAAATTGAAATACATTTTAGATTTGGGCTTAGCTTATCTGCATGCTCACTAAAGTTGGTGGTAAAAAAAAACACAATGCCTGAATAACTACCTCAGAAGCAGAAAAACAGAGATACCAATAATGTGCCCTTAGTTCGGTTGTATGTCAGAATATTGAGCACAAAAATATTATGCTAAAAAATATCATAGCCACAATATTGAATGACAAAACATTGTGAATGTCAATATAAATAGGCAGGGCTGCACGGCCACCCTCCCATGGCCAACTTAGGCAATGGGGACTCCATCTCCCTGCCCGAAAATGTGCACTAAAGGGGATGGGGCTGTGTGGCCCTCGAGCCCTAAAAAGGCACTGGGGAACCATTACCCAGGTCCTCAACTTAACATAAAAGAGAGGGGGACTTCACAGTTCCCCTCCCTGAGACTTTAATGACCCCATCCCCTGGGCCATCTCACTTACTGTGTCCCTTGGAGCCCACCCCCGGACACAGCAGTTTCCCTGGCCGTAGAAGCATGGGCAGGGAAACGTGTTTGCTTCCGTCTGGCAGAGCATTTTTTAATCTCCTCCAAATGGGAGCAAACACTAAGTGCCATATTTATGACCCTTGTTGGGCAGGGCAGCGCAGCAAGTCACCTTGCTGCGAGGCCCTGCGTCACAGGGAAAGGGCAGGACTGGCCGTATTTATCCAGGTTGTATGACGATACCACAAATTCCTTTACCACGCATGCCATTACAGCGCGTGTATTACAGCACAAGTGCCATTACCACGCATTGCCATTACAAAGCTCATTTTTACCACGCATATGCCTTTACCACACATGCCTTTACCATGCAAATGTAAATATTTTACAGGTAAGTATAAATCCTTTCTATGTATATTAAAAGAGTTTATACTTACCTGCATAATACTACATTTCCCTGGTAAAAATATACACTTGGTAAAAGTGTAAAAGATAGGTACAAATGCTACTTTTGTGTATATATATATATAAAGAGCAACAACTTTCTTTTTTTCTGCCTCCATGTGCACAACAAAGACATTTTGTAATACTCACCATGCACTCTGGGATACCTTTCGTCTACCACGACGCCAGTTTGTTTTGTGAAAGTGAATTAATGATGGGTATTCACTCCATGCTTACAAGAATGGAGAGACTATTAGCACAATAAACCAAGAGGTTGCACAACGTTTCCAGATTGACAAAGGCATTTCCTTGCCGAAACGCGTCTCTGGGGGAACAGTTTTTAAATAAAAGTTTACTGCTCAACCCTCTCAAGAGTGCAAGGACTCTTTTTGTATTGAAAGGAGGTGTTTGGGTGAGATATATATATATATACTACACAACAACAAAAAAACTATAACAACCTTATGCTGAATTGAAGAAAAACTCGGCAATTATTGTCAACAAATCAGACAAAGGTGGAAATATAGTTATTTGGGGTACTGACGAGTATAAAAGGAGGCATACAGACATCTTAATGATAAACAGTGCTACAAGAAAACTAACATGGCATCAGTTAAAAAGACCAGGCTTGATTACAGAGATGAGCTTATGAGTTGGAAGAGAAATGGTTTGATCTCCAAGGATGAATACTCCTTCCTATACAATGATTTTCCCATGATGCCCACGCTATATTTTATCCCAAAAGTACACAAGAATGAATTACCGGTTCCTGGAAGACCAATTATATCAGCACAGAAAAGTCTGTTTGAAAACACCTCAAAATATGTGGATTTTTATTTGCAGGAGTTTGTGTTGGGTCTCCCTACTTACATCCGTGACACGACAGATTTCCTATGTAAACTGAAAGAACAAACTTGGGATGAGAATTTCATATTTTTAACTATGGACATATCTGCCTTGTATACTAGTATAAAACATTCAGATGGGATGAAGGCAGTGGAATACTATCTAGACAAACGCCCAATGGAAATGTATAACCACAATGAAATGTTGTTGAATATGATACACTGGTGCCTTCACAACAATGTATTCCTCTTTGATGGCATGGTATTCAAACAATTGCGTGGTGTTGCGATGGGGGCATGCTTCTCCCCCAGCTATGCATGTCTTCATGTAGGCTGGTGGGAGGAGCATTTCCTCATGGTGAACCACTGGAAAGATTACACGAAGCACATTGTAAAATGGTGGAGGTACATTGACGACGTGTTTGTGATTTGGAAGGGGAGTATGATACAAGCACAGCAATTTGTAAACAGCATCAACGTCAATGGCATTAATTTGCAATTCACTGCTCATATAGATGCCCATTCCACCAATTTTTAAGACGTTCAAGTCTATATTGAAAAAGGCAAAATGGAGACCTGTCTTTATAGAAAGTCTACAGCAGGAAATTCAGTGCTTCATGCACACAGCTTTCATCCCCGCCATACCATTGCCAGTATCCCCTATGGCGAGTTCCTCCGTATTCGGAGAGCATGTAGTACGGAAAAAGACCTCATACAACACCAAAATGAGGCTAAAACACGCTTTATTGAAAGAGGATACAAATCTGCACTATTAGAAGGAGCCATGAGAAGGCCAATAGTGCAGACATGACACAGACACACAATTCTAGCGTAATGAGTGACACAGCGGTAACCCCTGATGACATAAATAGAGTAGTTACTCCAGAGAATGGTATGACTACCATGATAATGATATCTACATACAGTAGACAATCAAAGAGGATAATGGCAATTATTAATCAACAATGGCCCATTGTCCTCCCTGATCCCACTCTCAAACATATACTACCTGCTAAACCAGTTGTTACTTTCCGTAGGGCATACTCCATGCGTGATGAGTTGGTACATACTAGCACTGAGACATGTAAATCCGACAGTTGGCTTACACCAATGAGAGGGTTTTTTAGGTGTAATACATGCAGGGCATGTAAATTTGGGGTTAATGTCATGTCCTACAAAACTGTTTTTTCAAATAAGACCATCAAGATGACTAGACACTTCACCTGCAGAACTGACCATGCAGTTTATGTCTTACAATGTAGCTGCAAGTTGCGTTACATAGGAAGCACTAAGCTTCAAGTTCATGTCCGCATCTTACAACACTTACGGGCGATCGTTTATTCGGATCCAACGTACCCAGTTGTGAGACATTTTAAAGCTGCGCATGATAATGACCTTAGCTGTTTGCAATACTTTGTTATTGATTCTGTTCAAGCACACCCTAGAGGAGGGAACCGTGAAAAACAGCTGCGTAGACTAGAGACAAAATACATCATGCTATTAGATACGAAGGTCCCACTAGGTTTGAACATGGGGGAAGACTTGTACAATTATTTATAGCACCCCATTGTATGCATCTTGATTCAGTGGTACCGTTGTGCATGGAACGCAATATTTCCCCTAGGATTATCATTTTAGACATTTCTACATATATATGACACACATTCGGCCTTATTTTCTATGGTCTTAATGGTTGTAATAAGGTTGCTACAATACTTGTAGTTTTATTTTCAATTTTTCCTGACTGCATTAGCATAGTGATTTTATTTTTGTATATACACATTTAGTTTTGTGAACACTAGAAGACATGATTGGTTTCATTGCACAATTTTGTATAGGGTGATTGCACATTACCCATATATTGACGATACCAAGAATGAGATAAAGAATCTGTGGTTTATGTAGTCTGATATAATAACTGTGCTCATATATACCCACTACAGAGTGCATTGAATATTAGTATATTTGTACATATGCAATGATCTATATGAGTAGACATAGTGACAGTTAGTAGTACGGCATTGATTGGCCTTAATAGCATCATATTACGTTGCACTGGGTACCATTGTGAACCGAATACTGCATGAACTATAGGTTTGTTTTCACACATAGCTTGAGTAATTTTAACTTTTACCGCATTGGCACATCAATGATATCTAGGTACTGTACGGACGAGGTATTCAAACGCTAGTTACATTTATGTATACTGGGGTAGAGCATAGAATGCATATTTAGCGTATTTTGCACATTGTATTATCGTAATACTGTACTGTAATAATTGCCCAGAACATTTCTGTAATTTAGCGTATTTGCACAATATGATATTATATCATTAGTGGACATGGTCCGATCAAAATCAAATATGCGTATTTTGCACAGTACACAATGCTGCTTGAGCGGATTTGCACATCCAAGCACTTTAGTATGTATAATGCGTATTTTTGCACAATGAAGAGGGCTATTTATGCGTATTTGCACATCATAGTACTACTGAATGTATTTGTACATCGAAGCACCAAGGCAGAACAGTATTTGCGGTTTTGCACAGTCTATTCAAGGATGATATTATGCTGCATTACGTAATGATTATTATTCGTATAATGTGTTCAGATATACTGTTTTAATATGCCACAATCAGTTATCTAGATAAATGCAATTCTCAGCCACAGTATGTCCTCTGTTTCCATGATAGATGATGTTGACAATCATGTGGAGTATAGTGTTCCCTTTAAAAGGGTTTCAAAGACGCAGCATGATCATGTGATCAAGGCCACAGGGTGTGGCCGAAACACGTCATGGGCAGCACGAGCGATACTAATAAAATTTGAGCACCAGCAAAATATCGGAGTCCGTTGCATCTTTGGAGAATGCAGTTACAGCATTTGGATGTACTTTGCGTGATATATATATACATATATATATATATATATATATATATATATATATATATTTATTTATTTATTTATTTATTTATTTTTGCTTAGACCAGATCCCCAAGGATGAGAGAGGGGGGACAGAGTCAGAAAGCTACGCTCATTAGAGTCAAAATACATTATAGAATTAGGAACTATGGCTCCACAGGGTCAGAACATTAATGAGGAATTATGGCCACATTTGGAATAAAATATGAGTTTATTGTAATCTGTCCTTTATATAAACTAGTTCTTCCAATTTGTGAAGAAACCTTGTATATAGATCGCTAGATGTGTTTTTGTCAGACAATTTTTGCTCAGAGTGCTAAAAATATTATGAGTTAGCCTATTGGTATGGATATACCTCTCTCTCATTTTAATATGTTTAATATGTACGATTTTTTCCATTGATTTGTCCATGCCTATTCAAGGCTAAATCTGTTTTATATAATATATGTACTCATGGCGTTATATTCATATGTGGAGATGTAGATGGTACAGATAAAACAAAAAAGAATGTTCCGAGAAAGTTTTGGTCTCTGATCTACACCCATTTGCACAAGATCAAGTATAATAATATATTTTTGATTTATTACATGGTCTGTGAAATGAACTAAGCATGAGTACTTTTTATATCATTTCCAATGGAATGATAATACATATTGTATATGAATGAAAGTATATGTTACAAGATGGCCGCTACAGAAATGTAGTAATGGATATGATTTGTGCCATCTTTTGTGTTTACTATTTTGTGATGCACGTTTTGCACTTTAAAAATGGTGGGATCAATTACAGACATTGACATTGAAAAAGCCAGAGCGGCGAAACGCGTCTGTCAGTGTTGCTTCATGGGGGGGTTTTCTACAAATAAAAAAGGAATTTCTGATACCTCCGTGTGTGCTCCTCTATTGTGTCGGCCGGCACAATTTTGGTGGGTGGACTGTTCCTGTATGTTTACGCGGCTCACCACCGCGACGAGGAAGCATCCGGGGCGAGTGATTGCGGCGGCGGTGATCTTCGTGCTACAAGTTAATATGCCCGCCTGCTCCGATGCTGTTTTGAAAGATATCAAAGGTTCCGTTCAACTTCATTGAACTGGGACGAAGATTGAAGAAAAGGACTCTGAAGATCGATGTGCAGAGCGGAAGGCACGGCACGGATTACGAGGTCCGGGAGTGCTCGGATCGGAGGACCCGCGTCTCCCGGTACGGATAATCTGGTGAGTGCTTTTCAGCTTTTCACGTGATTTTCTTGATGCAATTATACAGCGCCAGCCCCGAGGAGGTGACATAAGAGTTTATACTGTTAAGAAAAGAAAAAAAACCCCCTGCAGCCTGTGTCCCTAACAACAGGATACTTTTATCATGTCATCCATTATTGAGAGAGAGGAGGCTGCCATCGATGTCTTCAGGCAAGGAGCAGCACGCGCAAGCACTAACTCCAAAGAATCGACTGACTCAGCCAACCCTGCAAGTAATTTGAAAATACTTTGCCAAACATTAGAAAAAAACGATAGAAGAGAAATTAGGAAATGGTGGGAAGGGACGTCCCTAACTAAATATCTGGAGGTTGGACGTATCCCGAGGGGACTAAGAATTTTTACTGTTCCCTCATATGAGAACCCTGATCCCCAACTTCTGCAGGACTGGTCTGATTTTACGACAGAATCAGCGAAAGGCATGATGAGGATTCTCATCAAATACGCCTGGAGCGACCGCGAGAAGCTTCTAGAAGAAATAAAAAAATTGGAAGAGATGATAGCAAAGGACAAGGACACCAATCAAAGTGATGAGCTCAGAGCATCCATGAAAAAGAGACTGACTGACCATGAAAGTGGAATAAGACGCCGTAAGCAGACAAAATTCCAACGTGATGAACAAGATTATCTATCAGGGCGAATTTTGACCTTTGCCCGTAAGTATGATCTGCCAAGGAAACAGCTGAATCAAAAGAACGGGTGTATCAGCTGGTAGGGAAACCTCTGAGTCGGAGGTAGAGACCTCAGAGGGTGAGCAGGCAACAGGCGGAAATATAAAAGAAAAAAGTGCGGAACCTATTTTTTTTCAAGAATTCGAGTTGATCCGCGTAAACCGTCAAAGACCATCACAAAGAAACCACCCTCCGAACCAAAGAAGAAAAAACGCAAAACAAGACGTGGAAAAGGAGGGAAAAGAGGCATTTACACCCAGGGTGACACGCAGCAACAGGGGCAAATGATAAGTGAGAAAAATATTATCAACTTGTCCAGACGCAATTTGAGCAAAGAGGAGAAAGAGGTACTCCAATTGGGGATAACTTTTTGCCCTACGGCTGACTTCAACTATGTGGAAACAAGAATTGACTTGTTTAAATTCACTAGGAAGCTGAAACTCCCAAAAATTCATCTTATGCATCCACAAAGAGCCATCAATACGGAGAATACAGGGATGTCTATCGATACTGATCAATTAACGGTCAACGATTTGGACACTCTTATTATCATGCAAACGCTGGAAGAACCCCCTGATGACCCACATATTGGAGAAATAGATCCTACTTATGCTGGAATAGAACAGATGAGTGGTAACAGCGGACTTAAGAGGAAGTCAAGAACTATTCCCCAGACACCGTATGATGCTATAGATGTTTTTAATGATGCGGTAATCCAAGATTTGAAAAAATTGCAAGGACTCAAACAGGAGAGGAGTTTCAACATCCCTTTGAAACAGTGGCAAGCCAAACAGGATGATTCCATTATTATCAAGCCCTCCGATAAGGGGGGGAACATTGTTGTGTTCCCCAAAGAGCAATATTTGAGGGAGTCATGGAATCAACTAGAAGATACCAATTGTTACCTACCAGTTACAAGAAAAGAATATTCCACATGTGTTGAAACTTTTCACCGGCATTTAAGAAACTGGAGAGATGAAGGAATGCTGGATACTAATGAATTTGAATTTTTATTTTGTGAGTACCCTACGCTACCAACCTTCTACCACATTCCAAAGGTGCATAAGAACATTGAATGGCCCCCAGGCAGACCGATAGTGGCTTCAATAAATAGCCTGTTGGAAAATTGTTCTGTCTATTTGGACTCTTTTTTGGCACCATGGGTTAAAAATCTAAGCTCGTACATCAGAGATACGCAGGACTTCCTGAGATCTATTGAAGGAATAAACTGGGAACCTGACATGCTGCTTATTACGTTAGACATCACAAGTCTGTATACATGCATCAACCATAGACAAGGTGTTGATGCAGTAAGATGGTTTTTAAATGGGCATTCATTGAAATATAAAAAACACAATGAAATGCTACTTGCCATGTTAATGTTCTGTTTAGAAAACAACATTTTTATTTTTGCAGGACAGTTATACAGACAACAACGCGGTACCGCCATGGGCACGTGCTTCGCCCCCAGTTACGCAAATCTTTTTGTGGGCTGGTGGGAGAAGCTACGTGGCCCTGGTGGAAGATGCCAGAGAAATGGTTGGAAAGGGTTGTGTTATGGACCCGCTACATAGATGATTTATTCATTGTGTGGAAGGGTTCTCAATCATCTGCAGAGGAGTATATTCGATTCCTCAATACTAATGACCTAAATCTGGCATTCAGCAGGGAAATCAGCAGCACACAGGTGTTCTATTTGGATCTGGAGGTTTATATTGAAGGCACTAATATTTTGACACGTCTGTATAGAAAACCCACTGCTGGGAATGCCTTGCTACATGCTCAGAGTTTCCATCCTAGGAGTATGATTAGTAACATACCCTACGGGGAGCTTTTGCGAATGAAACGTAACTGTACAACATCCAGTGATTACAACATAGCCAAAAAAGAATCCTTTAAAAGGTTCAAAAATAGAGGCTATTCTAATAAGATCCTACATGTAGCAGAGGAGAAAGCCCAGAAAATCCCTAGGTTAGACTTATTGATTCCAAAATGTCTGCAGAAATCAGCGGAAACTATGAAGAAAGTGGAGCCTGTGCGTATGATTACACGCTACCACTCGGAATCATCTAAGATTGTGAAAATGTTTAGAAAGAATTGGCACATCCTCAGAACAGATCATGTACTGAAGGATGTAATCTCAAATCATCCTGTTATTACTTACAGGAGATCGAAATCTATCAAAGATCATTTAGTTTGTAGCCATTTCCAATCTAGTCCACTTAGAAAAGAACCAGTTGTGGGATTCTTCCCGTGTCTGAAATGTAAAGCCTGTAAATTTAGTGGTAAGAGAAATACCTATGAGATCCAAAGTAAAAGAGGGAAGACCATTAGAAGTATCAACCGTTTACTAAATTGTAATTCTGAGTTCACCATTTATTGTTTGGAGTGTCCTTGTCAGAAAAGATACGTTGGCAGCACCATACATCCCGTTAAGAAGCGAGTACTAGAACACATGCGAGCGATAGCTAAAAAGGACAGTTCTTACCCTATGGCTCGCCATTATGAACAAGTCCATCAAAGTGATCGAGACAAGTTAAACTTCTATTGCTTAGACCAGATCCCCAAGGATGAGAGAGGGGGACAGAGTCAGAAAGCTACGCTCATTAGAGTCAAAATACATTATAGAATTAGGAACTATGGCTCCACAGGGTCTGAACATTAATGAGGAATTATGGGCACATTTGGAATAAAATATGAGTTTATTGTAATCTGTCCTTTATATAAACTAGTTCTTCCAATTTGTGAAGAAACCTTGTATATAGATCGCTAGATGTGTTTTTGTCAGACAATTTTTGCTCAGAGTGCTAAAAATATTATGAGTTAGCCTATTGGTATGGATATACCTCTCTCTCATTTTAATATGTTTAGTATGTACGATTTTTCCATTGATTTGTCCATGCCTATTCAAGGCTAAATCTGTTTTATATAATATATGTACTCATGGTGTTATATTCATATGTGGAGATGTAGATGGTACAGATAAAACAAAAAGGAATGTTCCGAGAAAGTTTTGGTCTCTGAGCTACACCCATTTGCACAAGATCAAGTATAATAATATATTTTTGATTTATTACATGGTCTGTGAAATGAACTAAGCATGAGTACTTTTTATATAATTTCCAATGGAATGATAATACATATTGTATATGAATGAAAGTATATGTTACAAGATGGCCGCTACAGAAATGTAGTAATGGATATGATTTGTGCCATCTTTTGTGTTTACTATTTTGTGATGCACGTTTTGCACTTTAAAAATGGTGGGATCAATTACAGACATTGACATTGAAAAAGCCAGAGCGGCGAAACGCGTCTGTCAGTGTTGCTTCATGGAGGGGTTTTTCTACAAATAAAAAAGGAATTTCTGATACCTCCGTGTGTGCACCTCTATTGTGTCGGCCGGCACAATTTTGGCGGGTGGACTGTTCCTGTATATATATATATATATATATATATATGTATATATTATCTACTGGCGGTCGCCAGTAGATAGTTATAGTTACAACCTATTATCCATAGGAAATCCGCGACATTCTATTTGAAATAACTCTCTTGCCGGTTGACGTATCTTCGCGAAATTTTCAAACTTCGTGGGGCGCTCCGGTCCGCTCCTACCCTGAAAGTCTCGGGGTGATACGTCAGCGGGGCCGAGAAAAGGGGGTCCCAAAACGCGTTTTCCCCATGCATTTTCCCATAGGAAACTTTAGACACGGCTACAGCCCGAACTGCTGAACGGAATTACACCAAATTTGGCAAAGAGGTAGTTCTTGGTTCAGAAAGAACCCTTTTTGTTAAATGGTGTAAATCCGTTCAGTAGTTGCTGAGAAAATGAAAAGTAAAAAGTTAGTGATATCTAGGGACGAGTAGGGTCCGCGTACCCTCCCGATCACGAGCTGCATGTTAATTGGCTGTCAGCTGGCTGTCAACATTCCGATTCAGGAAATGTTGGCAGCCATTTTATCCTCGGTAGAACCGAGGGACAGAAACAAGTGCGCAAAGCGCACAAAGGGAGCAGGGTAGAAACACCTGACCCCTAGGTTTGCTCAGGGGTCCCACAAGGACCCCTGGGCAAAAAAATAAATAATTTTTAAAAATCGGCAGGATGCGCTCAGGGTGCGCGAATCCTGCCGAAAAAAATCGAGCGCGGTCTCCGCGCTTCGATGTTAGTGGCCCCGGGTGGCCCAAGTCCCGGGGGCATGGTGGAGGATAATTTAATGTGTGGGGGCCTCAAGGGCCCCCAAGCCCGAGGACCGCCACCCCCGGGGCTTTTTAAAAATGGTGCGGGAGGGCTCTGAGCCCTCCCGCAGCCCCGAGACCAGCACCTCCCGGGGCTTTTTACATACATTATTAAACCTGTGTGGGGGGCTCCAGCCCCCACACGCCCGAGACCACCACCTCCCGGGGCACTAAACATTTTAATATGGGGGTCCGTTACGGACCCCAGAGCCCGGGGACCACCACCTCCCGGGGCTGTGTACTGAATGGGAGGGGGCGCGCGGCCCCTCCTGGAAGCCCTTGATGGCCCTGGGGACCACCACCCCCAGGGCCGGCTCCTGCAGTGTCCCGGGGTGCCTACCCCGGGACACTGTAGTTGCTATGGCAGGACGGGAGCCTCGCGGCTCCCGTCCTGCCATAGCAAACTGCTTGGATATTGGAAGAGAGAGCAGGAAACCTGCTCTCTCTTCCAATATCCAAAGCGATGCTTTCCACATGGGGAGCAGCATGTCAGCTGCTCCCCATGTGGAGCTAGCAATGCCGGCTCCCAAGGGACGTGGGAGCCGGCGGGACTGTGGGGGATTGGGGACCCCCACAGTCCCCAACGGAGAGGGCCAGCCCGGGGGATGGGGTCCCGGGGCAAGTAGTAGGCCCGGGAGGGGGCCACGCGGCCCCCTCCCCAAAAACAGGAAAATTTAAAAAAAAAAAAAAATGGAAAGGCCGGCCCGGGAGATGGGGTCCCGGGGCCTTAAAATGCCCAGAGGAGGGGGCCACGCTGCCCCCTCAAAAAAATAAATATAGAGGCCATGCCCCGGGGATGGGGTCCCGGGGCCAATACAGGCCCAGGGAAGGGGGCCACGCGGCCCCCTTCCCGTTTTTTTAAAGGTAATTTAAAAAAGGTGTAAGGCCCTGGGGGATGGGGTCCCCAGGGCCCAAAAAGAAAAAGGAAGGGGGCCACACAGCCCCCTTCAGGAGAAAAAAAAACAAAACAAAAAAACGATCGGGCCCGCAGGTCCCGCCCCTTCCTTCACCACTCTGCAAACGCGCCCCTGGCGCGTTTGCAGAGAAGGCTAATTCCCCTTGAATACTGGGGGTCCCTGAGGGCCAACTAGCCCACCAGGTACCTCCAGTATGCGCCAGGGAGCTGCCTTGCAGAGAGGTGTACAGAGGCCACGCCCCTTTTTACACCTCTCTGCAACGCAGCTCTGTGGCGCTTTTGGAGGTATATGGTGGGCTAGTTGGACTCCGGGGACCCTCAGGATTCAAGGGGACTTAATCCCCCAACCCAAAACGCGCCACGGGCGCGTTTGCACAGTGGTGAAGGGAGGGCGGGGCTTCAGGTGACATGTGTGCAAACAGGCCCCGTGGCGCGTTTTAAGATGGGGAATTAAATCCCTTCAATCCTGAGGGTCCCTGAGGGCCAACTAGCCCAACAGGTACATCCAGAATGCGCCACAGAGCTGCGTTGCAGAGAGGTGTAAAGGGGTGTGGCCTCTCTACACGTCTCTGCAACGCAGCCCCTAGCGCATATTGGAGGTTCCTGGTGGTCTAGTTGGCCCCTAGGGACCCTCAGGATTCAAGGGGACTTAATCCCCCAACTTAAAACGCGCCACAGGGCGCGTTTGCAAAGATGTCACCTCAGGCCCCGCCCCTCCCTTCACCATTGTGCAAATATTCCTCTAAAATCAGCCGAAATAGGAATTCCGATTTACTCACCTGTTATCAGGAGAGACCTCAGTGCTGCATTTTTCAGCCCAGTACTGATCCTGAAAAGTAATTTTAACCGTACTTACCGGTAACTTGAATTTCCTTCATAGGCTAACATTGACTGGTTTCACTTGGAAATTCTTCAAAGTGTGGAGTTTTGGAACTTTAAAATATTCCTCTACAATCAGCCGAAATACGAATTCCGATTTACTCACCTGTTATCAGGAGAGACCTCAGTGCTGCATCTTTCAGCCCAGTACTGATCCTGAAAAGTAATTTTAACCGTACTTACCGGTAACTTGAATTTCCTTCATAGGCTAACATTGACTGGTTTCACTTGGAAATTCTTCTGTGTTGATTTTGAAACATACAAATATTCCTCTAAAATCAGCCGAAATCCGAATTCTGATTTACTCACCTGTTATCAGGAGAGACCTCAGTGCTGCATCTTTCAGCCCAGTACTGGTCCTGAAAAGTAATTTTAACCGTACTTACCAGTAACTTATATTTTCTTCCATAGGAATCCATTGTCTGGTTTTCAGCAGAAAACTTTCAAAGTGTCGATTTTCACAAACTACAAATATTCCTTAAAAATCGCCTGTATGACTTAAACGCATTCATTCAACTGTTTACAGGAGATGCACCAGTGCTGGATCCAGGATCCAACACTGAGTAAGAAAAAGTAACGATAACAGTTTTTACCTGCTAAGTGAATTTCCTTCCATAGGATAACATTGGTGATTCTATGAGAAAAAGTTTCCAAGTGTCAACTTTTAAAATACAATAATATTCCTTAAAAATCACGACTGTAACCAAAACGCTTTTACTCAACTGTTTACAGGAGATGTACCAGGACTGAATCTAGGATCCAGTCCTGTGGTTAGAAAAGTAATCCATAAAGTAACTAATTGCATTTAACTAGAAATTCACATTGAGCTGAATGTTGCATTGTGTTTGAAAATGTGTTGCCCATTGCAACAACTGTAACTACTGTACTTAAATGTCTATTGCCTATCTGCAAAGTATTTAAACTAAAGTAATTCATTAAGAGAAAGTATTTTTGTAATGTAATGTATAATGTAATTACAATGTAATTTAAAAAATAAAATATGTAAAAAAATTGTTTCTAAAAATGTACTAAATCAGTATGAAAAAATTAATATAACAATTAATACATTTAAAAATTGTCATTTACAAAACCTTTGAAATTCACTAAAAAAACGTAGGTTTCAGGCACGTTATAGTTAGAAATTAGCATTTAAAAAACCTTTGAAATTCACTGAAAAAAACCATAGGTTTCAGACACGTTATAGTTACAAATTAGCATTTAAAAACCTTTGAAATTCACTGAAAAAACCATAGGTTTCAGACACGTTATAGTTACAAATTAGCATTTAAAAAACCTTTGAAATTCACTGAAAAAACCATAGGTTTTAGGGACAGTTATAGTTACTTGGACATTGCACTCGTACAAAACCCGTGAAATTCCCCGTTATAGTTAGTTCAGCTAACTATAACTCGCGCCCGCAATGCACTGCTGATGACGTCACATATTACATCACTCATGACATGGTCAGTGACATCACTGATGACATCACTGATGACATCTCAAATGACATCACTGATGACATCATCCACGTGATAATCTGATGCACCTCCTCACACCCTAATATAACCTTTGATACACCCACTCTAAATTACAGACTGCCATTCGCAAAACCATAGACACTCCAACACCAATAACTACATACCCACTCACTGATTCTTAGGTCTACACACACACATCCACTCACTCACCCGTACAGTCACTCATACTTACGGTCACTCAGTACAGGACTATCATATGCACTCTTACTCCTATATAGACACTCAAACAACGCCACTCATCCATAGAGATACTCACACACCTAGTCAGTCATGCAAATAATTAAACACACTGCCATTTACTCACCTATACAGTTATACACACACCAGCTCACTTACTCATACAAATAGTAGCACATTGTTACGCTCTTATACAATCACTGATACAAGCACACAATCATCCATACAGCCACTATCACAATCACTCACTCTTGCTTATAGCTATTTATATACTCCAACACACATATATACTGCCTTTCACATATGTAGTTACTCACACATGTACCACTGGGACATACATTCACTCACTAACACACTCTTACACACACTTACCCACCCATACAGTCTATCACAGATGCACTCTTGAAACCATCCACCCAGTGAATCACCCACTCACACATCTATGCACAGAGTTGCACACACCCCTCCCACACAAACACTCAGGCACCCATACAGATACTCAGACAAGCATTCAATAACTCATATAGACACTCATTTAGCTATTCACAAACACATGCAGCCACTTACACAGCAACAGACAGACGGATACAGACATACACCCAGTTTAGTCACTAACCCATGCATTCAGTAAGATACGTTAAATCACTCACTTATAGAGTCAGTCACGCACCTACTAAATCATCCATACAGACACTTACACACCCACTCATTCTTCAATACGTCTTTTCCTATATATTTTAAAAATATTTAAACTTTACAGAAACACACAGTCACTGGATGATGTCATCAGTGATGTCATTTGAGATGTCATCAGTGATGTCATCAGTGATGTCACTGACCATGTCATGAGTGATGTAATATGTGACGTCATCAGCAGTGCATTGCGGGGCGCGAGTTATAGTTAGCTGAACTAACTATAACGGGGGAATTTCACGGGTTTTGTACGAGTGCAATGTCCAAGTAACTATAACTGTCCCTAAAACCTATGGTTTTTTCAGTGAATATATATATATATAGATATAGATATATTCTTTAAATATACATAGATAACTCACCTTTAACACCCACAGCCCCTCAAACTCATACCCACCCTAAACCCTAAAATTACCCTTGCCACCTAAAAACCCATACCTACCCTAAACCCCAAAATTACCTTTACCACCTAAAAACCCATACCTACCCTAAACCTTAAAACCACCCTTGCCATTCAAAATTCCATACCTACCCTAAACCCTAAAATTGAAGTTGAGAGAGAAGTGGCAAGGGTAATTTTGGGCCGACATCTTGGATAGGGAACAGGACCTGCTCAACCTGCTGGGTGTGGAGGTTGCGGGGCTCGCTGAGTAATAATTATTTATTTGTTGTGTTCTATGCTAATATTTTTTTCCCAAATAGCAAAGCATGCTGCTCACACACAGGTAAATTAAGTTTATTTTATAAATATTATGTGATCATCTAGACAGGTGCTCGGCGACGCTACCTAACCCCACTCGGTGGCGCTCCCTTGGGTTGATTATTTAAGAAGTCATGCAGGGACTCCTCATTCCTGTCACTAAGATAGTAGTTATTAGTATTAGAGAGTTAGTGCCTTTCTTTTTTGTAGCTCATACAGTCACAACCCCAAGCAATTTCCCAGTGCTGTGTAGTATGCATGCATCTATGCACTGAAAAAAATGCAGACTGATTTGGCCTGTCAAAGGGGGTTGTATTTGAGACTGAGAGATTGAGAATGAGATGAGAAGCAAAGATCATTTGTTGCAATTTATTAGTAGTTCCAAAATGTCGTTTAGGAAATTTGGAACAAGGTTAGGTTTAGGAAGTTAGGAATAGGTCCACGATACCAGAACAATAGGAGATGTGATTTAGAAAAGTTCAATGTTACTGCATTTACCTTTCCCTGTCAAAATATTTTTGGGGAGATTTTTAACTGTACCACTAATCTTTTTTTATTTTATTTTCTTTATTTGTTATATCAGCATCCAGGGGCAAGAAGAGGTCTGGGCCTGGAACCACCAAGACGGATGAGGGAGCTGGAGGTGCCTCAACAAGTGATTGAATTGTTGGGCATTTGTAAAGTGCACTGTTACTCTAAGGAGTTTCCTGGTACCCTGCACCTCTGCCCAAACATAGAAGGGCTGATCAGTTTAGACTTGGGTAAACAACCAAGTCTTCACACCTTTCCTGAATTGAGACATAGCTGTAATGCTACAAATCTCAGAGGGAAGTTTGTTCCAAGCCGACAGATCTAAAAAGGAGAAGGATCTGCCGCCAGTCCTAGTGCGCCTAATCTTAGGTGTTTTGGCTAAGAAGGCTTTGGCTGACCGAAGGCATCTGGAGGGAGTATAAAAACGAATGCATGCCCTAAGATATTCGGCGCCCGTCCGGTTAAGGGCTTTATGAACCAGGACGAGAGACTAAAATAAGATTCTCTTTTTTAAAGGGAGCCAATGCAGTGCCTTTAGATGTGGAGACACGTGTGCTTTCAGAGGGAAATCCAGGAGAGTAGGTGCTGCCACATTTTGGACGACCTGTAATTTGTTAATAAGGTAGTCAGGCAGGCCCAGGTACAAGGCATTGCCATAGTCCAGCGTAGATGACACCACTGCCTGTATCACCTGTTTCCTGGCTGAGAAGGACAAAAAATGAAGAAACCTTCTTAAGATATGGAGTAATCCGAAGCAGGACCCTATCACTATGTTCACCTGCGATAAGAATGTAAGGCCCTCATCGAGCTGCATATGGCTCTGCTGCCACCAGTAAGTCCTCCTGTTGTTAATATTATTATTTATTCCCAAACGTTTGTCGCTCCACATTTAGAATTGTTTTTCCTTTTTACTGTGCCTGTCTCCTAATTTTTTCCAACTCCTCTTCACTGTCTGTTTCCTAAATTCTTCTTATCCCTGCATTATCCTACCTACTAATTTTATATCTAACACTTTTCTGTACTTGACTTCAAACTGTCTGTACTTGTCTGTCTGTAGGTTTTTTCTTCTGCTTTCAGTAAGCTTTCCCTCTCCCTTTATATATCTTGGGGACTGGTGATATTATAAGACTCAGATAACCCATTTTAGGTCAGGTACTCTACTGTGAAGATTGCATGCCCAAGTAAGTTATTCTACGCATTTTTGCTTTCTTTTTCTTGCTGATCCTTAAACAATAAAACAAGAGGGTGGCCGTGGTCATGGTGGACCCCCCCAATGTTGTGTATGTATTATTATCATAATATACCAGCAGTTGATGACAGTGCAGCATGGCTGAAAGTATGAGGTCGTCCCCATTGCATTTGCCAACCATGACCATATGTCCTCCATTGACCAATTGTTGCGCCCCTTCATTGGGCTTCAATGACTCAGATTCATCATAGCCCTGCCCCTCTATTACAAAAAGGTTTTGGTTGGCTTGACTAACTGGCATTTCAAACACTGCAAGCCAACAAAATGCCCAATCTGATATTTTGATAGAAGATACTGTAACCGAACTGAAATGATCTATTATATAGGACTTTTTGTGGTTGTATTTTGTTAAAAAACAAATGATAGGGGGAGCCATATCTGGCATCTAAAATGTGTAATGTTTTTTCTAGCCGCACAGACCACCAGTGCAGGGGCCGGCAGCGAGAGTGCCAGAGGAGTAGACGTGACAGTCGAAGGGGAGTCCCATCGGCGGCAGGGGCCGGTGGTGGTAAGTCACATTGCTTACTTATTAACAATTAGTAATATGCTCACTGCAAGGGCGTTGACTCATGAACAGTCACTCTGGTTTATAGATACAGTGGGAGCTGAGTAGTTAATTGGCTCTTCTATCTGCAACTCATCAGCCAAAGGTTTATAATGAGCTTTAACTATGATGGGTTGATGGAAAGGGAAAAAATGGATGGAAGGAGAAAGGATGGGTGAAATGTATGTAATACGAGTGAAAGGATGCATATAGGTGGGTGATAGGATGCATGTGTGGGTGAAGGATGAATGAAAGGGTATATGGGTGAAAAGATGCCTGCTAGGGTGTGTGAAAGGGTATAAGTGAAAGGATGCCTGTCTGGGTGTGTGAAAGGAATGCTCAGGTGGGTTAAAGGCAAAGCAGGAGGAGTGAATGGGTGAAAGGATGCATGGGTGGGTAAATGGATGTTGGTGAATGTTCGCTGAGAGCCATGTTTGGATGGATGGATTGAATATATATGGATGGATTGTTTTCAAATGGGAAAGACTGGATGAGAGAATGTAATGCTTAAATGCTGTGTATCAAAGCAAAGGGTGAAGAGTAAGACTACTAGAAGAACAATACAATGATGAATGGATAATTGCTTGACTTTTGCGGATGGGATAGTCTGTGACGAATGTACCAAAACTATATCCCGTTCCTTAATCATTTCCTTGTACTGCAGTACATCGATTTTTCCACCGTCTGCTTACGGCAGACAGGATGTCCTCATGATTGGTTTATTTTATACGTGACATATATCATTCATATTGTTCATCTGCCTTGTTGTCAGGGTAAAATTGAAAGGCATTTTTGAGAAGAGCAGGACCATTGGAATAAGATCATTGTCTATTACAGCTGCCCCAGTTGCAGATTGTAGAGAGTAGTAAAGTACGACTAACGAGTACAACTAGGACACCAGCTGAGCTAGCATGTCAAATCAAATCAAATCAGGGGCATTTGTACAGCGCACACATCACTCAAAAGTCTCATGGCGCTAGCAGACGGCTCTGAAAGGAAGTGAAATGGCTCAGATGTCAAAAAGCCATGTCTTCAGCCTTTTGCGAAAAGAGTTGTGATCAGAGACATTTCGCAGATGGATAGGAATTTTGTTCCAGGATGATGGGGCGAGAAAGGAGAAAGATCGACCTCCTTTTCTGGCAGTATGTATCTTGAGAGGGGTGAGCAGAAATTGGTTGCTGGATCTGAGCGCCCAGCGTGGTTGGTACCAACATAATTTCTTGGTCCAGTATCTCGGGCCTTTTCCGTACAATTGTTTGTGGATTAGACAGAGGACCTTGAAAATAATTTGTTTTCTGACTGGTAGCCAGTGAAGAGATCTTAAGCAGGGTGCGGAGGGGGATCTAGGAGGAAGATCCAGGACCAGCCTTGCCGCAGTGTTCTGCAAGATCTGTAGTCTGTCCAGAAGGTTTTCGTTGATTGAAAACAGTAGGGAGTTTCCGTAGTCCATTCGGTTTATTATCAGCCCTTGGACTAATGGTTTCCTGGCCTCCGCTGGTATCCACTTGAAGACCTTCCGTAGGCTACGCATTACTCCAAAACATGTGCCGATGATATGGTTGATCTGGTTCTTCATGGACAATTGGTTGTCCATGTGGAAACCTAGGTTCCGCACCGTCAATTTGGGGGGGTGGCAGAGGCCAAGATGGGATGGCCACCAGTCGGTGGACCAGTGCTCCTGTGCTTTGCCGAAGAGCATGACCTCAGACTTGGCTCCGTTTAGTTGTAAGTGATTGGAGCTCATCCACCTGTCAATGTGGGATAGGCATTTATTGGAACGTAACTGTGTTTCGGTGGGATCTGGGCCGATAGTGATCAGAATCTGTGTGTCATCTGCGTAGGATATGACATCGAAACCGTAGGATCTGATCACCTTGGCCAGTGGCGTCATGTACAGATTGAATAGGGTCGGGCTCAAAATGGAGCCCTGTGGCACTCCCATCTTGACTGGTCTCTCTCGTGAGAGGTTGTTGCCGATCTGTACTGTTGTCACTCGGTCAGCTAGGTAACTCTTTAACCACTCGAGGGCAGTGCCTCTGACACCTATCTCCCAGAGCCGGTGTTCTAAAATGCGGTGGGAGATGGTGTCAAAGGCTGCGGACAGATCAAGCAGGACGAGGATGGCTGACTGATGTTTATCCAAGGTCAGCCTGATGTTGTCTGTTACCTCGACCAATGCAGTCTCAGTGCTGTGAGCCGCCCTAAAGCCTGATTGGGAGGGATCGAGCAGTCCCTGACTCTCCAGATGGTTAACGAGCTGCTGGTTGATCAGAGATTCTAGTATTTTCCCAAAGTAGGGAAGCAAGGAGATTGGGCGGTAGTTGGGGAGCAGCATTGGGTCGGCAGTGTTTTTTTTTAAGATCGGTCTTACCCTGGCTGCCTTCCAGCTTTTTGGAAAGTCCGCCTCCAAAAGTAATTTATTGAATAGCTCTGTGAGACTTTCCAATAATACCGGGGCGATAGTGGGAAGGATTTTAGGCGGTACCATATCAGTGGGGGAACCTGATTTTATCCTCAACATGGCAGTGGAGACTGCTTTGGTGTCAAGCTTGGTGAATTCGTCCAGGATGTGGGAGGGGTCGGTGGACATGCTTGGCACATCTTCAGAATTAGTGTTAAGTGGAGGAGGAAAGGACCGATGAATGGCCATGATTTTTTCTTCGAAATATTCGGAGAGAGAGTCGGTCCAGGTTTGGGAATCAGGTATTAATGGCTGGTTGGTGGGAGCTGTGAATTCTTTCAGAATTTGATAGAGTTCTTTGCTTGAATTTTCTGCCAGGTTTATTCTATTTAGGAGAAAAAGTTTTTTTGCCAATTTGATGTCAGTCATGTAGCCATGATGGATATTTTTATATGTTTCGCGGTCAGCCGTACTTTTGCTTTTGCGCCATTTGCGCTCCGTAGTCCTACACAGAGGTTTTGTAGTTTTTAGTTGGTCTGTGAACCAGGGAGCAGACCTGGGCTTGATTTTGACCTGGGTGAGGGGAACAATTTTGTCTAGTGCAGCCAGGATGGCTTTGACAAGGTCTAGTGCCGCCTGATGTATGTTGGTTTCTGTCCCTGAAAAGGCCAAGCTAAGATGCTTTGAGAAGAGGGGCAGGGTGATTTTTCGCCAGGGTCTTCGCAATATTGATGTGTTATTAGGGCCGTTTTTAGTCATTGTTGTAGGAATAGTGAATTTTAATAAGTGATGGTCTGTCCATAATAGTGGCTCAGGGGGTTCGGCAGTAATTCCTGAGTAGTTTGTGAAAAGGAGATCAAGTGTGTGGCCTGCTCTGTGGGTGGGGCCGGTGATCCGCTGGACGAGTCCGAGGGTGTTCATATTTGAGATCAGTTGGTCAGTCTCCACGTTGGAGAGAATCTCAGCATGGAGGTTAAAATCTCCAATAAGTAAGAAGTTGTCAGAGGCTAGTATATGAGGCGCAAGAGTCTCTAGCAACGTGTCAGAGAAATCACCTTTGGGACCGGGGGGGCGATAGATTAAGGCCCCTCTCCAAGTTCCATTGGCTAGGCTTTCAAATTTGAAGATACAGAGTTCTAGATGGTCTGAAGTGATAGTTTCTAGGATTGTAATATTCAGATCCCCGGTGGAGGCTATTAATAGGCCTCCCCCTCTTCTCTCCTTCCTGTCTAATCTGGTGATTTTGTACTGAGGAGGGAAGGCGATGTGAACGTCGGGGCAAGCATGTTCATGTAGCCAGGTTTCCGTGATGAAACATAGGTTTGGAGCGACCAGGTCTAACAGGCTCCATATCTCAACAGAGTGTTTGGGGATAGAAAGTGCGTTCAGATAGATGGCATTAAGTAGTTCGGGAAAGTCTGGTTTGCTAAGGTCGTTAGAGATTGTGATTTTGGTTGAGTTGGGGGCTCTCTGTAGAAGGGAAATGTCGGGATGTCTGGATAGAGCCTCTTCTAGGATGGCATTAGGTCCTATGCAGGGTTTGTTTACCTCTTTTAACCCTTTCCGTGCTCATGACGAGTTCAGCTCGTCATGCTGCGCGGTTGCGCTGTGCGCATGACGAGCTGAGCTCGTCACGACCCCACCCGCGATCGGAATGTCCAGCATACGAGCGGAATTCCGATCGCGGTCAAGGGGTTAATTCCCTGTTCGTATACTTTAGAATTGCCATGTTACCTGGGACGGTGGCGACAGCCTTGGAAGCAGGGGTCCTGGCCTCTGGCGTCGGTCAGGCACGGACGGGCACAGACGGGCTTGCCTTCGGCGTGCCGCGGCGCGCCGCTGCGCGCGTCCACTCTCTGCCCTGCTCTAAGTAGGGTATGGTGCGGGAAGGGCTGGAGCGCTTACTCGGACTTCCGACTGGCAACCGGAAGTTGTGCTGGTTGCCGTGACGACCCTCCGTACAATCGCAACAAGCCGTGACGGACCAGGGTCTGCGGCAGCTGTCTGCAGGTAGGGGAGAGAGATGGAACCAGAGGTTGAAGATTCTCATGAACATACGGCGTAGTTAAAAGTTTTTTTTTTTTTAAAAAGAGCACAGTTACTTTCAAAGTGCAACAGGGCTTCTTGTCACGAAATAGCGTGGAGGCGTGGTTCAGTTCAGGCGCCGCATGCCTCCATTAATTAATTTAACAAGCAAGAGAATACTTGCACTCCATAGTGCTTAATGCCTTCCTCATTAGTGAGAGGTAATTTTTTTTTTCTACACACAAAGTGTCTGTTTAGTTTTTACTAGGAAATTCTTCAAAAGAAAAAAAATAACATTTTTTTAAACTGGTGTGCTGTGCTGTGTTTATTCTGCCTTAATTCCTTTCAGACAGTTAGTGCATTTGCTATTTGCCTTTAGTTTTATGTGAGGTATGTGTGGGTAATGGATGTGGCTCAAATCACATCAAATCGAATGGCCCTAGGGGACCATCAATGTACTGCTACTGTGCCACCCACTACATAATTTTAAAACGTTTTTTGCACAGAGCATTGAGCACAATTTGTCTTTATTCTTTCTAGCTTCTGCTGGCCATCCATCTCGGCAGGATGTTGGAGCCCGGCTACAGCAGCAGAAGCTGGAGGCCATACAGGCAGAGTACCAGTGACTGATGGCCCAGGAGGAGGAGGAGGAGGCAGATGCCTAGGGCCCCAGCCAGCCCTCCAAGCCTCCAGCCTCTCAATAACACCATCGCCACAGTCTTCTGGCAGCCGTCCACTGCCATCAATCACTGCTGCCACTGACTGAGACCACACATTCTAATGGCGCATCCTGTTGAGGCTGGTGCGGATTGAAGCCAGGCAGACCCAGATGGAGGGGCACTTCAGAAATCTCCTGGCCCGCCATGTGTAGTGCCCTCTTCTGCCCCTTTTTTAATATTTGTTTCAGTGAGGGGGACTTGTTGGGGTTGATAGGGTGGGAATGTGGGAGTTGGGACTGGGACAGTTTGGAGTGGGCTTTCTTTATTGGACAATGGACATTTTGGTCAGACATTGGTTGCGGATGGGGAGATTTGTTTGGGAAGAAGGGTGGGCCAGCTGTGGGTGGAAGGGGTAGTTTTATTATATTGTTAGGAGAATATTTTTTTTCTAATGTTATTTATGCCTCATATATTTTTGAGGGTGTTTTACTCTGCACTGCTGCCTTTTAGCAGAGCCTGTTTTAAAAATTTGCTAATAGCGTATAACAATTAGTTATGGAGTACCCTTGTCCTACTACTCTCCTCCTCGTCTCTGCAGTCTTCAATTATATTGACCACTAAGGAGCAGCTTTCCATTGCCTATATTGCCTACAACTTAGTAGAACAACACTCCATAGCTCTCTTACCGAATAGATGAAGCAAGGGCTGTAGGCTTTTCCAAGGTGCCATGGTGGTGGTAGTAGTAGCAGGCTAGTGCACTAACAGTGAAGGAATCATAAGTGAAGTCCCAGTCCCACCTAGGTGAACTCCAAATGTAGGATTAATCAGAAGGATTATTCATCGCAGGCAATTACATTGAAATAAAAACTGAGTTAGTGGGTTATATATTATTATATCATAGCTTTGCAAACAATTGAGACCAGACTACTACACAACAAAGAATACCTGATAGTGAATATATAACAAGCAATACAAAATTATTCAGAGCAATGGTGAGCTAGTATTTTGATTAAAACTAAAGTTACAAACACTCAAATCGTGAAGAGGACTCTAAGCCTGGAGCGGACAAAGTTAAGCGTTTATGCAACACAATGCCTGAATGATTATGCTGACGAATGATGTTCTTCTATATATAAAATATTGGTCACTTTTTATGTGTGGGTGGGTAAATGGGGCCAGTGTGGGCTATTGTTTCAGTAATAGAACTGAAGATCCTGCACTGAGTTGGTGTTGCTTTCACCACATCTGCCCCACCAAGTGTGTGATCAATTAACGGAGTAAATTATTAAGTCACAGCTTGATAAATTACACTGCCCGGGGGAAGAGGGTTAGGGGTTTGATGAATGGTTGGGAAAGGGGATTTGGGGAAAGGTGTGAGAAAGACAAACACTACACAAAGACAATATTCATCTGGGTGATGAGCAGCCACCCACCATAAATCTGTTGTGGGACGAAAGGAAGGAATGACTATGGTACAGTTAACTTAAATGGACTGCAAAGTTTGCAAACAGTCTGTCAGCCCCAGAGAGACCCAAGTTATATTACATTATTATATATCTAAATGTTCTGTCACCTAGGTTTGAAAAAAGTAAATAGAAATTAAGTAGGGGTGACGTGAACAACACACACAGTTCAAAAAAATGATTATTAAAAGAAAAATGATACTGTATTGGCAAATTGGGCAGTGCATCTGCATTCTTCATGGATTGTCCATCAATCTTGGGTACCTGGCTGAAGCAGTCCGGTAAGGTAAGCATGAGTGTTATGGTGATTTTGCCTTTTGTGCAGGAGAAGAGAAGGCCTCCAGATTGTTTAACAGACATGATATTGTAGCATCAAGGAGAAGGATAAAAGGTAAGCTTCATGTGGAGTGTACCTAGAAGACTCAAAGGCAGAGCAAGAGCATAGTCCTTTGGCATTCATTCATTTTATGACTGATGTGCGATCAACTAAGTCAGAGCAATTACAACAACCAACTATCACAGACGAGTGGCTGCATGTATCGGGCTGATCAAACTCAAAACTGTCCTGAGTATCATCATAACATTTAGCCTAGCACGTGCATAATGTGATGATGTGACATCATCACGTCTGTCTCCAGTTACCTACATGAGGCCCCCCACCCCACCACATAGTTTCAAATTTGAGCCAGCCAGTACACACACTCACCAGCATTGCATTTCCCAAATAAAGTAATTCACACACCTTTCACCACTCCATAGAGTTGAGTAGGCCTCTTAGAGTCATCACCATGTTGGTTTCCGTGAAGTTGATAACTGTCTGCTACCGCATGAATCATCTCAACACACTCTCAAACAACAATCACTCATGCATCACTTATTGGTGCATTTATCTGTTCAATTTCAAGCACGGTGGTACATTGCCAATCCTCTTTCGGTCACAAAACACACATTGGCCAGTCTTGTCAATAAAATATTGTGGGGCAGTCCTGCTATGGGATGAAAGAAAGATAGGCATGGGATGGAGGCAGGCATTGTCTCTCCAATGTCCTTGAAGGGAATGTGGGGTGGCTTCTTCACTGCACACTGGTCCAACTCCAATATGGCTATACATGTGTCTAAAATGATGGGGCTGCCTTAGTCAGTCAGATACATACAAACAAAATAATATAATGTTCCCCAGCTATATCCCTTTTTAATTGTCACAGCAGTTCGGCAATAGGAAGTTCTATGGTGGCCGAGGCCTAGTCAGTAGTCAGGGAAGTAGAGTTTGTCATCAAACTCAGGTGGTTCTCCCAGAAGTTGGTCAGCTAACACACTATCATGACCTGAGTCTGACCAATCACCCTCATCCTCCTGTCATACTTCAGGTATGGTATAATTCGGTGGTATAAAGTGCTGATTCATTTTGATCATGGTTAGTCTCTCCACGCTTTGTGATGAGAGACTGGTCCTTCTCACTGTGACAACTGTACCAGCTGCACTGAACACACGCTCAGCAGACACACTGGCCACCGGGCAAGCCAGATACGTTATTGCCAGCCTGCTGAGCACTGGCCATTTGTGCCTCTTCCCATTCCAATACACCAATGGGTTTTGATCTAGATAGGCCTCTGTTGGGTCATCAGATAGGCCTGGACCATCCTCTCAATAGGCATTGGTGCTCCACCTTGCTCAACCTCTTTTGCCTTCACCTCCACACTGGACTTAAGCCCTCCCTTTGGATACCAATCAAATGCAGATTTTGGGGGCGATGCTCTTGTTCCTGTTGTTGTTGCTGGTGTTCTTATTGTTGGTTTTGCTGCTGTGAGCCAACAGCGCTGCCCTCAGGCTCTATTGAAGTTGACAGCTGCACTGCAGAATTTGTGTTCTGGAGTGGGCCTCAAATTCACAGCTGTTCTTTTTCTAGGTTGCTGGTTTGCTCAGCGATCCTCGTCTTGTAGTTTGAAACATCCCCATCTGGAAAAGGAATGAAAGTAATTGTTTCTACTGTGGATCAAGAATTGCTTCACATATGTAATGCTTGGATGACACAATGTCTCTTTGCAGCCTTGTATTAACAGATAAGTGAAGGATTAAGCTCTCCACCAACTCATGTTTTCGTCCACACCAGCAAACATTTCTGACACCTCCTTTAGTTGTTCCTGTCACATATCCAACAACGGGATAGCTTGGCCCATGGTACTGTCCTCCTTGCTGACTTCCCATGTGAAAACCTCAAAAGGAAGCAGCATCTCTGTCAGGCATATGTTTTGCCCTCCTGATCCATCTCAATGATCATGCCTTTCACAGTTGCATCCCCTCTTTACATGACATATTCATTAATCGTTCTGTACTGCTCAAACAGACCTTGCAACATGTAATACATTGAGTTGCAATGAGTTGGCACCTCCTTTATGAGTGCTTTAACAGGCATTCTATTATCATGCAGATTGATCCTCAACTGCTTCCGGGCTTTAAAAAAATGGCTGAAGTGAGTGCAGATTCTTCTTCAGGTGGACAGTAAGTTGCTGACTCTGTCTTCTTTTTTGAGAAAGTCCTGTACAATGATGTTGATGCAGTGAGCCAAACACAGGACCCTGGAATAGCCACCATCTGTCATTGCCTTAACTATATTACTGACATTGTCCATGGCAACAAATCCAATGTCAAGCCCTCTGGGTCGCAGCCATTCAAAGAACTTTTGTTAAAGTCATCCAAGATGTTTGCAGCTATATGGGACTTCTCCATGGCGAACATGGCTACTGTTCCATGCTTTTGAGCTCCATCAATAATTTCAGCAGTGTCAACACCTGCAGATATCATTTCTCTAACCCCCACAAAAGAGATCCAGTGTGCATTGATGCACATGTAATCAGTGGCTTGGCAATTGGTCCACATGTCTGTTGTCAGGTGGATAGTGGGAACGGCACTCTGCTGCAAATCTTGTCCAACCAATTCGAGCACATTGTAAAGTTGCGCTGGAACGCTTGTCCAACATATTCAAGCACATTGTAAAGTAGCACTGGAACAGCAACTCTGGCAAAATAGGTCTGGCTGGGAACCTTCCATTTCAGGCAGATGGCCACCACAAATTCTAGAAAACCCACTCCTTCCACAAAAGAAAAAGGGAGGAGGTCCAGCGCTAACATTTTAACCAGCTTCGCGTTGTACAAACATGCCATTGGGTGGTTGTGTTTGTACTGCCCCTCTTGCCCAAACATGCCAGGAATAGCAGCCTGGATTTTTTTCTTTTCTGGTGCCCACTGATGCAGGCGGCTTCTTGAGAACAGAAGGTGGCAGGCTCAATGTGTATCTCAGCGGGGCTGTCACTCTATACTCTTGGTGTCTCGACCTGACTCAGAGTCTTCTGCCATTGCAATGTTGCTGATGTGGGTGATACTACTTCACTGCTAGGGACAGGGCTGATTTGCATAATGAAAATGTCACCCTCTTCTTCACCTTTAGCTTCCACCGTAATCAGATCGGATTCCCTGCTCACACCCCCTTCACCAACACCACTTGCAGTTTTTTGGCCGCTATGGTGCTCCTACCAGTGGATTGAGTGGTGTTTTCTCAAATGGGTTGTTTGGCCTCAGGTACCATAGTTTGTAGCAAGCTTACACTGACTAACACTTGCTCTGCAAATGGAGCATATGGCAATGTTCGGCTCCTTATCGCTAACCGTAAAGAAGTCCTTAACTGGAGAGGTCAACTTTCTGACACTGGTGCCACTGCCAATGTTGGAAGAAGTGGCGGTAGGTGGGCATTTTGACGTTGGCCTCTCTGCAGTGCCTACTTCTACAGAGGTGGTTGTGGATGTAGGTCGCAGCCGGGCTTTACAAATATGGAAGCTGGCGGTGGTGGTATCTGTGCCACATCCCCCTGAGCAGGTTGAGATGAGGTAGCGTAGGTCTCCACTGGGGGTGAGCTAACATCCATGATGACTGGCTCGTCGTCATCCTCCTCTTCTTCATCCATAACTCTAAGGCTTTCAGGAACCTTCATTTTCACTAGCCACTCCTAGTGTGTCTCAGACTGAGGCAGCATCCAAGTGGAGTCTTGATCATCTGAAGGGGGCTTGGAGAAGAAGATGGTGGAGTACCCCTCCTTTTTCTTGCTGGAGATCTGGAAGACAATGTATCTTCTGAAAGAGGGGCTTCTTCTACTTCCTCAGCATGAAGCTCAATCTTCTGAAGTGCTCCTACTTTGGGAGGAACTACTATTGCTGGCTGTGGCTGTTGTTGTCCACTTAGCTGAGTTTCCGACAATAATTGGGTACTACTTTGCGAAAGAGATAACTCCAATTCCTCTTCATTGCTCATTGGCGTTGCCGTGACTAGCGTGGCTGCCTCTGTGCCAGACATGGGCTTGGGCCTAGGTTGGGGTGGGGCTGCAGAAACTGGAGTGCTGCTCCCTGCTTGCTCCCCGGAGGCCGGTGCGGCATACACAAATTTTTGCCCGAAAAAGGTCTGGGGCGACATACCAGTGGTGGTAAGCTCCTTCTTATTACTGGCCGCTTTCTTAGTAGCACCTTTTTTTGGGGCCATCTTGAAGCTGTCACTTGGCAGTGCCGCTTATCTTCACAAGCAGAAGAGATGTCTGTGTTGTGTGGGCCTGCGTCACGGCATGCACAGGCCTTCTGTCTGGCAGTACTGTGGGTAATGGTTCTTCTCTTGTACACCTAAAAGCAAACAAGCAAGAAGAACATCAGTGAAATGTGGCGTTGTTGCAGTTGAATTAGTAGTACAAACAACAATATCATTTAGTGTGGTTACTTAAGTTATAAATAATTAACAACAACACAGTGTAGTCATTCATAAAACCACACCAACATAAACTTTCATGTCCACTCAGGAAGGATAAGAAAGAGCAACAACATTCAGATGTTACAGTTTGGTTTATGTGCATCAAGTTGGGATGTAGCGCTCAGGGAGGTGCAGGTGACAATGGAATAATCCTGAGAAAATGAATGCGGCTGTGTGCTTATGGCAGACATGGGGTTGATGATGGATATTAAATAAAATGTGATTTTTTTTTACACAGTGGAAATACACATTTTATAATTAAAAAAATGTTAAAAAATTAAAAAAATAAAACATTAATTAAGACAATAAAAAAAATAAAATTAAATAAAAAAATCAATAACATTTTATTTAAAAAAGTAAAAAAAAATGTAAAAATTGAAAAAACAAATAAAATTTAAATGAAAAAAGTGTTTGTAAAATAATTAACACACAAATTAAAATTAAAAAAATATTATTGCTGATGTACAAGGGTACTAACATGAGAACTCCATTGAAATTTGGGAGGAAAGAGTGGTGTAGGTGAAAAATGCAAAAAAAGTATATATTATAAAACACTGTTCATACAGTACATTTAATATGAGCATTGAGCTACTAGGCCTCAAGCATATTAATATATTAAACTGATATCAGGGAAAAGTTTTAAAAAATGAGCAAAAACAAAAAGACTTAAACCTCTACATACAAATTAAAATGGCTTTGATAACTGATGGTTGCACAAAATGGCCACATAGTCAAATAACAAGCGAAGAGGCATGGCTAAACAAAATGGCCTCCAGCCACATGGTCAAACAACAACAGCAACCAGCAGGAGACATGGCCACAACAAAGAAAATATGCAGGCCTATGGCAAAAGCACACTGGCTGGCTACACAAAATGGCCGCCAGCCACATGGTCACAACAACAACAACCAGCAAAGAGGCATGGCCACAACAAAGTAGACATGCAGGCCTATGGCAAAAGCACACTGGCTGGCTACACAAAAAGGCCACCAGCCACATGCTCACAACAACCATCATGGAGACATGGCTACAACAAAGAAGACATGCAGGCCTGTGGCAAAAGCACACTGGCTAGCTACACAAAATGGCAGCAAGCCACATAGTCACAACAACAATCAGCAAGGAGGCATGACCACAGCAAAGAAGACATGTAGCCCTATGGCAAAAGCACACTGGCTGGCTACACAAAATGGCCGCCAGCCACATGGTCACAACCACAACCAGCAAGGAGTCATGGCCACAACAAAGTAGACATGCAGGCCTATAGCACAAGAACACTGGCTGGCTACACAAAATGGCCACCAGCCACATGGTCACAACAACAACCAGCAAGGAGGCATTGGCACAACATAGAAGACATGGAGGTCTATGGCAAAAGCACACTGGCTGGCTACACATTAAGGCCTTCCAGCTACATGGTAAAACAACAAGCAGGAGGCATGGAAAACAAAGAACACATGCAGACCTATGGACACAGACTATACAAAATGACCCCTGGCTACATGACATGGGGAACAAGGACAAATCGTGGCCTATAACAAACAAACTCACACACTGGCCAAACAAAGGAGGCATGGTAACAGAGAAGAAAACAGCATTAATTCAGCAATGACAAAAACGAAAATTAACTGGGCTAAACACACATCCTCCAAAGGCATCAAATATATTATCCGTCGCCGATTGGATGAAGATCAGCCGACTAAAGCTGAACACGGACAAAACGGAGGTCCTCATCCTCGGCTCCAATCCCTCAGCCTGGGACGACTCCTGGTGGCCAACGACGCTGGGAGCAGCCCCGGCACCCACCGACCACGCACGCAACCTGGGAGTCATCCTCGACTCAACGCTCTCCATGGCCAAGCAAGTCAATGCAGTCTCCTCCTCCTGCTTCAACACCCTCCGCATGCTTCGCAAGATCTAAAGGTGGATCCCGACAGACACAAGAAGAACAGTAACCCAGGCCCTCGTCAGTAGCAGACTGGACTATGGGAACGCCCTCTACGCGGGAGCCCCGGCCAAGCTCATCAAGCGACTGCAACGCATACAAAACGCCTCCGGACGACTGATCCTTGACGTACCACGCCACAGCCACATCGCCCCCCACTTGAGGAACCTGCACTGGCTCCCCGTCGACAGGAGGATCACCTTCAAACTCCTCATCCACGCACACAAGGCACTCCACAAAACTGGCCCAGCCTACCTCAACAGACGACTCTTCTTCTACGTCCCCAACCGCCAGCTCCGCTCCGCCGACCTCTCCCTCGCATTCGAAGAACAACCACTGGCGGCAGATCCTCCTCACACCTCGCCGCCAAGACCTGGAACACCCTTCCACTAAGCCTACGACAGACCCAAGACCTGCTGACCTTCAGGAGGCTACTCAAGACCTGGCTGTTCGACCAGTAGCAGCATCCCCCCCCCTTCCCTCTCCCCAGCGCCTTGAGACCCTCGCGGGTAAGTAGTGCGCTCTACAAATTCTGTGATTGATTGATTGATTGATCCCACCTATACACTGGTTGCAGAAAAAAACATGAAGTACCCCAAAAACCCACATTGTGTAATTTATTCCAATGCCACCATGACCTTTTATTAATATTTGTAATATGTAATATATTTTTAGTAAAATGTATTTTTTTATTCTGTTTATTTTTTATGTGTAATTAAATTGGTATGTTTTTTTGAATTTCTTTTTGTTTATTTGTTGCTGTTTGTAATTTATGGTGTATATGCATATATACGTATGCACACACACACACACACACACACACACACACACACATATATGATTTTTTTTAAAGTTTACAAAAAATTAGTAAATTGTAACATAAATGATAATTATTTTAATTGTTTTAATTTTTATATGTTTAAATAAATATACACATATATATGAGTTTTTTTAATTAGGTTTAACATGTTTATATAGTTTTAAATGATTAAAATATATTTAATTATATATTTATTACTGTTTAATGATTATATATTGAATCTTTACCATGTTTAAGTATGTTTATATTATAAAACGATATTTTTGTTATCGATATTAGTGTATAACGATATTTTTCGATATTTTTGTTATTTACATTATAAGTATAGGAAAACAATATTTTTGTGATCAATATTTTTGACTCAATATTTATGTCCCATGATATTTGTGGTTTCGATATTCTGTCAGAGAGCTGGTAGTCCCACATCTTAATAGACAACTCAGGTTTAGAAGCAGTGTAATTACGACGTCCACTCATCATTTACATGGAGTCAACTTCAAGGCAGTGTGTGGGACAATTGAGGCAGTAGCAACCTCAAGTCGGGGGACATAGGATAGATTCAGGGTGAGTAAAGTGAGGATTTGGTATCCACTCATTATAGAAGCCACTCACTTGCATTAATTGCTTATCTATGAACAGTAAATAGGTAGGAGGATGAGCTAGTAGTTGTGAACATGGGGCTGCTTGGGTATAATTTATTTGGAATTACAATGTCAAACATTTGCAAGGGTTAGAAGGTGTGTCCAATGGAGGAGTCATGAATGAAAGAACTCCAAAGTGTGACCATTAGTTCCGAGTGCAGAATGTAAACAAGAGAGGCTCTCCCAAAGGGGTAGTACTCTGTTTTCGTGGAATGAATCAATGGTGGTTCTGAAAGTAATCAAATTATGTCCCTAAGCCACTAAGACCACAGAAGTCCAAAAACAGTGGTACAAAGTAGAAAGAGGGAGCTGAAAAACTCTACCACTTACCTACAACTGTATCAGAAGCAGGCCAACAGCATCGCTGCCTTCATCCAAACAGAGCATCACCTTCTCTGTCTGGATGACAAGGCACACCAGGAGTGAGTGTAGGAGGCCAAGGAGTTAGCAGAAGCCTTCTACCACAATGTCTCAGTGACTGAAGGTGGCAATACAAATGCGTCACTGTCTGCTTCAGCATAGAAGAGCTCACCCATCACTGTCAAGATGATGGGTCCAATAGAGGAGTGCTTAAAAGGTCTCAGAGAAAAGGGGGAGAGGTGGAGAAAAAAAGGAATGGCTAGGGAATGAAAGAGCAAGGAAAAAGATGCAGATAGTGTCACTAAATCCACAAGTTGGAACAAATTTACAACAAAAATTGAAATGTGAAAAATGTATAATTTGGGAAACTAACCAGGAAATCAGTGAAGGGAGAATAGGCAGGAATTATACTATAACACACTGTGCATTTGGGCATGCATATGTGAAACTTAATGGACAAACACCATGTATATACAATAGATTCGGAGCAAAATTGCTCAACCTCCATAGATATAAGGGTTGTGAGTGTGGCACCATCAAACTGAAATCAACATCTATCCATCGCCTTTCACGTAAAAGTTGCTTCTTTTGCAGATCACCTCGAAAGCGGTTTGATTCCACATATTTGACAACTTGCCTCTTGATATAGGGCATTATTACGAGTACGGCGGTCCTCGTGAACGCAGTACTCATGGTGGCGGTCCAACCACTGCCAAACTGCGGGTCCGCCCGCAGTATTCAGAGTGTGGCTGTTGGACTGCCATGAGACCGCCGGTTCTGCCGGGATCAAGGATCCTGCTGAGATGGCGGTGTGCAACCGGCCTGAATATGCTGGCAGTGCTGCTGCCGGCACCGCTAAGCATATTACCAGTTGCCTTTTCACCGCCCTTTTCATGGCGGTGAGCCCACCATGAAAAGTGTGTCAGAGAGGCAACTAAGGGGGGGGCGCATCTGCCGGATCTGGGCCTTGAAATGCATGCAGGCACATTTTGTGACCCCCCTGTATTTGCACCCCGTTCCTGCATGGTGTGTCATGCATGCCACACTGTGCAGAAAGGTGCTGCAGGCGCAGTCACGACAGCAGGCTGCATGTTAGGCTCTCATATGAGCCTGACAGCCCATCACTGTGAGACTGCTGCAGCACCACCCACCCACCATGGATTACACTCGTAATCTGGTGGGCAGGCGCACAATGGGCTTTGCGGTCCTCTTGTTGGACTGGGGTGGCGGGCTTACTGGAGGACCACCAAACTCGTAATAAGGCCCATAGTGTTGTCTGTGATGATAAAGTTCAACTAGAGAAGCTTTAGGAAATACAAGGTGAATCCAGCTTTTATGCTGTAAGATGCAACAGCAAATTCTTTGTGTAGTCTTGTCAAATATACATTTTGGAACAGGGACTCCAGATGGCATATATTGCATATAAGCTGTTACAGTTTTCATGAGATTTTAGATACATATTATTACTTGCATGGTTAAAAACTTTATGTTGAATGTGTTATTTCAAACACTGCATACCCAGCACCTGAAATGGCCAATCACTGGTGGAAGAATCCATAGTTCAGTGATAGTCAAGGGTCAATGATTGGATGTGCTATGTGCTCTGTCTACAATCTCTCTGATGTTTTTGCCTCTCTCTTGAATGCAAATATAGGTATGATCGATAATGGGCCTAAACACTTCACTATTCTCCAGTGTTTATTGAAAATCTCTTTGAGTTTGGTACTGGAGGCATCAAATTGAACAATAAAGGTAAGTCTACTAACGTTGGTTCTTTCATGCCATCTGCTGCAATGGATTCGTGTGGACAGAGCCAAGCTCTTTTGTGGGTTTTAGTGACAAGACGTCTAATGTAGCCTCTGTGGAGTATATGATGCATCAAGATCTCTGATTCATTGAAACAGTCTTCATTCTTAGAGCAGTTGCATCTTAGAAATTGTCAAAATTGAATATTATTGCGCAAACTGAGTGAGTGAAGACTAGAGTATGTCATTGTGGAATTCTTGTCAGTTGGTTTTCTGTACAAGGTAGTTTACAGTCTGCCATCAGTGTTTTTCACCATGAGGTCAAGAAAGCTAATGCGTTTTGGATCAAACATCATGGTATATTCAATGTTTGAGCTGCATTGGTTGATCTAAAACAAAAAAAAACTCTGAAGTTCTGAGGTGAGCTAAACCAGAATATTAGGACATCATGCTTAGATTCTGTGTACTATTAACAACAAACAAGGGGACCCTTATGGTCAAAAGGGACCAAGGGTAGTAGTGAGTTATTAGAAACAGTGGTCCCTTATGAAAGTAAGTACAAAAGTATAGCCACAATGCTGGAATCAGTATTGGGTCTAGATGCGTTCAATGTAAAAGATATTACAATTTATTAACAAGAATAAAAGCACAATTAATACGAAAAACATAAAGTGAGCTGAACGTGACGGGGTAACTTGAAATCATCCGTTTCCTTACCTCAGGCATAAAGTAAAAAGTGACTTAGTGGTAAGGATAAACAGTCAAATTAGTCACAATAACACAAAAACATCTTATGCTCCGCTTAATTTTCTAATACAGTCAGGAGTCAAGATGTGGGTGTCGACGACGTTTCGATCCCCAACAAAGGTTATGGGATCATCATCCGGACGGAACGATTAAGGAATGCCTGAGAGTTATTACTGGGAAGTTATTACTGAGAGTTATTACTGGGAAGGAGATCCCAGTTGTGGAAGAAGCTTGTTGTGATCGCAAGGCAAGGATCAAGATGGGTGGCACGTCTAAGGGAGTTGCAGGAGTGACAGTGTATGCCGGTAGGGTAGAACGGTGATGATGTTGTGGAGCCCGCAGTGGATAAGTAGTCGGGATGGGCCGCTAATGAGCGAGTTCACGGGGCACCATTACGGCGGCAATACGCGGAGCCGGTGGGCGGTCACAGTAAAGTGAGTGCAAAAGATCTGCAGTATGATGAACTGGCACAATGGTCAGAACCCGTCACGTTCAGCTCACTTTATGGTTTTCGTATTAATTGTGCTTTTATTCTTGTTAATAAATTGTAATATCTTTTACTAGATTCTGTGTACAACCAAAGGACATATTATTTATTTTCTTGTAATAATGTTTGATTTAAAAAATGTGTTTATTTTTTAATAGTATATGTATTGTGAATAGATATGGTTTTATATATGAATAATTGTGTTTGTTGTTTTAACCCTTGTGTGCGTCCAACGCCACGATGGGCGTGTGCGTAGGATGGCTCCAAGCCATCTTTGCACCCACCCACGGGGGATGCGCTGGCGCTCCCCCCTTGGGCCACCTCTCTCGACCCCCCACCAGGCATGGCAACATAAGCACTTATGTTGCCACCCCGCCCTCCCTCGGCAATCTGATGACATCGGCGAGCACGGCACGGCCCGATGTCTCTTTGTAGTGCATTCCTGCCTTTTGATCGCACATGGGGCCTCAATCATGCAGCAGGAATGCCCATTAGACAATAAGGGATGTTTTAGGAAGCTGATGATGTTGTTTTGGGGAGCGGCCCCTTGGGCATTTGTCTCCCCCCTTTTTGGGGTGTATGCTTTGGCCATTTCTGCTCCCCTTGGGGGCAGATCAGACATATATTTTTCGGCCCATTTGCCCCCAACGAGGGCAGGAGCCACTAGACCACCAGGGATTTCTTTTATGAAGCAAGTTTGTTGCTTTGGGGAGCAGTCCCTTGGGCAAGGGTCGCTCCCCTTTTAGGGGTGAATGTTTTGGCCGTTTCTGCCCCCCTTGGGGGTAGATCAGGCATATATTTTTAGGCCATCTGCCCCCAAGGGAGGCAGAGGACACTAGACCACCATGGATTTTTTTATGAAGCAAGTTTGTTGATTTTTGGAGCGGCTACTTGGGCAAAGGGCGCTCCCTTTTTGAGGGTGTATGTTTTGGCAATTTCTGCCCCTCTTGGGGGCATATAGGCCATATATGTTTAGGCCCATCTGCCCCAAAGGGATGGCAGAAGCCACTAGACCACCAGGGATTTTTTTATGAAGCAAGTTTGTTATTTTGGGAAGGGGCCCCTTGGGCAAGGGTTTTTCCCCTTTGTGGGCAGATCAGGGATATATTTTTAGACCCATCTGCCTCAGAAGCCACTAGACCACCAGGGGTGTTTTTATGAAGCAAGTTTGTTGTTTTGGGGAGCTGCCTCTTAGTCAAGGGTCGCTCCCCTTTAGTGGGCGTATGTATTTTGGCTGTTTCTGCCCTCCTTTGGATCAGATTGGCCATATTTTTAGGTCGATCTGCCCTCAAGGGGGGGGCAGAAAGTCACTAAGCACCAGTGATATTATTTATATGAATGTCGGGGAGTGGCACCTTAGGCAAGGGTCGTTCCCCTTTACTGGGGGCATGCATTTTGGCTGATTCTGCCCTTCCTTGGTGGCATATTGACCATATTTTTAGGCCCATCTGCCCCCTAGGAAAAGTTTCTTTGTGTTGTGTGATCTGGAGTACGGCTGACGGTCTGCATGTACTGGTGTTTGGCTGGCTGTGCATGTTCTGATATTTGACTGGTGATGTGTGTGGGCTTGTGCTTGGTGGTTGTGTGTGTAGATTAGCACTTGCCTGGCAATGTGTGTGGACTGGCACTTGCCTGGCAGTGTGTGTGGACTGGCGCTTTGCTGACGTTGTGTGTGCAATTGCACTTGGCTGGCAGTGTGTGTATACTGGGGCTTGCCTGGTGGTGTGTGTAGACTGGCGCTTGCCTGGCGGTGTGTGTGTACTGGTGCTTGACTGGAAGTGTGTGTGTGGGCTGACTTCTGGCTGGCTATGTGTGTGGCTGGCATTTGGATGGTGATGGTCAGACTTCATAGTGTTTTATCGTGCTGTTTTATTTCTTGCCATCAATTGAATTTTTGATCTGTTTTAATTTTCCTTTTTATTTTAGTGCAAAGCTTTTGATTTCCTTTGCTGTGACTACTGCTTGTGGTGTCGGCACTGGTAGATCTGCAATTTGTGTAGTTGCATGTGTTTGGTAAGAAAATCTTTTTGTACTGTTTACTACAAATTAGTATCATTGCCTTGCATAAATGTGTTTTTTGTAAATGGTGTAATAATAGCAGCATATTTAGCTTCTTTTTTATTGTGTGTGAAACTCTCCTTGGATTTGTGCACGATGTGTATTGTGTTGTCTTGTGTGTAATTTTCTCTTTTGTTTCCTTTCTAGTGGGATATCATTGATGCTTGATGTGTCTGTGCAGAGTAGGTGCAGGTAACCTGAGTCTAGCTGTCCATCTGTGCTTTGTATTGATTGACTTTTCCTTCCAGATTAGTATATGCCAGTAGTTTTACTTTCTGTTTGATAAAGCCACACTTTGTTTATTATATATTTTGCACAGTGTTGATTATTGCTGACTTATTTGTCGTGTTACTTTTATTAGTCAGGATAATGACTAGCTGCAGGATTACTGCTCACCAGGTTGTTGGTCTTCTTTTCAAATCTTCCTCTGACCATGATTATGAGACTGACTCTGCATCTGAGGCTGAAGAGGAAGTCCAAGATTCTGGCAGTGAATTTTCTGTCCGAGAGAAATCATCTGATGATGAAGCCACTCTCAGTGTGGAGGAAGTACCTCTTTTAGAGGAGGACACTGATGTGCAGATAGTGCAGCAAGAGGCATCTGAATTGCAGACTGGGGCTGAAAGGCTTCCCATTGGAAGTGCTGAACTCTGGGTTGCCCCAAACATGGTGTTGCCAGTGTTGCCTGCCTTTAGTGGTGGTGCAGGGTATAGAGTGAATACTGAAAATGTATTGCCTGTAAATTTCTTACAGTTGTTTATGGAGGATGTATTTTTGGATGAGATTGTTGAACAGACTAATTTGTATGCTGAACAGTATTTGAGGGACAACAGTTCCAGTACCAGTTCTGCTCTAGAACTACTTGGTGGACTCCCACAAATCTGGTTGAGCTGAAGAACTTCTGAGGGTTAACTTTTTTAATGGGATTGATCAGGAAGTCATCACTTGCTTCATGATAGCTATATTTCCTGCAACCATGAGTCACGATTGGTATTTGCTTCTGCTTTGGATGCTGCATTTTGTTGATAATGCCTCAGCATTGCCACGGACTCTCCCTGATTGTGACTGTCTCTTCATGATTTAGCCTGTGCTTGATCATTTTGTAGATTGCTTTTCAGAGATCTATGTTCCAGGGAAAGAAATAGCTGTGGAGGAGTCTTTGGTCCTGTTCAAGGCCTTTAGGCAGTACATTCCTAGCAAGAGGGCACATTATGGAATTAAGATGCATATGCTGTCTGAGAGTAGCACTAGGTATGTCTCTAATTTCAGGTTGTACACTGGTAGGGATTCCACTATTGAGCCCCCTGGTTGTCCGTCCACTTTTGGAGTCAGTGAGAAAATTGTGTGTGGAACTTAGTAGAGGACTTTTTAGCAAAGGGCCCCATTTATACATAGCTAACTCCTACACTGGTGTACAGTTGTTCAAGTAATTGTTCAAAGTAGACACTATTGCATGTGGCACAATCCGCTCTAACCGTAAAGGTTACCCTAATGAGCTAGTTTGTAAAAAAAATGTCAGAGAGGACAGTGCAGTGCCTAACGTAGTGATGAACGTCTGGATGTAAATTTTTCAGGCAGGCAAGATGTCTACATGCTGACTACCATTCATGATGAAAGTACTTCACCTGTGACTATTTGGGGCCAGGTTGCTGAAGTGCATTGTAGACTACAATAAGCACATGGGTGGTGTAGATAGAGTAGATCAAAGGTTGGAGCCTTATGGTGCTGTTCGTAAGTCATACATTTGGTATAAGACGTTGGCTGTTCATCTGTTTCATTTGGCAACCTTCAATGCTTTTCTTGTATTCAAGGATTGTTCTCCAGATTTAAAGATGACTTTTGTTCAGTTTCAGCAGGCTGTGATAGGCAGCCTTGTTTTAGTGGAGCAGGCGCGTTCCTAGAGTTTGGAGTGGTGGAGGATGGGGTTTTATTGAAAAATCGCCACTTTCCTGATTACATTCCTCACACACCCAAAAAAAGATGTTCCCTGTAGGAGATGTAGAGTCTGTGTTCAAAGAGGTGTACTGAAGGAGAGTCATATGTACTGCCCCAAGTGTCCGTCTAAGCATGGGCTATATGTGCCCACATATTTTAAGTTGTACCACACGCAGAGGAATTTTAGGGAGCAACCGTGAGCATAAAAGTGAATTGACTGGTCTCAGTATTGTTTTATATTTTTTCTTCATTTTCACAGATGGCAGTACTTTGATGTATTTAGTTAGACCTGTTGTGTTTGAGGTCATAGTTGTTTATTTATCTCCTTCATATTGGTTTTTGTTAAAAAAAATGTGTTGGCGGTGTGCGTGGACTAGCGCTTGGCTGGTGGTGTGCGTGGACTTGCGCTTGGCTGGTGGTGTGCCTGGACTGGCACTTGGCTGGCAGTGTGCGTGGACTGGGAAATGGATGGCAGTGCACGTGGGTGGTGCTTGGCTGGGGGTGTGTGTGGACTGGCGCTTGGCTGGTGGTGTGAATGGACTTGCACTTGGCTGGTGGTGTGGTGGACTGGTGCTTGGCTGGCAGTGTGCGTGGACTGGCGATTGGCTGGCAGTGTGTACAGATGGTGCTTGGCTGGTGGTGTGCATGGATGGCACTTGTCTGGCAGTGTGTGTGGACTGCTGCTTGACTGGCGGTGTGCGTGGGCTTGTGCTGGGATGGCCGTGTGAATAGACTAGCACTTGGCTGGTGGTGTGCGTGGACTGGTGCTTGGCTGGCGGTGTGCATGGACTGGTGCTTGGCTGGCAGTGTGCATGGACTGGCGCTTGGCTGGTGGTGAGTGAGCTGGCATTTGGCTGGCGGTATGTTTGTAGTGACTTACTGCTGGTCAATCAATGATTCAGGGTTTTGTAAAGCGCACTACTCACCTGTGAGGGTCTCAAGGTCCTGGGGGTGGGTGTGGGCAGCTCCATTGGGGTCATTTGAAGAGCCAGGTCTTGAGGCCCTTCCTGAACAGGTGCAGTGTCGGGCTCCGTCGGGGGAGTTCGTTCCAGGTCTTGGCTGCGAGGTAGGAGAAGGATCTTCTACCTGCTCTGGTCCTGTCGAAGCGTGGGATGGTGGCTAGGGAGAGGCTGGCTGAGAGAAGGTTTCTCTTGGGGGCGTGGAAGGAGATTCGGTCTTTGAGGTATTGGGGCTGGTGTTGTGGAGGGCCTTGTAGGTGTGTGTGAGCACCTTGAAAGTTATTCTTCTTTTGACGGGGAGCCAGTGGAGGTCACGGGGGTGTTGGGTGATGTGGTTGTGCCATGGGATATCGGGGATAAGTCTGGCTGCAGCGTTCTGGACGGTCTGGAGTTTGCAGAGGAGTTTTTTGTTGATTCCGGTCTAGAGGGCTTTGCCGTCATCCAGTCTGCTGGTGATGAATGTGTGAGTGACAGTTTTCCTGGAGTCGGGGGGATCCACTTCAACGTCTTGCGGAGTATGCGGAGGGTGTTGAAGCATGCGGAGTATACAGCGTTGATTTGGCGATTCATGGTGAGTGATGAGTCGAGTATGATGCCAAGGTTGTGTGCATGGTCCGTTGGGGTGGGAGAGTCACAGAGGGTGGGGCCCACCAAGTGTTGTCCCTTGCAGAGGGGGTGGAGCCGAGTATGAGGACTTCTGTTTTCTCCGAAACACACTTGTAGACAGCCAAACGCCAGTTCAGCCGCCAGCTGGTGTGATTGCTGTATCGGTCATGTGGGTGTATGAAAGTGATGGGCCCTTGAATGGCGCTGTCTGTTGATGTGAGTGTTGTAATGTGCTGAGCTCACGGTTGGCGGTGTGAATGGTTTTGTGTGTGTCGCGCATGAAAGGTGTTTGAATGGCCTGTAAAGAGGTTGGTGCCTTGACGCAGCTTTACAGCTCACAAGCGGTGAGTCACTGGTTCAGTTTTTTTAACTTTCAATTATTAACAGGATTTTTCAATTCTGTGAAATCTCTTGTTAATAAAACTTACATTTTGAACCTTTCACTCACCCTCGTGCCAAATCTAACCTTTATGTATATGTAGTTGAGGAGGAGAACAGAGGAATAGATGATTGTGCAGTAATATTTGCCTTTTCTGTCTTTCTCTGCCAGGGTGTGCATTGTCTGTATGGAAAATCTATCAACTCTAGATATTTCCGTACACTAGACGCCCAGGGGAGTCCAGGGTGGTATGGCATGCATGCATCCCCCAGCGTTTTCTTACCCAGAATCCCCTGCAAACCTCAAATATAGCTATAAAGTCACATTGTCCTCACATTTCTGTGTTGGAAAGTTGTGGGATCACCGAGATGGCACACATTTCCTAGGGTTCCCCCATTTTTTTGTTTAATTAATTTTTATTGACATTTCAAATCCACATAACATACACATGTATATTAGGATCATTTAGCATGACAATTGCTCTATCCCCCTCCCTCCCTCCACCAATTATACTCCTAACAGCAATCCACTTCACCATATTGCATGGAATGAGGAGAGTGGCAGTCATGTTCTGGTTCCGTAATGCATGTCAGTTACCAGCAATCTCCCATGTCTCCCAATGAAAATGCTTCCCCTTTTGAACCTGTTTTGGTTTCCCCTTAGTGTTTTATTTTATATGTTTTTAGGCTGACTCTGCTTTCGGCACCCATACATTGAGGTATCATTTTTATCGGGAGACTGAGGGGAACGCTGGATGGTAGGGAATTTGTGCTGGGATGGTGATCCCACACAAAAATCTGAGGAAAATGTGACTTTTTAGTTAAATTTGAGGTTTGCAGAGGATTCTGAGTGTTGGACTTGGCCCTTTTTGCAGGGTCATCCCTGAACTTTTTGCCTTCCTCCTAGTATTTTTTTTGACCTGGTGTTGGTGGTTTTAGGACTCTGGGCACTTTATCACTGCTGTCCAGTGTAAAGTGCATGTGCTCTCTATGGTAAAACGTGGTAAGATTGGTCTACACCTGTTTGGCTAATTTAATTTACCTGTCAGTCCCTTGTAAAGCGGTATCCCAGATACCCAGGGCCAGTAAATTAAATGCTACTGGTGGGCTTGCAGCGCTGATTGCGCCACCAACCAAAGTAGCCTTTCAAACCTGTCTCAGGCCTCTGCCATGGCAGGGCCTGCGCGCGCAGTTTACTGCCGCTGTAACGTGGCACATAAAGTGGGTGCCACGTCTGTGACTCCCCTTTTACTACATATCAGTCACCCCTAAGGTAGGCCCTAACTAGCCCTATGGGCAGGGTGCATTGTAGGTAAAAGGTAGGACATGTGCCTTAAATGTGTGGCATGTCCTGGTAGTAACAAACAGCCATTTTGGTTTCTCACTACTGTGAGGCTGCCCTCTCATAGGAATGCATTGGGGACTCCGTGATAAGTGTTTCAGTGGTAATTCCTGATCTGAGAGGAGCAGTGGGATCAAGTTTAGTATGTTTGGAATAGTGGTAATAAATGCTGTGTAATGGTGTGCGCAGATTTATTATCACTATTTTAGAAATGCCACTTTTAGAAGTGGGCATTTCTGTGTGCTATGTGTCTTTGTGCCTGCCTGATGTGTATTGCATGTCTGGCTCTGGAGTGACAGGGGCTGGTGAGGTGCAGTGGCTCCAGAGGGGCTGGGTGAGTCAGCGCTAGGCTGAATGGGCCTGATCTGCATTTGGAGTCGTGGGAGGAGTAGCCCATGACCCTGAATAGGTCTGTGCCTGCCTGGTACAATGCTGGCTCCGCCCCCCTGTGGTGTGTCTGGGGCCAGAGCCCACACTGACAAAGGAGGGTGTTTGTGCACTGAAAGGATGTTCCTAAGTGCCCCCCAGAACTGGTTTTGACTGGGCCTAGGCCTGTGCCAGGGGGAGAGAACAAAGACAGCAAGTGGTAAAAGTATTGGGGCTGTGACCCCATGTAAGGTGTGCTTACTTGGTTGCTGAAGGACTGCTGGGCATCAGGAGGAACCACCACAAAGGACTGCCCCTCTGCTGGAGGGCCCTGTGAGCTGGCCTGCCTAGGCCCAGCTCAACCCAAGGTGCTGTTGGGAGTTTGCTTGGAACTGGGCTTGGAAGGACTTGGAACAGAAGCCGCAACAGGGACTTTGTTTTGGGTGCTGACCTGCTGGAGGGGCTGCATCTATGCCCCAGGACCCTGTGTGCTGGCCTGCTAACTGGCTTGTGATGGTCCCACCAGTGTTCTTCCAGGGGGCCCAGCGTGTGTTGTGTCCTGGATGCTGCACTAGCCCCTGCAACTATTGCGATTGGTGAAATGCTGCTCCATGTCCTGGCGTATGAGAGAAGCGCCTGAAGAGCACTGTGCTTTGTTTGCAGAACCCGCGGTGGGGGTGCATTATACTGTAAAGCACACGGTGAGCGAGTTCACTGGCCAAGAGGAATACCCTGGTGGCCGGCGCCTGTTGGGCATGTCACGGGTGGCAGAGTGAGCAGATGCTGATCCCTACGACAGCGGAGGGACTGAATGCAGCGCTTCGTACTCAACCCCCTCCCCGCGCTGCCGTGGTGACTTCCTGCTACCCAGTGAAGACGGATCCTGGGCACCGGGGCAGACACCAAGGCTGTGGACCGCCTCGGAGGGTTGTTGCCCCGCCCCTGCAGATTGCGGGGGATACGAAGCTGCCAACAGCGCGAAGGGCTGAAGTTCCCTGCGGCATGAAGCTGCACTGAATGCCCGCAGCCCGCCTTGGAGGGTCATAGCTCCTCCCCTACAGGGTGCGGGGATATGAGGCTTCCTGTTGCCTGGAGGGCGGAAGTTCTCCGCAGCATGCTGTCGCCTTGAGTCTGGCTGCATGTGCCCATGCTGCATTGTGTGCACCCCCCCTGCAGTGGTGGCCTACCTGGGGTGGGTGCCTAATGGCTGCATTTCTTGCTGCCTGGTCAGTCCAGAGGGGCCGCCATTTACTGGCACTCGAGTGTCCGTGTTAGATAAAAATTACCATATTCCCTGTTGTAGGTGGGCAGGCAGCCCAGGAGCCTACGTGGAGGGAACAGGGGCACCAAATACCATAGAATAGCAGGGCAGGTGTAGCCCTTTATGCTGTTTATGGTGATATGCCTCTGTTGGCACTGCTATGATGATGTTTACACCTACTGCCTGATGTAATGTTGTGTCATACTGTGCAGTTTATGCCCTGAGGCATACATGTATGTGGTGTCCCATAGGGCACAGCTGATGTTGCTGGTTATTTCTAATATGTGCCCACTACAGGTGGTTACTATGGCACACTGTGGATAATGTGTATGCATGATGTGCTTATGCTAAGTGGGCCCTTACCAGTAGTTACTGGGAGTTTTCACTAATTGTGCATTGTGATGTTATGACAGTGGCCCGATTGGCCCTGTAAGTGTACATAATCCCTGTAAAGTGATACCAAGTGCCAGGTGGCACAGTGTATATATGTGATTACGTTCTAATGTGTTTTATGGATAATACAAAGGCTATTTTTGATATAACCTTGTGTGGAGTTTCTTTTGTGGTGTGCATAGTGTGTCGCTGCTGTGTGAGGGTGTTGCGCAAATGCTTTACACATTGCCTCTGGGATAAGCCTGACTGCTCTGCCAAGCTACCAAGGGGGTGAGCAGGGGTTATCTTCAGCGTGTAACTCCTTTGCCCTGACTAGAGTGGCGATTTCTGCCTGACTTAGGCGCATGCCCTAGCCAACCAGAAAAATCCCATTTCTAACTCTGGGTAACAAAGAATTAGTGAATCCATGCATGCCACACTTTCCTGGACTTCCCAGGGTGTCAAGTTTTCAGAAATGTCTGTGTTTGGTAGGTTTCCCTAGATGGCGGCTGAGCCCCGGAACAAAAAACGCAGGTGCCCCCCTTCCAAACACAGGTCGTTTTTCTGATAGATAATTTTGGTGAGAGCAATGCAAGTCAGCCCACCCTCCATAGCCCTAGGTGTCTAATTTAAAAAAATGTACAGGCTACTCACATTGGAAAAAAAGGGTCAGTTTTCGGTGGAAAAATTTGCTGCGTCCATGTTGCATTTTGGGCCGTTTCCTGTTACAGGCACTAGGTCTACCCACACAAGTGAGGTACTATTTTTATTGGGAGACTTGGGCAATGCCGCTTAGAAGGAAGTTTGTTGCTCCCTTCAGATTCCAGAACTTGCCATCACAGAAATATGAGGATTTTTTTTTTTTGTGTCAAAGTTTGAGGTTTGCAAGGGATTTAGGGTAATGAAAACTGGTGAGAGCCACTCAAGTCAGCCCACCGTGAATAGCCCAAGGTGTCTAGTTTAAAAAAATATACAGGTTAGCTAGGTTTCTCTAGTTCCCGTCTGAGTTAGGGTCCAAAGTCTAGAGCTACCCAAATTGGAAAAAAAAGACTCCGTTTTTGGTGGAAAAATGCGCTGTGTTCCTGTTGCGTTTTGGGCCATTTCCTGTCACAGATACTAGGGGTACCACACAAGTGAGGCACCATTTTTATCGGGGGACTTGGAGGAATGCCCAGTGGAAGGAAGTTTGTGGCTTCCCACAGATTGCAGAAATGTGAGGAAAATGTGTTTTTTAGTCAAAGTTTTAGGTTTGCAAGGGATTCTGGGTAATAAAATGTGGTGAAAGCCATGCAAGTTAGCCCACACTGAATAGCACAAGGTCTCTAGTTTAAAAAAAACAAACAGGTTGGCTAGGTTTCCCTAGGTGCCGACTGAACTATAGTCCAAAATCCATAGCTACCCACATTGGGAAAAAAACGGTCAGTTTTCAGTGGAAAAATGCCCTGCTTCCATGTTGCGTTTTGGGCCATTTCCTTTTGCAGACACTGGGTCTACCCACAAAAGTGAGGTACCACTTTTATCAGGAGACATGGGGAAATCATGGGTGGAAGGAAGTTTGTGGCACCCCGCAGGTTCCTGAATTTTCCATCAGAGAAATGTGAGAGAAATGTGTTTTTTAGTGAAAGTTTGAGGTTTGCAAGGGATTCTGGGTAATAAAACATGGTGAGAGCCATGCAATACAGCCAACCGTGGGTAGCCCTAGGTGTCTAATTTTGACAAATGCCCAGGTTGGCTAGGTTTCTCTAGGTGCCGGCTGAGCAATTGTGGAGCTACCCACATTTGGAAAAAAGGGTCCATTTTCGGTGGAAAAATGTCCTGCATCCATATTGCGTTTTGGGCCGGTTCCTGTTGTGGGCAATAGGCCTACCCACAAAAGTGAGGTACCATTTTTATCGGATGTCTTGGGGGAATGCAGGGTTGAAGGACGTTTGAGGCTGTCCACAGATTTAATAACTTTCTATCACAGAAATGTGAGGAAAATGGGTTTTTTAGTCAAAGTTTGAGGTTTGCAAGGGATTCTGGGTAATAAAACGTGGTGAGAGCCATAGATATTAGACCACCCTTGACAGCCCACGATGTCTAGTGTTCAAAAATGTAATGGTTGGCTAGGGTTCCCTAGGTACTGGCTGAGCTAGGGTCCAAAATCTAGAGCTATCCGCATTGGAATAAGAGGGTTCGTTTTCGGTGTGAAAATGTGCTGCGTTCATTTTGCGTTTTGGGCCTTTTCCTGTCAACGGGCACTAGTGAGGCACCATTTTTATTGGGAGATTGTGGGAATGCCGGATGGAAGGAAGTTTGTGGTGCCCTGCAGATTCCAGAACATCCCATCACAAAAATGTGAGGAAAACTCGTTTTTTTAGTCAAGGTTTGAGGTTTTTAAGGGTTTCTGGGTAATAAAACGTGGTGAGAGCCAGTCAAGTCTGTCCACCCTGGCTAGCCCTAGGTTTCTAGTTTAAAAAAATGTACAGGTGAGCAAGGTTTCCCTAGGTGCCGGTTGAGCTAGGGTCCAAAGTCTAGAGCTATCCTCATTGGAAAAAAAGGGTCCTTTTTAGGTGGAGAAATGTGGTGCTTCCGTGTTGCGTTTTGGGCCGTTTCCTGTCGCAGACACTTGGTGTTCCACACAAGTGAGGTACCACTATTATCGGGAGACTTGCAGTAATGCTGGGTGGAAGGAAGTTTGTGGCTGACCACAGATTCCAGAACTTTCCATCACAGAAAGGAGAGAAAAATTTGTTTTTTTAGTCAAAGTTTGAGGTTTTAAAGGGATTTCGCATAATAAAACGTAGTGAAAGCCATGCAAGTCAGCCAGCCCTGGATAGCCCTAGGTATCTGGTTTATAAAAATGTACAGGTTGGCTAGATTTCCCTAAGTTCTGTCTGAGCTAGGGTCCAAAATCTAGAGCTACCCACATTGGAAAAAAAGGGTCAGTTTGCAGTGGAAAAAAGCGCTGCGTCCATGCTGCGTTTTGGGCCTTTTCCAATCGCAGGCACTAGGTATACCCTCACAAGTGAGGTACCATTTGTATCACAACACTTGGGGGAGTGCTGGGTGGAAGGAAGTTTGTGGCTCCCCGCAGATCCCAGAACTTTCCACCACAGAAATATGAGGAAAAGTTATTTTGTTATTCAAAGTTTGAGGTTTGCAAGCGATTCTGGGTAATACCATTTGGTGAGCGCCACTCAAGTCAGCCCACCCCGGTTAGCCCTAGGTATCTAGTTTTTAAAAATGTTCAGGTTGGCTAGGTTTCCCTAGGTGCCGACTGAGCTAGGGTCCAAAGTCTAGAGCTACCCACTTTGGAAAAAAGGATCAGTTCTTGGTGGAAAAATGTGGTGCGTCCATGTTTCTTTTTGGGCTGTTTCCAGTCGCAGGCACTAGGTCTATCCATACAAGTAAGGTACCATGTGCATCATGAGACTCAAGGGTATGCTAGGTGGAAGGAAGTTTGTGGCTCCCTGCAGATTCCAGATCTTTTCACCACAGAAATATGAGGAAAAGTAATTTCTGTATTCAAAGTTTGAGGTTTGCAAGCGATTCTGGATAATAAAACGTGGTGAGAGCCACACAAGTCAACCCACCCTGGATAGCCCTAAGTATCTAGTTTTAAAAAATTTACAAGTTGGCTAGGTTTCCCTAGGTGCCTACTGAGGTAGGGCACAAAACCTTGAGTTTTTTACATTGGAAAAAAAGGGTCAGTTTTCGATGAAAAAATGTGCTGCACCCATGTTGTGTTTTAGGGCTGTTTCCTGTCGCGGGCACTAGGTGTACCCACACCAGTGAGATACCATTTTTATTGGGAGATTTTTGGGGAATGCTGGGTGGAAAGAAGTTTGTGGCTCTTCACAGATTCCAAAACTTTCCATCACAGATATGTGAAGAAAATTTGTTTTTTTAGTCAAAGTTTATAGTTTGCAAGGGATTCTGGATAATAAAACATGGTGAGAGCCGCTCAATCCAACCAACCCTAGGTAGCCCTAGGTGTCTAGTTTTAAAAAAGATACAGAATGGCTAGGTTTCTCTAGGTGCCGTCTGAGCTATTGTCAAAAACCTAGAGCTACCCACATTGGAGAAAAAGGGTCTGTTTTCGGTGGAAAAATGGGCTGATTCCATTTTGCTTTTTGGGCCATTTCCTGGTGTGGTCACTAGGTGTACCCACACAAGTGAAGTGCCATTTTTATCGGAAGACTTGGAGGAATGCAGGCTGGAAGGAAGTTCCACAGATTCCTTAAATTTCCATCACAGAAATGTGAGGAAAATGTGTTTGTTTTTGTCAAAGTTTGAGGTTTGTAAGGGATTCTGGGTAATAAAACATGGTGAAAGCCATGGATGTCAGCCCACCCTGGATAGCCCTAGGTGTCTACTTTTCAAAAATGTACAGCTTGGCTAGGTTTCCCTAGGTGCTGGCTGAGCTAAGGTCTAAAATCTAGGGATATTCCCATTGGAAAAAGAGGGTCCGTTTTCGGTGGTAAATGTGCTGCTTTCATGTTGCGTTTCGGGCTGATTCCTGTTGTGGGCACTAGGTGTACCCACACAAGTGAGGTACCATTTTTATTGGGAGACTTTGGGGGAGGCCGGGTGGAATGAAGTTTGTGGCTCCCCACAGATTCCAGAACTTTCCATCACAGAAATGTGAGGAAAATGTGTTTTTTTAGTCAAAGTTTGAGGTTTGCGAAGGGTTCTGGGTAATAAAACACAGTGAGAGTCACGTAAGTCAGTCCACCCTAGATAGCCCTATGTGTCTAGTTTTCAAACTTTTACAGGTTAGCTGGGTTTCCCTAGGTGCTGGCTGAGCTATTGTCCAAAATCTAGAGCTACCCACATTGGAAAAAAAGGGTCTGCTTTCGGTTGAAAAATTAGCTGCGTCCATTTTGCATTTTGGGACATTTCCTGTCAAGGTCACTATGTGTACCCACACAAGTGAGGTGCCATTTGTATCGGGAGACTTGAGTGCATGCTGGGTGGAAGGAAGTTTGTGGGTCCCAGCAATTTCCAGAACTTTCCATCACAGAAATGTGAGGAAAATGTTTTTTTAGGTAAAGTTTGAGGTTTGCATGGAATTCTGGATAATAAAATGTTGTGAGAGCCACCAAATTAGCCCATCCGATAACCCTAGGTGTCTATTTTTCAAACATGTAAAGGTTGGCTTGGTTTCTTTAGATGCCAGCTGAGGTAGAGTCTAAAATCTAGAGTAACCCACATTGGAAAAAGAGAGTCAGTTTTCGGTGAAGAAATGTGATTCGTTCATGTATCTGTTTCCTGTCACAGGCACTAGGCCTATCCACACAACTGAGGTACCATTTGTATCAGGAGACTTGTGGGAGCATAGAATAGTAGAACATTTTGCAGCATTAGTGCCTTTCAAATGTAAGCCAGTGTAGAATAATGATGAAATTTTTAAAAATACCCTCCAAATCATATGCTAGTACGGCTACCGACAAATTCAGAAATTTAGAAATAACCACTGCTCCTAAACTCTATATCTTGTGACCATTTCATAAATACATACGTTTCCTTGATACTCATTTTTCACTCTGCCTATTTTGCTATAAGAATTGGTCTATACTCGTCATTCAAAGAAAAACCAATGTACGGTGCAGCTCAGTTGATTGCTCTGAGTACCTTGGGTTCTTGGAGAACCTACAAACCCTATATATCCCCGCAACCAAAAGGGTCTAGCACATGTAATGGTATATTTCTTTTGTCGATTGGCCATCATGACAAAAAGTTACAGATGAAAATGTTGTCACAAATGCCCCTTTTTTCCTACTCATTTTCAATATTTCTTTATTTCAACAATTATTTTTCTTTTGAAATCTTTGAGGGATCTACAACAATGACCCCTTGCTGAAATTGAAATTTTGTCTACTTTTCAGAAATCTATATCTTTTTGGATCCCCCTTCTATAGGTTTCACACTGGTTTCCATCACAAATTGGAAGTAGGTTGAGAGCACAAAAATAGGGAAAATAGACTACCTCTTAGAAAAATGCAAAAACTGTGGTACAATATTAGTTTTTTTTATTCAGCTCTGTATGTTCCTGAAAGATGGGAAGATGGTGACTTTAGTCTAGTAAACTGTTTGTGCCATTTTTAGGAAACAAACCAGACACTTTTATCTGGATTACCTTTTCCCTTTTTTTAAAAAAACCTCAAATTTTTGCTATATTTTGCCTATATTTTTATAATAATATTATAGCACAAAGGAGCAGATACAGATCCACAGCTGCTCCATAAAGATACAGTATTACATCACAAACAGTTACAGTCATATATATCTCTGTGGACGTATACTGTGTATATCTACATGTTGTGGTGATAGAGAGTATCAGCACCAATTAGCAACTAGGATAGGATAGGATAAAATGTATAAAGCGCACTTATACCCGAGGGTGTCAGGCGCTAGGCAGACGGAGGAGTGGAGAGAAGCAATAAACAGCCAACTAGGACGAAAATAGGCATTTTTTCAGCAGTTTTCTAAAAGCCGGAAGAGATTCCGCGTTGGAAATGGAGCAAGGCAGGGAGTTCCAGAGTTTGATGGCTGCTACCGAAAAGGAGCGACCGCCCCATTTGGCCCTGCGGTATCTAGGGAGATAAATGTTTTCTGGGATGAGGATCTCAAGATCTCAAATAGGCACAATAATGACTTCCAATGGAGTGCAAAACAAGCCAGCTCCGCCAAAACCCGACACTGGTCTTATGGGTTTGAGAGCAGCATCTCGATTGGCCATAGGGTAGGCTGGGAGCTTCAGCCTGTGCCCAGAAGAGCAAAAGACCGGTGAGCAGAGCACTGACAGGTAAGTTGTTTTCATTGTTTTGTTTGTTACAGCCCCCCATGGTTCCCCCCCACTCCACCCCCCCCACACTGCCCAACCACATTGCCCTGACACCAGCCGCTACTGACTGCCACTGAGATCTGATTAGCAGGCCTCAGTGCATTGTCAGAGTTGAAAAACCAGCAGTATCAGTCCGAAAATGTGGGGGTGAACATGCAAAAAGAGGCATTTCCTTACATACTTGCAATGCAGACACCCTTGTACCACAGTGCGAAGGTGCCTGGATTGGTGCTAGGCAGCACATTGTGCACCAGCACAAGGAAAGGACAAGAATGTGCCATATAATATTAAAGACAGCACATACCTTCCCTTTCCCTTTCCTTTTCACTCAGTGCAGCAAGGTGGCTTGCTGCATTGCGCTGTGTAAATTCTTGATAAATGTGCCCTTTCATCTTTGAAAGACACCACGTAAAAGTAGTGTTTGCAAACATGTGTTGATAACAATTAGGGTTCAGGGATAAAATCTCAGTTTTGTTGAAATTAAGTTGATAGCCTGAGACAATAGAGTATAAAATGAATCCAGAGAAGCTAGAAGATTCAAATTAAAATATCAGCTATATGCAGATAACTTAATTTCCTGGGATCCATGTTTGAAGTCAGATATACGTGTATTGAAATGAATGCATTCCAGGAAAGGTTCTAACATAAAGCAAATAATAAAGGTACCTATATGTAAATCAAAGTAAGGCGATAAACAAACATTAACAAAAACACTAGCTCAGCGTTTAGAATATAATACTTTTATAAAAGAAATTTGGGCCTAAGCCAAACTAATGAAGTGTGGTAAATATAAGTTGCCAATTAATATGACTAAAGGCTTTTTCTACATCCAGTGAGAGGGCTGCAATTGGAGAATTAGATTTTTCAGCGAGACTAACAATATTGGAAAACATTCTAGCATTATCAGCAGCAAACCTTCCCTTAATAAAACCAGATTGATCAGATTTAACAAGAAGAGGAACAACAGAATCTAAGCAGGAAGCTAGAATCCTGGCAAAGCGCTTGTTATTGCCGTGCTTACCAGGTTCCCTGCTGCTGGGGGACTACCAGTCCCAGGATCCCGTTCTCTCCCTGGAGGGAGGAGCCGCCTCACGCCAACGTGCTGAAAAAGCGCGCATCACCACCGCGGCGCGGGACGCGCTTGCTATTGCCGTGCTTTCCAGGTTCCCTGCTGCTGGGGGACTACCAGTCCCAGGAACCCTTGCTCTCCCTGGAGGGAGGAGCCGCTTCACGCCAACGCGCTGAAAAAGCGCGCATCACCACCGTGGCGCGGGACGCGCTTGCTATTGCTGTGCTTTCCAGGTTCCCTGCTGCTGGGGGACTACCAGTCCCAGGAACCCTTGCTCTTCCTGGAGGGAGGAGCCGCCTCACGCCAACGCGCTGAAAAAGCGCGCATCACCACCGCGGCACGGGACGCGCGCGGGCTGCGCCCGGGCCAAACCCGGGCCAAGGGCGGGCCCGTCCATGCCCGTCATCGCCAGGAGGGGGCAGGGCAGGGCCAATCTCCTAATATCGGCAACAGAACTGGGCTAAAAACAAGGTACTGCATCTCTGATTATTCGGTCCATCAAGGGTAGCAGCAAAACGGACCTTAATAGCTCTTGTTAGCTTTGTGTCAGAAGAACTAAGCGGCGTATAGTAGACCAACATAAGATCGTTTAAGTGTCAAAGCTGGCCACGGGTGTATAGTCTATATTGAAGATTCCACTTTCCTGGACTTCTGAAGTGCAGTACCGCCAATTGCTTGTATTTGTGTTATCTTATTATTGTATATTATTTTTTTTCTATTGTTTTTAGTATGGGTAAAAGGAAGGCAGTGGAAGCATTGGGGGGAGGAACTGTGGGGTGTGGGGAAGGGTAAGAAGACTAAAAGGTCGGAGAAACACCCTACGTTTACAAAAAGTAATTGCGTCATGACCCGCATAGAAAATATTATCAGCGATTGCGAGGAGATTCTAACAACCTCATTGGGTAATGACAGTGGTACATCCGATGCTCACCCCACCAAGCACTTGCCATCTCCCCAGGTTGTCAAATCGATTCCTGACATGTTTAAAAAATCTATTCAGAAAGAGCCTTCCTCATCCACTCAGGGGATTGAATTACCATCAGAGTCGATCTCATCCCCACCTTCATGTGTTAACTTAGAAACTAATGTGGAATACGCACTTGAGTGCAGTAACAGATTTGCGCTTTTAGCCGATACAGCTGAGGACTCAGTTGATGATATTACGCCCTCCCAGCTAACTGATTGTATAGACCAAATAGGAGCAGTTGGGACCGCAAAAGTTGTACCCACCGTAAAAGCATGTAGCTGTTTGTGCGAGAGCCAGTCCACATATCAGATAGAGAGTCTAAGGGCACAGACAAGTCTATTTTTGGAACTAGTTAGTACCCTGAAGAACTTGGTTGATAAGCTAACAGACACTATGAAAATGTCAGTTTACAATACAGTTCCCGACACTGTCAGATTACCCAAGCCTAGGTGTATCAATGACAATGTCTCCCACTTGGACAATACTAGCAGCATGGGTAGTACGAACGTCGCACCAGCTGCTCCTTTGGCAGGCTCACAAAATACTACTAACGAAAGGTCCCTGCTCAGGGCCGGACTGGCTAACGGGCGTTTTGGCATGCTACCGAGCTGGGGGCTGATGTCACTGCGGTGTGGGCTAATTTCGTTGATGGAGACCTGCGTGTGCTTCGAAATAAACAAAGCAAAACGAATTTCGTTCAGCACACGCAGGTCCCCATCAACGAAATCAGCACCCAGCTCGGCAGCATGCCAAAACGCCCGGTAGCCAGTCCGGCCCTGTCCCTGCTAAACAAGGATAGACCGTATTCAGAAGTCCACCCGAATTATGTCAAGCAGGATAGTCCTTGGCAGCAGATTAAGAGGAACAGCCACTTGGCAAGTTCATTTTCATACCCATCAAGAAGTGCAGGTTCCACTTTGCACAAGGACCACAGATACCAAAATCCACCACTTAACAGCCCCTCAAAAGCACAAATCTTTCTGACTAATATTCCCAAAATATCATCGAATAGAGCATGGGAAGATGAACAATCTCTGATCAGCAAAAGCATTCATTGGATAAGGCATGTGAGAAAGTGTAGATCAGTAATAAAAGAAGATATTCTTTCAGCTAAAAGATTTGTGTCCAGTGGTTTAAGTACAGACCATGTGTGCTTAAAGCTAAAGTCTGTGGGTTTTGCAGATAATCTAGTGTCATCTGACCACATCTAACATCAGGATAAAATATAATCCCCCTGCTTTAAATAATAGTAACAACCAGCACAATGTAGTTACAAACTGTAATGAGGGCTCTTCTTTAGACAAGGTAGATTGATGTTTAAAGCCTGTTTCTATTCCAACGCAGCATGATGATGTGAATACACCAGGGTGTGAATTCAATGACCCATCTAATGCCCAGGGTAACAGTAGCCAGGTAGATACCAATATTATTAACTCCGATCCAACTAACACGATGCTAGCCTTTGCTTCCTGGAATATAGCGGGACTACAATCGAAAATATTGTCAGCTGACTGGTCATCATTTATAGAGGACCACGACATATGGGCTTTCCAGGAAACCTGGTCTCAGAGACCCATCTTTCGTCCAGGATACTTGAACTTTGCAAAACCGGCTATTGCCGGACAAAAAGGTAGACCTTCAGGTGGGCTCACCCTATGGGTTAGGCAACACTCAGGCTATAGGGTTGAGGAAATACCGATTGATAGCCCTGATATCCTGGCCATTCTCTTACGCCCGAAATATGACCCTGATATATTAGTTATTAACATTATGCAAGAGGGATGGCGGTGGGAAATTTTCCAGTACAGTCTCCATACTAGACGCCTTTATAGATAAAAACAGGGGTAGTAACAATATGGTGATCGCAGAAGATTTTAATTGTACGTTTGAGCCCCTCGATTATGAAGATGGCAGTCTCTGTAATGAAGACGACTCTCAGTGGGGCATTCCATCCTTAACCCTATCACCGATAAGGAAATGGACTGAGGCAGCTCTCCAATTAAAAAGTTTGTGTTTGGAGAGGGGTATTAGGGCAGCAAATGGGAGGACACCCTCTGACAGTAAGGGCTCATATACTTTTTGTAATGGGCCAAGACGTAGTCAAGTTGATTATTTTGTCATCAATCTGGAGCTGTGGTCTTCTCTCGTCAATATGGTGGTCCAAGAGAGAAGTGAAAGTGACCATAATCCACTTCTGCTATCTCTGCAGATGCAGGGGTTAAACACACAACCTCAGATAATCGAGAGGGTGACTGCAGATGTTATTTTGTCAAATGACCTGAGAAGGGTCAAGTGGGCCTCGTTAATTGAAAATAATACCACATTAGAACAGATGAAGGCAGCGGTGGAAAGCACCTTAATGGCCCTCTCTAAATTAGACACTCAGGACGATGTAAATGCCGTTATTTTGCAAGCACATGATGAGCTGTTTGCAAAGCTTAAATGCATTTTTATTAAGACCCATAAATCCAGCAGCAGAGTCACAACTAAATCAGCAAACTTGTATAATAAGGACTGTAGAGAAGCTTATAAGAAATTGTCCCAAGCTATAAAGTCTAAAAGGATGGATGAAATTAAACAGGCGCGGAAATTGTACAAAAGAACCCAACATATAGCTAAAAAGGAGTTAGACGAAAAACGATGGAATGATCTCCTGCAAGTGAGCAATGAAAGAAGCATGCAGAAATTCTGGCAGATAGTGAAATGGGGGAGTGGTGAAATTAGACAAGCTCCTGACAATCACGTAGCTCCTGATCAGTGGGTTTCCCACTTTCAGGCCCAATTCACCGCTACAACGGTTAGTACATACCAGTTTCAAATACCTACGTCAGACATCACTGTGACCTTCGGGATAGGGGAGGTTGAAGCTGCCCTGAACGTGATACCTAAGGGAAGAGCCCCTGGTCCTGATTGTATTCCGGCCGATCTGTTTCGGCACGACAGAGTTAATTGGCTCAAGTATATCCATACACTTGTTAACGCGATAGCCAGTGGAGCGTCCATCCCAGAATCCTGGCGTGGTGCGGAAATACTATCAATTTACAAAAAGGGGGATCGCACAAGCCCAAGTAACTATAGGCCAATAAGTTTAATAGACTCGATGCAAAAGATAATGGCCAGGCTAGTGCTGAGCAGAACCCAAACCTGGATCTGTGAAAATGACATTTTATCATCATTACAGGCTGGATTCCGCTCACACGTTAGCACCATAGATCAGGTTTTTAGGTTTATGTTGATCTACTGGCGCACTGTAATTATTGCGGGGGGGACCATCTATGTGGCTTTTATTGATCTTAAATCCGCCTTTGATTTGGTGCCCCGCAACAAGTTATGGGGAGCATTAAAAGATTTGGGGATGCCACTAGAACTTCTTGCCCTGATAGTTAAATTGCATGAGTCAAATTTTGCACAGGTACGGTGGGGCTCACAGGGAAAGGTTACGGAAAGGTTCTTGGTAACCAAAGGGGTTTGCCAAGGGTGTGTTTTGGCCCCCACCCTTTTTTCATTGTTTATAAACGGGGTTGTTAATTATTTTTCCACATATCCTACTGACGCTCCTTCACTTGCTGGTATGAAGATACCCCTACTTATGTTTGCGGATGACACCCTCATTTTATCGAAAACACAGAAAGGGTTGCAACGTGCACTGAATAGATTTGAGGTTTTTGTAGTGATCATGAGTTGGTGGTCAATGTGGAAAAACAGAAATTCATGGTCTTACATAAACACAAAGTGGTCAAAGGGAGAGTCTCCATGAATAATGTACAACTGGAATAAACTGATGTTTTTACGTATTTGGGGGTTACCTTGGGCAAGAAATTAAACTGGAAACCCCAGATTGACATAATGGCCCTAAAGCATGCCCAACTAGCAGGAGCCTTACTTAAAGAACAGAGGCTTTCCCAAACAAAGCCGGTAAGCCCGGCATTAACGATTTACAATTCCAAGGTTAGGGCTTCAATTTTATATGGTGCCGAACTCTGGGGTTTCGAAAATGTGACTACGTTAAACATAGCCCAGAATAAGTTCCTGAGAGCCCTAATTGGCCTTCCGCAATCCACCCCACTTAAACCCCTTTACTTAGATCTGGGTTGTTGTACATTTGAGGAGATAGCCCGGTATAGGCCCATAGCATATTGGAGAAAGCTCTGGACTACTCCGGAGCTGTTAACCTGTGCAAATGCGCTAAATGATGTGAGAGAAGCCGATCTATCAAGCAAGCTCCCCTGGCTACAAACAATCAAGTGCACATTGGTGGATATGGGGTTTAGCCACTTGTGGGAGGACCCAGTAGGTAGTTCGTTCCCTTCCAAAAAAGATTTTAAGGAGGCCTACTGGAACATGGTTAAAACAAATTGTTTGTCATCATTTTCGAACACATCTTTGTCAGGTATCTTCCTGGAGCATAAGTACGACACCAAGTTTGAGGCCTACTGGGATTTTATATCCAAACCATGTGACAGAAAGTTGTATCACCAATTCAGGGTAGGCACACTCCCGTTAAAGTCCTTCACGCAAAAATGGCAAACCTCAACGGACACTAAGGGGTCGATTCCGATCTCGGCCGGTAGGGCACCGAATCGGATTCGGCTGAACCGGAACCGATTCGGAGCCCTTATTCCCGACCGATTCGTACGTGCGTCCGGGCGAACGAGTACGATGCGAGCACGTGTGAATTCGCCGACCGACTCGTACGCCCGTCCCAACCGCACCGACCGACTCGCACGGATGCGCCTCGCACCGCGCAATGGAGACGTTCCCCGGCCGGGCAAGTACGATGCGCGCCGCGAGCAGTCCGACCGACTCGCGCTGTCCGGCTCGAAGAAGCAGTCGGAGCCGCACTTTGGGGGTCCGTGTCGGACCCCCTGTACGTGTAGCCGCGCGAGTCGCACACAGGGGGACCCATGGGTCCCCCTACCTGTGCGTGTACGGCGCGAGTCGCTCGCCGCGTACGCGCTGTAGGGGGCGCCCTTGTTCGCCTCGCACCCATTGAGTCAATGGGAGCCCGCGTACGAGTTGTACGACAGGCTCCCATTGACTTCAATGGGAGTCCGACCGAATCGAGTCCGATAGCATACGTGCGCATCGTACTCGTTCGGTCGGGCTGCTAGGGTCCGATTCGGTCGGAAATCTCTCCGGGTCCGGCTCGGTCGGATAGATTTCCGGCCCGAATCGGAATCGGCCCCTAAATGTGTATCCTGTCAGATGCAGGATGAGTCCATTCCCCACATATTGTTCGTGTGTCCAGCGTATAAGTGTCCTAGAGACAAATGGCTTAAGCCGATTTGTTCTAATATGGGCCCTCGATCAAGTCATAGTACCCTTCGTATATTGAAGACTAACACGCAAGAGCATATAGTAATAGCAATGGCCAAATTTTTAAGCTGGACGTGGGGTATCAGAGCAAATAATCTGAAGAGGCAAGGAATATTGAGTGGCAACCCTGTTCATCAAGACCCGTTCTAGTATTTATTATGCACTTATTACTGGGGACATGTTCACTAGCATCAGGATTGTGGTTTTGCTTGTAGTATGGCTTAGATAATAAGGTCATCAAATTGATGTTTTTGAGAAATCCGATCGTTGTACATTATTGACCTTAATTCTTGGAATTTTAACATTTTCATACTTTTATGAACTTTTTAAAACTTTTTAATACTTTGGTCTTAAGATATTGTATGTACTTGCAGGGAAAAAGTTTTTACATGTTTATATGTGTATATGTTTATGTAATGTTTGTCTTTTATTGTGTCTTTAATGATCGGAAGGATCGAAATAAAGACTAATTTGACTTGACTTACAATCATAATTTATAAGTGAAATGGGCCTAAAGCTTTATCTTGCTTAAGGACAATGGCTATCAAGACCTCCAAAAAGGAGCCGCTAGCCTTGGAGTCAGAAATAAAGGAATTAAAACATTTGAATAATTTGGAAGCAAAATAATTTAGACAAGGACAAAATAAGTTCAATGGATAACCCATCTGGGCCAGGTACCTTTGTTTTCTTCAGAGATTTAATTGCATAGAAAATCTCCTGAAGGGTAATGTCGGCCTCCAACTCATCAAATGTATCTGTAAGGGAGGTTGGTCTAGGAGACCATCAAAGAATTTCTGAATATTAGATGCAGAAGGGTTAGTATCCTCATTATATAGTGTTTTATAAAAGGATTAATGTAAATGAGAGATATTGGTATTAGAGATTGATGTAGAGTTATCCAATTCATTAATAATTAGGGCTCGCGGTTTTATGGCATTTATATTTTTGTCATTTCTGTCTGTATTTATACATATTTATTTTTTGCAAATTTTACCTGTATTTATCCATATTTATTTTAGGTTTTGTGAAAAAATGAAGCTGAAACGTATATATTTCTGCATTTATTTAACCAGTTAATGGGCACTCGTGCCTGAGCGCCTGACAGGTTTCAATGATATATACACACTCAGGTGGTAAAATATGCAAATTTTGGTATCAAGGTTGTGAAAATCTACTGCTGTTTAAGACTCTTTACTAAAATCTATATATTTTTTAATCCCTTTGCCTGGCAGTCATGATTGACAGCATTTAGAATCACTCAAAAACAACCCAATTTCCGTTTTTATCCACATTTAAAAATAAATACAGACAGGAAAATGAATGTCAATATAATATATACATATTTATATATATGCTTTACAATATAGAAACAAGATTTTTTTTTTTTAATTGTATTAAAATAAATATATGTCAATAACTTAAAAAGTAAAATTAACTAGCATATGCATAACCATACTATATAAGTAACCTAATTTAAATATGAAATTATTATAAAGAAATAGTCTTAATTAATGCATTTAACGAAGTAAATAAATACAAAAATATTTAGTACCATATTTATATTTAAAAAAATGAAAAAAACCAAACCCTTTAAAAACAAATAAATTGATACTATTAACAAATTAAAGCAAATATTTATTAAAAATAACATATATCATGATTAATTAAATAATAAAAATAATATTACAAAAGGGAACATTTAAATAAAAAGTGCATAGTTCTTTCAAAAATAATATAAAGGCTAAAAAATTGAAAATAGTTAGCAAATAGCAACAATCAAAAACGACAACCCTAGCAAAACTGTTAGACTTCAGAGGAATCAAATTAACTAATCTAAATCCAATGTAAGCAAAAGTAGGAAAACTATTGGACTTTGAATGGGCTAGATTTACTAATCCCACTCAGATCTAAATAGCAGCAGGAAATGCGTTGGACTTTGGAGGAGTTAGATTTAGGGGCCGATTCCGATTCGGGCCGGAAATCTCTCCGACCGAGCCGGACTCGGAGAGAATTCCGACCGAATCGGACCCTAGCAGTCCGACCGAACGAGTACGATGCGCACGTATGCTATCGGACTCGATTCGGTCGGACTCCCATTGAAGTCAATGGGAGCCAGTCGTACGACGCGTACACGGGCTCCCATTGACTCAATGGGCACGACGCGAACAAGGCGCCGCCTACAGCGTGTTCGCGTTGATGCGGGTCGCACCGTACATGCACGTGTAGGGGGGACCCATGGCTCCCCCCTGTGTGCGACCCGCGTGCCTACGCTTCCAGGGGGGTCCGACACGGACCCCCAAAGTGCGGCTGCGACAGCTCCTTGGAGCCAGACTGCGCGAGTCGGTCGGAGCGGTCGCGATGCGCATCGTACTCACCCGGCCGGGGAACGTCTCCATTGCGCGGTGCGAGTCGTCCCCGTGCGAGTCGGTCGGAGCGGTCGGGTCCTGCGAACGAGTCGGTCGGAGATTTCGCGAGCGCACGCATCGTACTCGCTCGCCCAGACGCACGTACGATTCGGTCGGGAAATAGGGCTCCGAATCGGATCCGGTTAAGCCGAATCCGATTCGGAGCCCTACCGGCCGAGATCGGAATCGGCCCCTTAGTATTTCTACACCAGAGGAAGAAAAATCAGGGAAAGTGTTGGACTTTGAAGAAAGGGTTTGATTTACTATTCACTTCAAAATAAGCAAAATCATGGAAAGTGTTGGACTTTGGAGGGGTTAGATTTATCATACCTACACCAGTGGAAGCAAAATCAGGGAAAGTGTTGGACGTTGGAGAAAGGGTTTGATTTACTTTTCACTTCAAACTAAGCAAAATCAGGGAAAGCGTTGGGCTTTGAAGGAGTTAGATTTAGTATACCTACACCAGTGGAAGCAAAATCAGGGAAAGTGTTGGACTTTGGAGAAAGGGTTTGATTTACTATTCCCACTACAGTCTAAGCAACAGTAGGGACAGTATTGTACTTTGAAGGGATAATTTTAACATTACGGCGCCAATCTAAACAACAGTAGGGAAGCGTTGGACTTTTGAGGGATTTGATTTACTATGCCTACTTCAAAATAAGGAAAATCATGGAAAGTGTTGGACTTTAGAGGGGTTAGATTTACTAATCCCACTCCAACATAAGCGAAAACATGGAAAGTATTGGACTTACGAAAGGTTACATATGCCATTCCACAAAAAAATTATCATTTTTATACAAACATTTAAATACCCAACAACATAAAATTAGCAAAACATATTCAAAATAAAAAAATGAATTTCCCTCCCTACTACCCGAAAAACAACCTCTAAAAATATTATAATTTATAAGTAAAACAATAATAACATTACCATATCAATTAATTAAAACATAAAATAAGTTTTTACAAAAGGTAATATTAAATGCACCTTCAATCAATAACAAATTAATTAACAACAAATGACCAGTAATTATTTACCAATGAAATACTTAATTTAAATAAAAAATACTTTCCAAAAAAATATATAATTTATGTAACCTACCACCCTATTCTGCAAAAAGCCCAAGAACCCTCAAGTAAACTATAAATTACTAATTAACTAGCCACAAAATTAATTAAAAACACAAAATATATTTAAATATTTAAAATGCCCATTAATCAATTTAATAATTAATCACCAAATTATTATGTAACAACCAAAAAATTCATTACAAATAAAGGAAATTAATTTATTATTTAAATGCCTTTCCACCCTATTCTCTTACATACACCACAAGCAGCTACTAATATATAAATTTCTAATTAAATGTAAAACAATTTTAATTACAAATTACACACCACACTTAAAAAAATCTAACAATTACATTAATAATATTCACACCTAAAATTTATATAACTAAACTATACTGCATTTTTGAAAATCTATATTTAATATAACTAAATTGAAGTAGAGAAAATTATACACAGCAATATTTTTAGAAACTATATCATAAACATAAAAAAACGATATTCCCAATTTCCATATTCTGTTGCTCCATATTTTTGAGTTAGTATATTATTACACGATATTCATGGCGCACAACATTTTTGATTCGATACATTGTCATTAACAAACACAATAGTTCTTGTAACAGCAAAAAATTACAGAAAAAAGTTTAAAGTGTGGGGTCATGGTAATTTAGGCCAGTGATTTGCCAGGCTACCCTGTGCCACTTTCATTTTGTGTGAGTCCTTCTCAATGTATTTTTGAAGGTGTGTGAAGTTCTTGCAAACTTTTCATTAGGCTCAAAAATGTAAACAGACTTTTCTTTCTTGCTAAAAGGGGCTCAGTCCAGCATTTTCAAGGTAATGGCGGCCACCACTGCCAGTTAATGCCTAAATCTGAGCTTTCAGCCCATGTACAGTTCAGCTACAATGATGCAAGACTACTTGACAGAAGATTGTTAAGATTGCAATGAGTGACAATTAATGAACATTCTCTCTGAGGAGAGTAAAAGGTCGAGTGAAAAGTGCTGGAATCCGAGACTTCCTAACCCAGGTGTGTGACGTGGTGCACTATATCCCCTGCAGTCTCAGAGTGATATATCTCAGTCAGTGAGGAATGCTTGCAACCTATGCGCGCGAGGGGCGACCTCGACGGCAGCGACTCAATGAAGGATTAAAGCAGAGTTTTATAACGTTCTCAAGTTTTGAGTTAAAAAGGACAAACGGAGATTAACTAAAACAGAGATGAGGGTTACGATGTAAAACCCAAAGACATTTTTTAGATAATTAACCAAGCACAGCTCCATTGCATACACAAAGGAGAGTATTGTGAAGGCGCAGATTACGAATATTTTCTGAGTTTCGGCACTCATGATGCTGTCTTGTGGGCATGCCCTCTGTTCACAGCATTTTTATCAAGATCCAAATACAAACAAAAGAGTGTCAGGAGGGTATTTCTACATTATTGTGGGTAAAAAATATCACCTCTATGCCAGTGCAACCTTATATAACACCGTTTTCGTAGAATGTACACATTTCAGCCCGAAATGCTCTCGCGCTTTTGACGACGGGTAACAGCTATATATTTTAACCAAACTGAATGGATCTGATTCTACTGACCTTGGAAATATGAAATGCTGAGTGGACCTGCGACAATAACTTCAAACACAGATCCCTGCAGTGGAAGGACCCTGTATTTCCAGTCCGGCATGTTTTCTCCATCCTCGGACCAAAAACGTGTGATGCCTGGAAATTGTGGGGCAGATTTACAAGAAAGTGACGCATCTGTAGAGATGCGTCACTTTACCTGCGCCACCCTGAGAAACCCTTGCGCCACCATGGATGCGCCGTAATACGGCGCACCATGGCGCAAAGATTGACAGATGCGTCAGAAATTCTGACGCATCTGTTGGCGCAAAAGTCACGTATTGCTGGAGTCGTGTCGCAAGCACGACGCAACTCCAGCAATACCTGGGGAAACCTATCCTCATTGTGCTGCGTCACTCCTTACGCCTGCTCCAAGCAGGCGTAAGGTTTTGACGCAGTGGCGTCCTAGAAGTGGCGCAGTAAAATCTTGTAGATTTCACTGCGTCACTTCTACGAGGCTTTTTTGCGTGGGAACGCCCACCCTGCATACATTATACCTGACGCAGGTATAATGTGACGCAGGGCTTTACAACGTGACGCATCTCCCTAGATGCGTCACGTTGTAAATAGACCGCATTTTTACACCGCCGCTGCGTCACAAAAAGTGACGCAACAGCAGCGCAAAAATGACGCAAGGGGCTTGTAAATCTGCCCCAGTGTGCGTGTGTGTGTGGGAGGAGTAGGGGGGGCGCGGGGTGTTAAAACTGCTCTGAATTGTTAACCTTTGCCTGGTACTGCCCTCTCTATTACTAGTATCTGAGAATAAGGGCCTGTGTGCCATGGAATATGAACTTACAATGATTGCCTATGTGGTCAATGTGATATCATGTTTACAAGGAGTATTTCGCCAGCCATTGACTGAGCTTTTAAATATTTTTTGGCTTCCTTGAACAGACGCCAATAGAATCAGACACGATCATCCCAAGAGACACCTGTATCAGTGGAACCTGTGGAACCTTGTAAACGTGTATGACGTCATTATGAAATGGTGTAATAAGGCAGCTCATCCAATGGAGCACTCGATTAATATGTCCTACTTAGCAGTGGTAAATGCAAAGCTAGCCTGGCTGATGAGTGGTGTTACCCCGAAACAGGTCCCAGGATGCTTGTTTCCGGTCCAGGGAAGACATGGCTTGGCAGTTCGGGCTGGACTGTTCCCATGAGGCACAGGGTCAAGACTGATTTGCCTATAGCTGTGTCTGAACTGGGGTGGCGAAGTGAGCTAAAGAACGATGATGGATTCAACCCAGATCTGTGACTGGGGGTGAGTGTCTGAAAAGTTTCAGCGCTCCGTCCATCATCTCCTTGTGTTTGCTTTGTTCGCCCTAAGTTGGCAGGGTACGCCCAGACGTGGGTCCCTTACTCACTTTGCCACTGGATTCAAGCTAGCCTGGCTGATGAGGGCTGTTAGCCCGAAACCGGTCCCAGGATGCTTGTTTCCGGTCCAGGGAAGACATGGCTTGGCAGTTTGGTCTGGACTGTTCCCATGAGGCACAGGGTCAAGACTGATTTGCATATAGCTGTGTCTGAACTGGGGTGGCGAAGTGAGCTAAAGAACGATGATGGATTCAACCCAGATCTGTGACTGGGGGTGAGTGTCTGAAAAGTTTCAGCGCTCCGTCCATCATCTCCTTGTGTTTGCTTTGTTCGCCCTAAGTTGGCAGGGTATGCCCAGACGTGGGTCCCTTGCTCACTTTGCCACTGGATTCAAGCTAGCCTGGCTGTTGAGGGCTGTTAGCCCGAAACCGGTCCCAGGATGCTTGTTTCCGGTCCAGGGAAGACATTATTATTATTATTAATGCATTTTATAGAGCGCACAGCTACCTCCAACAGAAGTGTCCCGGCGCTAACGGTAGGTGCAGGTTGCATACAGGGACTGAGGAATTCCGCAAATGTACTAGGTTAGGCTGAAGAGCCAAGTTTTCAAGGCCTTTCTAAACAAAGGCTCTGTCTTTGCCTTTCGGAGATGGACTGGCATAGAGTTCCACAGCAAGGCGGTTTTTACTGCAAAAGCCCGACCCCCATCCTAGCCTTTTTAAAGCGCGGAGTCACCATTAGGTTCTGATAATTAGACCTCAGAGATCTTGACTGGTGATATCTCCGAAGTCTATGCTTCAAGTATTGGGGGCCAGTGTCATTAATAGATCTAAAGGCCAATATCAGTGCCTTAAACTCGATCCGTCTCTTGATCGGGAGCCAATGCAGGCTTCGCAGGTGAGGAGAGATATGATGGCGAAGAGGCACATTTCTTATTAGCCTGGCTGCAGCATTCTGTATAATCTGCAGTTTTCTTAACAGGTAGTCCGGGAGCCCCAGATAGAGACTATTCGCGTAGTCCAGTTGTGAAGTTACGAGCGCATGGACCACATTTTTTCTGCAATTCATTGGTAATAAATGCAAGAATTTGCGTAAGCTTTTAATTTCCAGAAACACACGGAAGAAACCTTACCAACCTGAGCACTACCTGATAGGCTAGAATCAAATCGGAAGCCTAGGTTCCTAGCTGAGCTTACCGGGTTAGGAGGGGGTCAAGCTCAGCCGGCCACCAGAGTTCAGATGCAGGAGGAGAGGGTTGATTAAAAAATAGTACCTCTGTTTTATCAGTGTTCAACTTCATGCAGTTATTTGTCATCCATACCAAGATTGTGCGCAAACAGATTTTAAAATTCGCAAAGGCTGCCTCCGTGTGTTCTTTAAAAGAGAAGACAAGCTGAGTATCATCAGCGTACGAGACCACCTTCACGTCACACTGTTCAATCAGTGTGGAGAGAGGGTCAAGTACACATTGAAGAGGGTGGGGCTGAGCGCTGAGCCCTGTGGGACCCCGCAGCCAATAGCTCTAGTAGCCGAGGTGAAAGGACGCAAGAACACATTTTGAGACCGACCCTCTAAGAAGGTGCGGAACCAGTTTAACACAGTACCCTTCACACCTAGAGACTCAAGTCTCTCTAGTAGGATCTGGTGTGACACAGTGTCAAAGGCTGCGGACAAGTCCAACAGCACTAACATTGCACATCTGCCCTGGTCTACTGTTTCCCGTATGGTTTCTGCCACTTCCAGGAGGGCCGTCTCTGTGCTATATCCCTTCCTAAAACCCGACTGGGAGTAGTGGAGAAGATGGTTGATCTCCAGGAACTCCGATAGTTGCATTTGGACGACCTTTTCCAGCACTTTGGCCGGAGCCGGGAGGAGAGAGATCGGTCTAAAATTTTTTAGATCAGATGGATCCGCATCTTCTTTCTTTAGAATTGGTTGGACATACGCCGTCTTCCATGGCACCGGGAAGATACCCAGGCTCAGAGAAGCGTTCCATACGGCATTTAAGACGGGATTCAGCCGTGGAGCCAGGAGTTTAAAAAAGCTGGCTGGACAAGGGTCAGTCGGGGCACCAGATTTAATTTTACTTAATTCCACCCATTAGGTCTCTATACCTAATGGGTGGAATTCCGACCAAGTGTTGGGAAGGTTAGAATTGTCGATTTTGGCTGATGACGTGGAAATCCCAGCTGAAGGAAAAGAGGAGTAGATTTTCTGGATCTTGTCATGGAAGAAGCTGGAAAGATCTTCACAGAGGGAGGCTGAAGGGGAGATAGTGCTTTTCAAGGCTAATGGCTTCAAAAAGCCCTGAACGATCTTAAACACTTCTTTAGTTGAATTATCTGAGGTATTAATCTGGTTAGCAACATAATCCCTGATCGTGTTACGTTTTAAGATGTGAAATTTTTTTAATGCGAGTTTATATCTGTGTTTGGCGTCGGGGTGATAGTATTTCCTCCATGCCCGCTCCAATTGCTTACATAAACTTTTCTCCAGCCTAAGTTCAGTAGTGAACCAGGGGGCAGAAGGATTTTTCCTGGAAGGTTTCGTGATTTTAAATGGAGCAACTTTGTCCAAGGCAAGTGTAATCCAGTTATTAAAAAGAGAGACATCTTGACTGAGCTCCCCTGTCAAAACTGGGACTGTATCCCGTAACACCAGATCAATGGCCTCCGGTGTGACCTTCCTCCAGTTTCTTCTCATTTCGGGTTTAGAACTGACCTGATTATTATTGCCGGCTTGGCAGTTCGGTCCGGACTGTTCCCATGAGGCACAGGGTCAAGACTGATTTGCATATAGCTGTGTCTGAACTGGGGTGGCGAAGTGAGCTAAAGAACAATGATGGATTCAACCCAGATCTGTGACTGGGGGTGAGTGTCTGAAAGGTTTCAGCGCTCCGTCCATCATCTCCTTGTGTTTGCTACTTAGCAGTGGTTACAAGCCTTTGCACAAGACAGATACTTCAGCTGCTGTATAAAGGGTACTCACTCACTCACTCACATTCCACATCTCCAGTACTAGAACAAGCTATTGCAGAAGCCCATTGATCTATGTCCCATGTGGTCCTGATTTATCGATGTTTTCCTTTAACATTTTGACTCCATAGTAAAATGCCTTGAAAAATATCACCCTCGTTTGGCATTAACTGAGACTTTCATTGTTAGTAAGTTCTATCGCCCACTGACATATTTAATATTATAAAGTGTTGGTTTTCTTTCAGTGTTTCACATTTAGGAACATGTATTATAATCTGACAAGGGAGGGGGACCGTATTTATTGAACATCAGCTTTTGAGAGATACTCCCTTACTCTCATTGCATTTCAGACTAAATACTGTTTAAATGTTTCCAAACACACTTATAAACATGGACACTTGCCAAGATGGGAGTAAGTTAGTCTCTTTGACCTCAATTAGCACCAGCATTCCCAACCTGTGGTGCCTTTCTACACTGAAGAAGTTTAATACCTTATTTCAGTGGTTCTTAACCTTTTGACTTCTGTGGATCCCCACTTAATCGTTACTTGAACGTGGAGACCCCCCGAATCATTATTGGAATCTAGAGACCCCCACTAAGTTATTACTGAAAGCAGACGACCCCCGGCCTAACCATTTTTGATGATTTGACCCAAAACAATACATAAAAAATACAGAAACAAGCATTCATTAAATAAATACACAAATGATTAAATATTTTATTTAATTCACTAACAAATGTAATTCTTTTTGTTATAATGGGAAGGTTGGAGCCTTCCTAAATTTAATTGAGGCCACTCATCGTCCATGCTTTATCCTGTTTGCTGCACTTGCACTGCTCCCACGACTCTATCTGAGGATACAAACTTAATTTTTAGACTCCAATTTCAAATTCCTTTACATTTACAGAACATTTTAAAACTTTAAATTGTACTTCTTTATCTGTATACGCTTTATTAATCTGTTAATATTATTTCCTTTTCTAAGCAGTCTTGAACCCTCTGAGTAGGTATTGCAGACCACCAGAGGTACGCAGACCACAGGTTAAGACCTACTGCCTTATGTAGTTGTATGTGATTTCATTAAAAAAAGTTAATGGTATACCATTACTGAGCAACGATTTCATCTAAAAGGTTTAATGGAAATTTTCAGGATGAATGGCATTTACCATTTTATAGAAACGAATTCATAGAATGTCTTCTTTTTTAATTCGATTCTGCATACTTATTTTTAAGGTGCAAATGAAATAGTTGCAGGTTTTACTTTCAGAAACATTGTTGCTGAAGGTTTGTGTTTTAATCCTTTACATCAGGGGGCATTATTTCAGATTTATATCTTTTACATTATCAAGCACCTACTTTGAATCAAGAGTAGGCGGAGCTCGCCAAGTTGCACTATGTGGAATTCAGCGGAGTTGCTTAAAAACTCAGTGGAGTTCCGCTCCGCCCTGCACAATTAATGAAACAGCCTGCTGTTGCTTAAATTAATGACAACTACTTCACTGACTAGACAGGAAACCTGTTTTTATCGTCCGAGCTTCCTGATTGGCTCCCAAGACCATCAACAAGGCTGTGCATTATCACTGGGCATTAACATGCGGGGTGCACATTCTATCAAACCACAGAGTTTTAGGGACCGGGGTAGGCTCACCCCCCCTGCACAGTACAGCGGCTGTGGGCTGCCCCCTGTGTGTAAAGGAAAATTATGGCACCCAATGGGCTACTTACCGACCATTCTTCCGTTCATCCAGTGGCGGCTCGCTGAGGGAGTGGTGCGGGCCATGGGGCGGGGGAGGGGCAGGGTGGGGGTAGTGAACTCGGACATACGACGGACAGAACTCAGAGGGAGTTCTGCCCGTCGTAAGTCCGAGTCCACTACCCCCCACCCTGCCCCTCCCCCACCCCACTGCCACGCACCACTCCCTCGGCGAGCCGCCACTGCGTTCATCAGAGAGAACTTCCTCCTACATGGATGTCTGTTGGCTTTGTTCACTCTGCGCAGAGGTGAGAGGACAGCGGGGGTGAGAAGAATGACCGGAAACCGCACCACTAGAGAACAGAGCAGGAGGGCCAAGCTCCAATGTTGGAGAGGGATGGGAGGGCAGAGTTGCAAAAGGTGGGAGGGCGGGATGGCGAGAGGGGTGGGAGGGCGGAGTGGCGGGAGGGCCAAGCTCCAGTGTTGGAGTGGGACGGAAGGGCACAGTGGTGAGAGAGATACTGCAACAGTGGTCAGGAAGGATTAAAAGAGGCCTAGGAAAAGCAACAGGGAGAGAGTATAGCAGAAGTCGGGGTAGGACAGAGTGCAGTGGAGGTACAGAGCAGACGCTGAGATCGTGCAGGGTATAGAGGATAGAGCGCAGCTGCAGAGTGCATGCAATGGATACAGAACGTGTGCACGGAGGGTTTAAAGCGCGCACAGGGGAGGAGAGCTTTCATTGGTAATCTGCAATGAGCAGAACATTCACCTCATTAAGCACTAAATTACATGAAGGCTGCCCAGTAACAACTTCATCAGTTTCCGATTGAGCTGCTGGAGTGAAACCTCAGCTTGGCGTCTAACAGGGAGGTGGTGCCGCGGGCTCGTACTTCGCCTGCTTAGGATGCAGGATTCCAGCAGCAATAGATGATGGCCATCTGGGAGCTCAAAGCCTGTCCCCCCGGGGTGAGTGTCACAGCTCCGTGACTTCCTTTACGACACGGCTGTCTTGTTTGTAAACACAGGGTGCTGGGAGGATATGGGGAGAGTGATAGGAAATGTGCCTTGCAAAAGTAGGAATACCGACTGAATCATGAGTTTGTGCATGTTCACGTATGTTCTATGGCACCCTCGGTCTTGAATTCACACCGTCCCGCCCCATGAGTGCATTTGCTCACAGTTCTGCATGAAGTAATTACTAGTTAATCCCTTTGTATGTGTATAAATTCATGCTTTGTGACTACATTCTTAAAGCATGAAATGTGTGCACCTATAATTCAGCATAGGTGGAAAATGGCTATGAAAACCAGGCCCTGCTTGAGTAATATTTAGTACAGTGCAGATTGTAAATAGGGGTGGGCTGGCACCGGCAGCCGGCGCCGGTAACCTCCGTTACGCTACGGGGAGGCAGAGTTTTTTTGCCGAACTCCACTCTCCAGGCGGAGTGCTAAGTGAAAAAAACTTTGCAAGCTCCTCTAGCGGAGCGTAGTTCACCACCCACCGTTACTTTGAATTCTTTTAATTCACTGAAACCTCATAACCCTAAACACCATCCATCTTTGCCCCCTGCAAATGCCTCTCCAGGCAAAAACTACACCAATCTCTGATCCCTAAACACCAGCCATCCCTGAACCCTTAAAGCCCTTTCTACTCCTAAACTCTACCCATCCCTGATTCCTTAAAATACTGCACACCCCTAAATTCCACTCATACCTGAACCTTAAGCAACCCTCACCACCCCTGAAAACCAACCATTCATGACCCCAAAACCCTTCACCACCCTAAACTCCTGCATCCCTGAACCCTAAAAACCATTTCTACATAAAGAATTTCACCTATCCCTAAACCCTTAAAACTCCACACCACCATAAACTCCACCCGTTTCGAAACACTAAAAACCCATCATAAAACCCAAAGATTCTAGCCATCACTGAACCTTAAAACACTCACAAGCCCTGAACTCCACCCATCTGTAAACTTAAAAAACATCAGCACCCCTACATGCCACTCACCTCTGAACCCTAAAAACTTTTCAACACCCATAAACTCAACTCATCTGTGTGCTTGATCCCTGAAAATCCATCACCACCGTAAACTCCATCCATGCTTGATCCCTAAAAACCCTCTCCACCCCTAAAATTCACCCCTTCCTAAACCCTAAAACCCCCCATCGCCCCAAATCATCACCCAGCTTTGAACCCAAAAAACCTTCACTGCTCCTAGTCTTCTCCCAAGGATGTGATTTTGGAAGTTTCCTGGAGATTATCTTTCCTTTAAATTGTCTCATTTAATTTTCGATTTATTTGTATTTCCATAAAATTGTCTTTTCTTAAAATTGGTTTACCATGGTTTGGTTTCCTCCAATGGGGTTTCTTAGTTTTCGTTTTTCCAATAATTCACATACATCAACCTTATATATCATTTACCAATTTCACCACATAACAATGATGGGCATAGAAGAAACCCTCACTCATCATACCATACAATACCACTAATCACCGACCACACTTGACCACTACTTCAGACTGCATCACATTTCACTACCTATTACTCATCTTTCAGCACCTTACCAAAACACATCATACCTTAACTCACCCCGCAGCACAACGCACCATGAAAGCATACTCTGAACATGCACCTCACCCACAACCCATTCATCACACCATGATACATAGATCACACCATTCCATGCCATACCAGCCAGCACACCACTTTTTCAACAACGCATAATATCATAGTACAGCAAATTACAGCAAAATATTTGCACTACAACGCATTGCATGTGCGTATATCTCAAAACAAACTACAGTTTTGCATCACATACCACAATATCATCATCACACCACAACACACCCAATCACAGAGCACGGCGTCTCACCACATAACATAAATGACAACTAATGTTCCAACATTTAATACTAACTTACTCCAATTGATAGGCTTTACTCAATACACTACAAAATGCTGCTTCGTACCACATCACTCTTTATAGCACCATACCTCAAGAACCACACAACATAATGCTGTACTGCTTCATGCCACCCTACGCCACACTATTGCAAAACTCGCACATGATGTCCTACAATTCAAGACCAGTACACCACACCACACAAAACAATGCTAAACAATTCTAGACAAATCATCATCAAATTAGACAAAACCATATTATCATGCATAACAACACACCACACCACTTCACTCCACCACACTTCACACTGTCTCATGGCCTCTCATACAATCCAATGGAACAACTTGCTATCCACTGCCTACCAGCCCACAGTTTTCCACATAAAATAAAAAGAAACAAAAACAATGGAGCATCACAATACCCTAAGCAGTTCAACTCCATACCGTGCCAAAGTACCCCCAATAGGCAATGCCACACCAATTCTCAACAAAACACCATACGTAATTTTGTCATCACATTACAGCACACCATCACCCACTAAAAAACTTCACACTGCACCTCTCTGCACTACCTCACACTGAACCTTACAAATTCATTGTACTGTTTGCCCCTACACACCCACCATCATATCATGCTTCCCCACTGCTTCACACCACTAAGGGCCTGATTACGAGTCTGGCAGTCGAGATTCAAGAACCACCAGACTTGTGGTGGCGCGTCGGTGGAGGTCCAGCCACCGCCGCACCAGCGGTCCGACCACCCAATAAAGACTTAGACATTTGGACCGCCATTACAACGCCGCTGGGGGGATCAAAAATGTGTGTTTCCCATGTTAATTCCCATAGGAGTTTTAGACACGACTACAGCCTGAAACACTGAATGGATTTACACCAAATTTGGCAGAAAGGTAGATATTGGTCCAGACAAGTGCCTTTTTCTGATTTGGTGTAAATCAGTTCAGTAGCTTTGGAAATGTTAAGGTAAATCCAAATTTGTAGAAATAGGGATGCGGATCCTCTGCAGATCCTCCTCGGATTCGTGAATCCACACGCCACCTGCAATGCTGTGATTGGCTGCCTGCAACCTGAGAGTAAACTTGCAACTGCCATTTTGTTCATCAGGACTCGGTAGAAAATAAAGTTAAAAAGTGATAGAAGGGATCAGGGTAGAGGTACCCTGACCCCATGGAACTACTGGAGGGGTCTGTGAGGGACCCCTCATGGGTAAGAAATTGATCAAAAAACTTTTTTTATTTACCACAGCAGGAGTTGCGGATCCTCCCCGATTGAACCGGATGTAGTTTGAGATGTCATCAATGATCTCAAGAATGATGTCACTGACCATGTCATGAGAGATATATTATGTGAGGTCATAAGCAGTGCATTGCGGGGGTGTCATTTATAGTTAGCTCAGTTAACTATAACTGCTGATTTCAGTGGTTTTGAACCAGTGAAATCTGAGCCCAACTACAATGTACCTGTAACCTTTGTTTTTTTCAGTGAGTTTCTAAGATTTTTTTTACCTATATTTCCTAACTATAATGTCCTTGTAACCTTTGTTTTTTCCAGTGAATTTGTAAAGGTCTTTTAACGTTAAGTAAGAAGCCCTAAACAGTTTGCTTGCTGTCCCTCCACCTTCTACCTACCCTCTGTTGTCCGAGTCCATGCACACTCCCCCTCCCTCCTGCTCTGCATGGTTCAATGGGCTGCCACTGCCCTGCCCATTCCTCCTGCCATCCATTCCGCAATTCTATGCCCCATCATTGCCCTCCTGCATAGCCTCTGTGCTTAGCTTGCTGCCTCTACTCTCCTTTCCCCTACCCTAGGAGGTCTGTGTGCGTGCCCCTGCTCCCTTCTTTCTGCCCACCATGTTCCTTGGACCTGCCACCCTCCTATCTACTCTGAATGTTCTGTTGAGCTGCCACTGGCCCTCCCCCTGCCTAGCATGGTCAGATGGCTGCCGCCTGTCTGTGCCACCTCCACCCTACCTGCACAAGTTCCATGCCCCTAGCCACTCCTTCCTGTCTTCCATGTTCCATTTTGCTGCCACTACCTTCTGCCCTCCATGCTCTGTTGTCCTGCAACTGCTCCTCCTGTCTGCCCTGCGTGGCCTGTTGTGAAGCCCCTTCCCCTGCCCTCTTTTTTCTTTCTGACCCCTAACCCTCCCTTCTGTCCTCCATGGTCTCCATGTGTTTGCTTTGTTCGCCCTAAGTTGGCAGGATATTCCCAGATGTGGGTCCCTTGCTCACTTTGCCACTGGATTCAAGCTAGCCTAGCTGATGAGGGGTGTTACCCCGAAACCGGTCCCAGGATGCTTGTTTCCGGTCCAGGGAAGACATGGCTTGGCATTTCGGACTGGACTGTTCCCATGAGGCACAGGGTCAAGACTGATTTGCATATAGCTGTGCCTCAACTGGGGTGGCGAACTGAGCTAAAGAACGATGATGGATTCAACCCAGATCTGTGACTGGGGGTGAGTGTTTGAAAAGTTTCAGCACTCTGTCCATCATCTCCTTGTGTTTGCTTTGTTCGCCCTAAGTTGGCAGGGTATGCCCAGACGTGGGTCCCTTGCTCACTTTGCCACTGGATTCAAGCTAGCCTGGCTGATGAGTGGTGTTACCCCGAAACAGGTCCCAGGATGCATGTTTCCAGTCCAGGGAAGACATGGCTTGGCAGTTGGGGCTGGACTGTTCCCATGAGGCACAGGGTCAAGACTGATTTGCCTATAGCTGTGTCTGAACTGGGGTGGCGAACTGAGCTAAAGAACGATGATGGATTCAACCCAGATCTGTGACTGGGGTTGAGTGTTTGAAAAGTTTCAGCACTCAGTCCATCATATCCTTGTGTTTGCTTTGTTCCCCCTAAATTGGCAGGGTATGCCCAGACATGGGTCCCTTGCTCACTTTGCCACTGGATTCAAGCTAGCCTGGCTGATGAGGGGTGTTACCCCGAAACCGGTCCCAGGATACTTGTTTCCGGTCCAGGGAAGACATGGTTTGGCAGTTCGGGCTGGACTGTTCCCATGAGGCACAGGGTCAAGACTGATTTGCCTATAGCTGTGTCTGAACTGGGGTGGCGAACTGAGCTAAAAAAAGATGATGGATTCAACCCAGATCTGTGACTGGGGGTGAGTGTTTGAAAAGTTTCAGCACACCGTCCATCATCTCCTTGTGTTTGCTTTGTTCGCCCTAAGTTGGCAGGGTATGCCCAGACGTGGGTCCCTTGATCACTTTGCCACTGGATTCAAGCTTGTCTGGCTGATGAGGGGTGTTACCCCGAAACCGGTCCCAGGATGCTTGTTTCCGGTGCAGGGAAGACATGGCTTGGCAGTTCGGGCTTGACTGTTCCCATGAGGCACAGGGTCAAGACTGATTTGCATATAGCTGTGTCTGAACTGGGGTGGCAAACTGAGCTAAAGAATGATGATGGATTCAACCCAGATCCGTGACTGGGGGTGAGTATTTGAAAGGTTTCAGCACTCCGTCCATCATCTCCTTGTGTTTGCTCCATGGTCCTTTGTGCATGCCCCTGCCCCCTCCCTCTTGCCCACCATGGCTGTTGTGCTTCCACTAAGCCTCCCCCTTGCCATGCATGGTCCTCTGTGCTGCCAAAGCCCCTCCCACCTGCTTTGTGTGATCAGCTTGCTGCCCCTGACCCCTCTCACCTTCCCTCCGTTGTCTGTGTGTCTGCCAACATATTCTCACTGTTGCCCTCCATGGTGTGTTGTGCTTTCAGTGCCCATCCCACCTGCCCTCCATGGTCAGCTTGCTGCTCCTGCCCTGCTCTCTTGCTCCTTGCCCTCCATTTTACATCTGCAGGACCCCTATCCCCTTCCTCCTGCCTTGTCTGGTCCACTGTCCCACTGCCCATGCCCCCTACCTCCTGCCCTTCATAATCTGTTATGCTGCAACTGTCTCTCCTGTCTGTCCGGTGTGGTCAGCTTGCTTCCCTTGCCTCTTTCCGCTCTGCTCTCTGTTGTCCATGTGCATGGTCCTGTCCCCTCCCTAGTGCTTTCATGGCCCGTTGTGCTGCACTGCCATCCCGCTTGCCCTGTGTGGTTAATTGTGCTGTTGCAACCCCTGAGACCTGCCCTGTAAGGTCAGTTTGATGCTCCTGCCCATCTCCCTCCTGCTCTCTCTTATCCTAGTCTATGTCTCTACCCCATTCCTCCTGCCCTCCGTTATCCAGAGTACCTTACTTGCTAACATTTTGAACTTGTTAAGATGGAGATTTTAAAAACAAATCCTGGGAAATTGATTTTCCCCATTGACTTACATTAAAAAAGAGGAGATTTTAGGCAGGAGACAGATAAAGTAACACCCTTTTGGCCTTAAAAACATCAGGAGTCTCCTGCCTCAATTGAGTCTGTTGACATGTATGGTTCTACTGCCACAGTTTCTGCCTTCTGACCTCAATGGTCTTTTATATTGGCACGGGATCTCTTGCCTGTAATGCATGGTTGGCTTGTTGCCCCTGTCCCTCTTTCCCCTGCCTACCATGGTCCGTTGTGCTGCCACTGCCCCTCCCACCTGCACAGAGTGGTCAACTTGTTGCCTCTGCACCCTCCTCCATGAGAGGGTCTTATACCCATAGAAATTATGGTTAGTTCTCTAAACAACTAAAATGAGAACATATTTACTGAGTTCTTAAATAGCGACAAAGTACTTTTAAATAATTGCTATCTTTATGTTTTTTTTAGCGAGTTAATCACTTGATTATATTTTACACTTAAGGGAGAGGATGTGGCGTTACGGCCAGAGCCAAAGACATTGCATTTGGGGAACCAGGTTTGAGTTTCGGCATCAGCTCAACATCCTGTGATTCTGGGCAAATCACTAAATCTCCCCATGCCTAAAACCAAAATGAATGTGTCCTTGTGTAATGTAACTGATGCTCATGTAAAGCACTCCTATACATTTGGATCAAGTCTGCGCTATATAAAACTGCAAAAAAACAAACCAAATTAAGTGTTTTGCACATTTCTGTCATTGGGCTATACTTGGGGCTGCATTTGGGTGAAACTGGTGCTATATTTGGGCTCTTTTTTCTCTGGTGGCCATCTTGGGAGACATTTGTTATAAAGCTCCCTAATTTCCTCATTTATTGCAGTAGCCTCAGTACAAAATGCTTTCAGTTTTCTACTTCGATGCCATCAAGATGACGTTCAGTTGTGCCACACTTTTGCCATAAATTCTAAATGTTAGCACTCTAGTTCCTCATTAGAATACTGTAGTAAAGCTGCTGATCACCAGGGAGGTAACTGACAGTCTGTTGCTGGTCTTGAAAGTACATGTTTCAGTCAGCATGTCAGAATGTTTTAATGAAATAGAAAAGGAAGATATTTGAGAACCTACTTAAAATGTGTCCTAATTTTTCTTTCTACAGCACTAACTGAACCTTATAATTTTGTTTCTTTCTAAATTAAATGTTTTGCGTTTTACCACTTTGATTTAATCAACATGGCTCCAGGAGTACCATACTTTTGTCATAAGTAACACTGTTAGCGCTCTAGTTGTTCTTTAGAACTCTTGCAGCGGAAGCACTGTAAACTTTTATTGTACTCTTACTCTCTTTACTACTCTAACTGTACTGGGCCCTTTACCATTAGACAATCTGCAGCATTTCCATTTACCACAGAGACAATAATCCTCTGATGAATCTGTCTCTGCCTATTGGAGGGGTGGAAATTAGGGTGGCCAGAACACCACGTTAGCTGTCCAATGAGGACCATTAATTGGCAGCAAACTCACAAGTTTGAGATCAGATTTAAGTACACCACTTTCAAAACCATGCTATAGAAATAAAGAATAGCAACGGGAAGACACAACCTCCTGAAGAAGTTGAGTCAGATTCGAATTATGCAGACCAAAAGCTCTGCAACAGCAACACAGAACAAAAGAAGTAGTACTTGATGTTCTGACAGAGCTCGCTGATTCTCCCTACAACGCATTTAAGACATTAGTAAATAGCACAGTTTAAATGGAAGAAACAACGGGACTTAATAATAGGCTCAGACTGATATTAGAATAATTTGGTTATTGTATTAAAGATTCAAAATTCATAGCAATAAGTCTTTTGAGAATTTCAGTTAGAAATATCACAGCTTCCATTAAGGCACCAAACATTTAGGCAAGGCTTCATAGGATGGTTATTATAAAAATCATTTTACAGAATTACAAAGACCTACTAACCTTAAGGCAGCGGAATAATTTGTTTGCCTAACATAATCCCGGCCCCCTGATATACCTTCATAAAAAATGTGCTGTCTAGAGATTTTCATTTTTGATTTGTGTTTTTGGGTCATTAGAGAAGTAATTTAGCTTGGGTAGACATTGCTGATCCGCACCGATTTTTTTCTGGATGACATTTTTAAAAATGGCAGATGTGTTGCAGTGATGATGTAATATTTCAGGAACCATGAGCTCTATATACTTCATTTTGGTGTCAAAACATAGGTTTTGGGGATCAAGTAGTCATAGAGACAGACAATAACTCCTCAGAGCAACCCTTCAGCCATATTCCAAAATGGTAGCTATATTAGAGGAAGAAGAGACATATATAGAAATGAAACAAATAATAATAGTTGCTCATCCTTTTATGTATACACCAACAATGTTCATGATCTACATATGAGAAAAAAAAAAAATTTAACTCCTGTTTTAGACACATTTCATAGTTCACTTTATTTATTTGTTTCGGCAATCACTCATGGTACATTTACAGAATGTTGAACGTTTGAGAAGAGTATATCGAAAGGGACAGGTGCATCACTTTGTTTGATGCACCGGCGGCGCAGTGTGCCTGCCCATATTTACAAGGCTATGTAAAGCCACATTGTGTGGCTTTTCATGGCATTGTAAATATGGCCCCATTTCACGCATTACTCTGTGTGAAAGGGGTGTTCCATGGGTGTTTCTGTGGGTGCTCCCATGCAACGTCCATGGAACCAGGCGCATTCCCAGATTTAGAAGGCTTTGTAGACCTGGGAATGTGTCAGATTCCTAGGGAGGCGTAAGGGAGATGCAACGAGGAGAAATACCTTTATTTCTCCTCATTTTTCTATAGAATGAGGAAAACAGCTCTCGTGATTGATTTTGTGCAGGAAGGTCCCCCTTCCTGCACAAAAATAATCACCCCTACAACGCAGATACCCTTGCACTATGGTGCAAGGGTGCCTGCGTTGGCGCATGGCAACCCATCGTGCGCCAGCGCAGGGGAAAAGGACAGGATTGTGCCGTATCTTGTAGATACGTCGCATCCTGCCCTTTTTGTTTGATGCACAACAGCACAGCAGGAAGGCTTGCTGTGCTGCCATTCATCAACATATTGTAAATTAGGCCTTTGGTTTTCAGGTTTTCTGATTATGAACTGAGTATATTGAACAGTGCCTGACTTTGAATTATGTCTTTTGAATGAAGTGCACACTGTGCTTTGTTCACTTCTGAGACAAGATATGCAAAACATAATTTCACATTCTTGTTCCAGAAAGCATTACAAAGCAATGTTTCAATAGCCTCAGATATGATAGGCATACCTTGTAGTGAACAAACATAATGAGTTTCGCTCAATACTGACTGGACAGTTTTGCTTCCAAATATTTCTGCCTCAATAAGTGCATCGTCTATGCCACACCCACTGAGATAACGTACAGCACACCACAAAACAACTTTTGTTATGTAGGAAATGCCCATCATTGAATAAAAATCATCAAATTCTACTGGATTGCTCATAAAAATGTCACCTATAATACAGAAAACACATTCATCGCAAAACATTGGCAGGATAGGCTGGTCTTCAAGGTGAGCATGCACATTTTAGAATTTTTTTAGTGCTGTGCATACTGTTGCGTAGTTTGTGACTGGAGGTGGTATGACTGGTAAGAAACCCAACCTTCTTCAGTGGCATGGTATTCTGGGAGATCAGAGCATGAATTCCAGCCCACAGAGAAACTGGCTTTTCTTCATCGTTCAGTCTGCACCGAATAAGCGATATGATAAATTCAGTTAAATCAGCTTTGCGGACTGCAGCATCAGGTAGAAGAAGATCCATGTCCTCAACCACTTTGAAACTTTCTGGTAGACTGGGACGTGCTGATGTCTTGTAGTGATTTTGCACACATAGGCAAGGCAGTTGGATTATAAGTTTGCAGCTCCGTTTGTTTATGCCTACAGCTGACACAGCTTGTTTTCCAGCAGCTACTTCATTGGCACAGTCTTGAAAAAGCACCATGGCAGTATCATGTGTGTTGGATGTTCCAGGCAAAGAAGAGCTGCCTTCAAAATCAAAATTATCAAGAGCAGCAATTGTAAATTTTTTCCTGGAAAAAGTGACTTGGAAGTGGTGTGCTGTCGTATTCACAAGAGTTTACAGCATGAGCACAAGTTCTTGCACCATACTGTGTCATTATTACTTGTTGATACACTGATCCTATTTATTGAAGTGATTAGCTCTCTATGTTTGCACTTGTCATAGTTTGCTTGGGCAGTCATCATGTGTAGCAGAGTTTTCATTTTGCCGTGATGTAATTCATTAAGCATGATTTGGAAAAGACGATACATTTGCCCAGCATAACCCTGTAAGTTCATGGGATTGTCTTCCACTACTTCGCTTATACCTTCAAAGCCATCATCAATTTTGCTGGCTTCTCTTCCGAACTCAAGAACTTTAGGGGCATATTAGCAAGACCCACGTTAAAATTATCGCCGTTTTAGCGGCAGGAAACTGCCGCTAAAACGGCGATAATTGGCTTGCTAATATGCGTTTTAGAATTCAATAGAGCCCAGGTTAGATGTGCAGGACATCTAACCTGGGCTCTATTGGAATTCTATAACGCATATTAGCAAGCCCATTATCGCCGTTTTAGCGGCAGTTTCCTGCCGCTAAAACGGCGATAATTTTATCGCCGGTCTTGCTAATATGCCCCTTAGTTTGTAACAGTTTTGCTTTGCTGGTAAAAATAATGGCGTAAAAAATGTTAAGACAACATTTATTTTGGCACTAAGAACTTCAGGGGCAAATCAGCTGACAACACCATTAGTGGCACATTCTTTTTGTTAGACTGACAAAAACGAATTCTGTCATTGTACATTCTCACCAGAAAACTCTTAATTTCATTATTATGGATCAATACAGTTTCAGCAATCTTGACCATTATTTCTTTGATCTCACTAAGTGTTAATCAGTAGCCAGCATTCAAGAGTGCCTTTAAAATTTAATTTGCTTTTTCAAAGAGTGCAAATTTAACTGAAGGCTGGCTGTTACGTTGCTGCTGGGAGCTCATTGTACATTCATATTTTTGAATGTATGCACGCAGGCAGTTTGGGTGGGCATACAAATCGGCTGCAAATACATTCACCCTGCTGTTTAGATCAGCTACTCGGCTGAAAATTTAATCTTGGAATAAACTAGCTGCAGATGAAAAAATATTTGCCCTTTGAGACTCACATACTCTGTACTTTGTTCTTTCATCAATCCCTTTGGTCCTTGTTCTGGCTAAACCACAGATGACACATTGAAGATCCTCTACTTTCTGATCAGTTGTTGAAGGTTGGAGGTGGACGAGGGGTAGCCATCCACTTGGATGGGCATTGGGTTTGGTTGTCATCGCTTTCTCAAAAGACTCAGATTCTTGTTATGATTCACTAGTTTCTGCTATTTTTTGATTAATTTTTTCTAGGGTTTTAATCCATTGTATACGACTTGTAGCACTTGTTGTTACAATGATAAAATATTTGATCCTCTTCACCCATCCGTTTCAATCTTTTGTGAACTTCGTTTTGCCTTATTTTTGCAGCATCTCAAACTCTCTTCTGACCAGCCGCAGCTGATGTTAGCTTTTCTTTCAGATTAGTTTTGAATATGGCACATTTTTCTTTGTTGAAGGAGTCCTCATATTTTGTAGTAAGCAACACTCTGTCAGGATGTATAGATCCTCTGGTACCACCTGCTTTGCTCATGTTTACGAATTTGAATCAAAAGAAAACCTGAAACAAAAACAATATTAAAATAAATTACCAATATGATGGCTGAAACACATCATTATAGAGCTGCCGTTTTGGAAAATGGTGGAAGGGTTGCTCTGAGGAGATATTTTCTGTCTCTATAAGACTACTTGGCCCCCAAAACCTATGTTTTGACACTAAAATTAAGTATATAGGCCATGGTCCATATCATCATGATTTACTGGCAGAATGGCAAGACCATACAGTACAAAGTTCAATGAAATTGATGGAAACCCTAGTGAAACATGCAGAGATGGTAATTAAATTACAGACATAGAGGAACTATTAAGGGAGTTTGATACTTTTAATGAAATGGAGGAAGTAAAGAAGGCATTAGAACATATGGAAAAGAATCTGAAAAATTAGAAGACAATTCAGGGAAAAAAGCTAAAAAATGCATTCAAATTGACTACTAATATGGCATGGATCTAAACATTTGCTCATAAATTTGAACCCTTCAGAAATAAGGGGCAAATCGCAAAGATTATAACAATGAAATTAGAAATGAGGGCAACAGATGCAGGGTCATCAATGATGAGGGTACTAGTACAAAAGGCAATTTTTTAGAAGAAAGGAGCTGGCTCCACATGATGACTCCCAAAGAAGGAGAGAATAATTCACAGGCAGGGAAAAGGGCAAGAAGAAACAAGAGGAGAAAAAGAAAACGAATGATAGAAGCAGAAGAACTAAATAATAATTAAATAACTTAGCAGTTACGCAACTTCCAAAATGCTCACTGAAATCAAAAAATTGATATTATATAAAGGGCTCCCTTTTCACCCATATGTGAGTCTAAAGCATGTCAATATATGGATTAATATCTATATGTTTGTAAAATTTGCGAGAAATTTAGAATTTTTCAAGTTTTGTGCTATGTGCTGGCAAAAGATCAAGAATATAAGCCAACAACCAACCTCCTGGCTTACAAGACTGGATATTCCTGTTTTGGTGGAACTTGAAAACCTCACAATGTAAAATGAAGAAATTATTACTCCCGTAGATGAAGTCACGGAATCTGAGGTCTGTGAAAGAATGAGCTTTGACATCACTATGCCATGCAACAGCAAATTTAAACCAAAAAGCATGTTTTTCCACAATTTCCACCTGGAAAAGAAATTGATGTGTTCCATGAGGTCATGATTGAGGACATCAATAAGATAAAGAACAAATCCATGAAAATAAACAAAGAAACATGACATGGATTGAATGGAAAGCATTGGACAATCTTAGCAAGGATGATCCCACCACTATCAAATCATAAGACAAAGGGAACTATACAGTTATAATGGGCAGGTGAGAAGTAAACAAATAGCTACACTTATGTGAGCACTACAAATGACCTCCCACAGGCCCAACAGGAATGATTGCTAATGTATGTGAATGCCTCTTTTTGCATGTTCACCCCCACATGTTTGGTCTGATGCTGGTGGGTTTTTGGCTCTGAGACTGCACTGATGCCTGCTAACCAAACCTCAGTGCCTGTGTTCTTAACCTTTAACAAATGTATGTTGAATTGACTGTACCAAATTGGCAAGTACTGACTTACTTTTAATTCCCTAGTATATGATACCCAGGGTACTCAGGGCATATAAGGCAGAGTATTCACACAGGATTGCAGCACTGATTGTGCCACCCTGAGTGTGACAAAGGACAAAATCGCTCCCAGGATGCCACTGAAGCTTTGAAGAGCAGTGTGTACATTGCTAGTTCGACTTTGCCATTAAAACCAATGTGCCATTAAAACCAATCTCAACGCAACCACTGCCTTAAATTAACCTTATATGCAAGACTCCCCTAAGGAAGGCCTATCAAGCTCTATTACAGGGAGCTATATACTGTTAAGTAAGGCATGTGTTTTTGATATGTATTAACAGCAATACTTCGAAATTGCCATTTTGCTGGGGAAAAGTGAGTAGCCCCATTGGCTAACACAGAGTTACTGGCTGGCATCCCAGACTAACTAACTTTGAATGGGACTACCTAATTGGGTACTGTAAAGTATCAAATTGTTCGTGGCATTAAATCCGACTTGATGTCCAAGTCAAGTTTTATGTCACTGATACGTCACTGATAAAGTTAAGCAACTTTTAGGAAGTTGTCACTCTGTGTCCAGTTAGTGCAGTAGCCTCACAAAAGCCTTAGCACACAGACAACTTTCTGGCCTCAGAGTGAGGTGTTACCTCCTTGCCCAGGAGGGCCGCTCAGTATGTTAGCCCAAAAGGCGAGCTTCAAGGGGAAGAGTCCTGTGAAGGGCCACCTGCAACAACATTACCAAGCAGGATGCCTTTGAAAGGGAGGGAAAATCCGTTCCCAAACCGGTTTTCTCACGTGCGTGTAGCCCACAGGTAGCCACACCTCTAGGGTGGGCTACTGAGGAAGGGTCCCGCCATTTTGAGTGTGGCTAGAATAGTGCACTCTGAGATAGCCAGATGCCACACATCAAAGAAAACACATAACTAGGCGGGAGGGGACCCAGTAGCCCATTGGCTAGTGAACACAAGGTCCCTCAGGGCACTTTTCTGGGATAAATATGGCACCCCTGGTGCCCTGTTCATCAGATCACATTGGACATGAAGAAAAGACTGAAGAAGGACTGCCCTGCTGCCCTTGAAACTGCACAGAGAGAGGCTGCACCATAGCAAGGACTGCACCTGTTGAACTTTGGGCTAGTAAGGTTTGGACTGTGCCTGCAGCTCCTGACCAGGGGAAAAGTTGATTCCCGGCTTCACCTCACATCAGTGACTCCAAGGATGAGGTGGCTGGTCCCCTGGAAACAGCTCTAGGTACATCAGAGCTGAAGGAGCCCTAATCGACAAGTGATAGACACCGCTGAAGTTTTGTCACTACCTGTCGCCGGGCGCAAAAGAGGACAAATCCGAGGTAGCCAAAAGATACACCCATGTCATCTAGACCCAGGAGACCTATAAGAATCCAGATTTGTCATACCCAAGGGACACTAGCCCCTACCTAATGATTTTGCCCCAACCACCCTGTAACAAGATCAGTAGCCCAGTATTGGCTGGCCTGCTACTGCAAAGTAGTGGACTTCAAGGGACTTCGATCGCTGTGGCCAGAGTTGACCTTCGTCACTCGTGGACTGAGGAACAACCACAAAGACACCCCTGTCAACCATACCTCAACAAGAGCATCCTTTGAGCATCTTTAGCTTGCATCCCCAGCATCAGGACCAGTCCATTGTGGACCATGGTGGTCATCCTGTAAAGATTATAACTTGCCCTAAAAATGCTCTGGTGGGCAGGTAACTGTTCAAAGTATCCCCTCTGACCGCCTAGACCTCCATCCTGTTGGATCTGGTCGCACAAACTGGGCCAGAGTTGCCAAACTAACTCTTTCAAACTTTTCAAAAGTGTACAAACGTTTTGTTGACCAAGGCTTGTTTGCGGTTGCATTTAAAAGCATTTATAACTTCAAAAATCTGTATCTCAGGAACTCTCTGGTGCATTTTGTTCATCAAGGTCTCTAAAGATTTTCATTGTTTGGTGCTGTTAAATGCTTTACACTAAGTTCCTTTGTCAAGCCTTGCTGCTCGAAGCCACAGCTACCCAGGGTTGAGCTTAAGGTGTACAAACGAGCCTGGCTGGACCCAAGACAGTTTTTGTGAGTGTATTACATGATAAGGCCCCACGGCCAGATCATGTAATACACCCAAATCCTCACAACTAAGAAGTATTTTCAAAGGTTGCAGGAATAGTAAGAGAAGGGACTGTTGGTTCAAGATGAATACAAATAGCATAAAAGGATTGTCCAATCATGTCAGCTACCTATTTTTTACCTTCCGCACACAAAAATAGAGTCAACTATCCAGGAAGGCCCATTGTTAGTTCAATAGGATCCTTACTGGAAAACATTTCTAGATATTTGGATCTGTTTCTATTTGAGCATGTGACCACACTTCCATTGTATCCGGGGGGGTACATCTAATTTTGTTTATGAATATCAATAATATACTTTGGAAGCAGACATATCTAATGGCATCACTGGATGTTGTATCATTTTGCACCTCAATAAAACAAGACCAAGGAATTGAAGCATGCACATACTTTCTTAGGACACAATCCATTAACCACTTGTAGCATACTGATATGATTTTAGCAATGAGAGAATTCTGCCTTCATAATAATGTCTTCACTTTCAATGGCTCATTCTGTTTACAGAAGCAGGGTACCGCAATGGGCACTTCCTTTCCCCCTACATCTGCTAACCTCTTCATGGGATTATGTGCGAAAAAAATTGCCTGGGGGCAAGAGAATCCTACAATGATGGGTCATGTTGTCTGATGGAGGAGATTGATCGATGTCTTGTTCCTAATATGGGATGGAGAGGAGAATTTGCTGAAACTTCCATTGCTAACTCATTGATATTGTGTGCAACATCAAACAGATCAGCCATATCAGTTCTTGAGAGCTTAATTCTTATGACTTCATCATCTATTTAAGGAATAATGATGTATGTACACAAATAACATGAAAATTGACAACAAGTAACAGCATTCTCCATGGCAATAACAGTCACCTCAAGGCTCTCAAATGTAGAATTCCATATGGTGAATTATTAAGACCATGAAGAAATTGCTTCATAGAGGAGTATTTCAACAGTGAGGTAACTTACATGATGAATAGGTTCTGCATGAGGGGATATCCAGAGTCTTATTACCTTATCAAGGACACAGTCAAAGAAAAGAGAAGACCTTTTCCAATTAACCCTGACAAGCAAGACAGGAGATGTGGAACACACAGGGTTTGCACATTTGTCACAGAATGCGATTCCGCTCAATGAGAAATAAAACTTATTGTACATAAGGACTGGGGCCTGCTCCACATGAATGAATATCTGTATGGATATATCCATATACTACATAAAAGAAAGTTGCATTATTGGGGGCATACTTAGGAAGGGTTATCTTAAACCAGAGAAGGAGATGTTCACAAAGAAGTGACTGGTTAATGAAAAGAAGGGCTTCTGGAAGTGCAGTAAATTTAAATCCTGTTCGTACAGTATCAATAAAGCAAATATGAACTCAGGAAGACAAAATGGTGAAAAATAAATTAATGGGTGGGAGGGCGCGTTGAAATCCCATCATGGTCCGCGCCTAGAGAACTGCTTCCTGGGACCGCGGCCTTGCTGCTGGGCATAATGGTGCTCTGTGCTCTTCGGAGCTCCGTGTTGCTCAGCTGAAGTTTCAGTGCCCCAGCGTGGATGTCTGCTGTGGTGGCGAACTGACTCATCCCCTGAACAGTGATGCCGACCAGAGCTGGCCACCGGCATCGATACGGCTGCATTGTGGATATCGCATATCCAGAGAAAAAGCTGCTCTGTGAGAGGCGCAGTACTCGGGCAGGGCTGAGGCGAGAGGGGCACCACGATATCAATCATTAACATGAACGGCGGGGCCGACAGCCTCGGAAGAGCGGTTTAGGTGGCCCCCGAGAGTAATGGGGGTCTGGGAGATGGCAGAGGCGGCCCTCCCAGGTGCAGGTGCGTTTAGCTGCAGCATGGCCCTCACGAATTTGGATACCAGCATTAATTGCCAGTAGGATCCCTCAAGAAAACCCCGGGGGATTTAGCTGATGCAGAATGCTGCTAACGCTGCTATAGCCAGGAACTTGTGCAGGGGCGCAGGAAAAACACACAGTAAAAGCATGAGCAGATCCTCAACTGCGTAAAGGCACAGAACTGTGTTTGGGCCCCCTCCTGTGGTGTGAAGGAGGAGGAAAAAAGAGAATACATTATTTTGCTGGTGCCCAAGGAGTCTGAATTTAGACATACTAGCACCCCCTCAGGCTTAATCTTGATGTAGCGGCACTCAGCCTGAAAGATAACGGGGAGTACTCATACCCCGGCCAAAGCTTTAATAAACAACAATACTTGCCAAGCTTCGCCATAATCAATCTGCTTTAAGTGGCTCTAAAAATATGGAATCAGGGGGTAAGCAGAATGACGGTCCTCAGCAAATAGAAGGGTTTTGAAGCGAAGTAATAAATTCAAACATTTCAGAGGGGCATTCTCCGGATTAATCACGTACTATGAATGTTATTACGAACAGCATTAGGATTAATGGAGATTCCTCCAAGCTTCTGCCTGGAGATTCTGTTGTCCTACTTGTTGTCAATCAGCCTTCTCTCCCGCCCAGAGCTGAACCAGCTCAGGGGATCGATTCTCCTGTAGAAAGTAATTTTTGGTCACACCAGGATGAGCCGTCCGGGTGTTATTTGGCTCCTACACATGTTTCAAGCGGCAATTAGAAACCTCCTTACCTGTTATTTGGCCTGAAATGTGTTACATCTTTGGCAGGGGAGTGTAAGAGCATGGTAACTGAGATGAGAGTGCAGGGATTGATTCTCCTAGCCCTCATCACCACTCATGAGCTGCAGTCAGCCCAGGTTCTTGAGCCCCTAGCACAGGTTGAAGAGGCAGTCTTCATTGGTGGTAAAGAGCCCCCCAGAAACATTCTTCAATATGGTACAGCTAGGGGAAAGGTTCCAAGTGGTTCTTGCAGAAATCAGGGAGTTGAAGTGTGCCCAAGAAAAGGCCCACAGAGAAGTCCAGTTGCAGTTGGGGAAAATTTATGAGACTCTACTTTATTTGAGCACATGACTGTCTCAAGCTGAGCAACGCATATCGGATCTTGAATACTCTCAGCAGAGCTCTGCATCGCAGCAAGTTAAGCTTCAGCAGGAGATCTTGGAAATGCAATTGAAGCTTGAAGAATTTGATAATAGGACCAGACGCTCAAATCTTCAGTTTACTGGCATTCCAGAAGATCAGGAGTCTGGCCAAGATCCCATAAAATTAATCTCTAATCTGATTCAAAGTTCTGTCTTCCCTGAGAGTATGCCTTCGATGGTATGTTTCTCAATTATGCGGGTTGATCGGGTGCCATCTTTTTAGACTGCAAATGCTAAATATCCCAGCACATTTTTGGTTAATTTTGGGGATTTCTGTATGAAAGAGTCAATCCTGTTCAAAGCTATTAAGAAAAAGGGATTACAGACTCCAGATAAGTTTACCTTTAATACCTCCTCGGACATGTCTGCAGCTGCAGCTCGGCGCCGCTGAGGGTTTAAACATTTTAAGAAACAAGGTGTACAAGCTGCCTTGGTGCAGTAGTCAAAATCGAAGGTCCGAGTCAAGGGACAGTTTCAGATATTGGGGATGGTTTAGCAGGCTAATGAGCTGTTTCTTTTGCGCTGGGGGGCATGGCCAACTGCCGAGGAAGATGGCCGCACACTAGCGCGGCTTCGGCACAACACACCCGGCAAGAGTAATATCCGCGCATTAATCCGAAACGTAATGAGCCACTATCAGTACTGCTGGGGCCCGTGAGCACCGGGAATGTCCCTGGTACAAGCGCGGTGTGATTAGGGCGCCACAGTCCGAAGATACGATTCAGGCCCAGTAACCCGCTGCACAACAATGGCACCGAGACGGCCCTGAGGGACGCTGCTACGGGGAGGGAACATTCGCGATGACAGTAGAGAGCGGCGGAGGTGTGCAAGGAGCGCTTCTGTCCCCCGCTATGACCGAAAGCAGAGGAGGCTCTGAGGAGGAACCGATGCCGGAGGCCACAAGGACCGAAAAAGACAGTGAGCACCGGCGGTGACTTCCAGGGCAGAAGGGGTCGTGAGGAGTGGGGAGCGGCCAGGCCGTAATACGGCCTGCTGAAACAACCACGTAGAGGCATTAGCCTTCCCGGCGGTGTGCACTAATACGCCGGGGGAATCTGCACACTCCTGACCTGTGGGGAGCAACGGGTGCAGCAGCGCCCTACCGCTGACTCCTGTGGCTGTCACGGATCCGGTGGCCTATGCAGTAGGAACACCGATCCAAACCACACATACCAGCCCTGCCCCCGAAGCTTGAGCACTGATTGTGGGGATTCATGGGCACGTGAGGGCGAATTGTAGTCAGCAGAAAGGGGCATACACTTGGAGAGCACCCCGTGTAGATGCAGCGTGTATGGCATATATTGAATCTCTGCACTCAAAGACGCACCTCGCGGCCAGCCAAGCAATAAGAGGTGTCCGGGGATACTTACAACACGCATTACCACGGCTGTCCGGCTCAGCCCCATGGGCTTAAAGCATAAATCCGGGGACAGCGCAGCAACCACCCATAAGAGGCAGCACAGCGCACGAGAACTGCGCAGATCGGTGAGCCTCTGGGAGCATCGGCGGACTGGGGAAGAAACTGGTGATCATCGCCCGTGTGGTGGCGTGGATTCATGTGTGAGCCGACAGAGCCCCTCACGGGTTGGAAAATAACCTTGGCACCCCTTGGACAGGAGGAAGGTAAAGAAGGGGGCGGAACTGGACGCGACGCAGGGCCTGGCTGGCGAAACCCGACAGGCCGGACAGGGCATACGCCCTGAAGCAGGCGGCGGTGAGTAGCCTGTTGGGCCCGGGCGCTCAAGCCCACGCCGCACGAACATCTGGTGGCGAGATGGCTGGAGGGAAAAGTGGCCACACAGCAATGCAAACAAAACTTGACAAATATGCATGGCAGAAAGGAACGGACGCAAAGGAAAAGGGACCTGAGGGTTCGCACGACACATCGCTTCCGGCCGCGGGACAAACCGACCTGACTCTAAACAACATAATGTTAGCTATCACCACGGTCCGAACTTCCCTGGAGGCCAGGATGGACAGTGTATCATCCAGAGTTTCCCTGATCAGGGCGGACATCCATAATATGAACGCCAGAATCAAGGAGGTGGAAGCCACATCAATCGAATTGACTAATGATTCCGCCATGCTTAAAAAACAGGTCAAAGAGCTCCAGGCCAGCAACAACAAGATGGAAACTCAACTGGCTGATTACAAGGGTAGGGCTTGGCGCAACAATGTGCGAATTCTAGGCATACCCGAACAAATGGAGGGACAGGCGATGGACCTGTTCGTCGAGGACCTCATAACAAAGCATTTGCAACCCAAAGGCCTGTCCCAGTTCTTTTCAATCGAATGGGCGCACAGAGTCCCAGGTGGGAGGCCGAAACTTGGAGCGCCACCTAGACCTACTGTAGCAAGCATATTCAACTTCCGGGACAGAGATGCTATACTGCAAATGGCGCGCTCTGTACCCCCGGTCCACCTGGAAAACAGCAAAATAACATTCTTTCCAGACTTTACACTGAAAGTGCAAAAGCAACGTCGCAGTTTCCTTGAAGTTAAAAGAGCGTTGCAAGAAAAAGAGCTCAAATATGCGATGATGGTTCCTGCCAAATTAAGGGTCGAATCAGAGGGTATGGTGTGGTTTTTCAACAGCCCGGAGGAAACATGGGACTGGCTAGATGGATGGCGCACGGTCGGGAATCGGCCGCATCGGGACCAGCGTGGGCAAACAAACAGGTCCAGGCCAGAAAACGAAACAGCGAGTAAGTCAAGTACTGGCCCGGAGTGAAACTCTCAGGGAGGTGATAACAGTGAGTAACGAAACGCAACCATCAGAGTAGCGGTGAAAGATCTTAGTGGCTCTCCCCATTACGGACGCAACCCAGAACGCTGCCATATTTAGCAAATGGATCGTGGGCGAGCAGGACACTAAAGAACACTCGTGAGAATCCGAGGACTCCTATGCAAGTATTATGAAGGGACTTAATTGAAATGTTTTACCAGGCTCTAGTATTAAGGGATGCCAGGTGTGGGGGGGTGGGGGGTTGGACCAGGCGCCTCACTTTAGTTTGAATGAGACATTATGGACGACAGGCACTCTGCAAATTGGGGTGGTGGGTAGTTGTAAACCTACTGTGCAGTGCTGCAGGGAGGGGGAAGTTCGAAAGGGACTTTTGTTATATTCACTATACGATAGGTGCAATATTTGATGTTTTTTATGTTCCAGCTAAAGATGCACAACTGTGGGCAGGCATTGAGGGGCAGCCCCTGGGAGCAGGTGGGTTCGGATGGGCACCGAGTGAGGATGGGCAGTATATATGTTACGGAATGTCAAAATGACCAATCATCCTGCGACGACGTTGAAAATCCTATCGTGGAACGTTAATGGGTTGGGTGACAAGATCAAGCTGACTGCGGTCCTTCAATACCTACGCAGACATGCCCCCGACCTCGTTCTGCTTCAGGAGACGCATCTGCGTGGCCACCATTACCTGGCACTGAATAGGTTTGGCTACACCCTTCGGGCACATGCAGGTTTTACATCAGGCTCCAGAGGGGTGGCGATCCTGGTAAAAAACTCGGTACTGTTCGTCCCGGGTTGCGTTTGGCAGGACCCACCGGGGAGGTTTGTGGCCCTGGCAGGGATGTGGGGGGGCCGTCATCTAAATTTATGCTCTGCATACATCCCCCCAAGACTCCACGCAGATGCTTTTCCTGAACTAAGCACAACACTATTGGACATGCCATCCGGGGTGTTGATATTGGGCGGGGACATGAATGATATGATGTTCCAGGAATGGGATAGGACAACGCGACAGACCAGGGATGAGGAGGCGGGGCCGCTACGGACCTTTGCCTCCGCAATGGGCTTATCGGATTTATGGAGACTATATAATCCCTCTTGTAGGCAGTACACATACATATCCGCCGCGCATGGTAGCAGGTCCCACCTAGACTATATTTTTACATAATGCACTCAAGCGGGACATTTACGTGGAGCCCACCACATGACAAGGGGTATATCTGACCACTCTCCGGTGGAGATCCTGCTTCCTGGCCCAACTAGGGACTTCACGCTTCCCCCCCGAATCGCACCCTGGCATCTTAAAGATAGGGATTTCCAGGACAAGCTCAGAGAGCGCACTCAACAATACTTTGACGAGATCATGGGGTCAGTCGACTCGCACTGCACACTCTGGGAAGCATACAAAGTAGTGATTAGGGGCTACATTCAGGCAGTAGTGGGCGTACAACGGAAGCAAAGTCGCTCCAAGTATGATGAACTGGAGCGCAAGATTGATGCTCTGGAGCGGGAGCTAGCCCAGGAGGCGCCGGGGACCCCAGAGCTGCTCATGCGGCTTTGCCTTAAACAGAAGGAACTTAGGGACTTTATGGGAGGACGCGGCGCGCCAACACGCATTGGCCACACAGAGTCGACTGTATGATGTTGGGGAAAAAGCTAACAAGCTAATCGCATGGTTAGAGAGGCGAGACTGTGATCGAGACTGGGTCATGGAAGTTACGACAAGCATTGCGGAGGCGTTTGCGACATATTACGAGAATGTTTATCAATCGGCATCTACAAGGTCATTCAATGAGTCCATGGACCTGCTTGCGGACCTATCCCTGCTGCATCTGTCACAGGAGGACAGGGAGGACATTGACCGGGACTTAACAGTGGAGGAAGTAGAAGGGGCCATTAGGGACCTCCAATCGGGGAAGGTGGCCGGCCCTAACGGGCTCCCTGCCAAACTCTTTAAATGTGTTGTAACTGCCTTGGCGAAGCCCATGCTGGAGATGTTCGTATCTGCTCAGCAGGAGGGCTTTCTACCCATTAACCTGCGAAGCGCCACGGTTGTGGTCATCCCCAAACAGAACAAACCCCCGGAGCTTTGTGGCTCTTACCGACCCATATCCCTACTCAACTTCGAAACAAAAGTGCTAGCAAAGGTATTGGCAAACCGGCTTGCCCCTGTGATTTCCTCAATGGTCCATCCGGATCAAACCGGGTTTATGCCACAGCGTAACACCAGACTAAACCTTCGACGTCTATACGGGGTGATGCAAGCCGCAGCAGCTAACCCAAGCGAAACTGCGGCACTGTTATCACTTGACACCCGCATGGCGTTCAACAGCATCGAATGGCCTTACCTCCAGGCGGTGCTGGCTAGATTCGGTCTGGGTCCAAGCTTCGTTGCATGGGTGCACCTTCTGTACCGGGACCCCAGCGCCCGTGTTCAGGTGAATGGGGTGATCTCCAGACCCTTTCTGCTCCACAGAGGTACAAGCCAGGGTTGTCCCCTTTCCCCCATACTCTTCGCATTAGCGCTCGAGCCATTATCAGCATAGTTCAGAGGAGATCCCGTAGTGAGGGGCATAGACATGGCGGGGGTATGGGAGGAACATATATCATTGTATGCAGATGATATTTTACTCTATGCAGGCAGACCTCGACAGACATTCCATAGGCTCGTCAATATAATCCGGCTATTTGGTACATACTCAGGTTACCAAATAAACTGGGATAAGTCCCTCATTTTCAACCTTGCGGGAGTGCTTCTCCTACTCACTTCTGACTGCGCGGCACTGATACAGCAGGACAAATTTAAATATCTGGGAATCTGGATCACACACTCTCCGGAGGAATTCCTTCACATGAACGTTCACACTCAATTGGCGAGACTCCGCAAAGACACTGCCCACTGGCGCCAACTTCCTATTACCCTTATGGGAAGAGAAGTGTTGTTTAAAATGATGGCTCTCCCGTGCCTACTCAATGCAATACAAAATACGCTGCATAAACTTCCGGACACTTTTTTTCGCACCATTGAAGGGGAACAGTGCAACCTGCTGTGGGGTAGCGGGGTACCATGAATAGTGCTCCGCAATCTCCAACGGGGGTATACGAGGGTGGGCTTGCTATACCAGATATGAGAACTACTACCTGGCGTCCCAACTCATAAATATTAATGGCTGGGCCTTTGCATCACAGTCTGAACCTGCGTACAGGGTGGACCGCCAAGCTATGGGAACGGCGGGGTACCCTTCGGCGTTATATCAGGGGGGAGGCTACTCCCTGCGCACACTCAGGTGGTGGTACGGGCGTGGTATGCTGCCACCAAGGCGCTAGGATGGAAGGACAGATTGACCCAACAAACCCCATTGTGGTACAACAACAGGTTGAGTGAGGTGGGACGACTTAGGGGATTGCGCAGCTGGAGTCACATAGGTATAGATACCCTAGGGGACATATGGTGGAGGGACATGCTGCTTACCTTCAGTGAATTACAAAAAGAGTACCAACTGGCGGATAGGGAACAATATCGGTACATTCAACTGAAACATGCGCTAAGGTGTCACATTAAGGACGGGGAAGCTATACCTGAGTACGCCCCTTTAGAGGACCGACTGTTACTAGACCCAATCCCTGACAAAGCAATCTCCCTTACATACAAGAAACTAATGAATAACCTACCTGACCCTCTTGGGCCACTCCGAGCGACCTGGGAATTGGACATAGGTATACTGGAGGACGATGACTGGCAGGAGGTGATACAGAGCCCCAGAGAAATTGCTATACTGGCCAGTTTCCGACTAATCCAGTTACGAATCCTGCACAGAGCGTATTATCCCCGCACACTACAGTACAAGATTGGGCGGGCGGACTCGGACCACTGTGTTAGAGGCTGCGGATCACCCAGCACATTCTTCCATATACTCTGGGACTTCCCAATAATACAACGATATTGGACAAGGGTTGCTGGAGTGATGTCGAGGGTTCTGGGGATCCACATCCAACCGGAGGCGCGCTGGCTTCTACTGGGCATCACGGGGAGGACCGATGGCCCACGTACACAAAAATATGGCTAATGCTAGTTGCTGGGGTCGCCAAACGCAACATAGCACGGCTGTGGGGGGCCCGGGATCCTCCCAAACTATCCGACTGGATTATGGATGTGGATTGGTGCCGCCTAGCAGAGAGGGTGGTGTATGAAAGTAGAGGTTGCCCCAAGAAGTGGGAAAAGATATGGAGCCCCTGGGAGGAATACAGATCCTAGATGGGGGGGAGGCCAGTGTAACGTGGGCCCGAGTGCTCAAGGTGAATTCAAGCGTAAGTTGTAAAACTGCTTGAGATATATGCTTCATATTGTATGGACACACCAATACTTCCCGCACAACTGGGTTTCTATCATCTATGATTGTCCGATGTATGATGTTTATCTGGCTGGAATTGTTTTGTTGTTTAATAAAAAGACTTTAAAAAAAAAAAAAAAATTGCTGCTGGGACTGCAGGGCCCCTAGCTATTACCTTGGTGGTGGCCCTAGTGTTAGCAGTGCAATCATATCTGAATTTACATTATTTTATGTGATTTTGATTCATGTTGAGGTGTTGATAGGTCCATTTTGTGTATTTAGCTTGCATTTTTATGAGGGTGGGGGTGACTCAAGTATGTTGAAGGGTGTTTGTCGCTGCTCAATGTTTGTTTTGGTTTTTTCAAGGGAATTCTTTGCAGGGTCAGTGGGTGGCGGTGGTCCCCATTGGAATGTAGGCTCTTAGTGCCATACCAAGGCACTGTGTACATGTGGGGGTAAGGGTAGGATGGGCAATTCCCCCCCCCTACTGGGTAGGGGAGTTCACGTGGCTTTCTGAGAGTGGGTGTCCAGGGGGATGGAGCACACTCAGTTAAAAAATAGCAGAAATATAATGGGCGGGAAGGAGTCTTCGTGCAGAAAATCAAGACTATGGGAGGCATGATCAAATTCTTAAACAATGGCTTGCAGGGTGTCGATGTCGTATTTTCTAGAAAAGAGAGCAGGTTTAAAGTAGGATGACTGGCAAGGATCGATCCTAATATGCTTAGTGGTGAGGACATTATGATTTATCTTCTCAGTGATGCAGAAGGTTAGGATTCTTTCTTGTAATGCCACTGGCATTATAAATAAGTGCAAATACGGGGGCTTAATGAGATGGGTTAAGTCTTTTTCACCTAAGGTCATCTTTTTGCAAGAGACTCACCTCAAGATTAATACTCCAAAGATTTTTAGTCCCAGCAAATATTCTCTGGCATTTTTTGCCTCAGCTCAGGTTACGATAAGGAGGGTAGCAACTTACTTGGGTGGGGGCATTGACTGGGTTGTTTAGGAATTGATTTGAGATCCCAGAGGTAGGTGGTTATGGGTAAAAGTCTCTGTTAATGGGCTTCTTTTGAATTTGCTCAACTACATCATCAGTGATGATGTTGACACACTATCTCAGATCCATAATGTTACAATTGGGGCCCGAGGGCCCTTTAATTTTGGGGGGTGATTATAACTACATTCAGGATCTTGCATTGGGCACCTCACATAAAGTGAAGAAATAGCTAAACCCAAAACCAAAAAGGTGATTGATACTGTGAAATCAAATTTTCAACCTGTAGATCCCTGGCATGAAAACCACCAGGATTTGCACAATACACCTGTTTTTCACATTGTTTTAAAACCGCTTCCCTCCTCGTTTTTTTCTTAGTTTCCCGAGCATTTAAAAGGGCTGGGTCAGATACTTGGGCAAATGCCTTCTCCGATCACTCAGTGGTTTCTATCGTGGTGGATCTGGGTACTGGTCAAAAGAGAGAGATTGAGTTAGCAGCTCAACAGATCTCTTTTATCAAACCCAGAGTGGATGGCCGATATGAGATGGTTCATCACAGAGTATTTACTCATTAATAGAAATACTGCCTCTATCTTTGCAGTTTGGGATGCCTTTAAGGCCACAGTTAGAGGGAGCATCATCGCCTTCAAAGCAAATCAAGCTAGACTGCACACCAGGCACACAGCGGGATTGCAATCATCAATAGACAATGCTATAAAAGACAGTGAGGGGGTTAGCTGGTATGGAGGTTTACGAAGACTAAGTAGGCAGGGTGAAGCAAAATCTTAGTGATGTTTTTACGCTTGTGGAAATAAAAAACTCCAATGCTTACCAGCAACAACTTTACGAAGGGAACTAGCAGGTAGCAAGTTTTCAGCCTGGTCTACTCGTATTAAGAATGAGAAAGCTACAATTAATCACATTGAGAACCCTGCCACCGCTAAAGTGGCAATAAAGCAGGATGACATTGCTCATATTTTCTTGCAGCATTAAAGAGGCATATATCAACCACAGTTCTCTGCAACAGCAGGCAGGACAAAGCTGTTTGAGAAAAGAGTGCCATGGGAGGTTACAAAATGAGACAAGGCGGTACTAAGGAGGGGCTACTAAGCCTATTGACCAATGAACAGCCATAGTTTACAGTGGACAATGACACAAGCCATTGAAAAATATGGGCGGATTGTGGGCGGAGGTTCAAGTCCCTATATGAATGCAGCATGCATTGCAGAGCAGCGCAAGTGCTGCCCAGGCTCGACCTAAAAATCACAGCGCACTATTAACGTAATTTAAATTTAACATTTATTTATTATGAAAATATTAAATTAAAAATAATTTCTGAAGTTTAAATGAAAAAACTCAATGAAAATTAAGAAATATGTTTTTATTATGTATTCATAAATATTACAAGTGATATATAGAATTAATGAAAATTAATACATTATATGTGTATAGAAATTCATGTTCTATTCATTTTTTTAAAAATTCTAGATATGTTATTAATATATTTTAAAATAAAATACAAATTCTTTATTTTTAGATATTTTATATAACAATAAATTAAAGTCATTTATATTTTTATTTAAAAACTATTTAAATATTTTAATTTAATTTAACATTATTTCCTGTGCGGTTTTATATTAAGTCCCTACATTTATTGCTTTTTTATGGGGGTAGTTTTGCAGTACAATTAATTGGTCATGTGTGATGCTGGACTTACTCAAGCCATGAGCTGTAGCACATTTACCACCTTTTTGGTTCCTTCTTGGGTGTAGTAGATTTAGAAGTGCAGTTTCAGAATAGCAATTGGTTTTCTCTTTTTTGGTTAGGTGTCTGACCCTTCCTATACACCTCTTTAATCCTCCCTTAACTCTTCCTTACTCCTCCCTACAACCCATCTATTTTGTAGTAAGAATGCTTAATTTTTCAATCACTCCCCCTAGTCACTCCCCCAACTTACATGTGTGAGGATCTCACCAAGGTAATGATAGGAGGGGTGGAGGTTATTTACTTAAATGTGTGAGGATATTCCCATAGAAAAGATAGGAGAGGTTGGAGTGAAGACTTTCAGGTTTGTGAAGAATATTTTGTAGCACTTTAGTAGTACTATTTTAGTGCTACTAAGCGTACTGCAAGAACAGTTTGTGATAAAGTCCCTATGATTTCAGTTAACCGATTGTGAAACACTTCTGGCACAAACACAATGGAGATTCTAGTCATCTCACGTAATATGGTATATGCATATCGGGAAAACTCTGACGGAAAGAAATTGGGAGTTTTAGTTGTGAAAAGAAGAGTCTAAACTATTCTTATTCTTGGGAACAGAAGACATTGGCGGCACAATGAGGATGCTGAACTACATCTACATGTGTAGCCAACCTAAAGTATTCAACACTTTCAACCATCTGGACCTCCTATGCACTCTAGAACAACACATGGGATGTGGAGGCACTGGTGCTCCTCATACCTAACCAACCATTCCCAAATTGTGAAAATGGGTAACTCGTTCTCGAGACCAGTCAGCAAACATCAAGGGGTCCTTCAGGGCTCGATCCTCTACCCAACCCTCTTTAACCTCTACCTGTGTGATTCTCAGGAACTCTGGGATTCTCTTCCACCTCTATGCTGATGACACTCAAACATACATGAAAATCTCATCCCCAGAAGACATTGCCCTGCTTTCAATCATGCTCTTAAAGATTCAGAACTGGATGTCTACCCATCCAAAACTGAACCCAACTAAAACTGAATTTCTTTTGATTTCACTTTTGAAAGTAAAAACTCCAGTACAAGAATAGATGCCTAACTATCCCACCCTGGATGGCTGACCTGCAATTGTCCAGAGTGCTCGGTCACTTGGTATCACCCTGGACAATCATCTCAGTCTTCTCAGCCACATCGCAGCCATGGCCAAAAGCATACAACACCAACTTAGGCATCTTTGGGGCATCAGACAATTGATCCCAGAACAGGACATCAAAACATTGGTTTTCCAGACTAGATTATGGAATTGCCCTTCACTTAGGCCTTCCCAAAGTTCACATAGGCCCACTGAGAGCAACACTACATGCAGCAGCACGCTTCGTTTTAGGGCTCATGCAATTTGACCACATTTCCCCTGCCCTGCTAACCCGCCAATGACTTCCCATTGAAGTGTGGGCCCAATTCAAAAGTGCCCTCCTATCTAAATGCGAAACTGACAATCTCTGTTGCAGATAGGGGCTCCAGAAATGCCCAATCCCTGTCCTGGAACCCCCACCCCCCACCTTCAGTCAAGACCGATACATGAGCCATTTATTCTCTGGTAGTGCCACAAGACTCTGGAACTCTCTGCCTCTCTCCCTCCATCTAACTACCTGCCTAAACACCTTCAAAGAGGAACTCAAGCTCCTCCTATTTGACAGACACCTTGGATAATCACCCACGACCACTATACTTAAGTACTCTCTGCACCAGGATCTGAACTACCTTCATTATGTGACCACCTACCATCTAAATCGATGCTTTAACTGTGTACAACATTTGATCAATGCTGCAATTGTCTCATTTGGTAACTCCTGCATGCATCCACCGATATAGACATCTGAGTTTAATTACAGCAACAGGAATGCGCTGTAACCCATGTATCCTGCTACTGTGGTAACGCTCTCTGATATGATATGCTTGACACATGTGTAAAAATACCTTGTATGTGTACATTGCCTTTGCTGGGGTCCGTACCATATGTGCCCAATCCAGTCAATCAGTGACAAGTGCGAAAATGGACTTGCCAGGATGTCAGCGCTGAAAGGATCGTTTCCTTTGGGGTCAAGTTGCTGCTGTGTAGGGGGGCCCTGGAGGAAGGGATCCACGTGGAAGACTGAAGGGAAAAAAGAAATGGGTGAGTTTGCACCCCATTTCCTTCAATTCTGCTGTCTCGAAGCAGATGGTCTTACCACCACGGTCGGCTCAACAGAAAGGCAACTCGTAATCCATACGGCCTCTAACAGCTGCCTTCCCCCTGCCGCTATAACAGTGGTCTGCGAATGGCTGGCTGTGTCGGTGGTACTGCGGGGGTCTTCCCTCCAGCAACCCACCAACATCATAATTTGGTGGGCGGACCACCAGCTAGGCAGGTGGGGAATCAGACACTGCTGCAACGGCGGGACTGTCACTGCCAAACTCGTCATCAGGCCTTTAGACTGCTCCAACCAGCCGTGTACATGGAGTGCTTTTCACAGTGTAGAACGTGTAGTTCTAAATACATAATGAAAGCTCCAACAGGTTTCATGGAATTTAAATAATTTGAAATGTTTTTGAGTTGGCAAATTCCACTACTGATATACTATCAGTGGTAATGTAATAACTTATTATGCATCACTGAAGCGTCCAACAATCATTTATGAAGAATATGGAATTTTTGTTTCAAATACTTAATTTGTTTCTTAAGATTCGGTTGGGTGCTAATTATTGTGATTGATGAAATGGGCTGTGAATAGCTTGAAAAGAAACTACACATTATTCTTGGATCATCCATATAGCAATGAAACCATTTAGATTTAGAAGTACGATCAGTGAACTTTAGAACTTGAAGAATAAATCAATCATTATGCCACTTCTATTGAGACTGTCCTTTAAACATGCTGGAGATGTTTTAGTTGTTTTTTAATTGAAAGCAATGGAGGACAATTTTAAATGGTGATGGGCAAATTAACTCTATGGCACAGGGGAAGGCTTTTCTAAGCCAAGCTTAAAATCATTGGCCACTTCAATGAGTGCAATAGATACATTTTTAATGACACAATAAAGATTTTTTTCACTCACTCATGTTGAGTGCTGTTCCTTCCTTTAACTGGGTGCCACCTTTTATGACATCCTGTACGCACTGCATTCAACAACATAAAAGACATACTGTTGTTGACTACTTGATGATGCCATATTACCAATAAAGCCCTACGGCATAATTTAGAGCTTGGTGGAGAGGATACTGTTATAATCTCTTTCACTTTCCAGGTTTGTCATAGGGGGACTCTTTAGGAACCCTGTTCTTTGTTTCTCCTTTGTCCCCTGCCCCCCCCTCCTCTTTTTACCCCTTGGTACATTCCTTCTGTTTGGTCTACTTAGTAAACAAAATAGTGCTGAGGTAACACCTGACACAAAAATCCAGTCAGTAAAGAAAATTGTCTTCCAAGTTCGGGACTCTAATACTGTCAACCAAATAAACTACCCACAATGTGAAATTGGTTTGGATGGCAAGAAAATCAATATGTATACGGATTCATGTTCCCCCTTCACTTTTGTGAACATTTCAGATTTTAAAAACATGAACATTTGCAAAGAAAGTGAATTAATAAAAGCTGACATCTCCCCTAGCAGCTACACTAGGGAATCAATCCCTTTGAAGGGCATGGTTAAAACTCACATTACATTCAAAGACTGTGTTACCCTAGGGAAAGTCTACATAGTGGAAGAGGGGTCCAATCTTCTTGGTTGGCAACACCAAAAAGAATTAGGCATAAAACTCGACCCTAACAACCCAGAACAAGTGCTTACTATTGACTTGTCCATCCCAGGTAAAACCTTCCTCAAAGAGTTCCCAGAGGTGTTCACTTCCGAGCTAGGGCTCCTCAAGAATTTTCAACACAAAATAAAATTGAAACCCAATGCTAAACCGGTTACACACAAAACAAGGCCCATACCTCACCTTATGTGGGAACCCCTAAAACTTTAATTAGCCAGGGTACAGACACTAGGTATAATACAACCCGTGGATTGCACCGCATGGGTTGCCCCGGTAGTCATCGCTAAGAAAGCTCAAGGGGATGACATTAGATTGTGCATCGTCCTCAGGGACCTTAACGATAACATCATTATAGAAAGACACCCCCTGCCACGCATCCACGAGGTTTTAAGTACCATGGGAGAAGCCACGTGCTTTAGTGTGCTGGATCTGTCTAATGCCTACCATCAGGTAGAGTTACACCCCGACTCCAGAGAATTAACAGCCTTTACCACTCAGTTGGGGTCGTTCATGTTCCTCAGGATGCCGTTTGGGCTCGCCTCAGCGGCAGCAGTATTCCGAAAAATAATGCAGCACATATTGGAAGGGGTACCCAAAACCATGTGCTTCCAAGACGATGTCTTGACATACGGAGCCACACCTGAAGAACACGACTTGTCTCTCAGAACTGTTCTCAAGAGATTCAAAGAGGCGGGTCTCACCCTAAAAGAAGAGAAATGCCAAATCGGGGTGGGAACAGTTGATTACCTTGGGCACACCATATCAAGGGACGGATTTAAACCCAAATTGAGCCTCCTTGATTCTGTTGAAAAAGCTCATGCACCCACCACCAAACAAGAACTTTTATCCTTCCTAGGCCTTGCCGAATACATGGCCAAATACGTCAAGAACTTTGCCGACCTCTCCAATGATCTCAGGGAAGTCACAAAAAACCATGCGCCTTACAAATGGCTAGAGAAGCACCAAGTAGCCTTTGATAACATTAAAAAAACCATCTTAAGTGCCCCCCACTTATGCAATTTTGACCCTTCCAGGAAGACCATTCTAACCACCGACGCCAGCAACAAAGGTCTAGGCGCAACTCTCTCTCAGGTCATCGGTGGGAAAGAACGCATAGTAGCCTTCGCCTCTCGTGCACTCAATGACTCAGAAAGGAACTACTCTGTAGTAGAGAGAGAAGCCCTGGCCTGTTTCCGGGCAATAAAACATTTTAAGTTCTACTTATGGGGGATAAAGTTCACAGTCCGCACTGATCATAAGCCTCTCATCTACATGTTCAGTTCCAAAGGTACCGCTAACAGCACACCCAGAGTAGCAAGATGTGTGCTGGGCCTTGAAAGTTTCGTTTTTAGACTTGAATATGTTGCGGGCGACCTCAATACAGCTGCTGACTTTCTTTCAAGAGCACCATTAGATCTGGTGGAAAATTTTGAAACACCTGAATTTCCCATCTTACAGGTTCACTCTTCTACCATAAATAAGAAGGAATGGGTCGAGAGCCTGACCCAAGATGCTACACTAACCCGTCTTAAAGAATACACTCTACAAGGGTGGCCAGCTACACGCAACAGCGTAGATCAAGAACTAGACAAATTTTGGGAAATCAGACACGAAATCAACTTAAATAATGATTACATTTGGAGAAACAACAAAATCATACCTCCCGAAGGGTTGAAAGACAAAATAATAGACCTTGTGCACGAGGGCCACCTAGGGAGAAGTCTTACAAAAACCAGACTTAGGGAACATTATTGGTTTCCTAACATGGACTCTATGGTCGAAACCAAAGTCAAGAACTGCACTATTTGTGCCAATAGTGACAAAACAAAACACACCCAGAAGGCACCTCTATCCCCGGTTTCCATCCCGGACAAACCATGGGAAAAACTGGCACTGGACATCATCGGTCCGATCAATAAAAGAGGTGTCATCAAAAGATTTGCATTTGTTCTGACCGACTATCACTCACACTGGATCGTCATCAAAATGGTGTACCAAATCACAACCGAATCCCTTATCAATTTTCTGCGAGATACTTTTGCAACAGAAGGCATTCCGTCCACCCTGGTCACGGACAATGGAGTTCAGTTTACCTCGTCAGCCATGACCAACTTCCTAACTGGATTTGCCATTACCCACCTTAAAACTGCTCTGTACTGCCCTCGGGCCAATGGCCTAGTCGAAAGAGTAAACAGAATGGTGAAAGAGAACATACAACTAGCTTGCATCAACCATCTTCCTGTTGAACGTGCTCTACAAGATATGCTCTGGGCATATCACACAACTCCCAACCTGATCACGGGTATCTCTCCTTTCACATCACTCAGAAGAAGAAAACCCAGTACCAAATTCTTCCCCAACTGGATCGGGGGGGGGAGAGGTGACAGTGCACTCTTATGACAATGTTAAATCCAGAATAGCTTCTCATCAAGCCAAGTACAAAGATCAGTACGATTACAAGCATGGAGCCAAACCCCAGAGGTGGGCCGTAGGAGACTGGGTGGCTGTGAAAAACCCACACTTGCGGGGGATCACGAATCCAAGTTCTATGAACCCAAAAGAATAGTTGAGATCAAAAACAACACGGTGGTCCTTGAGAATGGGCAGAACTGGAGCATGGACCACCTAGCGAGGAGCCCAAGCCCAGAGGTCACACCTCATGCTGGCTCCCAGACTTCTATTGGCCCCGGAGACTTGACAACTCACCAAAGGAGCTGCATCAGAAGATCCATAATTTCACCTAAATGGCATAAAGGTTTCGTGATGCAATAACCTTAACCTTGATTTTTCTTCCTTGCTTTTTAGGGGGGAAGATGTGTTATAATCTCTTTCACTTTCCAGGTTTGTCATAGGGGGACTCTTTAGGAACCCTGTTCTTGGTTTCTCCTTTGTCCCCTGCCCCCCCTCCTCTTTTTACCCCTTGGTACATTCCTTCTGTTTAGCCAGAGGCTGCCTTGGAATGTTGACAAGAGCAGCCTGACTGGCGGAGTTCGAAGTGTGCTGTGCCCTGTGCTCGACGTCTTGTGGTGGCATAGTGGAGGCCGTAATAAAGGAGTTCTTCACTTACCTGTTTCCAGTCCACTTTATAACAGATACTCTGTTGGAAAAGCAACTAAGTACCCTCTCCATCATACTGAAGGACTGCCCGTCTCAATTAGAGACGGTCAGACCTTCAGTATGTGGATGGCGGAGACTACTCCATGTCTGCTGCTGACATAAACGTCTGACAGCACCACAGAGTAAGGGCCATTGGAGTTCACCCATGTATCTGCCCACCCGATTTACAGTGGGCAAACACATGGCAAGATTTCATTGTGATAGACAGTGATAACTGAAAAATGCCCGCCCCTCACCATGGGAGAAAACTACTATGCGAGGGAGACATTGTTTTTTTTAATCTTCAAAACAAAATCCAACTTGTGGTTTTTGTTTACAAAATTTTAAAAAATACGTTGTAAGTTTTGCTGCGCAGCACCGTCATGTTGACGGAGCAATCCTTCAAATTTACAATGCATTGACAGGAACCGACATGAAGGGGATTCTGTCAGGGTGAGGGAGTACTTGACTCGATCACCCTGATGGAGTACACACCTATCCCCAAACTCTGAATCTTTCAGTTGGTAGGCAATCTTCTCAACGTATTTAAATATATGGATAGTTTAAATATTCTTCCACAATCCATAATTTTAAAAATTTATGAGCTCTATACTAGAATTAATCATCTTTTTATATATTTCGAGACACAGGTCAAATTAACTGCCTGGTTTTGTGATTCTACTCCATGTGGTCTTAATTCATGATTAGAAACATTCATACCTATCATTGTGCTGTTTTTCCCCTGTGGGATATTGTCTATGATGTGACTCAACACTGTCATTGATATGTTATGGTACATACATTCCTAGCTCTTTAAAAACTAATCATTCAGATTCTAAATTAATCAAAAAATGAAGCATTGTATTACACTTTTTAGACAGAGGGAAAAAGAAAGGAGAAGAAAGAGAACAAGAAAATGAAAACGAAAATGAAAGACCAAGACAAAGACAAAGACAGCGAGTGGAGGAGAAAAGGCCTTAAAAGAGAGACATTTGACAGCAAGAAAACACTATTTGTAACCAGAAAAACTTTATTCACCCCAAGGAAAAAGAGAAGCAATTGGAAATAAGAAGTAACATAATTGCAGACAGTACAGTCATTAACAGAGCATGTCAGAACATGCTGTAACTGCACAGGAACTGAAAATTTTAATCTGGCTGAGCTACTGTCCTATTGCATGTACACAGCGCTAATGGCGGATTGCTTCTTAGGCCACAAAATAGAATGGGAATCTCACTGCCATCAGGCTGTTTTCTGAAGGCAGAAGTGTCTACCAGTGGGTGCCATGTTGATTAGTCGAGCTCTGTAAATGTTTTTTTTTTCAAAAACAAACTCCCAAAGTGGAATTTGTTTTCAATAAACTAAATACCAATGACCCTGATACACTAGCAGTTTTCTCCCTGCATCATTTTCTGTTTACCCTGCACAAGACAGCCATGCCTTGCATGTCAGTCTGGGATGGGGAATCCGGTGATGGTCTCCCCACTGTAAACTGGGCCGGTCATCAGCACTATGACCTCTCTCTGGAGAATTTGGCGCCTAGCCAAGTATTTCTACTGGTGGAGCCAGCTGAGGCTCCGCAAGTGGAAACCATGCACTCTCTCTCTTCTGACTGAGGTGAGGCAACCATAAGTTCAGTGGGACGGGTGAACAGCCAATTTATGGCAGTTCATCCATTCTCCCAAATTCTAAAGGAGCCAAATGCTCTGCATTTCTCCAGCACCAAGTATGTATCCTCCTCCTGTCCAGCATCTATCCCACTATGTATGTTTGCTTCTAATTGAACGCATCCTTCTGTATTGCTTCTATCCCACTATCTATGTTTGTTTCTAAGGGGCCTATTACTACTTTTCGGCGAAGCGGTGGCGCGGCGGTGCACACCGATGTGCCACCACTCCGCTGAAGGTCCCCCCACCCGCCAGATAACGACTTACAAGGAGTCTGGCAGGCGGGCGGCGTGGCGGTCCCATGGCGGTGCCTCTTTTAAAGGCGGCAGTGCCTTTGAAAACGGCCCTGCAATGGGACTGCACTACAAGGCTCCTGCATGGCATGGACTCAAAAGTCCATGCCGTGTAGGAACCTGTGTGCATGCACACAGGGGGGCACATGTTTCTGCTTATCTGTGTGCATGGTTGTGTATTTGTCTATTGGTCTGCGTGAATGGGTTCCGGTATATTTTTGGTGTGCGCATTATAATAATAAACAATAGCAAATAGGTTTTTATGTAGCACTTCATACCACGCCTCCATTTCTAAATGCTGTTAATAACAGGTGTGAACATTACTAATACTTTTTATTCCTAATAATTTATTGTCCTTCTAATGGTAGGTGGTTCAGTTGGGATGGATTTCCTGAGATTTGAATTTGTGACCAACATATAACATCAGATGTCAGTTGTGAGTGTTAACACTGTGAACCATGTTTTTGGCTTAGATACCTGTAAGTCTTTTAGTCTTTGACCCTTCTGCCTGTTTGTCGATGGTTTCTATAGGTGAGTTGGCATGAGACTTCATCAATACTAGTGGATTAATAATTTACCTAATAATGCAAGCTCCCACATCTATCTATTCACTTGACTGTTTGTCCCACTTTACCTGCTCATAGTTGTGGTGTAATTGTGTTGTGCCTCTTAAAGGAGTGTCTCTCTGTTTAAGGAGCCATATTTAATGCAGTGGAGGCAAAGGAATATCGCAGTCTGTAAGTGAGCTGTTCTCAGTTACCAAAATGCCCTGCTCTCAGCTAATGCTGGCCTGTTGTGATAAGCTTTCAAGCCAGAGGACAAGGTAGACCTACACCACCTTCTTATATCAGGCGTCTGCATGCGAGGAGCCTAGTATTCGCCATTCCTCACTGATGGGGCGGCAAAGAAGAATTGGTTAACTTAAATCAATGTAGGTCATTCAGCCTGAACAACACTCTTGTGGGTCACTATAATGCCATAATGCCCCAACCTGCAACATGTGCCCAGCAGTTACATTGAGGATGCATTTGGGAAGGGAGAGAATGGACATACTGCTGTATCTCTGATAGATTCAAGTAATGCAGTGAGGTCCACATTTGTCAGTATTGGATGTTCCGTACAACAGCATTACTGAATGACTTATTACATTGAACTCAAGGCATTATAAATGAATGTCCCCTAGAACGAAGCCCTAGTTATCCTCATTTCCATTCTCGACACACTGCCCTGGTTTCGTAATGTAACCACTACTTTCATCACAGAAAACAAATAAAAAGAGGTTGCTTTTATACAAAACTTATTGTTATTTACAATTTAAGGCTACAATTAAGAGTGATTCTATCACTCGAAATAAGGCAATAAATAAATGACACCCTTTAGGGATAAATCATTCTTAAATGTATCTACTCTGTACCACAACCATAGCACCATAAACATCTGTTGCCAGCTGCATGGTACTCCAGAATTTCTACAGAAATTCCAGTTTTGGTTCAACTGTAGAACTCCCAGCTGTGACCATAATGAAATGTACTTTTTGGATCTGCTGTTGTATATAGTTGGAAAACCAGTTTATTTATATGCTAATAGAGGATTCACAGAGCAGGCGCTCTCAGCGACTGCACAAGATTCACAAAGGTGGCACTCTCAAGGGTTTAACAGGATTTACAAAGGCGGCACTGTCAGTGACTGCACAGGAAGCACGTTGTTGCAGAGCTAGTGCAGGGGGTGTGGCTGGGCTCGGAGTCGGTGGAGGTGAGGTGTGGCGAGGTACGACTGGTCCCAATGTAGCTGGTCCCTGTTTAGCAAAGGTCACCTCCGAATGGCAGAACGGAAAGGCAGAATGGGAAGGCAGAAGGTGCTCGGGCCCTGGGACTGTAACCTGTGATACTGTGAATTTATGATCACCAGCTTCGTCCACTTGACACCGCGTGTGTTCCTGACTGTGTGTGTTCACGGCTACCCACCCGGCCATACGCTGCACACCGATACTTCGAAACCCAACACCCATTGAGTCCAGGAGGGTCAGCAAGTTGGTGGTCATTAAAGGCAGTTGTGTGCCAGGCCCACCGCACCTCTGCATCTTCAGAGTGCAAAAGCAGAAAAAAAGGGGGGAAATAAGAAAAGTGCAGAACCACAACTATACCTAACAGAAAGCAGGCAAGCCACCCAGGAGAGTGCAAGTTGCAAGGAGAGATGTTAGGCAGCAAAGCCGGTCACCTGCCTGCTGCTGCTGCCCACGGCAAGGGGCACCCCGGTCAGGGGGTCTTGCTAGGGGGGTTGAGCAGGGGTATCAGCGGAGGTAGTTAAGCCAGGACTTGATACAGACTGTGGTCCTGCACCCTTGGGTGCCCCTTGGATGCCATTTAGTCACCTTGCTACCAGCTATCCACCAACACTCAGGCCTCAGAGAGCTACCTAGTAAGTCATCCAATAAAGAGTGCGCACTTGTGCCCCCTCTCCTCTGGTCACCAAGGCAACTTCTGACCAGCAGGGTTGAGGCGGCGCACAGCTGATCATTCAACGCAGAGTGCATGCTTGTGCCCCCCTCTACTCCGAATCAACAAGGCAATCTCTGCCCAAGAGGAGTGAGGTGGCACACAGCTGATAAAGATATTGCCTTCTTTATACCAAGAAGTACCAATAAGTGTCACAATAACTACCACAGAGTAGTCAGTCTGTCACAGGAGGTGAGCCAGCCACGTGACAATAGGTGCAGCCTAAGTAGGGACAATTTCAAATAACTTCAAAAGTCAATCCTGAAAAGGCAACTTCAATCAACTTCAAATGTCAACCCCGAAAACTCGAACTGCACCAACTTTGAATAACCAACGGTAGGGTGGCAGTTAGGGCAGCCACCTAGGGTAGAGCCCGATCTCGTGGAAACGGCTGCTGTAGAATGGGGTGCAGTTTGCGAGCTTGACGTTGCTCCCCTGCCGCATTTCAGCAAGCCCATATCTTATAAGAAAGTCTCAAAATGAGATCCAGGAAGGTCAGACAACAGGCAACTCAGAAGTTGATAATAAAAAAAAAAGATCACAAGGAGGTCCAAGAAAGTCCAGGATACCATGACAAAGCACAGTCAAGGCAAAGGCAGCCCTCTTATTCTCCAATCCAAGCCCTGTTTGGAAAAATGAATCCTAGTGGGAAATTCACGTTCTTAAAGGACCCAGCATTAGTCATTTATTCAACAACGGACAACATTGTGTGTCTGCTGAACCCACTGATGCTCAAAAGCCTACTTCAACATGAGCCTGTGATCACGACTTATGACTCGATACAAATCCAATTACTACTCTAAATTCAAGTAATATTGACAAAATAACTTTTCAAGCAAAAAGCAACGCACATGGTGGCAACAGTTTCAAGATTCAGGCTGAAGTACATGCTACAGATTATCACACTCAACCCCAAGATGGACTCCTAATACTGATCCAATGCTGTTCTCTACAAAAATAAATAATAACTGTATTAAAAACACTACTGAAGAAGAAAATAACTCTTGGCTCCATTCAATTTAGTTAACAAGCAATGTGGATTTAATGCAGGCATTGGAGGTCAAAACTATCAATCAAGATGACAACCTGGAGGGGCACCCGCAATTAGTAATTAAGATATCAAGTGTGTCTGAACAATTAACCCATGAAGGTCTAGCCAGTGATCATAATCCTTCAAGAAGCAACGTAACTACCCCAAAGAGGGCTCAGTCACATACCACTGGACTTAATACCACTAACACCTCAGAAACAAGGGCATAAAGGAAAACAAAATGATCACGTATAGGCTCTGGAAATAATGAAAGTCATGACATATGAGTAGTAGAGAACATATCAAACCTATACAACTCACTATTAAACATCTTAGAAGCATCGATTACAGCCCTCAATATGCAGTCAGACAAGCTAGACATCCAGATTGATCTTATGAATATAATAGCTGCTCGTATTACTGGTATAAATATAAAACTTGAAAAGTTGACAGATTTGATAAAAAGGGTACAAGAAACCAACCCAGTAGTACAATCAGATTGTGCATGTGGGCCAATCATTGACAAAATAAACTCTGTACCAGCCATCTTAATGAGCATTCTAAAAGAAAGGAAAAGCCATAACTCCGATGATTCACCTACCCGACCTGTGCCTGAAAAGAGTGATAATCCACAAGCAGTGATGACAGAGCATTCCCAGAAGCCGAAATCAAGCATACCGGTCAGCAACCCAGGATATGTGCCTATTAACACAGACCAGGCACCACAACTAGCAAATGACCCTTATTCAATCTAAGAGGCAGAAAAAATGTGCAGGAGATGAGCCTACTAACACAGACCAGACAGAACAATCGACAGACCAGCCGTCGGTACAAAATGAGCTCATGACCCTTGTTCAATCTAAGAGGCAGAAGTAACGTGCCAGAGAGGCCAGACCCCTGCACACAGGAAGGGATACCACATGCAGAAACAGATTATACCCCATGTTTGAGGCAAAGCATAAGCTACAAGATTTAGCAACAGTGACCTCTTCAACGAACCTAGGAATGTCTAAGGAAATCCTGGAAAGCCAGGAAGATCCATCGCTGCTGGATTCACTAGCTACATCATTACAAATCGACAAAATGTCGGGTAACCCACAGAAGGTGGCGAGAAACATTCAGTCACAACCTGGCTGTGATCAGAGTCTGCAACCTGGAAAAAAAGAGAAGCACTCCAAACGGCGAACCCAGGTTTTGGAGGCAGACTGGACAACTTGCTCTTCAAAACAGGAACAGCCACATTCTGACTCAAACCTGCCAAGGGATAATGTTCATTTGATAAAAAACAATGAGTGGACCCAAGGACCTCCATCGGATGGACGAACAATCATTCTAACAAGTACTGACCAGTGCAGGACCTCAAGTGAAGTGGAATGGCAGAGTCGCATCCAAATGAATAACGTCCAAAGTGAGCGGATAGTGGTCAGTGTTAAAATGCAAAGGCAAAAGGATGACGGGTACTCCAACAAATAAGTGGGCAAAGTACAGACAAAGAGGAGCATCCATATCTTTTTGAGCATATGAAGCGTCCAAGTAAGCAAATCATATTAATGCCCCAGTACATATCGCAAGGACAGCAGGATATCCTCAATAGAGGAAATATAATGAGACTGTTTGCTGAAATCCCTACATTGAAACGTCTAAAATCTGCTGACCTCTTATCAATTAAATTTCTTCCTAATAAGGACAAGAAGCAGTCAAAACAAACTCTTTCCTTCTGGGGAACAGAGGAGATCGCACGCTTAATAATAGACGCAAGCCAACAGTCTGAAGCATGGGGTATAACACTCTCAAAATCTTCAAGGCCATGCTACCCTCAACCTTTGTTTATGCCACCTAGGAGACCTAGGTCTGAACCAGGTAACACCCCTGTCTACTCAGTTTTACAAAGTGCTTGTGGTAAGGCGAGAGAAGTTGTTCAAACAAAAAACGAACAGCCGAATGTACGGAGTGAGGATCAATGGGGCTGGATAGTAGTGACTATAAAAGCCCCTAGAAGCAATTGACTTCCCAAACAAAGATCCATTAAGCCCAATGATGCCTCACTAAACCTTCTCTCTTGGAACATCGCTGGGCAAAGCAGGAACTGCAGGACTATGACCCTCAGTTGCACTGGGAAAAATACGATATCATTGCGCTCGAAGAGATGTGGCTAATTGAACCCATAGGCATGCTATGTGGTCAATCACATCAATGCCATAAGATCCCATCACTTTGGGAGACCAAAAGGGGGCCTGGCAGTATATGTTTCAACTGCGTTAAAAATTATCTTGGAACAGCTGCCCATCTCGATCGCCTACCTACAATTAATTAAGTTTAGAACATGGCACAAACATTCATCGACAATAGTAATACTGATAAATGTTTACACACATCTAAATACACAAGAGAAGATTGCCATGCTATGATAACTGAAATAAGGTTTGAAAATTTAGCTTGGGAAATAATTGTGACAGGCGACTTCAACTCCAACTTAATACACACTCTGGATGAAGATGAGTGTCTAGCAGCAGAAAATGCAATCTGGTCTGTCCTCCCACAATCTGCCCCCCCAGCAATGTGTCCTGATCACAATGGGTAAAAACTAGTAACAGCCTTGGAACACCTAGGCCTGAGAGTAATAAATGGTAAAACTCAGGACGACAGGCCACCAAGATGTACATTTCGTGGTGCGAACTCACGATCAATAATAGATTATACAATTCTTATGATGCCTCTTTTAGCACACCTGAGGAAATATGTTGTCAAATATACAACAAGAAGGGACCATTCATGCCAACATATAGAGTTGAGCCTAAACCCTACAAGGCACACGAGTGTCCCTGTTGATGTAGTGCTGCTAAAAACAACCAGCCTGAAAAGCTTGCAATGGACGTCTAACACACTTCCTGAATTAGCCAATCTGGACAATAAGGTATTAGAGTGTAGTAACACACCTAACTGCAGCCAAATGGAGACCTGGACGGTCTTCTCAACGAAACTCCTAGCAGGTGCCACCATATCAACATACACAAGAAGACTACCAGAGAAGCGGTCCGACAGCCTCACGAATAAGGCTAGTCTCTTAAAAAGGGAACTAAGATGGGTAGTCAGAAATATAAGAAATTCCAGCGCCTCTTGGGACACATGGGAAAAAATAAAAACCTCAGAAAACAATATAAAAAAGAAATTTGTGAAGATCGGAAAACGCATTCGGAACTATTTTGGTCAAAGTTACTTTTTCATGCTAAACAAACAACTACCAGAGCCTTTTGGAAAACAATGAATGGTATCACAAGAGGTTCATGAGTAATAATTAATTCAAGTGTAACAGAGGACGCCTGGGCTGCCCACCTAACCAAAACATTCACTAAAGCTACCCCCCCAGACTACCAAGAGTGGGACAATTGCAACAACACAGTGGGCAATAAAGTAAAACTCAAGTCAGTCATCGAAACAACAGGTACAAGTGACTCGTGCAAGACTCCTGACTGTCCAACTGGGCAACCTAATCTGTACTATCCAATAGAGAAGGGCGCAAAAGAAATAAAGGCCTGGCGAAGGGATGGTGCCCCAGGGTCTAGCGGCATTCGGCAGGCTATATATAAACTGGATCCTGAATAATGGGCAACCCCGCTGTCTGCGTTATACAAGGAGACAGAATACATGGATACAATTCCCAGGAGCTAGGGAGGATCAATAATAAATCCAATTTATAAGGTTGGAAACCGGTCACACCCGGCAAACTACAGGCTTATAGCACTTATAGATTCTGAGGCTAAATATTATGCACATCTGATACTATAAGAGCTTGATTAATGGTCAAATGACAACAATCTAATCCCACCTAACCATACAGGGTTCCACAGAGGGTTTGGAACAACCATGAACATCCTAGCAATCACACTAATAGATGACATGTGCAAGCGTCTGCAGAAAAAGCTACATCTATGCTTAATAGACTTTAAAGCGATTTTTGACCAAGTAGACCGCAGCCTGTTATGGAAAAAATCAAGGTTGTAGGTTCTCACCGATAGAATACTCCGAGCCATAGTGCAACTATATACGCACACCTAGATTCAAGGTAAACTAGCAGACAGCCCAAGACTATCAAGGAGTATCACTACTGAGATAGGCCTTAAACAAGGCTGTGTTTTAGCTCCACACCTGTTTAATCTGTTTATGGCAGATTTCTCTCCAAGATTTGATCAGGTAAACTCTCACCCTCCTCAGCTGGGCACCTTATATTTGACACATCTCGCCTATGCAGACGACATTAGGCATGGGTGGTGTTCATGGAGTTTTGCTATGCGGAACTCCGTGAAGTGCCGATAAAAACTCCTCCCTGCTCCACAGAGTTCCGCAAGCGGCGGAGTGTGCAAAGTTGTGCTGCTTGCACTGATTTTTCGACAGGAGTTTGTCTCATGCTGTAAAATCAGTGCAAACAGCACCATGCACAGTGCAAGAGGGCACTGTTTCTTTTTGCTGCTCGAGTAGATATTCTACTCGAGTGGCAGCTTCCTCAACGATAGCAGCAGGTTTCTCAACATGAGCGATAGTGACCTGTCACGATCGGATCTTTTGGGAAATCTCGCCAGGTGGTGGTCTAGCATATGATTTTCATTGCTCGCGCTCGCCGACTTAATGTTAGCAAGCCGCACAAGAGAAAAAACTCTGCTCCACACAGGTAGGCAAGTTTTTGCAAATTCCGTGCACTACACAGAGCGTGGAGTGAGCAAAACTCTGCGAACTCCGCTAGCTGAGCAAAATTTGTCGCCCACCCCTAGACGACATAGTTTTACTGAGTCAAACAAGAGTGGGCCTTCAACGAGCACTCAATGAGCTAGCAGACTATGCCAAGATTATTAAACTTGAGATCAACACAACAAAATAAAAGCAATGGTAATTAAGAATCGACCCGGCCCACAACTAACAATCAAGGTCTGTGAGGAAACCCTAGAGGAGGTCAGAAGCTATAAGTACCTGGGTCTGTATATAGACAACAGACTGAACTACCAAAGGCTCAAACAGTACATTGTCAAAAAAGGTAAAGACCTGATCTACACGTTCTGTTCTCTGGCAAAGAAACTGGATGGCTTTCATTCAAGCCTCTATTGGCAGTTATAACAGCTAAACTGCTCACAACAGTGGCATATACAAGTTTGGTCTTTCATGGTAAAGATGCTCATTATTGGATAGACTACAAACCAACGCATACAAATGAGAGTTTGGCATTCCACAGAATGCTTCTCCTGCCCAGGTTTGCCTGGAATTAGGTCTAGTACCTGGGGAGAAGATACACAACAATAAAAACATGGTATAAAATCAGATCAAACCAAACCAGTTTACTAAATGGCTCCTTATGGGAGGCCCAAGCATCACAACCCATATTCCTCCCATGGTGAATACTTGATATCGTCGCTGAAAGCAAGCTGTAAAACAGATCTCTGGAATCAGAACCTCCCTTTCCCAGCATTTTGCCAGTCATTAAACAAAGTTCTGTGGGTCAGCCATAATAAAAGGTCATAATCCAACTGGCACTGAACTAAATTACAAAATGATGACATTTCTAATTTTACATAAAAAACTAATAACACCCTAAACCTTTATTGGTCTATAAGAACTATCATTTAAAGTCTGCAGGCCCCAATGTATCATCCCTAGACGCCCACTACCAAAATGATTATGGTATTCAGGGGCAGAGCGGCGCCTTGTGATGACCATTACTTAACAACTTAACACAACTGCTCAGCACACGATGGCTTCCGATTGCTAAATTTAACAACTGTCTTTTTCTTAGATTTTAATAGCAGAGCGGCACTTATATATGGCATAATGATTGTTTTCTCTGGATGAACTTTTTATGGCATAATGGTGGTTTTATACTGGATGAATTTAATGACTAAGGGGCACATGCATCAAGCCTTTTCCCGTTCGCAAACAGGCCGAGTCGCAGAAGCGGCCCGTCTGCGAATGGAAAAAGGCCTTTTCCTATGCATGTAGGTTTTGGCATTCGCAATTTAGGTAATCAAATTTTTTTGTGATTACCTAAATTGCGAATGCATTTAGGGAATCGCAATTTGCGATTCCCTAATGCCGATACATGTAGCCTTTTCTAAATGAGAACTGTGCATTTAGGAAACGCTAATTACCATTAAGTTCAAGTTGGTAGTAATATCTGTGCATAAATGCATTTTTCAAAGTGCCATGCAGCTCACACATGCCCTCAGGGCATGTGTGTGCTTTACATGTGCACACTCACCTTTTTTTTGTGGGGTGCTCGAGGGGGGCCTTAGGATTTGCATTCGCTATTTGCGAATACCAATTTGGTAATCGCAATTGGCGAATGCAATACCATTCATTCCTAGGGTCCTACAGGCCCCTAGGAATGAATGGAGTCACATTACCTAATAGCGATTCACAATTTCCGAATTGCTATTAGATAATGTTAAGGAATCACAAATTATTTTGAGATTCCTACATGCATAGCATTTTGCGATTCCCAAATAGCGAATCGGTAAAATTTGCTATTTGGGTAACACAAAATGCGGGCTTGATGCATGTGCCCCTATATTTTTTAACTATGGAGGGTCAGATTTTAAATGCATTGTAGCAATTTTGGATGACATCATGGCGGTTTCAGTGGACTAAACAATTGTACAAAATGTATTACCAGTAGCTGATTCAAGTGCGGTTAACCTTGTGCTCCAATCACAAAATGACAGCATGAAGTCCTACTGGGCAAAGATTACACTATCGATTGTACTGTAACACTGTTATGGTTTTTATTGACTTAAGCAATAATGTTTGATTGATTGATTGATATATGCTAAAACAGATGCCACTGGAGCCTATGGGATGATCTGATCATAGGAAACCTGTCTCCATTTATAGACAAGTTTTCTAAAAACAAAATGTTTCCCCCCATGAGTGTTTTCTTACATTTATTGTATGACTTGGATGGGCCTAATCAAACAAGCATTGTCAGGGCCAGTATGTGTGTGGCTTGTGTGTTAAGTTATATGTCATGCCTACTGGGTTTGCCAAAGCCACCAGGTGCACTGCATTGGTTTCTCAGCAGCAGACCTGTGGCAAAAGCAAGGGGACTGACAGAAGGGTTCAATCTTATTTTCGGACAAGAGCGTGGCTGTTGCTTCTGTAATCAAAAGCACTGGAGGAATTGCCCTTTGGCATCCCTAGCAATTAATTTGTTTTGATGTAAAGTGAACCTATGTATCTTGTATTGAAAAACAAAAATTTACTGCTTTTGCAGACAATAAATGTACAAAATGCAGGATTGAATGTGCCAAAATGTATGATGAGTGAGTACATTTTTAAGGTGTAAAATAGTCCCTTGAATTTCAATGGAGGTGATTCTCAGAAGGTAGAAGGGTACACTTAAACAGCCTATACCATGACAGTGAGATTAAAATGCTCCTCTGAGATCTTTTAAGATGTGATTGACAATGTCTCAAGTCAACGGATGAAGGGAGCCCACCCACGCAATCCAATCGTTTGAAGGAGGCTGACCCAGGGCCCAATCACTGTGCATCTAACACATTAGGTTGGCTTCACAAGGCCTTAAATTAGCAATGCTTACAGATATAGTTGCATGTTGAAACTGGAAGATCACCCGAATATTAACATATTGGTTTGTGTGATGAAATTCAGTCCTATACCCAAAAGTTGTACAGGTTGTCCTCAGCACCTGGCTTCTACTGAACATGGATAATATTGGCATTAATTAGCCAATCTTTGCCTTTAAATAGGCCAAGACTGTCCTTTACATCTCATATTTGCTCCTTCATTGGTGCAATTAATGTAAGGTTTCAACTCCCCCTTCTTAACAAGTTTCCTGTCATTCTACAGACTATCCCTTTCTCTCTCTGCTCTGCTCGACTCCTATGCTGTTAAAATGACCAGAACATCAATAACTAGAGGTTAGCGTTTGCCACTCATCAACATCTCTACAAGTGTGGCTAATTTTATGAGGCACAATTTGCACATTCATTCTGTCTTCTTGACCTGGAATGCATCAGATTTTATTACGTCGTTCACTTTCCATACAGCTGATCTACATAGGAAAAAACACCCAGCATGTGGAAAAGGTAAAAGCACAGCACAGTAAATATATCATATGCAACATAGAGAATGCTCTCTTAATTGATCAATTTAAAAGAAAGGGTCACTATTACAATGACATATTTGGATGCCACTGGGACTAATGTAGGTGATCAGTTGAGTAGGTAACATTTAGACACGTCTTGCCTATAAAGAACTCAGTTGTGTTAAAACATTGGGTTGTTTTTTATGTGGCTTGAATTTGAAAGATTAAATGAATAACCTGATTACTCATTGAAAACATGCAACTAACTACGATCTATCTTCTACTGGAGCTGAACAGATCGCTCTGGTAGACATGTTCTAAAATGGATTAATATCTCTGCTTTCCCTTGTGATCCAATACTACCTTAGGGTAAACAAAGTATTTTAAACTTTAAATTTCTTATTACAATGATTATTTAGTTGTGTAATTTGTCATGTCTGTAAATGTATCAGATGGCTAAGTCCATAAACACTATGCGCAATAAAATAATTCCATTTGAGATTATACTGTTTCCATTTCCCATTCTATAAATCATCATTATATAATACAGCATCATAAGATTACATGTCTTTCCCACAAAGATTATGTAACAAGGATCATGCAATTTGGATTAGGCAAATAGATAGATACTTTCATGTCCCAACCACTCTAATTAGATGATTACTTTGTTGATCATCCTGCTGGCCCTTTAATAATATGATTCATAAAATATACTCTCCATCCATTATACCCATGATGTCCCTTGTGAAACCATGGTCAGAAGAAGGTTACCATTCTAGTCTTGCATTGCCCCATGACATCAATTGAGTGCTTCTTAGTATTGTTCCTTTGGTTTTTGTTTTGTTTTTAAAGTGACAGTGCAATTTTGTATTCATTTGGTTTGTTAATACACAGGTAAAAGTTTGATATGAACACTCCATATATTGTTGGTATTCAGGGTTGCGCCCCATTTTTACTAAAACTGCCTTCTTCATTTAGTTGCAGGAACATAATGATCCCTTCTTCCTCCTGCAAGTGAGATTAAGTCTGCGTACTAAAAAATCATTGTTACCAATCCCATTCAAATATTTTTTTCCTCCACAGGTCCTTAGAAATAGAGTACAATGTTGTGCCATTGCCCCAAATTGGTCTTTGACCACCACATTACGACCCTAGTGGTCGTGCAGATCTGGGACCGTCGACTCTGCCAGGGAACCGCCATTCCCTGGCGGTGGCAAGGCTGTCAAGAGGCATCAATATGCTTGGCTGGACCGCCACAGTTCCCCCAAGCATTTTATGACTTTCATCACCACCACTGATTTCATGGAGGTTTTTCAATCCGAAAGTGTGGACGACTAGGATGAAACAGGCACTTCTCTGACTACGTTGACAGTTGAGACCTCTGTAATCACGGTTGTCTCCTTCTTATGGAAATAAAGACCCCGTGGTGAGCGTTTGCCCCACAGTTAGCAAATTTCAATTAAATCGTGATTCTTGACGTGCCTCAAATATAGTTTTTCTGCTGCTGTCCACTATGATTCTAGAACTTATGATTAGCTTTCCAATTTATCAGGGTCTTTAGTACACAAAAGAACTCATGTCCTGAAGATGGTCTTACAGGTGTCTTTACTATAAAGACCGAAACGTCGGCAATTTGACCCATTTTCTTCGTCATTAGTGGCTCAGGAAAAGTTAATTGTATAGTCAATGATGTTGTTCCTATTCAATATGTGAAATGGGTTATGGCAAAAGTATTGATGATAGAAAGATTTATATGAAAAAATGTTCTTTTCAGTTACTTTTGTCTTTTTGTGAATTGTAGTATGTACCCTTTTATATAATAAAACTTTTTATATAAATTCTGTCATTTTGTAGCATACACCCATGTAGTATTGTTTTCTTGACTGAATGTATTACAGTTTTATGATTGATTCATTGTTTAATTAAATAATTTATTTCTAACATTTGTTTGTATTAAGCCACCAATCAGGGCTTAAAGATAATTCATTTTGTTAATTTGTCTTGACATTGATTCTAAAAAGAATCCCTTGAAGGCACTATTACCTGATCATTCCCTGGCTGTGGCGCGGCGGTCAAGAGGCATCAATATGCTTGGCTGGACCGCCACAGTTCCGCCAAGCATATTATGACTTTCATCACCACCACTGATTTCATGGAGGTCTTTCCTCCATGAAAACAGTGGTGGCGAGGAAAGAAAGGGGGCCGTGCTGGGCCCTCTTGTGGTCACGCCTTGTGGATACACACAGGAGGGCACAACATGTGCCCCCCTGTGTGCATGCACAGAAGTTCTAGCACGGCATGAGATTTTCAGTCCATGCCGTGCTGGAACTTCTTTTGATGTTCCGATTGCGGTGGCTATTTTATACTCACTGCGGTGGGAACGGCAAAGAAAATGCCCACCAATGACTAAATAAGTCATTACAGGGCGGGCGGTCCTCATGATGGGTTAGCGGTGCGGCTGGGAGGTCCTGCCGCTGCACCATCAAACTCATAATCGGCCCCTCTGTGTTCTGAGAGAAAATGACTCTTTCTGGTCAGTTGATTAGTGAAATTTACATGGAGGGAAGGTTTTTCCTTGTCATTATACTTCATTTGGTTTTGACTTGCCTATCCCCTAGGTTCTTGACTTGCAACCTACACGTTATGTCACTCTTTGTTCCATTGTTGCTATAAAATTATGCAACAAAATTCTGATTTATAAGTACTAACCTTCGACACATCAGTGACATCAGACACAAGTGATGTCTCTGTGCTGCGACAGCTTATTACTCCATGATTTGGCTGTTGGTTGTTCTGACCCCTGTAGTGGCTGTTGACTGCTGATGAGTAAAAGTGATCTTTTAAGAGGGCAAAAATCTAAAATTGCCATATCTATCCCGTTGATAAATTAACTGTAAGTACACAAAGGTTTGCATAGCTGTAACTAATGCACCTATGTGGCGCTGGAGTGAAGGGGAAACAATTCCCTTAGGCACCTAAAATGTGGCACTTTGGTAAGACAGTGCAGATTTCCAAAGTGCAGCCTGCTTTAAAAGGCTTCATTCATTTTTTAATAGTGCTATAAAAGCAAATTTGCAGCATATTGGGTTCCGTACCATCAGAAAGGTCAAATGTGCATTATCTTTATATCTTCATATATTTGGAAATGTTCACTTGTCACTCCTACATCTTTAATGTTTCTTAACTTTACAGCACATTTCAGAGATTTTCAATAACACATAACAGCTTGATGATTCATCTATCCAATTATTCATTTCATTCTTCTTGTATTTGCATCATTTAAAATTGTTCAGCAATTGTTAAAAAAAATATACAGTATTTTAAAACAGTTTTATTAGGAGCACTCAATAACAAAAATAAAAGCTCATCCGTATCAACATAATCCGTAAGTGCACTTAAAACTATTTTCCAAATGTTTCTTGAAATCATCAGACAGTACAAGGCTCCATGGGTTAAAGTTCACGCATCGCTTCTACAGACCCTGCCACTACAGGGGATTTCTTGTACATCCTGAAAAAGACTCATCCACAGTTTCCTGCATTCCATTTCAGGTCATTGCAATTAATAAGGTTAAATACCATATCTGCAGTTCATATGTGAATTTTATGTCATGGAGGTCAGACTATTTAAATAGCTTGACAGTAATTCCTTGTTATTTTTAGGTCTCGGCCTGGCGTTGGAGCCCGCAAGCGCTCCTTGCCTGCGAGAGCTATAGTAAACAGTATGAAGAAGGGGACTTTAATCCACGCCCCTTTGTCACAACCTTTTTCCATTGGCTTAGGTAGTGATTAATGTATTTTCTGTGCTTCTGGTTTGCTGGCTGTCACTTTTGTTGACGCCCTTGCAGTTTTCGGATGCTGCCCGTGACAAGCGCATCTGTTTTCACTCAGCCCAGACGCAAAGACAAGCGGCTGAATGAAAACAGATGGCGAGCGTTTTTTTTTCTTTGTGCAAACACAGTCCGAGTCTTTGATCTCTACGGAGTGTCTTGCTCACGCTGTCTGCACGGGCCAGTTGGCTCTCTGATTGGTTGGCAACTACCAAATATGCTTTGTGATTGGTGGACCTTGTCAACCAATTAGAGAGCCAACTGGCGCGTGCAGGCAATGCTGCCTTCATGCCTGCAGCACGTGCCACTCCGGCTCTCTGATCGGGCCTATAGTGACGGACATGCGCCTCTGTTTAGGTGGAGAGAGAACAGCACGCAGTCTCGCATCCCTCCGAGCCGCTGCAGTGAGGTCACCTCCTGCCCCTCCTCCTCCCCCGCTCACCCGAGCTCTGCTGCCTCCCGGGTTTCGGAACGAAAACCGTTCGGATTCAGACCTGTCATGCTGCCGGCATGGACCCATACCAACCCCCTCCTCTTCAAAACTGCGTTACTGCGGATAGAAATACCCGCTACAAAATGGGTGGCACACTCCGACTACCGGAAGAACTGCTTGTTTATATTTTCGCGGCCGCCGCATTCAGTAGAGGCAGCTGGTGGCATGATCGCGAGCGCAGGAAGTGCTTCAGCCGGGCCCCAGGAGTCGAGTGTCTCGCGCCAATCTCCCCAATAAATGCACCCCCACACGAACCCCGACTGAGGACCGAAGCCCCCTTTCCTGACAGCCCACAATGAAGAGAACGGCGCTCCCGGGACCTCAGTCCAGGCGTGTTTCCCCTCTCTCGGCTGTTTGTATGTTTATGCGGCTTTCTTGAAAACACAGGTTTCTATTGACGAGCTAGACCCGAGGTGCAGGATAAACAGCCATTGGACGTTAAAATAATTGCACAACCCCAGAAAAAATAACAAATAAATATCCGAGTCTCCCGGGAGACCCTCGCAGCAGGCTTGACGAGGAGTGCGTGGAATTGTTTTTTTTCTTTTCTTAGGCGGGTAGAGCGTCGCTGCAGGGCCGTGCCGGGCTAGTACTGCGGCAGGCAGCGCTCGGAGGGGGCGTCCAGCGCCTCTATGGGCTTCTAGCCGCAGTCGGGCATCCTAGGAGGGCAGAGGGGCGCTGTACCACCCACAGCCCGCTGCCGGGAGCCTTGCGGAAACCTTGCTCAGATGTAAACCTTCTCCTTTCTGAAGTAAAGCGTCCCTTATAGCTTATCTTGCCACCCCTAGAATCGTGCAACAGAAGTAGGGTGCATTTTATAATTATTCACGTGCGAGTAGACTGGCTTTAGCTGAGCAGCACCTAACGGTGCTTTAAACTTACGATGTGCTGATGCTGGGGGTCTGAGAGGCAGGCAATGAGATGCAAGCAGGGTAAAGAGAACGTATTTTCGGAGTGTTGTCAGGAGATGCGGTTCACAATAAACTGTGGTATTTTTTCTCAGTTTTATATAGCGTAAACTCGACCAGAAGGAATTGGAACCTTTACCTGAGCACCAGTACATTACACAAGGACACATTCATTTTTTTGTAGGCATGGGGGATTAAGTGGTTTGCCTACAATCACGGGATAATACGCCAACACCGAGACTCAAACCCCATTCCCCACTTCCAAAGTCGGCAGCTCTAGTCCTTACACCACAGATTGTTGTAAATCAAGTTTATTTAAATACTCCAGAGTGCACTGCGGAAGCTCCAACAACGATTCTGAGTCACATGTCCACTGCAGCCGGCACAGGGAGGCATAAACACGGCACAACACCACTTATTTTGCAACTGCAGGTTTTCGGAGAAAGCCCTCCTTGAATATGAAGGCCGTTGCCTACCCTCTCTGCTCCATGCTTTCTCAGCCCCCTCCTCCTTCACCCCTCCTCCACATCGGTTCCCAGGAGACAGCAGAGTTATTTACACTCACGAAATATACCCCTGAATTCACAATGCGTTCGATAATCAGGCCCTCATTCTGTTCTTGTTTCGCTTCAAGTAGATGTTACAATGAAGTTTTCACCAGCATCAGGAGGGAGGCGGGGGGGAGGGGGGCATAGCTCCCCCGGGATCATAGCGCGATCTCATCCCTTCAATAAGCGGGGGAGTATTAGCTTCACAGGGTCCGGTGTGATCCATACAAGAAAGGAGGCAAACTTTGCAATACTTGTTACTTTTGCATGCTCAGTTTCTAGGAATTGAATTATTTGGTGGAGAGATCCTCCCTTAGGCCTAAGCAGTCTTTTGGGACTGGAATTTAGACAGAAGACAGTATTATTTCTGCTGAAGCATTCATGCTTCACTCAGTGAAGTGAGACTCGCACCCGATAAACACGTTAAGTGAGACTTTGAGGTGCCTGCTGCCGGTGTGTAAAAACACCTTGCAGTGGGGGAGGGGCCCAGTGGAAGGCTATTACAGATTAGAGGGTGTGGGGGCTGCCATGTGCTTTCCTGCAGATATTGCTTTAGTTTTGAGAGGCCCAGGCATGCCAGCGCAGTTGCCTGTTGTGCACAGAGTGCATGGCAGTGAGGAGACAGTGCAGGCCCCCACACTGCTGTTTTGCTTCAGAGATTCTAAGCAAAAACACCTTATAATTTAGCAATTTATAATCACTGTCACTTTAACATAATTTGTCAGTCAAACACAGACCCCTCTCAAATAAATGCAACAATCACAAATGCATATAATCCCGTTTTTTATCAGTATAATATGGATAACGTCCTATTGCTTTGTGTTTTTTTATTGGTTTTTTTCTCACTAATTCATCTAAAGTCTGATGGTGCATAATTGCTAATATATACTGTATACTTTTTAGAAAAGAAAAACAATATAAAAAAGAACATCATTTACAATACTAATAGCTCTAAACAATGTCACTGCGAGACCTATTGCATTGTAAATGCTTGTTTAAAGTTATCACCTGCTGACCTGATAAAATCAGGAGGAGGTCAGTCACAAAATGAATAATGCCTATGTTACTTCCAGCAAATGGAAACCCATGCATAGGCAACTGTGCTCCTCACTTGGGAAAGGAAGACCATATGGAGAACGTTGTTCCAAGTAAAAGCTCTGGGTTGGCACTTTTGCCACATACCTTAGTGAACGATGGCCATTCTTGTCACTATATCACATTTCAATAGCCGCTAGACATTTGGTAGCTTCCTATTATAAAAATGTCACTACAGATATGTATTTTCCTCTCAGCTTAACTCACTCAGTAGCATATATCCCTTGTCAATCACATGTCCTATCCATATAGCTTAACTGCATTGCAGTAGTCCTGGAAAACCCCGTGGAGGAGGGTTAACAACAACGAATTCAAAGGTCATGCAAATTCCAAACTTTGCCTGATGGCTGTACTTGATCACTCATAGGGGCCCATGTAGTGGTGACTTTCAAATGACTAAGGGCCTTGTTACGATTCCCTGTTAATTCTGATGTGGCTGGTAACAGATAATACTGCTATCTGTTGTGCCTCACATGAAAACCCCCTCCAGGCGGTGAGTCATCCCTCCCTGCTCCCCCATGCTTGTTACCACCACTGCGCGCTTTCCCTTAAATCACCACTTGACCATTTATTTGGTGCCTGAAAAGGTCGCAGTTTATTTTCAAAAACAAACATTTTATTTTACATGACATCTTCATATTTCAAAATTCAACATTCATGGTCATAGTATAGTCCTTCAATGTCCATGTTTAACTTTCCTCTATTGCTCGTTGCAATTTCTCTATTTGTATCCTGGACGACCCAGCCTCCTCAATTTCCAGGGAGAGGAGGGAGGGGCCCCTTTCTCTGGATTTCGATTTACGGGTCTAGGCTTCAACTTGCTACCGATTTGGAGGGTGTCCTTTTGGACCTGCCCGAGCTGCAAGTGCCATCCCGCTCGCCCTGTACCCTTTCGTGGGCCCTCCCTACTCCCGGGGGTCCCTGCCGTTTGGCATCTCAAGGACCTTACTTGCGTATCTACTCTAATTTTCTGAGGCTGGGTCCTTGCCATCTTCTCCCTCTGCACCCCTGCCGTAAGGCATCCCAAGGGTCCTGCGGGAGTGTCCCTCTATTCTCTCTCTGGCGGCATGCCGCCCCATGGCTCCCTCAGCGCCCCTGCCGTGAGGCATCCCAAGGACACTGTGAGAGCCTTCCGTCTAACTTCTAGTAATTCCGTTCTCTACTAGCTTCCTCGTGTTTTGCTCCGCTACCCTTTCCCCCCTACGGCTGCGATGCCCGTATTCTTAGGTGTGGGTGGGTGGGCTTCTCTTCTTCTTCGCTCCGGAGGGGGGTTAAATTGTGCCTTTTCGGGCCGTTGGCCCTTCTTTTAACCCCCCTCTTGCCTACGTTGCTCGCCCCCTGATTGGGGGGGGAGCCCTCCTTTGTTTGTGGCCAATCCTGGCCCCCCGGCCTAGCCGGGATTCTGATTAATGAGGGGCGGGGCGGGCTCCCGCCGCCGGCCGGCGTTTTACCCGGGCCCCTATCGGGTCCGGCTCTGCCTTCCCCGGCCCGGGTCCAAACCCCCTCCAGGCGGTGAGTCATCCCTCCCTGCTCCCCCATGCTTGTTACCACCACTGCGCGCTTTCCCTTAAATCACCACTTGACCATTTCTTTGGTGCCTGAAAAGGTCGCAGTTTATTTTCAAAAACAAACATTTTATTTTACATGACATCTTCATATTTCAAAATTCAACATTCATGGTCATAGTATAGTCCTTCAATGTCCATGTTTAACTTTCCTCTATTGCTCGTTGCAATTTCTCTATTTGTATCCTGGACGACCCAGCCTCCTCAATTTCCATGGAGAGGAGGGAGGGGGCCTCTTTCTCTGGGTTTCGATTTACGGGTCTAGGCTTCAACTTGCTACCGATTTGGAGGGTGTCCTTTTGGACCTGCCCGGGCTGCAAGTGCCGTCCCGCTCGCCCTGTACCCTTTCGTGGGCCCTCCCTACTCCTGGGGGTCCCTGTCGTTTGGCATCCCAAGGACCTTACTTGCGTATCTACTCTAATTTTCTGAGGCTGGGTCCTTGCCATCTTCTCCCTCTGCACCCCTGTCGTAAGGCATCCCAAGGGTCCTGCGGCAGTGTCCCTCTATTCTCTCTCTGGCGGCATGCCGCCCCATGGCTCCCTCAGCGCCCCTGCCGTGAGGCATCCCAAGGACACTGTGAGAGCCTTCCGTCTAACTTCTAGTAATTCCGTTCTCTACTAGCCTCCTCGTGTTTTTCTCCGCCACGCTCCCTACGGTTTCCCGATCGGAGGGAGCTCCCTCCCCCCTACCACGGCCCTTCTTCGCGACCTACTTGAAACCCATTTGTTCCAGTATGCCTACGATGTTTAGTAGGAACATGTCCATTCCTACCCCCGTGAGGTGTACCCCGTCTTCCAGGTGATACCCTGGCGCCCTCAAGTTTATGAACCCGTGTCGCACGAACCCCCATCCCTGGGCCTTGCAGACTTTGGCCATGGTAATATTCAGCTTTCTTCTGGACTTTTCCACTGCCCCCAGCTCAAGCGCCCCGCGCCAGGCCCTCCGCGCTATGATTTCCGAGAATATCAGTTCCGCCGGGCGGATCAGGCGTGCCAGTGCCGTGAGGCTGCTCTGCATGTTTTCTAGCAGTGCTCGCCTTCCCAGTGCTGCTAAGTCGTTCCCGCCCAGGTGTACTACTACCGCATCTGGATTGCCCCCTTTTTTCCATGCTTCCCGCGCCGCAGGTAACAGCTGGTCCCATTTCATCCCCGGGCGCCCCAACCATTCTATGGTGGTGTCCCGCAGCCATATTCCGCCGAACTTGCATCTGGCTGCCGCCCATTTTTGCGCCCGCGTCACGTAGGAGTATTCCAATATCCATACCTTGTTCCGCGATTCTCTTGGACCTGGGTGGGGCGGGAGAAAACCGTGCTTAGTAAACCGTGGAGCGTATGTATCGCTTAAATGCGTTGGATGACCAACGCCCTATCCCCTTGATCAGCCCCTCCTCCAGACCTAGCCCTGCAGCTGTCGTGGCAGCCCCTATTCTGAAGGAGTGTGACCCGTATTTGCGCGCGGGGAGACCTATCTTCCCGAGGGTCTTTCTCATTACCGCTATGAATTGAAAGCGGCTGAGGAATGACCCGTCCCTGTGCCTGAAGAGCGGCCCCTGGGACCACTCCCTCTTCCCCACGTGTTCCCTCAATAAGCATACCGCGCAGACGCTTGCATCGGCCGAGCAGTGTATTCTGGTCCGTCTACCCTTCCCCGCTTGGTCTGTTTTTGACCGCCTCAGCAGTATGTCCATGTGGCCCTCTTTAATCTCCACGTCCTTCCTGTGGATGCAGGCGGTGCCTGGGACGCTAACCGATGGGGCTACCAGTTCGATGACCCTGTAGGCCCCAAAAAATGCCACTGCGAACGCTGCGCGGAATAGGGCTCCCTCGTACTGTGAGGAGCACAACTCTGTTACTGCCCCCAGCATTTCTGTCAGTATCTTGACATGGATGGGCCGCCTCTCATCTGTGCTTGGCCGTTGTAGGCGCCCCCATCCCTTCATTGCCATCCTGCATCTGAAAGCCCTAGTGGGATCTGTTTGCCCTTCCAATTTTGCATAATAAGCTACTGCATTTAGGTACGACTGAGCCCAGGTTTTTGTTCTTCCTGACCCGAACGCCCACTCGATGAACCTCATGACCTCTCCCTGTGACGCCCCTTGGTTCCCTTCCAGCTCCGTTATGTCCCTGAATGTTTCCCAGCACTTACTGTAACGGTCCCTCATTCTCGGGGCCAGTGCATTGTTCAGCAGTGTTTCCACCCCTGCTCCACCCATGTCCATGCTTCCTCCGGCATTCTGGCCATCTTTCTGTCCGCTGCTGGGGCGAGTTCTCTGAATTTGTTCCACTGAAAACGAGAAATGGCATCCGCCACTGAGTTTTCTGCTCCTGGAATGTAGCGTGCCCTAATCGCAATGTTGCCCTGCAGCTGGCAGCCCACTAGTCTACGCAATAGAGTGCCTACTGCTGGGCATTTCGCCGACCCTGTGTTAATGGCCTGCACCACTGCATGGTTATCTGACCACAGTGTAATTTGCCTGTTCCCTAGTTGCTGGGCCCAAATGTGAAACGCCACCACTATGGGAAATAACTCAAGCAGTGCTATGTTTTTTGTCAGCCCTGCCCTTTTCCACTCCTCTGGCCATTCACCTGCTGTCCAGGCGGATCCCAGTATTGCCCCGAGCCGTACCCCCCAGCTGAGTCGGTGTAGAGCTCTAGTTCATGCGCGTGCACCCAGGGCTCTCGCCATATCAGGGTGCCGTTGAAATCGGCCAAAAAACTGTCCCACTGCGCCAGGTCCTCCTTCACCCCTTTTGTGATGCGGATCCTGTGGTGTTTTTGCGTCATTCCCCTGATTAGCCAGGCTAGCCGCCTGGCGAACGTACGCCCCGCGGGGATCACCCTCGTTGCGAAATTCAGTTTCCCTAGCAGCTGCTGCACTTCCTTTAGCGTTGCTTTCTTTTGACGTCGCATTTGTTCTATGCATTCATGCAGGTCGGCTACCTTTACTGGTGGCAGCCTGCACGTCCCGGCCGCAGAGTCTAGCTCAATTCCCAGGAAAGACAATTTCGTGGTTGGGCCTTCTGTTTTGTCCTGCGCCAGGGGGATGCCTAACTCCTGCGCCATCTGTACAAATTTGTCTAGGAGGTCGTCGCACTCTTTTGTGCCTGCTTTTCCGATGAACAGGAAGTTGATCAGATAGTGCACCCGCCCGCCATTTGGGGCCCTCTCGCCCAGTTCCCATTCCAGAAAGCCACTGAAAGCCTTGAAGTGTGCGCATGATATTGAGCACCCCATGGGTAGGCCTTTGTCGTAGAAATACTGTCCATCCAGCTTGAAACCCAACAGGTGGTAGCTGTTCGGGTGAACTGGCAGTAACCTGAAGGCAGATTCTATGTCCGCCTTCGCCATCAGGGCACCCTTTCCTTCCTGCCTAATTAGGTCCACTGCATCATCCACCGATGCGTATGCCACCGTGCACTCGCCATGGTCCAGCCAATCGTTGACCGATTCGCCTTCCGGGTGGGAGAGGTGATGAATCAGCCGGAATTTCCCTGGCTCTTTTTTGGGAACCACCCCCAGTGGGGAGACCACCATGTCTTTCAGCGGGGGAGCATTGTAAGGCCCGGCCACCTGCCCAAGTTGCACTTCCTTTTTTACTTTCTCCCTAGCCACCTCTGGGTTGTCCCTCACTGACTTCAGGTTCCGGCTCTCCCGCACTCCCTTTGGCCCTTTGTAAGGTATTGGAAAACCCTGCGTGAAACCTTCTGCCAGTAACTGTTTGTCGCTGGTTTTGCGGTACTCCTGTAGTAGCTGTAGTAATTTGCCCGTCCTAATGGGGGTAGGCAGCGTCTGTCCTCCGCCCCCCTCCCCCTTGCCCCTGCTTTTTTTTTTAATTGTTTTTATTTGCATTTAAGAACAAAAAGAAACCAACAATCACAGAACAGCTGAATAATCACAGTCCACAAATATCTCTCGACGTCTGCATAATCATAATCTGACATTGTGTTTGTAAATATATAGTCTGAAGTCTTTATACACATTTTCATTATAGCACTATGTTACCATATTGGCTAGCCTGGTTGTTACTCCGATGCTCATTATCAGTATGTAGGGGCCTATGTGGTCATGCCTCTCAGTGTTAGTAAATCCGTTGTAATCTCTAGGGTTATTAAAACTCATCCACACTTACAGTATTTAGCCAGTTTACATACGGCTCCCAGATGTCCCGTGGGCGAGACCTCGGCGGCAGCAGTCCCCAATATGTCTCCAGCTGTGTCTTGCAATATGTTACACTGGTAATCCAATCCTTAGTGGTCGGTGGTGAAACCGCCCGCCAATGAAGGGCCACTTGGCGCTTTGCCATAATCAAAAGCATAGCAGTTAATTTCTTTCTTTTTGGTGGAACAGAAATGTTGTCACCCAGCAACACCGCCAGCGGCGTGCAGGGCAGGTCATGCCCGGTTATGTCATGTATGTAGTGTAGTGTACGTACCCAGAAGTTAGCTACCTGGCGGCACTGCCATGCTACGTGTAGAAAAGTGGCCTGTGTGTTCCCACATCTCCAGCAGCGACCATCAGGTCGCAATCCCATGCGGTGCAGTTGTACTGGGGTCCGATAGAAGCGATGTATGTACTTAAAGTGAATTAATCGCAATCTGTAGTTGGAGGATAAAAGCCGTAGCTGGCCGCATACCGAGTTCCATTGGGCGTCCGATATGTCCACCCCCAGCTCCCCGCCCAAACCTCCCTCGCCCCTGGGACAAGTATCGGGATTCCCGTTGTGTGGTATTATATATGCGAGTGATCAGCTTGCGGCCATGAGCAATCCCGAGCACGTTTTCTAATGCTGGTAGCGTAGGGGGTTTGGAAAGGTATCAAATCTGCTTCTGCAAGAGGAGCGCAACTGATAGTAGAGGAGCGTGTCCGCGGCTGAGGGGGCGCTGGGTCGCACATTTGTTGAAGTGTCAGGAAGATGTCCGCAGGAAAAAGGTCCTTGCCCGTATGTATTTTGTGTAGTGCAGCTCTCTCCTGGCCCTGCGGTCCCCCAGTGGAGGTAACTGTGGGTGACTTGCCAATTGCACAGAGGGTGCATATAGCATAGTTAGTTTTGCTCTCCTGCGGAGTCCCGTCCACGCCCAGCGTAACGCTTCCACCGTGTTCACTTCATCCCGTGACCGCTTGTATGTGTGAAATATTGCGGTTGTGAGTGGCGTCGGCGCAGCCCTGTCTTTTTCAATGGCTACGTGTGGCTGAAAGGGTGTAGGGTGTACCCAGTAGTGTAGGAAGTGGGCCTGTGCGCTGTAGGCGTATAGCACAAAGTCGGGTGCGGCGAGGCCTCCCTGGGACTGGGGTAGGGTGAGTATTTCCCACGCAATTCTGGGTTGGCGCCCGCCCATACTAGGTCTATCATCAGGGAGCATAGTGTTTTAAAAAATGAGTTGTTAGTGGAATTGGAATGTTGACAAAAAGATATAGCAACTTTGGTAGAATAATCATTTTTGCTACTGCGATGCGCCCTATCAGAGACAGGGGCAAAGTTTTCCAACGGCGTACCTTTCCGTTACCCAGTCCATCGCTCTGCCGTAGTTTTCAGACCATAGCTCAGCAAGGTCGTTGCTGAGCCATATCCCCAAATAGCGAATTGGCCCCGTTGCCCATGTAATCGGGTATTCAATTTCAAAGGGTCTCGTGCCGGACGTCAGGGGGAATATCACGGATTTACTCCAATTTATTCGCACCCCAGAAAGTTCCCCATAGCGGATTAATTCCCGTGTCATGGGCGCTAGATTCTCTTTAGGGTCAGTCATATATAATGTTATGTCGTCCGCATATAGTGATATTGTCAGGCTCCGCGTCGTGAGCCCTATACCACGATGTGAATGGTGTTGCCTGATACGCCCGGCCAGCGGCTCGGTGGCAATAGCAAAGAGTAGGGGCGACAAGGGGCAGCCCTGTCGTGTTCCTCTAGTAATCGCGATGGGTTCAGAAACCAGGCCATTTACCCGTAAGCGCGCCGTAGGCATAGTATACAGTAACTTTATCTGTTGGATGTATATGGGACTGAAACCCATCCTTTGGAGCAGCGGGAAAAGAAAGCTCCACTCCAAGGAGTCGAACGCCTTGGTGGCATCAAGTAAGGTCGCGATGGCCGGTACATGTGGTGCCAGGTAATGCATTAGGGCGAACAGTGTCCGGAGGTTGTGGGACGTGGATCTGCCCGGTATAAAGCCAGACTGGTCCGGCAAGACTATCCGGGTGAGCAGTGGTTGCATGCGGGTGGCTAAGAGCTTGGCGAAAATGTTTGCGTCTATGTTAATTAAAGAAATTGGGCGATAGGAGTCGCATTGAGTGGGGTCTTTGTCTGGCTTTAAAATTGTTATGATTAGGGCCTCCCGCATTGAAGCGGGCAAGTGGCCGATCTCCATAGCCTCCTGGTAGACCGCCAGGAGGCGAGGTGCCAGGATATCAGTATATTCCTTATAGAATTTGGTTGTTAAGCCGTCTGGCCCTGGGGCCTTGTCGGCTGAGAGACTCCTATAGTCCGTTTGATATCCTCTATCGTGAAAGGTAACTCCATGTATTCCCGATGGACGTCGTTAAACCACACCAGGGCTATGGAATCAAAGTAGTCGTGTAATAGCGCCTCTGTCGTGTCAGAGGTGGATGTGTATACTTGTGCGTAAAATGCGCGCATAGTAGATAAAATGTCGGGTGGGGAACGCACTGTTATTCCGTTCGTAGTACGCAATTCCGTGATGAAGGGGGAGCCTCGGGGCGTACGTAAGAGATTGGCAAGCGTTTTGCCCGGTCTGTCTCCTTCTCCGTATCTACGCGCTGTGGCCTGTTTATGCAAGAATTTGACTTCTCGGTCAGCTTCCTCCTGATAAGATGTGAGCATGGTGCGTATATGTGCTAGGAGGGAAGGGGAGGGCGCTGTGCAATATTGTGCCTCTAAATTTCGCAGCTCCTTTTCCAGCCTGTGTAAACTGTTTCGTATATCCCTAAGGACCCCGGACTGACCCGCTATACAGTGTCCACGAATTACCACCTTGAACGCCTCCCAGAGGGCGCTCTCAGTGGACACCGATCCAGTATTTTGTGTGAAGTAGTCTTGGATATGTGTGCGAATAGTCTCACAAAACGCTGTGTCTGATAGAGCATTGGCGGCGAGCCTCCATGAAAATGGCTGTCGATAGTGGGGTGGGACCAGCAGAGTCAATGCCACCGGAGCGTGGTCCGATAATGTTCGCGCGTGATGATTGGCGTCTTGTATCCATATTTGTACGTCCTTGGTCAGTAGCCAGAAGTCTATTCGCGACCAGGCTTGGCGGTGGTGTGTAATGCAGGTGCCCTCCCGAGTCGCTGGGTGTAACGTTCGCCAGGGGTCAGTCAGGTCGTAGTCTTGTATGATGCTGTGCAGTGTTGCTGTGGCCTGCGGGTGGTGAGTCCTGGCTGCCCCTCCCTGTCCATGTGAGGTGACAGTGTTATATTGAAGTCCCCACCCCATATTATTGCAGAGTCTCCCAAAGATTGGATCTTGTGCCAGAGGTGGCGGAAAAATGTCGAATCGTCCGTGTTAGGGCCGTAAACATTTACTACAATCATTGGTCTTTGATACAGGGTGCCCTGTAGGAGGAGGAACCGCCCCTCTGGATCTTTTATTAGCTGATGTGTCTGCCAGGGAATCCCTTTGTGGATGAGAATCGCTACCCCCCGGGAGTAACTTGAATATCCTGCAGTGTGAACCTCGCCCCAACGAGCAGCCTTCAGTTTTGCGCCAGCCATTTCAAGGAGATGAGTCTCCTGTAGGAGACAAATATCGACCCCATGTCTGGACAGATAAGTTTGTACAAGACGAGATTTACGGCGGTCGTTTAGGACCTCTCACATTCCACGTGAGACATTTAAGTGTAGACAGTTGGCTGTCGCAGTAACTCGAGGTCCACAAGCAAAACGTATCCCCCCGCCCTCCCGTCCGGTCTCAGTCCCCAGCATGGCCAGTTTCGTGTGCTATGGAGGTGCCTGTACTGTGCTGTAGGCAAATGTGACTGTCTACGGTTAGGATAGTGTTGTTCAATGTGAAAGCTGTCCCGTGACCAATTACAACATACATTAACATACCCCCCATCCTCCACCCACACCAACCCCCAAACAGGTTGTGCATCCCTTGCTGAACAATACCCCTCACAGGGGAACCCAACAAATTTAACGTAACTGGGAATCATCCCCAAGGGGCGTGGGGTAGCCTGCTTCTGCCCTGTCACTTTTGGACCGGGTGGCAGAGCGAACGTGGGCGACCCTGGCTCAGTAACATAATGTCATTTAGCAGTCTTGGTAGCATAGAGCTCATCACCCCCCTGCGTGCACAAGATCAATCATTGTCACTCATCTGGTTGCCGGAAGCAGGCGACGATCCCCCTCTCGATGTCGCTGTTGTTTAGCAGTCTGTTTGGCGTATTTCAAGGCAGCACTTGCATCCGTGAAGAAGAGGGGCTTCCCCGGTCTGGATTCGAAGTTTAGCCGGATACATCATTGCATATTTCGTGCCCGCCTGTTGAAGTAGTTTCTTGGCCGGTATAAATTCCTTCTTGCCGCCTGCACTACTTGTGTAAAGTCTGGGTATATAGCTATTTTATTTCCTTGATATTCGGTATCCCCCTTTTCTCTAGCAGTTCTCAGCACAGTGTCCCGGTCCCTGTAATTGTGCAAGCGGGCCAGGATCGGTCTCGGATGGGCCCCGGCGGTGGTCTAGGCCCCAAAGTACGATGTGCACGCTCCACCAGGAACATTGGAGTAAGGCCCTCTTCACATAGATCCTTAAGTAATTCTTCGACATAGCGTTCCATATTTTGAATATTGGTGGACTCTGGCACGCCCGTGATACGGACGTTGTTCCTTCTGGATCTCGCTTCCAAATCTTCGTTGCGGGCCTTGATCACCTCAAGCACCTTTTCCATATGTAGCATGCTGGTCTGTGCTGATTCTTGCCGATCCTCTGAGTTCGATATTCGCTGCTCCACTGTGTCCACTCGACTTTCAGTTTTGTCTATTCTGTGGGACATGTGGTCCATACGTGCCGCCATAGTGTCTAATTTAGTATCGATCGCTCTGAGACTACCTCGCACCTCGCGCATCAGTGCTCTGATGTCGTCATCTTGGTCCGAGTCCATTTGAGTCTCAGGGACCACAGTGATTGGGGTGGCAGTGGGGTCCTGGAGACGTGTTGCCCTTTTTTCGAAAGAGATCTTGGTCTGTTTGTTGTCGGTTTTCCCCATGGCTGTGGGTGTCTTGCTCGCTGTCACACACACAGCGTATAAGATGGTCCGATCCGGCAGCCTCAGCAGGAATCACCAGTGGGTTCAGAGAAGTGGCACCTTGCCTGTGCACTGCTCCTGTTGCTCCTGTATATAGTGGCTGTGTGCCGTCGACTGTACTGGCGCGGTACCGGCACCCGGGAGCGGCCGCCCCCCTCCGCACCTGAGGTTACCCTAGGCTGTTAGCCCTGTGTGGCTCTCCAATGTTCGCATAGGCTTCACTGTCGATCCCCCGTTACCAGGGCGTCTCGCAGGTCTCATGCAGCGTATCGCCTCCTCCCCATCCGGCCTGCGTTCGTTTTTCGTGGCTCCTTGGCAGAGGTATAGCGCCCTAACAGCAACTGGCCATCGGTGGCGTCCACGTTGTCTTTTTTTTCCCCCACGCTGCGTTGCCCCTCTTTGCCGCAGTCTTGATGCTGTCCGAGGACCGCAGAACTCCCTGTAGGCCCCGGGCTGCTCTCAACCAGGGACACCAGAGTTATGGCGTTACACAATGGAGCGGCGTCCCCCTCTTCAGGCGTGCCGCGATACCTCCGCTGTCTACAGGCAGCGCTGCCCAGATTGGTGCCGCAATCAAATGTCACATAGGTCAAATTGGGATTGGGATCTACTGTACCGGCCTTCCAGACTCTAGGGCCCCTCTCGCCCGTCGTCCGCTCCTCCTCGATCGGGATACTTCCCCTGCTGGTCTGCTGTAATGTGCCGCGGCGGGGGGGGGGGTGAGGGCGGAGGAGGCGCCGTCTGGCAGAACTCACCGGCAGCTGTAGGTCCGCTTTCTGCACCGTCGTTGTCTCCAGCCGGGTTCCAGCCCTAGTGCGCCGCCATTTTGGGACGTGTAGATCCTCCACCATACGTCCCTCGCCCCCTTATATTCACGGCCCCCTCACATGCATCCCACCCGATCTTCTCCGTGGGCGCGATAGGGGGGGGGGCCGGATCAGCAGCTGTGTGCGCAGTCACAGGGGTCCCGCAGCCGCGCTGGTCGAGCGGTCTCGCTCCTCAGCCACCTTCGCGATTTCACGCGCCCCAGCAGGCCTCAGTACGCTGCTCCCGGAATCCCGGTCCGCCGTCAGATCCCGGCACCCGGAGCTGCGCCGTTAGCGGCGCGGAGGTAATTCGCACCGGAACGCTGTGTTTGACCTGCTTTTTTGTTTGCCAGGCCCCGGATAGATGTCGGATATTGAGCTCTGCCGGCAGAGCCGCCTCACTGTGCGGCCATCTTGCTGCTCGGCTTGGCCACGCCCCCCCCTTGCCCCTGCTTAGCGGGGCCTGTGCCTTATTTTTTGGCGCCTGCCTTTTCTTTGTTGGCCCCTGGCCCTGTGTTGTGTCTGCAGCGGATGGTGGGATGGTTTCCCCCGCATGAACCACAAGCATGCTTGAATCTGCATGACGCTCCCCATTTACACTCGTCTTTGTCGAATTTCCAACAGGCTTTATTCGACTTGGGTCCCGCCTGGTTTCTGCCTTTGAACTCCTTCCCTTGGTTCTCAAATTTGCCCTTACTCCCGTATTGACGAAAATTGGTCTCTCTTGCGCCCACCCCTTCTCTGGCCGCCACCATGTGCTTTGAGAAGCCTTCCATGTCTTGGCAATCCCATTCCATTATTGGCCAGACTTGCATTTTTTCCCTAAAGCCCTCGTCATAGTGTAGCCATGCCTCGCCTTGGTACTGCTGCTGCGCCTCGTGTACTTTCTGCTCATAAAGCCAGAGTGCCGCTGCGCTTTGGGGGAATTTTTCAATGAAGACGCATGCTAGTGTTCTGAAGGCCTTCAGCCAGTTCTCTATTGACCTCTCCACTCTGTGTGCATGCACAGAAGTTCTAGCACGGCATGAGATTTTCAGTCCATGCCGTGCTGGAACTTCTTTTGATGTTCCGATTGCGGTGGCTATTTTATACTCACTGCGGTGGGAACGGCAAAGAAAATGCCCACCAATGACTAAATAAGTCATTACAGGGCGGGCGGTCCTCATGATGGGTTAGCGGTGCGGCTGGGAGGTCCTGCCGCTGCACCATCAAACTCATAATCGGCCCCTCTGTGTTCTGAGAGAAAATGACTCTTTCTGGTCAGTTGATTAGTGAAATTTAAATGGAGGGAAGGTTTTTCCTTGTCATTATACTTCATTTGGTTTTGACTTGCCTATCCCCTAGGTTCTTGACTTGCAACCTACACGTTATGTCACTCTTTGTTCCATTGTTGCTATAAAATTATGCAACAAAATTCTGATTCATAAGTACTAACCTTCGACACATCAGTGACATCAGACACAAGTGATGTCTCTGGGCTGCGACAGCTTATTACTCCATGATTTGGCTGTTGGTTGTTCTGACCCCTGTAGTGGCTGTTGACTGGGGGGCCCGTCAATCCTCCTCCTTTTTGTCTTGCGCCGTCAGGTCTAACCCTGCCTGGCGCACCTCCAGCAGTGAGAAAATATCTATGAATTCTTTTCTCCAAATTCTCTCCTTAACGTTGAGGGGGATGAGGTTGGCCAACCCTAGCATTTTTGTTGTAGTTGGTGGGTCACTCGGGGAGGGTCGTATATATGCGCTAGCCGGCTTCCCATTGTTGTCCTGTCCCTCAGTGGGTTTGGTTTGGGTGAGGTTGTTCCCCCCGCTGGCCCCTGTGCTCCCTTCCAGTGCTGCCCCGGTCTCTGCTGTGCGCCCTGTGGTGCTGGGCTTGTTGCCCTTGGCTCCTGTCCTGTTGCCCTCCCTGCTGGTCCCCCATTGTCCAACCCTGTGCCCGGTGTTGGGGGCCTCCCTTGTCCCCTTGGTCCCCATGGGGAGTACCTATTAGCTGGGGCTCCTATCCCTGGCCACTGCCACCAGGGCAATCCGGATGTTTGTTCCTCCCCTTCCCTGTTCCATGCCTCACCTTGGAATTCTGGTCTCCCTAGATCTGCCTGCCATGGGGGTTGGGTGAACCACGGAGCCCGAATTGCTACGTTGTGTACCCCCAGCTGCGTGCCCATATTTACATTCTGCCAAGGGCTGCTGCCTGTTCCCTGGCCCTCCCTGCGCTCTAGCGTGCTGCGGCGTGCGCTTTGCTTACCATTGCCCCTGGCGCCTGTCTCGTTGCCTCTCTCCTGTCGCTCCCGAGGGGCCGCCGTGCCTGCTACAGACCCCTCCTCGCTGCCGCTTTCCTCCGACTCGGAGCTGCTCACCAGTTCTGGGGTTCTGGCCCTCTCCCTTCTGGCCTGTGGGGCGCCATGTGTCCCGCCCCCGCTGTGCTTCGCCGGGGTCGCCGTTCTGGCTGCATGCCCCTTCTCTGATGCCTTCTTTGGGGCCGCCGTTCTGGCTGCATGCCCCTTTTTGGCTGTCTCCTTTGTGGTCGCCGCTCTGGCTGTTTGCCCCTCGCCTGCCACCTTCTTTGGGGCCGCCGTTTTGGCTGCAAGCCCCTGCTCCGATGCTTTCTTCGGGTTTGGTCGTGCTGGCCATGCTTGTCGCTGCCTCTTGCTTTTTTCCCGTGCCGCCTCCTCGATTTGCTGGTCCATCCAGCTCTGTCCCTTTAACGCCACTAGGGCCCTGGCTTGATCCAGCATGGCCTGTAGGTCCTCATCTAGGTCTGGTCCTGCTCCGTTGCTGCGTCGTTTCTGTCCTTTTCTCTGGGTTGCTGGCCCTTCTTGGTTCTCCCTGAACCGTGTTGGGGGCTGTGTTTTTCTGCCAGCTGCGCTTTTTCTGCTGGCCATCCTTGCTTTTGTTCAGTCTCTTGGCCCAGGTTTGTATTTCGCAGCTGTTTGCCCAATTCGCCCTCTTATTCCTGTTTGCTCAGTTCTGTTTTGCCGAGTTTTTGGTTCCCGGTCGATCCGGGCGTACTGTATCCTCAGTTTCGTACGTAATCGGAGCCCGGTAGTCAGCTGTGCTTTTGCTGCCCCTGTAATGCGCCGCTGTCCCTTTGAATGGGCTCTTCCGGTCCTTTCGGCGTGCTGATGAACGGTGCCTCGGGGAAAAAAGGCGCGAACTGGCTCCCGCCTTACCGCTCCTCTCTGTCGGTCCTCCGTGCCGCCCGCACACCGGTCTTGGGCGGGATGCTGGTGCTGGTGAACGCGTGCCGGAGCCGTTTGCCTGCCTCAGCCGGGCCATTTCCTCCGACCGGCGGGGTGTACGGCCGGATCCCGTCGCCCTCTGCTGCCCGCCGCTTTTTCCCACCGGTGCGGTTGCTCTTTAAGCTGCTCCCGCTGCTCTTCTGCTGTCCCCGGGGCTGGGATACCCTTTACGTTCCGGCGGGGTGAAGGCAGTCTCTACCACGCTGCTCCCGCCATCGAAGCTCCGACTGGGGGCAGTGTCCGTTGTCCGGCGGGAGTGGAGGCTCCTCTTCACGCTGCTCCCGCCGTGGGGAGACCAGGACTCGATCCGCGGGCCAGGCTCCCGAAGAAGAACTCGAGGATTCGCGATCGTCGTCTTCTCTTCTTCTTCGCTCCGGAGGGGGGTTGAATTGTGCCTTTTCGGGCCGTTGGCCCTTCTTTTAACCCCCCTCTTGCCTACGTTGCTCGCCCCCTGGTTGGGGGGGAGCCCTCCTTTGTTTGTGGCCAATCCTGGCCCCCCCCCGGCCTAGCCGGGATTCTGATTAATGAGGGGCGGGGCGGGCTCCCGCCGCCGGCCGGCGTTCTACCCGGGCCCCTATCGGGTCCGGCTCTGCCTTCCCCGGCCCGGGTCCAGACTCAATCTGCTGAAAGCAGATGACATTTCAGATGAAATTACTGGGGAGAATTGAGAAATAACCAGTGTATTTTGGACCATAATCACAGATGCTCCCCTAAATTCACATAAGACATATCTGCTATGAGGGTTGTCTATCAACAGCACTGTACAGCCAAAAAAACAGCCATCATCAGATGAACAGACATGAAATAACTGAAGAGACATGTCACACATTGCTGTACAATTCAGAAGACTTTAATATATATCCCCCACTGCAAGTCTCAAACATCTATACAATCGGACAGCTTCTTTACATCTCTGAAAGACTCTCAGATATGGGACGATAATAAAATGCCTATCCCAACAGATCTCTGCACTTCTCTTTCCCTCTAACCATGCCAGCTCAACACCAAATCTCAGATTGGACAACCCAGTGCAGTAAACAACTCAGCAGACTATATCATATAAAATACCAAATAGGGAAGTGCAGAGCTGCACAAATCCACCAGCATACTGAAAACCGTAAAACTGCACTTCTGCCTCTTACACTTCATCCGACACAACGCTATGCTCTGTGTCCCATAACACGGTAAATACACCTCGGTGGTCATCACGCACAACATTGAAACACTTTCTGGTTCAAAACAAAGACAACATTCTTCCAACCACACACCCTACAGAGTGTGGGATGTTACTCATGTAGGTAAGCGCTTCAGTGCCCCGCATAGGGTAAATACTGCAATACAATACAATTTATCCATTGTATTGTCTTTGACAATGCTTGTTTAACTTTTATAATTATGCGTATCCTTAATGGAGCTTCATGTGAAACCACAAAGCCAGCAGAGAAGTTACGAAAGCTGCCAATCGAAGATGTGTCCTCAGCTCACATCGATCTCGGTACTAAGCTAAAATTAGCTCGTTTATATTACATATGAGTCATTTTGGAAAGCATTAATTAAATGATAGCTGCTTGACTAAAAGCTTTTCTTAACACAATGCGCCTCTGTACTCCATCACTCACAATAAAGAACGCACTGCAGCTGATTACGAGGTTGTAAAAGGTTGTAAAAGACGCTACTTCCTTACTACACTGGTGCCCGGAGGTGTCTGGGTGAGCAAGGCGCTCTGAAGGCTTTTACGAGCATTATCTTAAATGAATGAGATATATCAAGGCCAACTTGTTAATCACAGACAAAATCCAATCACCGCGAAATAACTAGGCCCCTGAAGCTCTTGCTAAGAAGTGCTAACATTTCTTGAGATTAAGGCAGGGCCAAAGTACTGCATTTGACATCATTTAGATAGGGAGTGAAAGAGGGTATTTACTCATTCAAGGATCTCTCGTGCGCTGTTATTGACCACAGACCCTGCCTCCATTGGCTCCTGATAAATGACTCCTGGTGCAGACAATCATGAGACATGTCAACTTTTACAGAAGTAGGCTTAGGTGTCTGGGGGGAGTAAAGCTTCTCTGTGTTGCTGCTGAAATTGTGCAGCATGGTTTTAAAAGAACTGAACATGTTTGGCACATACCGTAGCCATTTATAAACCGTGAGTTTAAGATGAAAGAATCAAGGAAACAGGTCTCATAAACAAACTTATTTGCATTATTTAAAGTTATATTTTCACGTGGAGTTACATGCAGTTTATGCAATTTTTAAAAATGCATTGTGTTTCATATAGCATCCTGCACTGAAGGTATTGGTGCACTACATGCCTTCATTTCGAGGATTGTGTAGTTCCCAGTTCGAGTAGTTTTGGAAATTTTCAAGTGATCTGGCAAATCCCGATTTATGGTATTTCCACGCAGAAATTTCATAGAATTGGACTAGTTCTGCTTAGGCACCCTTCTGCCATAGTGCATGGGTGGCTGCGTTATGGTCAGGAAAGTTTTTGTGCAGGAAGACGTACGTTCCGCCACAAAAAACATCCCTGTGTGGATGCACAGAGCACCCATGCACCACCCATGTAATGCCTCACTGGCACATAGTAATGCAAAGCAGTGCAATGTGATCTGTTGTGTTATTATTGTTTTATTTTTTTACAAAGCACCGCTCATCAACATATGCATTGCTTTGTAAATACCAAAATGGATTTCGCAACTGGTCTGTGTCAAAAGTGATGCAAGCCTGACACAAAATCTTTGTAAGTCCAGGCCCAAATGTTTATGTAGATATGATATATATATTTTAATTAATGCACTATTTATTTATCCAATGTGTTACTTTATATTCCTTACTTAAAAAAAGATTATTTGTTTTATATTTAACACTTTGTCTAATTATTTGAAATAAAATGCAAATTAAATTGTAAAGTGAACCTCTTTATATTTGTTAAATATAACTTGTGATTTTAATTTAAACTGTTTACTTTATTATTTAATATAAGTACTAACTTTAAAATGCAAGAACAACCATTTTTATATAATTAATGAACTATTTGTTGAGTTAAAAATTAATCTTTTAATTCCAGCCAAGGAAACTTTGTGGAAATTATTTCATTTGGATTACAGTACAATAAACATTGCAGAAAATGCATATTTGGGTGTGGGGGGAAGTGACAAATATACAAATCTACCTCCAAACCCCCAGACATTGAAGAAAGTGTATAATATGGATACGTTTAATTTACTATTCAAACATCAGTAGAACAAACCTTGGGGAAAAATGTCAATTTGGAAGGAAGGGTGACACAAAGACTACACAATATACATTGAAGGTAGTGCATAATTTCCTCATTGAAGAAAGTACATAATTGGAGGGGTTACATTCACTATTATAACTACACTTCAACAAACAGTATAGAGAGTGTATATTTGGGGTGTGCAATTGGAAGTGGCAAGAACATTGTTCTAACCCCTATCCCCTAGACATTGAAGAAAGTGCAACATATGGAGAGGTTAAATTTACTATTTTAACAACAATACAACAAACTTTGTAGGAAAGTGTATATTTGGGAGGAGGGGTGACACATACACTGCACTATATACATTGAAAGCAGTCGCGGTCCGTGTAGGAGTGCCGGCCGGGCGGTGACGTGGGGCGGGGGAGGGGCAGGGTGGGGGGTAGCAAAGTAAGGATTACGGACCAATACAGGTAAGTAAACATTTAAATCAATGAAACGAATTTCGTTGCGCGCACTGCATCGCATTTGGCGGGAAAGGAGCAGGCATGGGATAGGAAAATCCCATGATAGCTGACAGCCACGTTAATAATTCAGCTTGAGGAAGACAAGTTCCTATGTAAGATTCTGGCAGTTCCGCAATCTACCCCTGCATATATAATACATGAGGAACTAGGGATGGGTTATATATCAGATTATATTGCTGTGGCCCCATTAATGCGCTGGCTCAGAGTTTGGGCAAGTCCCATTACAAATTTAAACCAAACAATTATAACTGATTGTGTAGCGCTAGATAGAGCCGAACATATCCCCTGGTTAAAGTATTTAAGGGAATTGACAAGCTGGTTAGGCTGCCCTGATTTATTTATAAGCCCCAAAATCATGGACAAAATTAAAATTAGAAATATTAAAAATCAGTTTTTGACAAACCGCCGGGTTTAAGGGAAGAAAAGGAGTTGCTAAAACCGACGGTAAGACGTCATGCTTCTTTATTGATGCAAAACCAAGTTCAACTTTATTTATCAACTGTTGGTAACCCCTTTCATCGTTTTGTTTTAACAAGATTCCGTCTGCAAATGGCTCCCTGGTTTCTGTCAGTTCCTCAGGGCTTTTTCAAACCCGGCACTTTAGAACCGTGCCCTTGTGATAATTTCTCTGAACAGGATACTCTTCATTTTTTTTTTTTTGCGACTATTATGTTTCTTTACGCAAAGAAATTTATATTACCACTTCTCAGAGATTGTCACTTTGCACAAGTTAGGCCAGCCCTATTATATCTTCAGATGTTAGCTTCCCCATGGTCTGTTTTGGGGTTGCAAGTTTTTAACGGGAGCCATTAGGCGCAGGAAAAATGTGGTCTTTTAAACTGTTATTATACCTTTTATATGTTTTAATCTAGAGGCCCACTAAAAAAGAGGACTATTTTATTTGACTGAGTCCGCTTTATTGTACTTTGCACTTTACAGAAAGCCCGGTATTGTAAATCTTGCCGGTCTTGGTCCCCTGACTGACAATAGGAGTGTCACAAATGCGGAATATTCTATTTTGAGTCTGCTTTTTTGCACTTTGCACTTTATAAAATGTTTTTGTACTGTATGAATCCTTGGCTTAGAATTCCTGTCATTGCAGGAATAACACAAGAGTAGCCTATTTTGTATTTAATAATTTTTTGCTTATTTGCACTATGTATTTTATAAATTGTTATTGTTGTGTATGCACTTTAAGCTTTGGTTATTAGGCTGATATTTTAAACATTTTCTGGTGTTTTAATAAGATACGTATGGTTGCATGATATGTTTTTCTTTTATGACATTAAGTTGTCGAATAAAGTATTTTGACTGACTGACTGATATGGTATTAGAAAAACTGAAAAAATTGAATTTCAGAATGATTAAAACATGGTTAGAGAAATTAATTATGATCACCAGTATATCCAGCAGATACTTCTAAATTTTATGTCAAATGATGGATGATTCTTAAAACCTAAAGCAGGTGAACATAGTAGTTTGTGGTGATTTTAATATCATTTTTGAGTGATCCAGTGAATGCGTATTCCTCTCTTTGGGAAAGGAGCAGGCATGGGATAGGAAAATCCCATGATAGCTGACAGCCACGTTAATAATTGTTCCTGTGCCAGTCTTTAACTATCGCTGATACCTTTGATGCATGGCGAACGTGTTTGCAATGACTGTTCTAAATAATACCCAAAAAGACACTGTACGTTCACTATAGACTGACTTAAAAGTACAATTGACTACATAAGGCTGGACAAGCATATTTGAGCAATATGGCTGATATGGTCCTTGAGGAACGCCCAGAAAATGATCACTATGCCCAAATTTTGCACATATTATAAAGTTCCTTTATGCCCCACTAAACCGTTAACGAAAGCACATTTTTGGAAATATTGAAAATTAGCCAAGGCATTCCTCCTAATGGCCAGAAGAAGAAGGAATCGATGGGACAAAGTAGCAAAAAATAAAATTAATATAACTTTATAAAACTTATAGAACTGTGCTGAGTGGGAAAAAGGCAGTGTGTGAACATTCTAGGTGGCTTCACCCACTCAAGGCAATTAGATCAATCAATGCCTGAACATTTTTGTATATTGTAACAAAAGGCAGTAAAAACCAATTCACAAAGCTGGACATGCATATAATGGAAGATTGCTGGCTTGCACATTATGCATCCTTGTACTATGCTGAGGGAGACCAGACAAGGGATAGCTCCTATTGCAAGCTGCTATTTGGGACCTGATTACGAGTTTGGCAGTGCCGGAGCGGATCGCCATGCCGGAGGCCTGCTCCCGCACCACCAAACCTGTGTGCACACTGCCTCCAGATTACAAGTTTCCTCATGTCTGGCGCACTTTTTTGGGCGGTGCCTGTGAAAATGGGCACTGCAATGGAAATGCCAAAAACAGTTCCTGCACGGCATGGACTGTAAAGTTCATGCCATGCAGGAACTAGGGTGCATGCACACAGGGGGACACATGTTGTGCCCCCCTGCATGCATCCCCATGCACATGGACAACAGGGGGGCCCTACATTGTTTCAGGACCGCCAGCCTTTTCTTGGAGTAAAGACCTCCATGACACCGCTGGCGGTCTTGAAACTCGCAATATGCATGACCGGGATGCAGCAGCACTACCAGCATATTGCTGAGCCTCTGACCACTGCGCCATCGCCAGGGAATGGCAGTTGCGGCGGTGCAATGACGGTCTGAACTCCAAAGTGGTAATTGGGCATTCGGACTGCTAGTGCGGCGTTGGCTGGGCTGCCACCACCACACCCTGTGAGTCTGGCGGTCATCGGACTGTCAGATTCATAATTAGGCCCTTAGTGTATCCTCCTACAGATAGAGGTGTCAATCAATCAATCAGTGTTAGAATTGGGGGTCTCTAGTTGGCACAGGTAGGTACTTGTGACAAATAGGGACCATCGCCTCTAGTCAGGGTAAAGAGGTACACTCCTAAAATAACCCCTGCTCACCCCCTTGGTAGCTTGGCACGAGCAGACAGGCTTATCTCAGAGGCAGTGTGTAAAGCATTTGTGAACACATACAGTAATCTAGTGACAACACTACAGATGGACACCACACAAGTTGTATTATAAAAATAAGTATCTTTTATATAGATTTAACACAAGACCATAAACGACAAAAATCCACAATACTGTACTTAAAATGGTAGGTTTAGCTTAGTTCTCTTAAGTTCTTAAAATGCGACACTTTGAGTCAATGTACCTTACGATGCGTCACGTTTCTACAACAAAAGTGTTGCAGAGATGGAGATGCGACAAAGTTCTGGTGCAAAGAAATAAAGACGTCAAGTTCTTCCTGATGCGGCACGCTTCTCCGATGTTGCGAGAAGTCTCGACTCGATGCGTCAGCTGCAGCGGCGACACCCTTGTTCCGTGATGCGACGACAGCAGCTTTGGCGGCGACCCTCTTCTCCGACGTTGCGAGACGCTTCCGCTCGATGCGACAACTGCAGCGGCGACACCCTTGTTTCGTGATGCGACGGCAGCAGCTCCGACGGCGGCACGCTTCTCCGTGGATGCGAGGCGCTTCTCTCGATGCGGTGCAATGCGACAGCTACAGCGGCGACATCTACGATGCGACGGCAGCGGCTGTGACGGCGACACGCTTCTTCCTCGATGCGAGACTCTTCTCTTGATGCGGTGCAATGCGACAGCTACAGCGGCGACATCTACGATGCGACGGCAGCGGCTGCGACGGCGACACGCTTCTTCGGTGTTGGGGGACGTTTCTCGAGATGCGGTGCAATGCGACAGCTACAGCGGCGTCATCTCCATGATGCTACGGCAGCGGCTGCGACGGCGACACGCTTCTCCCTCTTGAGTCGCGCTTCCAGCTCCTTGCGACACGCAGTCCCTTCAGAAGGCCCAAAACAGCAGCAGGCACTTCCAAAGGATTCTTGGGGAGCTGGTGGTTGAAGTCTGTTGTCCCTGAGACTTCAGCAGGAGGCAAGCTCTTTTCTCAAGCCCTTGGCGATCCTTCACAAGTTGAAATAAAAGTGCACACAAAGTCCTTTCTCCTTCCTTTGGCAGTCAGGCAACCACTGCAGGCAGATCCCTCTAGCTTAGGGATAGTCTTCTCCTCAGTTTCTTCCTGGTTCCGCTCCTCAGCAAAGGTTTCTTCTTGTTTCCCAAAGTGATCTAATTTCCTAGGGGTCTGGGTCCCTTTTTATACACAGTTTCTCTTTGTTCTCTGAAGGCAGAGAGGCCTCTGCCTAGTCCAAAACCAGTTCTGGTCAGTCCTGGAGCACTTTGTTTTTCTGACTCCTTCTTTCCTTTCAGAATGTGGGGCAGAGTGCTCAGCCGCCCGGCAGGAGGTGGAGCCAGCATTGTGGAAGGCAGGCACAGCCCTATTCAGACCCAGGTGCAACTCCTCCCTCCAGTCTGGATGCAGATCTTTCTATTCAGCCCTGTGCTGACTCACCCTGTCTCCTGTAGCCACCCCCAGCCCCTGTCACTCAATCTCCAGACAAGGAATACACAACCTAGCAGAGGCAGGCTTGGAAGTTTAGGCAAGAAAATACCCACTTTCTAAAAGTGGTATTTTGAAACACAGAATGTTAAAACCAACTTCACTAAAAGATGTATTTTATCATTCTGAGTTCAGGCATACTAAATTCGTTTTTCTACCATGTTCCCTGGGTCAGTTCTGACTATAAGGTGTAATAGTCAGTCTGCCCATTCTGGCCTACGGGGAGCAGGTAGCCTTGCAATAGTGAAACGAAAATGGCTGTAATTCACTATTAGGACATGCCACACACACCAGGGCATGACCTACCTTGTACTTACAATGCACCCTGCCCTAGGGCCTACTTTAGGGGTGACAGTAAAGGGAAGGTTTAGGGACTGGTAAGTGGGTGTACTCACCAAGTCGACATGGCAGCCCTAGGCTGCACACAGGCTCTGCAATGGCAGGCCTGAGGCACATTTTACAAGCCGCTTCTGTGGGTGGCACAACCAGTGCTGCAAACCCACCAGCGGCATTGGATTTACAAGCCCTGGGCACACTCAGTGCACTGTACTAGGGACTGACAAGTAAACCAATCATCCAATCATGGAGTCACTAATACATAACACAATTTATCACAGAGAGCATATGCACTTTAGCACTGATCAGCAGTGGTAAAGTGCCCAGAGTCATAAAACAGCCAACAACAGGTCAGAAGAAATATAGGAGGAAGGCAAAAAGTTTAGGGATGACCCTGCAAAAAGGGCCAAGTCCAACACAACCCCCTTCCAGCCAAAAACGCAGGGGAGACCAATCACTACCCTGATGGGCTTCTCTGCTTTGGGCGATAGAACCTGGACCCTGGCCCACAACAGCAGGGGCATACTCCAGTTCTACGCCAATCTGAACCTATTTGGAATCCCTCTGTCCATACTCTCAGGGTCCACCAAGCTAATCCATGGGGAACCCTTCTCCTCACCTGTGGACACCATCTGTGCAGCACCTAACCTTAACTTGCTCACAGGTGTGTCCCAACAGACAGAAAGCAAGCCACAGTGGCCACTGACAGTGGTCAGGGATGAGACCCAGGCCTTATGCCTCTCAGGGCTCTCAAACCTCTGTGGCGTCAGAGAGCGGGGGGCAGTAGCCCCAGGTGCTTGGCACCCTTTGTCCATTCTCCCTCCTGTCAGGTCAGGTATGACATCCTGACACTGATCTACCAGCCCCGTGCCTGTACCCGGCGGCTGGACTGGAGACTAGGGTGGGCTTTCCCACACCCGGTCCTCCTCCTTGGGGCTCTGTACCATCCCACCGGGAGCGGTACCCCCTTCCAGAATTGTCAGGGCACCTGTGGCCGGTGTCCTGCACAATTTGCCCACCAGTTCAGGGGTTTTATCCTGCAACTGGGCGTCCAGGTCAGGGGGGGCACCCTGAACCTGGTCCTCCAATCTAGGGTCTAAACCCTCCAGTTGAACCGGGGTCAGAGGCGAGGACTCCTCCCTCTGCACCCCTTCCAGAGTACTGCCCCCTCCCATCAGGAGCGGTACCCCCTTCCAGAATTGTCAGGGCACCTGTGGCAGGTGTCCTGCACACCCGCCCACCAGTTCAGGGGTTCTATCCTGCAACTGGGATCCCAGCATAGGGTCTGTACCCTTAGACTGGGCAGAGGCCAGGGGTGAGGCTGTCCTCTCCCCGCCCCCTTACTGGGGTCCTGCACCCTCCCACCTGGAGCGGTGCCCCCAGAAGACAAACTGGTAGGGGCACTGTTAGCAGCTGCCCCTTCCTCCAGGTCAGGGGGACACCCTGAACCTGGCCCTCCAACCCAGGGTCTGTACCCTTAGGCTGGACCTGTGCCTGGCAACCCAGGACTTCCGGGAGGGTACACCAACCCCCCCCAAGGAAAACACACTCCTCTAGAGTTGTGTAAGAATCTGCCTGGTGCAGATCTCCCGACCCCTGTCCATCTGACAGCGCGTGAAGATCCCCCAGGACAGAAGTGGTGTCACCATGGTCATTCACTGGTGACTCAGCCCTTCTGGCTGGTCCCTGACCCACTGGTTCTTCCACTGGGGACTCTCTCCCCTTCTCACCCCTCACTCTGGACTTCTGCACCCTCCACTTAGGAGTGGCACTGCCAGACACCAGAAACACTGGAGCTCCATTTACAGACGCTCCAGGTTCTCTAGACACTAGGAGATCCTCCTCAACAGGCGGCCCATCAGGACAGCCTAGGCTCCCTACCTGGTGTTCCCTTAAAGAACCATCCAGGCTCTGAGACTGGGTTTCGGGCACCTTGGGACACGCAGCCCCACACTCACTCCTTCTCCACTGAGACAGGACGTGAGTCCCTGCACCCCTCCCATTACCACAGGACCTAGCTGGGCTATACTGAGCCTCTCCCACCACTCTGGGTTGGAAGACACCTGAGCCATTCCTCTTAGGGTCACTCCCCAATGCCTCTTCAGACCAGCTGGAATCCACCAAAAGGTCTGCCTCCATTGTGAGCTCCCTGGGGTCAGAGAACTCACACTCCAACAGGTGTTGGCATAGCTCTGGAAAACAGGGACTTACAATATGCTCTCCCACAATTGGATCATATAACCCCTCACAGGTGTTAACCAAACTATCCTTCACCTCACCATCCAATGCCTCGCACACGTACCCCACACCACTCTCCTGAGAGTGGCAAGACAGCATCTGACTGTCTCTGTCATTCAACCCACACTCTTCTGGGCGGTCTTCGCACTCACATACCAGGACCTCAACTGTGGGGGAACACCTCTCCCTGCACCTCCCATCTAGAGTCAGTAGAGTGTCCCTCCTACTACTAGGACCATGAATCCCTGTGTCAGTTTCCCTATTCCTCTCAGGGACACTGCGCACTACTGGAGCTACCTCATGTCCTTGAACCTCCTGGTGTATGTTAACCCCTCCAAGTCAGGCGCCACATCTCTGGGTGTGTCACTACTCTCTCAGCACTGGATAACTTAATTTTGCTGCCACCATCTGAGCTGGACTCCACCTCCAACTCAGCAAAGCTCACTTCCTGAGCTGCCCAAATTTCTTCTTCTTGGGCTAAGGCCCCTCTGAGCCTCCTCAAGCTCTCTAAGCTCCTCATCAATCTCGCTCCGAGCCTCTGCTCATAAGCCACGAAGCCAGCCATCTTTTTCTGTTTCTGCCCTCACTCTCAGGAATTCCTCCTCCACAGACTCAACTGGTAGTGTTGCCTTCCAGCTGTGGCAACTCATAGCTGGATACAGGGATGCCTCTAGATCCTGCCTCGTGGACCTTCTCTTCACAGGCAGCCCCCTTACCTTGCAAAACACTACGTAGTTCCTTCATCTGTGTAGACAAACATGTGCCAGAAGTTGAGTTCCATTTTGCAACAATCTAACCAGAGTCATAGTATCAAACCAGACTTCCAACGAGGACATCCATAGGAAACAGGAAAAACAGTATGTGGTTGCTTTTGGTCAGCCCTCACTAGTAGTGTTCACCAATCACTGTACATGAGTCACAAATGCAAGTCCAGAATCCTCACCGCTGCCCACCAATGTTAGAATTGGGGGTCTCTAGTTGGCACAGGTAGGTACTTGTGACAAATAGGGACCCTCGCCTCTAGTCAGGGTAAAGAGGTACACTCCTAAAATAACCCCTGCTCACCCCCTTGGTAGCTTGGCACGAGCAGACAGGCTTATCTCAGAGGCAGTGTGTAAAGCATTTGTGAACACATACAGTAATCTAGTGACAACACTACAGATGGACACCACACAAGTTGTACTATAAAAATAAGTATCTTTTATATAGATTTAACACAAGACCATAAACGACAAAAATCCACAATACTGTACTTAAAATGGTAGGTTTAGCTTAGTTCTCTTAAGTTCTTAAAATGCGACACTTTGAGTCAATGTACCTTACGATGCGTCACGTTTCTACAACGAAAGTGTTGCAGAGATGGAGATGCGACAAAGTTCTGGTGCAAAGAAATAAAGACGTCAAGTTCTTCCTGATGCGGCACGCTTCTCCGATGTTGCGAGAAGTCTCGACTCGATGCGTCAGCTGCAGCGGCGACACCCTTGCTCCGTGATGCGACGACAGCGGCTTTGGCGGCGACCCTCTTCTCCGACGTTGCGAGACGTTTCCGCTCGATGCGACAACTGCAGCGGCGACACCCTTGTTTCGTGATGCGACAGCAGCAGCTCCGACGACGGCACGCTTCTCCGTGGATGCGAGGCGCTTCTCTCGATGCGGTGCAATGCGACAGCTACAGCGGCGACATCTACGATGCGACGGCAGCGGCTGCGACGGCAACACGCTTCTTCCTCGATGCGAGACTCTTCTCTTGATGCGGTGCAATGCGACAGCTACATCGGCGACATCTACGATGCGACGGCAGCGGCTGCGACGGCGACACGCTTCTTCGGTGTTGCGGGACGTTTCTCGAGATGCGGTGCAATGCGACAGCTACAGCGGCGTCATCTCCGTGATGCGACGGCAGCGGCTGCGACGGTGACACGCTTCTCCCTCTTGAGTCGCGCTTCCAGCTCCTTGCGACACGCAGTCCCTTCAGAAGGCCCAAAACAGCAGCAGGCACTTCCAAAGGATTCTTGGGGAGGTAGTGGTTGAAGTCTGTTGTCACTGAGACTTCAGCAGGAGGCAAGCTCTTTTCTCAAGCCCTTGGAGATCCTTCACAAGTTGAAATAAAAGTGCACACAAAGTCCTTTCTCCTTCCTTTGGCAGTCAGGCAACCACTGCAGGCAGATCCCTCTAGCTTAGGGATAGTCTTCTCCTCAGTTTCTTCTTGGTTCCGCTCCTCAGCAAAGGTTTCTTCTTGTTTCCCAAAGTGATCTAATTTCCTAGGGGTCTGGGTCCCCTTTTATACACAGTTTCGCTTTGTTCTCTGAAGGCAGAGAGGCCTCTGCCTAGTCCAAAACCAGTTCTGGTCAGTCCTGGAGCACTTTGTTTTTCTGACTCCTTCTTTCCTTTCAGAATGTGGGGCAGAGTGCTCAGCCGCCCGGCAGGAGGTGGAGCCAGCATTGTGGAAGGTAGGCACAGCCCTATTCAGACCCAGGTGCAACTCCTCCCTCCACTCTGGATGCAGATCTTTCTATTCAGCCCTGTGCTGACTCACCCTGTCTCCTGTAGCCACCCCCAGCCCCTGTCACTCAATCTCCAGACAAGGAATACACAACCCTAGCAGAGGCAGGCTTGGAAGTTTAGGCAAGAAAATACTCACTTTCTAAAAGTGGTATTTTCAAACACAGAATGTTAAAACCAACTTCACTAAAAGATGTATTTTATCATTCTGAGTTCAGGCATACTAAATTCGTTTTTCTACCATGTTCCCTGGGTCAGTTCTGACTATAAGGTGTAATAGTCAGTCTGCCCATTCTGGCCTATGGGGAGCAGGTAGCCTTGCAATAGTGAAACGAAAATGGTTGTAATTCACTATTAGGACATGCCACACACACCAGGGCATGACCTACCTTGTACTTACAATGCACCCTGCCCTAGGGCCTACTTTAGGGGTGACCAACATGCAGTAAAGGGAAGGTTTAGGGACTGGTAAGTGGGTGTACTCACCAAGTCGACATGGCAGCCCTAGGCTGCACACAGGCTCTGCAATGCCAGGCCTGAGGCACATTTTACAAGCCGCTTCTGTGGGTGGCACAACCAGTGCTGCAAGCCCACCAGCGGCATTGGATTTACAAGCCCTGGGCACACTCAGTGCACTGTACTACGGACTGACAAGTAAACCAATCATCCAATCATGGAGTCACTAATACATAACAGAATTTATCACAGAGAGCATATGCACTTTAGCACTGATCAGCAGTGGTAAAGTGCCCAGAGTCATAAAACAGCCAACAACAGGTCAGAAAAAATATAGGAGGAAGGCAAAAAGTTTAGGGATGACCCTGCAAAAAGGGCCAAGTCCAACAATCAGGATTTATAAAGCATGGCTAATCACGCGGTAGGATATCCAAGCGCTTGCAGGCCCCGGAGGATTATTTGAACAGCCAGCTCGTGAGGGCCTTTCGGAATTCCGGAAGTGAGGTGATGGTCTGGAGGTGCGTGGGGAGGCTGTTCCAGGTCTTTGCTGTGATGTGGGAGAAGGAGCATCCTCCACTTCTGCTTCGGTAGATGCACGGAGTATGAGCAAGTAAAAGGGAGGCTTCTCCATGTTTGTTGGGAGTTCAAGCGGTGTTTAATGTAGGCGTGTCCTTGGATGTGTAGAGCCTTGTGTGCGTGGGTCAGTGCTTGAATTGGCATCTCTTCTGTGCAGGGAGCCACTGGAGTTTCCTGAGCTGGGGTGTAATGTGGGTTCATCAGGGAAGACTGAGGATGAGTCTGGCTGCGGCGTTTTGTATGGTCTGAAGTCTCTGTATAAGGTAATTGACTTAAAAGAGGATTTACAGGCAGCCAGTCACCAGACAAAAAGGAGAAAGGCACCAGGTTGTGGCAAAATCCCAGTCAATTTGTATATATCAGACCCTGACCTTGGGAGAATCATCATTTTAAATGGAGCCCTTTACTTACATCCTGGTTTAGAGCAGACATAATGCCTTTGCACAAAAAGGGCTGCAGAAATGATTCACCCAATCACAGCCAAATAAGTCTACTTAATAATGTCCAAAAAACACTTATGTGTCTATTATTGGGAACACTGGAAAGCTGGGTTGATAGGAACAACATTTTAACACATTGTCAAGCTGGGTTTAGAAATAAAATTAGAACCACAGACTTGGTTTTCAGGGGCCAAATATACAAAAGACTGGGCTTTGCAAATTTACTGGGTTTGCGACCACAAAATCCCTTTTGTACTGTAAAAACCTGTTTTGTGAGTCAGAAATCTTTCTCAGACTCGTCAAATGGATTTTTCGAACCATATCAAATCTCAATTTGAAAGAGGCGGGGAAGTGGCATTCCTATCAAAATGTGATTTGGTACGGTATGTTTCATTGGTTTGAGACTGCAATTCCAGTCTCAAATCTTTAAAAAGCAGCTCTGCACAGTTTGTGAACATTATTTTGCTATTTTGCGATTGTAATCCATGTACATCTGACTCCAAATTCCATTTGCTCATGAAAAAATATTTTTGTGGACTTTCAGTTAGCTTTGGCCAATATCCCTGGACTCCTGCTTTGGAATCATTACATGCTTCAAGCATCCCACCTAGCCTTCTGAACATTCTAGTAAGAGTTCATGAAGGAAGCTTTGCTATGGTCCATTGTTGACTGATTGGTGAAACCAACAAGCCTTTCACTATAAACCTATAAACAAAGGTATCTACCAAGGCTGTTCATTGGCCCCTCTGCTATTTTCCTTGTATATACCAAGTGGATGAGGTGGTGCGTGCAAGCACAAATGATGCCTCAGTGCCTGAAAGATCCAAGGGCACAGCTCTTTTAGTTGCTGATTGCGCTCAATTGGTCTCAAAGACACCAATCAGCCTTCAGACCTTACTAGACAAATGTGTTGAGTTCTGTAAATCAAAGAGGCCAGGTATCAATACTGTAAATCGAATTTGATTACTTTTAGCCCACATAAAGGTTTTAATATAAGTTTCAAGTTGGAAAACTCACTACTTGAGTTAGTGCAGTATTTAATATGCTTCGGTATCATCAGCAAAGTGACTACATACATTGTGAAAGGGTAGGATGTGCAAATGGCATTCTCTGCTTATAGGTCTAGACGATGCAGTGGCAGAATACTTCACTCTGTGGAGCAGAAATCTAGGGTAACATTGGTGTAAGATAAATTTGAACAAACCCTTCCTACCATACCACTATCAAAAGAGGAAAAACCTCAAGTGTGGGCTGTGACATTGAATATGGCTTTTTTCATCACTACATTGATTAGAGCATTGGCAAGCCAACATTAAAATAGAAAAGGGTTTATAGGTTATTCATCCATAGTCAATATTTTTAACAATGAATTATACATTCCAATATAAACATACACAACGATTATGATCAATTGATAATTCATAGAAAAATATTGTATTTCATCAAGACAACCATACATCCAAACTAAATACACATTCAAATAATGAGCTATCAATAATCAAAAACCTTCCAAGACTATTTAAGCAGAAAGACTTACAGACACTTTAAAATGCCCTGGTCTTAAAGTTGATCCTTCATAGTGAGCAGTTCATTTCAGAGGAGTCCACATTCACTATGGGCATGACTGGGGGCATGAGCAAAAATACATCAACATATGTTTTGGTGGATCAACGTAGCATTGTTCATCCTCCGTCAGGGTGCATAAGAGGAGTCCAACAACAAGTAGGGGAGACTCTGTAAGACAAAGTCAAATGTGACAAACCACTATTAAATTCATTCAATAGGCTGAATTCAACAGACAAAGAAAGTATTGCTTTATGATTGGAGAGAATATAACAATTATACAATTTTGCCACACAATATATAGAAGACCCAATATGGTCTGCTAATCTCCCCTCGCTGCCACCAATTTGGGGTACTCGTTTCTTTTTTATAGTATCCATATGTCAGAGTTTTTAAAACACTGTTTGAAAGTACCACTGAGTAGCTCTGGTTCTGGGTCAAAGTCTAATGATAAAAAAATTAACTCAGGCCGAAAAATGTAGTGCTGGTGCCTGCTACCTGCACCCACCAGAACAATTCAAGCACTGCCGTCAACGTGGGTAAGACAATGGACAGCGAGGGGAAAAATCAAGGACTTTCATTTTTTGTTGCTCTGGTGTTAATCATTCTGGTTTAAGTTACACACACATCTCAGACGAAAGCCATTAATTTCAACAAACTTTAAATCAGGCAGGCAGACCTCTTTAAACAAGCTCTTTTCGACTGAGTGGGGCTGGAAGGTGTAATTGTAAACCACTCACGGCCAGATAAGGTTTTTGAAGACAACGCATATACATTACTGAAGCCATAACTTCTTCAGGCTGCATCTACAAGTTTCAGTTCAGGGAACAGTAAGACAGCGCACATTTATCAATCCATGCTGGAAATATTAATGGATGTTACTTACCTCCGAGGCAAGGTCAAATCGTAATCTTTTGACTAAACAAATACACTGCTTGTTTCTGTCCTGGCGGTGAACAACGAAATCTGAGAGGCAAAGTTTTGTTTGCATACATAGTTTTATTTGTATACTTATTTCATACGTGATCAAACATTAACGCAAAATGTATGTATGGGTTTCACAGACAGTGCTTCAGTTGTGAGTGTTGGTAGTCACGTTATGCGATATATTTCAGGGTACAACGAATATTTCCAATTTATGCATATCCATCCAATACATTTTAGTTTGCAGCATTTTAAAAAACTTCTAAATACATTAATAATTGTGACGGGAATACTATTTGTGGTGCTACTCGCAATTTCTAGCAATTTAGAACACTTTCCAATTTGATTCACACATAAACATTACAAAACACAACCCAATACAATGTCAATAGATCACTTTGAGTCCAATCAATGAGAATCTTAGACCCTTAATAAAATGAGCCACCACTGAGAATGGTACGAAAAAGTGCCAATAAGAGCCACGTCCCATACAAATGCCCATGAAATAACATAAATAGCACTATTTCTGAATTATTTCCTATGTTCACATTTTTGGCACCGGTTAAATAAAAGTAGCAACTGAAACTAGGAGACACAAATATCCGGCTTGAAAATAAAACCGTGATATTGATCTGTCGTGAATCATGTACACATTATGCTGTGATCGATTTGCGGGACAATGCCAGATAGACAGCTAGAAGATATTTCTATATCAATAACCTTATTACTCCTTCGAGAAATGATCTGCTTTTGTTGCTTATCACATAACGCATAAAATATTATTTGAATCTTAAGGCATCAGAGCGGACAGGTCTTGATATTTCAAAGTTGTAAATTCATTTTCCTTAATAACCTAGCAAAAAGTAACTGCTATCCAGGCCTTTCCCTTCCTACACCGGGCACACTCTTCCTAACCCTGGTTTCGGGGTTCATGAGGGGAGCCTCAGGGAGAGAAATTAAACAGGGCGCCGAGAGCTCTATGAACCCCATTTAATAGCTGTAGTTTTAACTACTTGACATTCCCTAAACGAGCAGCAGATGTGAGGATGTAGAAAGTCATAGGCCCCCAAGGCTTGGAATTTAAAAAGTGAAATCAGTATCTGATATAAAATAAAATGAAATGGGCATGACGTGGATTTTGTAAATTTGCCCAGCAAAAGACACATGTACCGATGTTTACCAGGCATTTTCACTGGTAAATTTCAGTATATGCACCGATCGAACATGGTACAAAATTATTTCACATTATTTTTACATATGAGGTATAGCACATACATACTCTACTTTTCAGATTCGAAAGATGTGACTTTCTTTGAGGCTGAATCATTTTGCCCCATTTATTTTACACGAGGAGCAAAAACAGTGTTAAAATGTGGTCATAAATATGGCTCATAAAAATATCTGTGATACATGTACAATTATTTAAAAGCAAAGCAAGAGTGCCATATGTTTAGCTGAGGTGCCTCAATATATTTTCCCATTTTTGGGCTGGGGCAAAAACTTTTCTGTACTTTTCTGCACTTGGCATCTTAGTTGTTTTATTCTACAAAAAGTATTGTAGACCACCACGAAAAAAGCAACAGCATCCTTTCTGTCGCTGAAATAGGAGGCCTGTTTCCTAAATGCATTGTGATATGTGAACTAGTACTAGAGAAGTACTTTGTTATATCTCTATTTCTTATTATCCTTTGAGATGCATATTTATTTTGTTGTACTCCTTGATTTGCTTCCCCCCCTCTCTTTTGACAACTGTTCCCTGTCCCATAGAATTCAGTGTTGCTGCTACCTGTTGACTAGGATACATAAGCTAGACGCACCACTTTTGAATGTTAGGATTTACCATGTACTACTCATACCACAAAATACTATTCACGAACCTACGGACAGAGAGCACTGCCTCTCTCATCTTTTCTATGTAGAGATCTCCACCATAATAGCAGACAGTAGCGGCCCGTGGAGGGAGTGCCGTGGGGTGGTGGGCGGGGCGGGGGAGGGGTAGGGTGGGGGGTAGTAAACTCCGGTCACGGCCGACCGGAGTAATGTAAACAAATAAATAAATAAAACGAATTTCGTTGCGCGCGCTGAAACGTAACGGACCCCCGAGCCCCGGGGACCACCACCTCCCCGGGGCTTCAATCACATTGGGAGGGGGGCCGCACGGCCCCCCTCCTGGAGCCCATGATGGCCCTGGGGACCGCCACCCCCCAGGGCCGGCTCCTGCAGTGTCCCGGGGTGCCCACCCCCGGGACACTGCTGTTTGCTATGGCAGGGTGGGAGCTGTGCGGCTCCCGCCCTGTCATTGCAAACTTGCTTTGGATTTTGGAAGCGAGAGCAGGGAAACCTGCTCTCGCTTCCAAAATCCAAAGCTGATTGCTTTTCCACACGAGGAGCTGCATGTCAGCAGCTCCCCATGTGGAAAAGCAATGCCGGCTCCTGTAGGACGCGGGGAGCCGGCGGGACCGTGGGGGCATTGGGGCTCCCCCCACAGTCCCCAACGGATAGGGCCTGCCCCGGGGGATGGGGTCCCCGGGGCTAGAAGTGGCCCGGGAGGGGGGCCACGCGGCCCCCCTCCCCCCCGAAAAAATATATATATATATATATAAATAAAGGCCGGCTCCGGGGGATGGGGTCCCCGGGGCCAATAGAGGCATCAGGAGGGGGGCCACGCAGTCCCCATTCTTTAAAAAAAAAATATGTGGCAATGCCCCGGGGGATGGGGTCCCCGGGGCCGGAATTGGCAATGGAAGGGGGACCACGCGGCCCTCTTCCCGTTCAGATTTTTTTTTTTTTTTTAAAAGGGGTCAGGCCCTGGGGGATGGGGCCCAAAAAAAGGAAAAAGAAGGGGGGCCACACAGACCCCCTTCTAAAAAAAAAGAAATTAAAAAAAAGACCGGCATCGAGCCAGAGGCCCCGCCCCCTCCCAGCAACACTCTGCAAACGCGCCCTGTGGTGCGTTTTAAGTTGGTGAATTAATTCCCCTTCAATACTGGGGGTCCCTGGGGGCCAACTAGCCCACCAGGTACTTCCAGTATGCGCCACAGGGCTGCCTTGCAGAGAGGTGGTCCGAGGCCATGCCCCTTTGAACACCTCTCTGCAACGCAGCTCTGTGGCGCAAATTAAAGGTACATGGTGGGCTAGTTGGCCCCCAGGGACCCTCAGGATTGAAGGGGAATTAATTCGCCAACTTACAACGCGCCACGGGGCGTGTTTGCACAGTGGTGCAGGGAGGGGGCGGGGCCTGATATGGCAAGTGTGCAAATGAGCCCCCTGGCGCGTAGTAACTTGGGGGATTAAGTCCCCTTCAATCCTGAGGGTCCCTGGGGGCCAACTAGCCCACCAGGTACCTTCAGTTTGCGCCACAGAGCTGCGTTGCAGAGAGGTGTAAAAAGGGGCGTGGCCTCAGACCACCTCTCTGCAACGCAGCTCTGTGGCGCAAATTGAAGGTACATGGTGGGCTAGTTGGCCCCCAGGGACCATCAGGATTGGAGGGGACTTAATCCCCTAATGTAGAACGCACCAGCGGGCGCGTTTGCAGAGTGCTGCAGGGAGGGGGTGGGGCCTGATATAACAAGTTAGCAATTCTGCTGTTTGGGATTTACTGGAGGTAATAAAAGGGGTAGTTGGCCACCAAGGTTGACGTTGGGGGCTAACTATCCCTCCTGTTACGTCCGCTAAATCCCACACAGTGGGATTGCTAAAAGGTGTTTGAAGGCCACGCTCACCTTTCTCCACCACTCTGCAAACGCGACTGCTATGTTATAGATAGAAATTAGCATTTAAAAAACCTTTGAAATTCACTGAAAAAACCATAGGTTTCAGGCACGTTATAGTTAGAAATTAGCATTTAAAAAACCTTAGAAATTCACTGAAAAAACCATAGGTTTCAGGGACGATATAGTTAGTTGGACATTTCACTCGTATAAAACCATAGAAATTCCCCTGTTATAGTTAGTTCAGCTAAGTATAACTCGCGCCCCCGCAATGCACTGCTGATGTCACATATTACATCATTCATGACATGGTCAGTGACATCACTGATGACATCACTGATGACATCACTGATGACATCATCCACGTGAAAATCTGATGCACCTCCTCACACTCTAATATAACCTTTGATACACCCACTGTAAAATACATACTACCATTTTCGAAACCATCGACACACCAATACCAGTTACTACATACGCACTCACTGATTCCTAGGTCTACACACACATCCACTCATTTACCCATACAATCACTCATACATACAGTCACTCATCAATACAACACTACCATATGCACTCATACACCTATACAGACACTCACACACCGCCACTCACCCATGGAGTTACTCACACACCTAGTCAGTCATGCAAAGAATCAATCACACTCCCATTTCCTCAGCTATACAGTTATACACACACCACCTCACTTATTCAAACATATACTAACACATAATTACTCTCTTATACAATCACTGAGACAAGTACACACTCATCCATACAGCCACTCTCACAATCACTGACTCTCACATATAGTCATTTATATACTCCAACTCTCACATACACTGGCTTTTACATATGTAGTTACTTGGACATGTACCACTGAGACATCCAATCTCTCACCAACACACCCACACACACACTCACCCGCCCATACAGCTGTTTCCACATGCAATCTTGAACCCATACATCCAGTGAATCAACCACTCACACATCTATGCACAGAGTCACACACCTCCCACCCACCCACACACACACTCAGTCTCCCATACAAATACTCAGCCAACCAATCAATAACCCATATAGACACTCATGTAGCTATTGACCAACACATGCAGCAGCTTACACAACAACAGACATACTGATGCACACATTCAGATAGTTTAGTCACTAACGCATGTATTCAGTAAGACACATTTAATCACTCACTTATACAGTCAGTCACACACCTACTAAATCCTTCATCCAGACACTTATACACCCACTCATTCTTCAATACACCTTGGCATATATATAAAACATATTTAAACTTTACAGAAACACACAGTCACTGGATGATGTCATCAGTGATGTCATCAGTGATGTCATTTGAGATGTCATCAGTGATGTCATCAGTGATGTCACTGACCATGTCATGAATGATGTAATATGTGACATCAGCAGTGCATTGCGGGGGCACGAGTTATACTTAGCTTGATCACAATATATATATATATGGCTGTAGAGGTCGCAGAGCAAAAATAAAAATCTTGCACTATTTGGTGGTCCGTGCTCCGTTTGTGGTGAAGATTCCATGGGATTGACGGAGTTGCAGCTGATATATATATATATATATATATATATATATATATATATATTCAGTGAAAAAACCACAGGTCTCAGGGACGTTATAGTTAGTTGGACATTTCACTCGTACAAAACCAGAGAAATTCGGCAGTTATAGTTAGTTGAGCTAACTATAACTCATGCCCCCGCAATGCACTGCTGATGATGTCACATATTACATCATTCATGACATGGTCAGTGGCATCACTCATGACATCACTGATGACATCTCAAATGACATCACTGATGACATCACTGATGACATCATCCAGTGACTGTGTTTCTGAAAAGTTTAAATATGTTTTATATATATATATACGCCAAGGTGTATTGAAGAATGAGTGGGTGTATGACTGTCTGAATGGATGATTTAGTAGGTGCGTGACTGCTTGTATAAGTGAGTGATTAAACGTGTCTTACTAAATGCATGGGTTAGTGACTAACCTGTGTGAATGTCTGTATCAGTCTGTCAGTTGATGTGTAACCGGCTGCATGGGTTGGTGAGTAGCTACATGAGTGTCTATATGGGTTATTGATTGGTTGTCTGAGTACCTGTATGGGTGCCTGAGTGTCTGGGTGGGTGGGTGGGAGGTGTGTGTCTCCGTGCATGGATGTGTGAGTGGGTGATTCACTGGGTGTATGGGCTCAAGAGTGCGTCTGTGAGGGGCTGTATAGGTGGGTGAGTGTGTGTATGGCTGTGTTGGTGAGTGAATGGATGTCTCAGTGGTACATGTGTGAGTAACTACATATGTCAAAGGCAGTATATGTGAGTGTTGGAGTATATAAATGACTATATGTGAGAGTGAGTGATTGTGAGAGTGGCTGTATGGATGAGTGTGTGCTTGTGTCAGTGATTGTATAAGAGAGTAAGTATGTATTAGTGTCTGTATGAATAAGTGATGATCAAGTGGATATCATCAGTGATGTCATCAGTGATGTCATTTGAGATGTCATCAGTGATGTCATCAGTGATGTCACTGACCATGTCATGAGTGATGTAATATGTGACGTCATCAGCAGTGCATTGCGGGGGCGCGAGTTATAGTTAGCTCAACTAACTATAACGGCCGAATTTCTCTGGTTTTGTATGAGTGAAATGTCCAACTAACTATAACGTCCCTGAAACCTGTGTTTTTTTTAGTGAATTTCAAAGGTTTTTTAAATGCTAATTTCTAACTACAACGTCCCTGAAATCTATGTTTTTTTCAGTGAATTTCTATGGTTTTTTAAATGCTAATTTCTAACTATGCTGACATAGGTAGAACATGTTCAGAAAGAGGAAGAAAGTGCAGAAAGAAGCAAGAAAAATGCAGAAAGAGGCAACAGAAGTCCAGAAAGGGGAAGAAAGATTCAGAAAGAAGCAACAGAAGTGCAGAAAGATGCCTACTTTGACTGTATCTTTCCACAGACACATACAGAGTAGCCTAATCACTAATCCTTCTCCCAAGATGTCTTAAACCTCAACTTTCTCTTTAAGGTTCACTATTAATCGACTGATCAGAATGTTAGGCCTACCAAATATATAAAACAGCAATCCTAAGCATATCACTGTTGTAAGTCTGACCAAGTTTGTGAAGATATGCATGCATGTCTATGCTTTTACCTAGTGACATGTTAAATGTAAATAAACATACAAATACTTGAATACCTGTGTTTCAAACAGCATACTCTGTAAATTTGTGTACAAAAAGGTGTATGCATTTCTTTCTGCTCACAATACAGGGCACATGGGTATTCAATAGTATATTTGAGGGGCTCTATAACAGATATATACATAAGACATGTCTGCCTGTGCTACCGAATGACAGAGCAGAACTGAGAAGATTTGACCACCTATAGGAGAAGCTACCTGCTTTTTAAGCTACCATCTTCAGATGCAAAACACATGTAAGAATACATGTACAAGTAGACATATACCTCAGTCACAAGAGCACGCAGACCTTTAAACTTGACAGCTTGCACTTCCCATTTGAGTACAGAAAGAGGCAAGAGAAGTGCAGGAAGAAGCAAGAGAGTTGTAGAAACAGTTAAAAGGGGTGCAGAAAGAGGGAAGAGGGGTGCAGACAGAGGCAAGAGAGGTGCAGAAAGAGGGAAGAGGGGTACAGAAAGAGGCAAGAGGGGTCCAGAAAGTTGCAAGAGAGGTGCAGAAAGAAGCAAGAGCAGTACAGAAAGAACAATCAGAGGTGCAGAAAGAGGCAGGAAGGGTGCAGAAAGAGACAAGAGAAGTGCAGAAAGAAGCAAAAGAGGTGAAGAAAGAGGCAAGAGGGGTGCAAACAGAGGCAAGAGAAGTACAGAAAGAGGGAAGCGGGGTACAGAAAGAGGCAAGAGGGGTGCAAAACCTTGCAAGAGAGGTGCAGAAAGAAGCAAGAGCAGTGCAGAAAGAACCAACAGAGGTGCAGAAAGAGGCAAGAGGGGTGCAGAAAGAGTCAAGAGAAGTGCAGAAAGAAGCAACAAAGGTGCAGAAGGAGGAAAGAGAACTGCAGAAAGAGGCAAGAGAGTTGCAGAAACAGGCAAACGAGGTGCGTAAAGAAGCAAGAGCAGTGCAGAAAGAACCAACAGAGGTGCAGAAGGAGGCCAGGGGGGTGCAGAAAGAGGCATGAGGGGTGCTGAAATTTGCAAGAGCGGTCCAGAAAGAAGCAAGAGCTATGCAGAACGATCCAACAGAGGTGCAGAAACAGACAAGAGGGGTGCAGAAAGAGGCAAGAGAAGTGCAGAAAGAAGCAACAGAGGTGCAGAAGGAGGCAAGAGAACTGCAGAAAGAGGAAAGAGATTTGCAGAAACAGGCAAGAGAGGTACAGAAAAAGAGAACAGTGGTGAAGAAAGAGGCAAGAGAGGTGCAGAAAGAGGGAAGAAGGGTGCAGAAAGAGCCAAGAGGGGTGCAGAAAGAAGCAGCAGAAGTGCAGAAAGAAGCAAAAGATGTGCAGAAGGAGGCAAGAGCGGAGCAGAAAGAGGCAAGAGGGCTGCAGAAATTTGCAAAAGAGGTGCAGACAGAAGCAAGAGCAGTTCAAAAAGAAGCAACAAAGGTGCAGAAGGAGGCAAGAGGGATACAGAAAGAGGCAAGAGAAGTGCAGAAGGAAGCAACAGAGGTGCAGACAGAGGCAAGAGAGGTGCAGAAATAGGGATGAGGGGTGCAGAAAGAGGGAAGAGCAGTGCAGAAATTTGCAAGAGAGGTGCCAAAAGAAGCAAGAGGAGTGCAGTAAGAACCAACAGAGGTGCAGAAAGAGGCAAGAGGAGTGAGTGCAAAAAGAGGTAATAGAAGTGTAGAAAGAAGCAACAGAGGTGCAGAAAGAGGCATGAGAACTGCAGAAAGAGGGAACAGGGGTGCAGAAAGAGGCAAGAGAGGTGCAGAAAGAGGGAAGAGGGGTGCAGAAAGAGGCAAGAGGGGTGCAGAAAAAAGCAAGAGAGGTATAGAAAGAAGCAAGAGAAGTGCAGAAAGAACCACCAGAGTTGCAGAAAGAGGCAAGAGAAGTGCAGAAAGAAGCAAAAGAGGTGCAGAAGGAGGCAAGAGAAGTACAGAAAGAGGCAAGAGAGTTGCAGAAACAGGCAAAAGAGGCACAGAAAGAAGCACGAGCAGTGCAGAAAGAACCAACAGAGGTGCAGAAGGAGGCAAGAGGGGAGCAGAAAGAGGCAAGAGGGGTGCATAAATGTGCAAGAGAGGTACAGAAAGAAGAAAGAGCAGTGCAAAAAAAGCAACAAAGGTGCAGAAGGAGGCAAGAGGGGTACAGAAAGAGGTAAGAGAAGTGCAGAAGGAAGCAACAGAGGTGCAGAAATAGGGAAGAGGGGTGCAGAAAGAGGCAAGAGGGGTGTAGAAATTTGCAAGAGAGGTGCTGAAAGAAGCAGGAGGAGTGCAGAAAGAACCAACAGATGTGCAGAAAGAGGCAAGAGGAGTGCAGAAAGAGGCAAGAGAAGAGCAGAAAGAAGCAACAGAGGTGCAAAAAAAGGCAAGAGAACTGCAGACAGAGGGAACAGGGGTGCAGATAGAGGCAAGAGAAGTGCACAAAGAAGCAACAGAGGTGCAGAAGGAGGCAAGAGAACTGCAGAAAGAGGCAAGAAAGTTGCACAAACAGGCAAACAAGGTGCAGAAATATGGAACAGGGGTGCATACAGAGGCAAGAGAGGTGCAGAAATAGGGAAGAGGGGTGCAGAAAGAGGTAAAAGGGGTGCACAACTTTGCAAGAGAGGTGCCGAAAGAAGCAAGAGGAGTGCAGAAAGAACCAACATAAGTGCAGAAAGAAGCAATAGAGGTGCAGAAAGAGGCAAGAGAACTGCAGAAAGAGGGAACAAGGGTGCAGAAAGAGGCAAGAGAGGTGTAGAAATAGGGAAAAGGGGTGCAGAAAGAGGCAAGAGGGGTGCAGAAAAAAACAAAAGAGGTGTAGAAAGAAGCAAGAGAAGTGCAGAAAGAACCACCAGAGGTGCAGAAAGAGGCAAGAGAGTGGCAGAAAGAAGCAAGAGAAGTGCAGAAAGAACCAACAGAGGTGCATAAAGAGGCAAGAGAGGTGCAGAAACAGGCAAGAGAGATACAGAAACAGGCAAGAGAGGTGCAGAAAGAGGAAACAGGGATGCAGAAAGAGGCAAGAGAAATGCAGAAAGAGGGAAGAGGGGTACAGAAAGAGGCAAGAGGGGTACAGAAAGAAGCAACAGAGGTGCAGAAAGAAGCAAGAGAAGTGATGAAAGAGGCAAGAGAGTTGCAGAAACAGGGGAAAGAAGTGCAGAAAGAGGCAAGAGAAGTGCAGAAGAAAGAAGGAAGAGAGATGCAGAAAGAAGCAAGAGAGGTGCAGAAAGAAGGGAGGAACAGAAAGCGGGAGAGATGTGCAGAGAGAGGCAAGAGAAGTATAGAAAAAGGAAAAAAGGTGCACAAATAAGCAAGAGAAATGCAGAAAGAGGCAAGAGAGGCGCAGAAAGAAGCAAGAGTGGTTTGCGCACCATTAGTACCAATTTAACACCCACATTTAGCAATAAGTAACAGGTGACCATTCCAGGTTTACAAAGGGCCTTCCACCATGCTGTAACATTTGTCGCTGCATTTTTGGTAACGTTTGAGCCAGAAACAAGGTTTTTTTGTTCAAATCTGCCGATTATGCAGCAGATGATGAATTATGTGGCAATTGCGGAAAATGTCTAATTATGCAAAAATCGGTGCAGCCGAACAGTCGCATAATTCCAGTGGCCCTGCTCATACCTCCGACTAGGTCCAAAAGTGCTCCTCAGTGGTTCCTTCTTTTTTTTGTCTCATTGAGTTCATAGTTTAGCTTCTATAGAAACGAGGAAGACTAAACCTGAGGTTACCACTCCACAACACAGACTACCATACCACATAATTACTCTCCATAACACATAATCTCACTCTACATAATTCCTATACACTAAATACCACATATTTTCTATCCACATAATTTCACTGTACAACATACTACAAAATTCCACTACACACAACGTACATCCACTCCACTCCAAAAAACATTAGTAAAAAACTTTTATATTTACAACGCCAATAGCCGTAACTTTCGCAAATGTGAGACATATTACACTTCAAATGCTTATTAACTAGTAGTCGCATTTGCAGAGTGGTGGAGAAAGAGGGCTGGGCCTCCAACCAGCGCTCAGGAGTTCTGCTGCGTAGGACTTACAGGAGGTACCAGAAAGGCTTCTTGGCCCCCAAAGTCCCTCAGGAGTAAAGTGGACTTCATCCCCCAACCAGTAGTGTGCCAGGAGGTGCGTTTGCAGAGTGGTGGAGAAAGGGGGGCGTGGCCTCCGAAGACTTCTTAGCAATCCCACTGTATGGAACTTACTGGAGGTAACAGGAGGGGTACTTGGCCCCCAAGGACATCCTTTGGGGCCCACTACCCCTTCTATTACCTCCAGTGAGTCCCACACAGTAGGATTGCTAAGTTCCCATAGCAGGCCACGCCCCCTTTGCCCACCATTCTGCAAACGCGATCCCTGGTGCACTCTTGGATGGGGATTGAAGTCCCCATTGCTGCTGGGGGTCCTTAGGGGGCAACTAGCCGACCTGTTACCTCCAGTAAGCCCCACACAGTGGGATTGCTGAGAGGTGGACAAAGATCATGCCCCCTTTCTCCACCACTCTGCAAACGCGCCTCCTGGCGTGCTCTTGGTTGGGAGATGAAGTCCCCTTGCCTCCTGAGGGTCCCTGGGGGCCAACTAGCCCTCCTGTTATCTCTAGTAAGTCCCACACAGTGGGATTGCTGAGAGGTGGTCCAAGGCCACGCCCTCTTTTTACACCACTCTGCAAATGCAGCTCCTGACGCACTGCTGCTTGGGGGATGAAGTCCACTTTAGTCCTGAAGTCCTCAGGACGCAAATGGACCTCATCGCCCCACCAGCAGTGCGCCAAGAGGCCCGTTTGCAGAGTGGTGTAAAAAGGGGCGTGGCCTTGTACCACCTCTCAGCAATCCCACTGTGTGGGGCTTACTGGAGGTCCCTGGTGGCCTAGTTGGCCCCCAGGGACCCTCAGTAGCAATGGGGACTTAGTCCCTCAATGCAGAGCGTGTCAGGAGGTGCGTTTGCAGAGTGGTACAGGGAGGGGGCGGGGCCTCCGGAGAGTTGCCGGTTTCTTTTATTATTTTAGGGAGGGGGGCTGTGTGGCCCCCCTTCCCGAGAACCTTTTGGGCCCAGGGACCCCATCCCCCGGGGCCTGAGCCATTTTATTGATTTTTTTAAAAGTTTGAAAAGGGAGGAGGGCGCGAGGCTCCCCCTCCCGAGGCCGATTACAGCCCCGGGACCCCATCCCCCGGGGCTAGGCCTTTCTTCATTTTTGTATCTTAAAAGGGAGGGGGGCCATGCCCCATCCCCCAGGGCCCAGCAAAGTTTTTTTATGGAAGGGGGGCCGCATGGTCCCCTTTCCCCAGGCCACTTTTGGTCCAGGGGGCCCATCCCACGGGACCTGCCCAGCCTTTATTTTTTTTAATTTTGGAGCGGTGCTGCGTGGCCCCCCTCCTGAGGCCAATTTTGGCCCCGGGGACCCATCCTCTGGGGCCCGGCAAAGTTTTTTTATGGAAGGGGGGCCGCATGGTCCCCCTTCCCTGGGCCACTTTTGGCCCTGGGGACCCCATCCCCCGGGGCATTTCCAGCCTTTCTTTTTTTTAATTTTGAAGGGAGCCACGTGGCCCCCCTCCAGAGGCCAATTGTGGCCCCAAAGACCCCATCCCCCGGCCTTATTTTATTGTTTATTTTTTTTAAATATTAAATTAAAAGGGAGGGGCTGAGTGGCCCCCCTCCTGGGCCACTTCTGGCCCCAGGGACCCCATCTCCCGGGGCCAACCCTCATGTTGGGGACTGCAGGGGGAGCCCCAATGCCCCCGTGGTCCCAGCCGGCTCCCCGCCTCCTGCAGGAGCCGGCATTGCTTTTGGATATGGGGAGCTGCTGACATGCAGCTCCCATTGTTCAAAAGCAAATCTGCTTTGCTTCAAGGAAGCGAGAGCAGGTTTTCTGCTCTCGCTTCCATGAAGCAAAGCAGTGTTTGCAATGACAGGGCGGGAGCCGTGCTCCTGCCCTGTCATTGCAAACTGCAATCTCCCAGGGGTGGGCACCCCGGGACATTGCTGGAGCCAGCCCTGGTGGTCCCCAGGGCCAAGGAGGTCTCCAGGAGGGGGGCCACGCAGCCCCCCTCCCAGCATTTGCACAGCCCCGGGGAGGTGGTGGGCCCCGGGGGTCCGCAACAGACCCCCGCATTAGCATAATTTGAGCCCCGGGGAGGTGGTTGTCCCTGGGGCAGTGTGGGGGGGGCAGGAGCCCCCCACACTTCTTTAATTGTTTTGGAGCCCCGGGGAGGTGGTGGTCCCCGGAGCTTGGGGGGGCCAGCGAGGCCCCCCCGCACATAATTTAAGTTATGCCCTGGGGAGGTAGCGGTCCCCGGCGTGGAGCCCCCCACACATTTTTTAATGAAAAGCCCTGGGGAGGTGGCGGTCCTGGGGGCTGCCGGGGCTGCGTTCTCCCTGCACATTAATAACAAAGCCCCGGGCTGGTGGCAGTACCCGGGGCTGCGGGGGCCCCTACGGGCACCCATGATAATTTTGCATTGCCACCGGGACCTGGCCACCCAGGGGCTTCTAGAACCCAGCACCCAGCTCCCAGCGCAAATCCCACTGACATTTTTTTTTAAAAAAATGCTTTTTTTGGCCTTGGAGGTCCCTGTGGGACCCCATGAGCAGGCCTAGGGGGTCCAGGTGTTTCTACCCTGCCCCCTTACCTTGTTTTTTCACCTTTTTTCTCGTGACTCGGTTCACAAGGTGGCTGCCAACACTTTCTGGTTTGAAGTGTTGGCAGCCAATCAGAATCAAGCTCGTGATCGGGAGGGTTCGCAAATCCTCCTCGGCCACCAGATATCAATATTTTTTTATTTTTGAATTTCTCAGGAACTACTCAGCGGAATTACATCATTTAAAAAAAAAATGCTTTCTGAACCAAGAGCTTCCTTTTTGCCAAATTTGGTGTAATTCCGTTCAGCAGTTCGGGCTGTAGCTTTGTCTAAAGTTTCCTATGGAAATTAACATGGAGAAAACGCGCTTTGGGACCCCCCTTTTTTCCTAGCCCCCGCTCAACGAGTCACCCCGAAACTTTCAAGACAGGAGCTGACCTAAGCGAACCATTAGTTTTGGAAATTTTGCAAAGATTCGTCAAACGGCGCCAAAGAGATTGGCAAAAGAAAAAACGCTTTTCCTATGGAAACTAGGTCCTAACTATAACTACCTACTGGCGACCGCCAGTAGGTTATATATTTATATATATATATATATACATATACATATACATATATATATATATATATATATATATATATATATATATATATATATATATATATATATATATATATTCAATGAAAAAACCATAGGTTTCAGGGACGTTATAGTTACAAATTAGCATTTAAAAAACCTTTGAAATTCACTGAAAAAACCATAGGTTTTAGGGACAGTTATAGTTAGTTGGACATTGCACTCGTACAAAACCCATGAAATTACCCCGTTATAGTTAGTCCAGCTAACTATAACTCGCGCCCCCGCAATGCACTGCTGATGACGTCACTTATTACATCACTCATGACATGGTCAGTGACATCACTGATGACATCACTGATGACATCTCAAATGACATCACTGATGACATCATCCACATGATAATCTGATGCACCTCCTCACACCCTAATATAACCTTTGATACACCCACTCTAAATTACAGACTTTGTATGTTTCAAAAATCAACACTTAGAAACTTTTTCTGCAAAAAGCAGGCAATGATATCCTATGGAAGGAAATTCAAGTTACTGGTAAGTACGGTTAAAATTACTTTAGAGGATCAGTACTGGGCTGAAAGATGCAGCACTGAGGTCTCTCCTGATAACAGGTGAGTAAATCGGAATTCGTATTTCGGCTGATTTTAGAGGAATATTTTAAAGTTCCAAAACTCCACACTTAGAAGAATTTCCAAGTGAAACCGGTCAATGTTAGCCTATGGAAGGAAATTCAAGTTACTGGTAAGTACGGTTAAAATTACTTTTCAGGACCAGTACTGGGCTGAAAGATACAGCACTGAGGTCTCTCCTTATAACAGGTGAGTAAATCGGAATTCGTATTTCGGCTGTTTTTAGAGGAATATTTGTATGTTCCAAAAATCAACACTTAGAAACTTTTTCAACAAAAAGCAGGCAATGATATCCTATGGAAGGAAATTCAAGTTACTGGTAAGTACGGTTAAAATTACTTTTCAGGATTAGTACTGGGCTAAAAGATGCAGCACTGAGGTCTCTCCTGATAACAGGTGAGTAAATCAGAATTCGTATTTCGGCTGATTTTAGAGGAATATTTTAAAGTTCCAAAACTCCACACTTAGAAGAATTTCCAAGTGAAACCAGTCAATGTTAGCCTATGAAGGAAATTCAAGTTACCGGTAAGTACGGTTAAAATTACTTTTCAGGACCAGTACTGGGCTGAAAGATGCAGCACTGAGGTCTCTCCTGATAACAGATGAGTAAATCGGAATTCGTATTTCGGCTGATTTTAGAGGAATATTTTAAAGTTCCAAAACTCCACACTTAGAAGAATTTCCAAGTGAAACCAGTCAATGTTAGCCTATGGAAGGAAATTCAAGTTACTGGTAAGTACGGTTAAAATTACTTTTCAGGACCAGTACTGGGCTGAAAGATACAGCACTGAGGTCTCTCCTGATAACAGGTGAGTAAATCGGAATTCGTATTTTGGATGATTTTAGAAGAATATTTGCACAATGGTGAAGGGAGGGGCGGGGCCTGAGGTGACATCTGTGCAAACGCGCCCCGTGGCGCGTTTTAAGTTGGGGGTTTAAGTCCCCTTGAATCCTGAGGGTCCCTAGGGGCCAACTAGCCCACCAGGAACCTCCAATATGCGCCAGGGGCTGCGTTGCAGAGACGTGTAGAGAGGCCACACCCTTTTTACACCTCTCTGCAACGCAGCTCTGTGGCGCTTTCTGGATGTACCTGTTGGGCTAGTTGGCCCCAGGGACCCTCTGCATTGAAGGGGATTTAATTCCCCATCTTAAAACGCGCCACGGGGCCTGTTTCACATGTCACCTGAAGCCCCGCCCCTCCCTTCACCACTGTGCAACCGCGCCCGTGGCGCGTTTTAAGTTGGGGGATTAAGTCCCCTTGAATCCTGAGGGTCCCCGGAGTCCAACTAGCCCACCATATACCTCCAAAGCGCCACAGAGCTGCGTTGCAGAGAGGTGTAAAAGGGGTGTGGCCTCTCTACACCTCTCTGCAACGCAGCCCCTGGCGCATACTGGACGTTCCTGGTGGGCTAGTTGGCCCCCAGGGACCCCCAGTATTCAAGGCGAATTCGTTCCCCCTCTGCAAACGCGCCAGGGGGCGCGTTTGCAGAGTGGTGAAGGAAGGGGGCGGGGCCGTTTAAAAAAAAAAAATAATAATTTTGTCCCCTGAAGGGGAGGCTGTGTGGCCCCCTTCCTTTTCCTGTTTTTATGCCCTGGGGACCCCATCCCCCAGGGCCTTACCCCTTTTTAAAATTTGTAATTAAAAAAAAAACGGGAAGGGGGCCGCGTGGCTTCCCTTCCCTGGGCCTGTATTGGCCCCGGGGACCCCATCCCCGGGGCATGGCCTCGTTTTTATTTATATTCTTTGGAGGGGGCTGCGTGGCCCCCTCCTCTGGCCATTTAAGGCCCCGGGGACCCCATCCCCCGGGGCCGGCCATTCCGTTTTTTTTTTTTGGGGAGGGGGCCGCGTGGCCCCCTCCCGAGCCACTACTTGCCCCGGGGACCCCATCCCCCGGGGCTGGCCCTCTCCGTTGGGGACTGTGGGGGGGTCCCCAATCCCCCCACAGTCCCGCCGGCTCCCCACGTCCCTTGGGAGCCGGCATTGCTTTTCCCCATGTGGAAAAGCAATGTGCTTTGGATATTGGAAGAGAGAGCAGGTTTCCCTGCTCTCTCTTCCAATATCCAAAGCAGTTTGCTATGGCAGGACGGGAGCCGCGAGGCTCCCGTCCTGCCATAGCAAACTACAGTGTCCCGGGGTAGGCACCCCGGGACACTGCAGGAGCCGGCCCTGGGGGTGGTGGTCCCCAGGGCCATCAAGGGCTCCAGGAGGGGGCCGCGCGGCCCCCTCCCATTCAGTTCAAAGCCCCGGGGAGGTGGTGGTCCCCGGGGCTCTGAGGGTCCGTTACGGACCCCCATATTTAAATGTTTAGTGCCCCGGGAGGTGGCGGTCCCCGGGCGTGTGGGGGGCTGGAGCCCCCACACAGGTTTTGTAATTAATTATAAAAAAGCCCCGGGGAGGTGGTGGTCCCCGGGGCTGCGGAGGGCTCAGAGCCCTCCCGCACCATTTTTAAAAAAGCCCCGGGGTGGCGGTCCCCGGGGCTTGGGGAGCCCTTGAGGCCCCCACACTTTAAATTATCCCCCCCACCATGCCCCCGGGACTTGGGCCACCCGAGGGCCAATTAACTATCGAAGCGCAGGAGACCGCGCTTCGATTTTTTCGGCAGGATTCGCGCACCCTGAGCGCATCCTGGCGATTTTTCAAAAAATTTTTTTTATTTTTTTGCCCAGGGGGTCCTTGTGGGACCCCTGAGCAAACCTAGGGGTCAGGGTGTTTCTACCCTGCCCCCTTTGTGCGCTTGCGCACTTGTTTCTGTCCCTCGGTTCTACCGAGGGACAAAATGGCTGCCAACATTTCCTGAATCGGAATGTTGACAGCCAATTAACATGCAGCTCGTGATCGGGACGGTGCGCGCAGGGTGCGCTGAGGGTACGCGGACCCTACTCGGCCATAGATATCACTAACTTTTTACTTTTCATTTTCTCAGCAACTACTGAACGGATTTACACCATTTAACAACAAGGGTTCTTTCTGAACCAAGAACTACCTGTTTGCCAAATTTGGTGTAATTCCGTTCAGCAGTTCGGGCTGTAGCCGTGTCTAAAGTTTCCTATGGAAAAATGCATGGGGAAAACGCGTTTTGGGACCCCCCTTTTTCTCGGCCCCCGCTTGACGAATCCCCCGAGACTTTCAGGGTAGGAGCGGACCGGAGCGGGCCACAAAGTTTGAAAATTTCGCGAAGATACGTCAACTGGCAAGAGAGTTATCTCAAATAGAATGTCGCGGATTTCCTATGGATAATAGGTTGTAACTATAACTAGCTACTGGCGACCGCCAGTAGATAATATATATATATATACATATATATATATATATATAGTGGCAGTCGGAACTGTGTAGTTATATAGGAGTCAGAGTTTCCATTGGAAGAACATTTTTTGTTTTGCTAATTACTTTGGCACTGTTTGACTAATCTTCACAAAACTTTCCCCCAAAAAACTTAATTAAGCTCAACTCCTTCCTTGGAAGTTTTGAGGTGGGAGCTGAGAAAAATGGGGGGGTGGGTCCCAAAACTCTTTTTCCCCCATGCATTTTCCAAAGGAAAAGTTAGACAACAATGTGTGAAAAATGGCTGAATAGAATGACACCAAATTTGGCAGAGATATCTGTTGCTACAGAACTTTTGTCAGACTCCTTCAGAAAAAAATGTCAAAACACGTGTTCTGATTGGTCGGTCCTGCAAGACTCCCACAGGACTGAACAATCTGATTGGCGGCTGCAACATGAAGAAAATGTTGTAGACACAATTACAGGACTCAGAGATTCTGTGCCCGTGTCCTGGAAATATGTTCAAACAAATATAGAAAGGGGCACAGTAGGGGTAACCTAACCCCCTAGCCCTTGTGGACTGACTCCCCAGGGGCCAAAAAAAAAAAGAAACAGAGCTCTCTTAGTTCTTACAGGACTCCCATTGTACTAACAAATGAAGAAAAAAAAAGAAAAGTTTGGCCACCGGACAACCCTTTCTATCTATCTATCTATCTATCTATCTATCTATCTATCTATCTATCTATCTATCTATCTATAGTGAGAAAGTAGATTATTAGTTGAAGTGGATGGTAGTCTTTTTCAAGCAATAATGGGACTATTTCTTATAGGATCTTGTTAGGCCTCAATAATTTAAACCCAAGCTCAACCCTTGGTAGCTGTAGCACAGAGCAGGCAGGCTTAATCGAAGAGAAATGTACAAAGCATTTATTTAGTACCAAAACGGTTAAAAAGTAGAAAACAAAAAAAAATCCCACTATAATTTATAAAAATAGAGAACATTTTAATGAACAAATATACATCAATATGACAGGAACTGGAGATATGATTTTACACAGTGTTAGAGTCTTCTAGTGCCAAAAAGTACAAAGCGCCAACCATGGGTATCTAGTCGCACTAGACCGGGTCAAAGTAAAAAGTTAAGGATGGCTGCAAAGGAGTGCTGGTCAGATACAGGGACCAGATTCATGCCAGTGGGAAGTTTGCCTTCTGACTTTGCTGTTTTCCTGGAGAAAATTCCTCGTCAACGAGATCGCCGGCGGGTCTGGGAGCTAGCTGGATACGAAGAGGGACTCGTCGACGGCAGCTGGCTGAAGCCCAGGATCATGGCTGGAGCCTCAGCTCGGGTGGGAAGTTCGAGGCTCATGATGTCGATGGATAGAAACTGGCAAACAGATGACGCCTGAACATGAGGCCCAGGAAAGCACTGCCGTCAGAAGGTTGATGCTCAGCATTGATCCCAGTGAAGTTCTCTTCGTTTGGACTTACAAACTTTTCTGGAAGGGAGAATCCTTTCAGCGGGACAAACTAGGAAGTTGAGCCTGACTGGCAGTTTGACGTCGACAGCTGCGACTCTGAGGTTTTCTGGTTGTAGCCTTGTTCTTTTTGCAGAAAGTTTGGAAAAAGTCTCTAAGTGTCCAGTTGCAGTCTTTGAGGAGGAAAAGTACCACCAACCAATGTGGAGGACCTTCAGGAGACCACCCAGGGGCTAGGACTCAGTCTCCCAGAAGCCACCAGCAGGGTTCATTTAAATCCAGTTGGAACTGGTAGGTTGGGCTTAGTGGAGTCTTGGGCTTCTTGCAGCTTTTGTGTTCCTGGAACTTACCAGGAGACTAGCCAACTAGCCCTTGGAGTCCACTCTTCGGTCCTGGGTACAAGTGAGGAGCAGGTCCAGCCCTTAGGGTCTCACTCCACAGGTTCAACAGAATTTGGTGTCCTTCTTCTGTCTTCCACTTCTTCTGTCTACACTTTTTAGAACACCACTGTACCTGTCTTCCACAGGTACAGTGGTGTTCTAAAAAGTGTAGTGAGGGTGCCACTATTATACCAAGTGCCAGCCTGTGGGCAGGGGAATCTCCTGGCCACTCCAAACCATTTGGGTAAAACTTCCCATGGGTACCATTACCCACTTTTGCAGCATTTCCTGTTTGTTATAAAGTAAACTATTCCACAGTGCTCCTGTTTACCTAAAACTAAAAAGACAGACCGTTCTTTCTTTGTTCAGAGCACTGGGCACACCCAGAACTGTGTCCTAGGGAAATTGGAAATTCGCCCTGCACACCAGTTCTGGAACTGACTACTTGGACAATGGCTAGGGCAGTCCTAGGTATGGGCTACACCTGCTTGTTACAGGTGATGCCTCTTTGCAACTTGTGCATTTGGTAGGCACATCCCCCAGGCCACCTCCTCATAGCCAAGTCCCTTTCTTCACTCCTCCCAGCAGGCTGTCAGGTGACCGTTGGGTGTTAACTCTGAAAAGGCTTCTAGAGGCTTTAAGCAGGGAAATGCTAATTTGCAGAAAGTGGCATTTAAAACAAATTAATTTGAAACCCAACTTGACCATTAGATTGGGTTTTTGAATTACTATTAATTTGAGTCCTTGAATCATGGTTCTAGATTTTCCCAAACTAAAGTTATGGATTATAAGGTGTTATATTGTAACCTAGTGCTTTTCTATAAGAGAACCAGCCTTGCCAAAGTGAAAAACGACTCTGGAGGCTTTTCAATGCCATGACATGTAAAACTTAAATACACATGCCTTACCTTTTAAATAGCATTCACCCTTCCCTGTGGGCATTTAAGGTCTACCTTAGGGGTGACTTATAAGTATCAAAAAGTAAAGTTTAGGTCTGGCAAAAGGTTTATTTTGCTTGGTCAGATTTGCAGGTTTAAAACTGCAGGAGCCCAAAGACATGCTTTGCATTGTCACTTTAGTGGTAGCACAACAGATGCTGCAGTCCACTGGTGGCATTTAACTCACAGGCCCTGGGTACACTGTGTACCATATACTAGAGACGTATAGGTAAATTCAATGTAGCAATTAAGATTTTTAATCAAGTCAACAAGTTTAATATTTTTAAATAAGTACTTTTCAATGTCAAAATGTAACAATAAACACAATTTAAAAATAAAATAAGATTAAGCTTTATTTTTTAAATGTAATCTATTTCTGCACATCATTATTAAAAATCTGTAATAAATATTAGTCAAGAATATAAATGTTACTGTTTTTTAAAAAAAATTATTATTTTAGAATTAGTTAATTATTTAATATGCATTTAATGAAGTTCTGTTTAGGTTTTAATTTTTTATACATTTATAATCTGTATTCAAATACTTTACTATTTTTTCAAAGAATAGTAAACGTTAATAGCTTTCACTATGCTTTCTCCTCGGGAGATCTCCACTATGATGGCTGAGATCTCCACTTATGTGTGAAAAGTTACTAGTAATAACGTTTTACTCATGAATCCTGTTGCAAAAGGCTCCACCACGGGGTGCAGACATGTAAGTCTGCACTTGGTTGTAAAGCTATACTTGGAAATGGAGGCTAGCAAAAAAGTATAGATTCACACATAGGTGCTGTAGTAGCTTTACACAAGTAAATTACATATGTAGATTGTCCTTTGGAATTCAGGTCTACATGAGAAATGTGGGAGCAAACTGAACAAGCCCCTATATAAAAGTTAGTGCCTCTGCCTCACAGGCTGAAGTTAATCCACCAAATTTTGAATTTCCAACTTCGAATGCACTGCTTTTTGCTCAAGACGGGAGTTGCCACTGAGCAAGAACGTTCATCTCACCATTTCCACCATGCCATTGAGGTAGCCTGAAGCTGGTGTCACAAATGTGGGTACTAGAAATACTCCTTCAAATGGGAGCACATTTCAGCATTCAAAATATTCCTTATGCTAGGGGGGATTTTAAGCATTTTTTGTCTGAAAATGCTATTGTTCACTTGCTTTACACAGCGACCTCGCAGGGAAGTGATGCCACTGGAACTGGTATTGTGCCACCTACTTTACATTTGGTGGCCTCACCATTTCCGGCGGTGTCATCATTACCTGTGATCTGCTTCCAGTGGTTGAGCTGGCTGATGCCCCGTCTTCAGGAACAGCACATATGACTACCTTGTAGCCAGGGCCGGACTGGCCGTAGCGGGCACCGGGCATTCCCCCGGTGGGCCGCCAGGTTGGGCGCCGGTTTTGGGCCCCTAGGGGGCCAGTTTTGTTACCGGGGGCCGGCAATATCGGCCCCCTGTAACAAAATCAGCCGAAACCGACCCTAGCAAACAGCTTGGCCGCACCCCCTCCCCCCAGGGGGGCCGACCGAGCAGTTTGCCAGGGCCGGTTTTGGTTCCCAGTCCGGCCCTGCTTGTAGTTGAGTCAGTGAAACAATCAGGTCTTATAAATCCAGACCTCCCAAAAAGTCCAAGAGAGATTAGATGAGATAGTGTGTATACATTAGTGAACAGTTTAAGAATGAGCTTATTAATCTTTCTTTGCTATTGCTGTTAAGACTTGAAATTCCCTACCCAGTACATATGTATTTTGCATGTCATTGACTGTGGTTCAGATCTGCTTTAAATAAAACCTTGCAATAAAATCTTGTTCTGCTCTCACATTTCCTTTATGACAACCAGTTAATTACTTATTAAGGGCCTTGTGATCCAAGATAGTTTGCAGTTGCAAAGGCTCTGTAGCGCCAAATCGGAGCCTTTGCGACCGCAAAATAGCTTTTGGGTATGTTCAAAACCCAATAACCTTTGTTATTGTTGTAAAAAAGCATTTTTTAGGAGTAGGCGTTGGTCCCTGGACCATTTCTTACAAGTAAAAAAAATGTTTTAGAAACTTTTCTTCTTCACTTTTTAAATGCATCCTGTTTTCCTTTAAGGAAAACAGACTGAGTAAAAAGAAAAAAAAACGATTTCTTTATGTAAAAACAATTACAGACATGGTGGTCTGCTGACCCCAGCAGGCCACTATCCCTGTGATGGCAACGATTCAAAAGGGGTCGCAATTTACATCCTACCTCATGCATATTAATGAGGTAGGTCAAATTGCGACCCACTACGAATCAGAATTTTTCAAACCAACATATGCTGGTTCTCAGAAATCAATAAATTCGGTAAAAGTCAGTGTGCAAATTGAGACGACTTTTAGTGAATGCATTGTTCAAACATAAGGCCCTAACATCTTTTTACCATTTCACTGATGTGTAAGACTTTTTTTAATTGTGTGTTTTTTGATCATCCCTATACTCTTAAATTGATGTATTCTATTATGTTACCTTTATTTTTAGCTTTCATAAGTTTTGCACTCTAAAATCCTTTGGATATTATGATCGAAGATGCAACAATATTGTATAGCTGCATGACAGACACTTTGGATGACAACACGACATGTACTCTTTGCCATTCCGATAATAATTGTTAATGGAGTTTGTGTTCGCTTTGCCCTCTAGGTAATTTGTCACATAATTTTTTTTAGCTGCTTATGTTGAATACATGAACAAGTGCTTTGATGTTACAGTTTCACTTATGAAACCAAGTGATAGCTATACTTGAAGGTGTGTGCACTAGGCCTGGGCGGAAAATTCCGTTCCGCTCGCGGAATTTGCGGAATTTGGGTAATTTCGCGTTCCGTGGAGAACGCGAAATTGCCAAAAGATTCCGCGATCTGTGGCTTCGCGGAGTTTTTTGCTTGTTCGCGCTTTCAAAATGCGTGTTCGCAAGATATTTCTCCCCGAGCACGCAAACAGCGTTCGCGAACAGGAAAAAAGCATCGTGAACGGGCGGAACAAGCAATTCCGCGTGTTCGCTGAACTTTTGCATGCTCGCAGAGATTTTTTACCGTTTCGCGGAGCTTTGCGTAGCGCGACTACGCAAATTCCGCCTACCCCTAGTGTGCACTGTGACCTTAGAAACATCCATCAGCTAACAACAACGACAGCTATCACTCACCAACCACCTGTCAATCATCTTAGTGAAATAACTGAGACCCTTATAGCTACTTCAAGAATTTTGAAAATTATTTCCGAACACCCTCTTGGCAACAGATAGTAGCGCTTCAATGTAGTGCAGGTAATGGCAGTGTGGACAGTCCAGTCTGTAGGGGATGCTTTAGCTGAAATCATTTTGGAATGGACTTCGACCACGACCATTGATTTCTGATATCTCACTATTATCCAGCAAAACTACATCTGACTCCTTTGCCATTACAAAGTGGACAAACTGCAAGGGGAGAGCCTGAGTTTCTTTTGCTGGTGTTGTGTTTGTTTATTTTGACAAGTTATCTGTATGGAAATACAATACAACTGTCTTGTTTCATAGAACCTTTACTGCAGGAGCTATTCTGGTTCTGGCAAATGACACCAACATTTTTTTGTAGTTGCATTCTATGTAAATCTACAAAATAGTTAAGTATTTCTACTTGATTTACCCAATAGAAAGTTGAAGAATGTATCAATATTATAGGTGAATTAGTCCAAAATGTGTGTATAGCATATTTTGACAAAATGTGCATTGTTATATTGAAGGCATTGGGGCTGATTCACAAAAGTGATAATGAGTCAGGGAAGTTGTACTACAGGAGTAATCATTTGCGCACTCTTACATGCAATCTGCCCCTAAATGTCCAACTCCCTATTGGTTGAAGTGCAAGGAGAGCACAGTCCTTTCTACTTGTATTGATTAAGCCTGGGCAGAGTTCGCAAGTGACAAAAAAACTTGTTAGCGGCGGAGTGCGTTACCTCTCGACATTCACATAGATTTTTAGTGCCGGGTGTTTGTCAGTGCAAACAGAATCTCGCACATTGCAAGATGGTGCTGCTTCTTTCTGCCACTTGAGTAATTGTACTTGAGCGGCAGCTTTCTCAACGTGAAAGGAAGGTTTTTCAATGCGAACGATAGTGACCATCCATGACCGCCCGCGTTGAGAAATCTCGCTGGGAAGTGGTCTAGCGTTGGATTTTCCTCACTCCCGCTTGCTAACTCACCGTTGGTGAGCGGGAGCGAGGAAAAAACTCTGCTCTGGAACTCCGTGAGCTCCACGGAGCGCGGAGTACAAAGAACTCCGCAAACTCCGTGAACGGAGCGGAGTTCACCGCCCAGGCTTAGTATTGATTGGATATGACTATACCTTGAATAGTCCCAATTGTATTTCCTTTTAAATATGTTGGTTCCACTTCACAAAGGCATGTAAGAGTATGTAAGAAAGTACTATAGGAGTACCACTTCACATACTCCAAAAAATGTTTGTGTGACTAGGCCCCCTAAAATGGTTCTTGTCAGAACTGGATTTTCTACACCTCTTTCCACTTCCAATGAGGTATTGCCACCAAACACAAACTTTTGTGGTAGGTAGGTAGATAAAGTTTATTGAATTGATTAAAAGCAATAATTGACAATAAAATAGCAACGATACAAACAATGTCTATACAACAATACCAATATAAAACTGGTGTGGCTAAAATACAGAAACTAAGAAAAGGTTAGTCATAGCCAATGTTAACATAACAAAGGACATGAGGCAATTTCAGATGTGTTACATGCTATCCTAGCTCTTTCAGGTTGAGCTAATGCTCATGTAAAACCAGCATTTGCAAAGACCATACATCTCGTTTTTTGGACCTATTGGTTTTCCCAATGGTTTTAGCAATATATTAGTCTATACACATGGCACTGGATTTATTAACATCTGCAAACTCTCTTTCCTTTGTGCAATTTTGCATTGTTATTGTAATTGACTTTAATAAGTATTGGCAAAGTCAAGGGGTCTTGGCTCTGAAAAGCTTATCTGCTTGGGTTTTCCAGTGTTTGTATGGGACATGCGAGCTGACTCACATTTAGGTGTCTGTGTGAGTTCTGGTTGTGTGAGGGTGTTAATAATGGGGTACGAATGAGAGCTCTGGAGCTGAGGCTGAAAGTGCAGTAAGTCAATGGGCCACAACAGTGTTCAGATTACATGCTCCTTAGCCTCTCAAATCCTTAGCCTCTCTCCTGTGCGCATATAGCGATGGTCACATATGTACCATTTGTAATAACAGGTACTAATTATTTACAACAAAATCCATGTTGTTGTTTGTTTATATCAAGTTGCTTACAAGCACTCACAAAGCCAACAGCTCAGGCTTGTTTTAGGCATATGTTTGTTGTGTGATATGCCTGGTATGGATGCAATATGAGAAAACTCACAAAGAGGCACATAAATGCTTGTCAGGCAGCATGCTATGTAACCCACAGGCATGTCATTTTAAGAGATTCTCTTAATTGCTTAGGCCACTACCCTTTTAGGGACCCCCTAACTTTTTCGTCCCACTCAAAGCACTGTGTTCCACAATAGTCTTTTTTACAGAGAGTTAAAATCTGTCTCATATGCAAGAACTAAAAACTGCTATGTTGTAAAACTATGGAGTCCTTCAAGTTAAACCTTAAACCTGCGGAGCAGAAAGAAGGAGAAACAGCTTTGCTCCCCTGAGGAACTCATTCTGCAGCATCTTGGGGAGGGCAGGAGTACAGCTGGTGTTAAGTGCCAGAGGAAGGAGTCATGCATTTCAGTGAAAGAAATCAGAAGGTCTGACCTCCTCCACTGTGACACCCCAGGTTGTGATTTTAGGTTCTGGGCCTATTGTAGCTTCTGCACCCCCTTAGAAGCTGCACTACTTGTTCCCCAGCAAAGTTTATCCAAACATTATGCAGGTCATTTACTCCCTGGTATAGCAGATCCAAATATTCTCAGCTTCTCTAGAAGTCAAGCGCAAAGGAAAAACAACAGCGAGAGACAGCAACATGGACGTCGGATGCTGGGGGTGACACATGATGCAATACAGAGGGTGATGGGGTGGAATCACAAAGGACGGGCTAGGGGAAGCAACAGGAGGGCGGAGGAGAACCAGAAAAGAGGTCAGGGCAGAAGCAACAAAAAGGGTGAGGGAGAGAAGAGAACTAACAGGGAGAGATGAGTGGGGAGCTGTGAGAGGAAATGTAAATGGGCAAGAGAGCGAAGGGAGTGGTCAGGGGAGGATCATACAGATGAGAGCAAGAGAGCACAACACAGAACGTGGAGGAGGAAAGAGAAGCACACTAGTGAGACAGCTGGAAACACACACACTCTTGTGGAGTGCTTAAACTAAAAGAAAAATGTAGTGCCTGAAAAACGAGTAGTGGAAGGACATAAGTAATGGATTCATGCTCAAGGGAAGAGAGAAACACAAAAAGAGGACAAAAAGCCCACACAAGCAAATGAATAAGAAGCAAACAAATGAGAGTGACAATAAATCAACCAATGCCCACTGTCAGCTAATAATACGCCTTGCAACAGACAAGACATGGACTGTCTAGTAGGGGAGACCTAAATATGAACAATACATCCAATCAGTTTGTTGGATTTTCCACTTAAAAATATATAGTAGCTTCACAGATAGCTCTATAGTCTAATTTGCCTAAATTTTGTCAAAAGAATCGTATCCGGATTGGAGTAAAGCTGGGAATAAACATACTTATTACTTTGGAATTCCTTATCACTGTTGCATAAGTGACACCACTTTTTGTGACAAACCTATCCTACTGAAAAATTGAAGAACTAAGGACCCGATTTATAGTTTGGCGGAGGGGGCACTTTGCCGCAATGGTGACAGAGCACCATCTCTGCCAAACTAAAGGTCCGTCCACCTCATTTAGAGTCAGGCGGACCTTCAGTATGTTGACAGCAGAGACTATGCTGTCTTCCCTTCTGACGTGCAACTTCGACAGCCGTTCGAGTAAGAACTGTCCAATATTTGGCCATTTGTCCACCCACCCTATTTAGAGTGGGTGGACAAAAAGCCATTTTTCACAGCGAAAACCTTTTTCCGTGTGGAATAATCTATTCCCCTATTCCACCACAAGTGAGTGGGTGTTCCATTCTTCATTCCACCCAAGAAGGGGAGTTACTCTAGCCTTTTGCTGGCGTAATTGACTTATCATTCCCGGACTGGCAAATGATTGGAGAGCTTTCAAAGCACACTACGCCTTGCTTCTCCCATGTTTTCACCACTTGTCTGTTAATTTCTACTTTATACTCATATGCAGTTACTTTATCCCCACAAGAAAACAACGCTTTATGAATGTAAATGGTTTAGTGAATCTGGTTCAAATTTGTGGCTGAATGGGCATAGATGGTGTGGCAGTAGAAGAGCCATTTGTCAAATATTAGGGTACATTATAGAATTCCAGAAGGGAACAATAAAACAAGGAAGTAAAAAGAGTGATAGCAGATGTCTCTTTGAAGAAATATTTTTGTACATCAAGAAACACCCTGGAATTTCAAGTCAACATAGACCAGATAGACCAGGCCAAAGACTAAATGCAGTCTAGTAAGACTCAGAATAGAGCTCAGGATAAGCTCAGAATTGATTTTGGGTATCACAGATGTTAGTAGTCAAAAACACTTTGACAAAATCTGAAAGCCTTTTAAAAGAGATAAAAGGAAATCATTTAGATCATTTAGATCATAAAATCATGAAATCTCTGTGATATTAATTTTTGTCATAATTGGAAAAGGGAAGCCGGACTTTTTGAAACTTCACTTGGGCATCAAGCACATTTGTATGAATAAATGAGACTTTGCTCACGGGAACAACCTCATAAGCCTGTTGGTACTGGATAGGGTGGGTAGAAAAAAGGAAGTCATTTTCTAAACAAACTGGATTAATGTTTAAAATGGAAAAATGAATGACAGGTGCACTACAGGCTGATCTGTGGAAGGAAATAGCTTTTTAGAACTGAGTGGATTAATAGATTTTGGATTGTGAACGAGGAAATCGATGACAAAATCAGTAGATTTGCTGAAAAAGACTGAACTTAAACCCTTTGATAAGTTGTGATTTGAACACAATCTTCAAATTTGGAATGTCGCTGGTTCTTCCAAGTGATGCATGTGTGGCATTTGGATAAAATATCAAATAAAAAATATTGTGATAAATAAATATAGTGTCAAGTGTATCGGGATGACAAAAAATATAATTGACAGGAATATTGAAGGTAAGAATATCATTTTAAGTTTTGTTTTTAATATTGTTGAAAAAATATAATTTGTGAAAATATCATTGTATATAACATAGTTTTTATGGGTTAATTTCTAAGTATCTTTTGTAATGTGCCTCATTTTATTTTTATTTTTATGTTAATGTTTGTGTTAGTATGTTTTGAGAAATTGTTTAGCCATTTGTAAAAATTTACTCTTTTTTATTATGAATGTTATTAATCTTTATTCATAATAACATTTAGGTAATTATGTAATAGTAGGGTGATGTTAGGATTTTAGGGGAAAGGGTGGGGAGATTATTTACATTGTTGATAATTAAGTTGCTTGTCTTTTTTATTTTTAAATTCATTGTTAATTAAAAATGTGTTAAATTAATGTCAAATGTTTAAATTTAAGTAAATTGTCTCTAATATTTGTAAAAGATATGTACATTTACCTGTATGTAATTTAATACTTTTTGAAAATTTGCAAGATCATTTGTAATTTTATTTAATTAATTAAAGTTAATTTGTATATTTAAGTAAAAGTTCTTTTAATGTTTAGCATAACAAATGAGTTTAGTTGGAAAAAACTTATGTTTACATTTACATTTCTAAGTTATATTTTTTATTTATTAAAAATGATGAGCAATATTTGTTTTTTGTTTTACTGTAGAAATCATTATTAATTAACAATTTTGTTACAATAATTTGTGTATAGATATTTAAGAATTATATATCAAAATGTAGTATTATATTATATGTAAAAATGTATTGTTTTTATATGTTTAATTTTTATGTTGATGGTGTAAATACTATGGGCCTGATTCCGATGCGGTTAGGAAAGCATTCCCACCTAGGGCCCGATTCCGATGCGGTTAGGAAGGCCTCCTAATGGCATTTGCTCCTTCCGAATCGGATCGGGAACATGTCTTCCCAACCGAGGGCCAGATTACGATGCGGTTAGGAACATCGGCTTCCCATTGAAGTCAATGGGAGTCCAACCAAATCGTATCTGGAAGCATCCGGGTGCATCATACTCGGTCAGTTGGACTCTCCCGATCCGAGTCGGTCGGAAAACATTTCCAAACCGATTCGATCAGGAAGATTTCCTAACCGCATCAGAATCGGGCCCTATGTATTAAAATACATGTATATTTAAAAATTAATGACATTTTTGTATTTTATAATGTATTATATTTATTAATTTAATAGATTTTTTTATTGTTACTTATATAAAATTTGCTTTAAGTGTTATAAATTAGGTGCCTGGAAATATAATTTACATATTATGTGGGTGAATGTAAGTGATTATATGCTTTAGACTTATATTTACATTTATCCATGGTATTATACCATAGGTTGGTGGTTCCCCAATCCCAATTAGAATGTGACTGCACATAGTGCAGTTGGAAACTTCAATTTTTCAATGGGAGCTTGTGTGGCGGGCTGAAAAAGCCTGCAGCGCAAGTGCCCATTGAAAACCTGAAGTTTGTAAACTTCCCTGCACTGTGTGGCAGGCACCTCACGGTGGTGTGGTTGAACCGCCATAATGAATACGATCGTCCTGAGGACCGCCGTACTCGTAATAAGGCCCTTAGTGCAGATTGTTGGAGGTGTCTCCAAATGCTTTGGTTAAAATGGTAGTAAAAGTCTACTATAGCTGTGTGTGGTTAAAGTTTTGGGATAGTTTGAAACATGGCTTGTCCAAAATCTATTATTTTTTATGTGGGGAGTAGTTGTTATTTGTTTTAATTTGAATATGGTTTTGTAGTTTGTAGTTAGTGCTAATTTATTTATTAGGTAGTAGGGCATACACAAATGGTATATCAGTGTATGGCGTATATCTGAGTAAATGGTTTGGCCACATTTTGAATGCCCCATCCATCCCCCATGTTTGACATTGGCCAAGTTTTAAAAGGATATCTGCTGTGGAAAATATTAAGATGTGTTTATTATTGTTAAGGTTATCATGTAAGATGAAAGGCTCCTCAGTATGTATGGTTGTTAAGTCTTCAGGAATTTGGATATCTTAGCATCTTCTGGGGGCTTGAGGGATATTTCTTTAGCTTGTGCTATTAAACGTTTTAAGGTGGGAATAGGTGGTATCTGGCATGTGATGTGTTCAGGGACTTTAGAGAGTTAATCATTTAGTATTTTAGTTGTGGGCTCTTCGAGCTAGAGCTTGCCTCTCTTAAATCTTGTAGTACATGCCTTATTTCAATTTCAGTGACATCTGGGTGGTGATTGGGTTTCCTTACATCAGTGACAACATAATCTTTTGTTGTGGCCCTCCCACAGAAAGCATTAGAGTAATATTTAGTACATTTCCAAATGACAGTTTCCATGATTGTACTTTCTTGGCAGTAAGTGTAGTTGTGAAGGTGCAGGTTAAAGGAATGAGAGAAACACCAATAATTTGATAAATCCAGATTTATTCACAGCGAAACAGAAACTCCATCCACTCCTGTCTCCATCCTGCCATCCAACCACTGTCCAGTTGAGAGATAACATTCTAAATGCCCCACAGGCTGGCAGGAGACTGGAATGTTGGTTCATAAGAAAAGACCATGCTATTACAATAATCTTAAAGACATAAACACAAATATCACAAATCGTCCTCCAAAACAATGAACATGCAAAAAACCCTAAACATGGTTTCATAAGGACAGAAAAGGAAAATTAACTTTCCACCAATGAAATGTTAAAATTCCAAATTTGACCATCTTCCAACTTAGCAGCACCCTTGAAGACTTTGGTAACCCAAAGAGGTTATCTAAAATGTAGGCCCAAAAGATTCTTCTTGGGTAGTTTACCTCTGACTACATCTCCTACCTCACTGGTAACATCTTTCACTGCCTTGCGTCTACCAAAATTCATTTTCCTTTTGTCACACGCAAACAGTTCTCTGAGTCTACTTGCCTCTAGTGTCTCTTTGCTAATGCTACGTTCACCTTTAAAACCCCGCACCCAGGATGGACACATTTTCATGTTGGACTTGCGTTTGCGAAACATTTTAAACAGACAGAGACCCGTGGTGGAATGTGGGGTGAACCTGTACTCTAAAACCCAGTCCATCATACCCACAACACAATCTTCTCTACGGGACTTAAAAATCTGAATAGACTCTTCAAGAGCAAAAGAGACACAATTGATGAACGGAATGCAGAACAAATCAAAACATTCGCCCCCAGTCAAGAGATCTGGGTTAAATCCATCATTCTTTTGCTCACCATGCCACCCCAGTTTAGACCTGGCCATATGCAAATCAGTCTTGACCCTGTGCCTCATGGGAACAGTCCAGCCCGAACTGCCAAGCCAGGTCCTCCCTGGACCGGAAACAAGCATCCTAGGACCGGTTTCGGGGCTTCACCCCTCTTCAGCCAGGATAGCTTGAATCCAGTGGCACAGTGAGCCTGGGACCCATGTCTGGGCATACCTGGCGCACTTAGGGCGAGAAAGCAAAAGAAACACAATTGATGAACGGAATGCAGAACAAATCAAAACATTCGCCCCAAGTCAAGAGATCTGGGTTAAATCCATCATTCTTTTGCTCAGCATGCCACCCCAGTTTAGACCTGGCCATATGCAAATCAGTCTTGACCCTGTGCCTCATAGGAACAGTCCAGCCCGAACTGCCAAGCCAGGTCCTCCCTGGACCGGAAACAAGCATCCTAGGACCGGTTTCGGGGTTTCACCCCTCTTCAGCCAGGATAGCTTGAATCCAGTGGCACAGTGAGCCCGGGACCCACGTCTGGGCATACCCGGCGCACTTAGGGTAAGAAAGCAAAAGAGACACAATTGATTAACGGAATGCAGAACAAATCAAAACATTCGCCCCCAGTCAAGAGATCTGGGTTAAATCCATCATTCTTTTGCTCACCATGCCACCCCAGTTTAGACCTGGCCATATGCAAATCAGTCTTGACCCTGTGCCTCATGGGAACAGTCCAGCCCGAACTGCCAAGCCAGGTCCTCCCTGGACCGGAAACAAGCATACTAGGACCAGTTTTGGGGTTTCACCCCTCTTCAGCCAGGATAGCTTGAATCCAGTGGCACAGTGAGCCCGGGACCCACGTCTGGGCATACCCGGCGCACTTAGGGCAAGAAAGCAAAAGAGACACAATTGATGAACGGAATGCAGAACAAATCAAAACATTCGCCCCCAGTCAAGAGATCTGGGTTAAATCCATCATTCTTTTGCTCACCATGGCACCCCAGTTTAGACCTGGCCATATGCAAATCAGTCTTGACCCTGTGCCTCATGGGAACAGTCCAGCCCGAACTGCCAAGCCAGGTCCTCCCTGGACCGGAAACAAGCATCCTAGGACCGGTTTCGGGGTTTCCCCCCTCTTCAGCCAGGATAGCTTGATTCCAGTGGCACAGTGAGCCCTGGACCCACGTCTGGGCATACCCGGCGCATTTAGGGGGAGAAAGCAAAAGAGACACAATTGATGAACGGAATGCAGAACAAATCAAAACATTCGCCCGCAGTCAAGAGATCTGGGTTAAATCCATCATTCTTTTGGTCACCATGCCACCCCAGTTTAGACCTGGCCATATGCAAATCAGTCTTGACCCTGTGCCTCATGGGAACAGTCCAGCCCGAACTGCCAAGCCAGGTCCTCCCTGGACCGGAAACAAGCATCCTAGGACCGGTTGCGGTGTTTCACCCCTCTTCAGCCAGGATAGCTTGAATCCCTGAAACCGGTCCTAGGATGCTTGTTTCCGGTCCAGGGAGGACCTGGCTTGGCAGTTCGGGCTGGACTGTTCCCATGAGCCATGGTGAGCAAATGAATGATGGATTTAACCCAGATCTTTTGACTGGGGGTGAATGTTTTGATTTGTTCTGCATTCCGTCCATCAATTGTGTGTCTTTTGCTTTCTCGCCCTAAGTGCGCCGGGTATGCCCAGACGTGGGTCCCGGGCTCACTGTGCCACTGGAATCAAGCTATCCTGGCTGATGAGGGGTGAAACCCCGAAACCGGTCCTAGGATGCTTGTTTCCGGTCCAGGGAGAACCTGGCTTGGCAGTTCGGGCTGGACTGTTCCCATGAGGCACAGGGTCTAGACTGATTTGCATACGGCCAGGTCTAAACTGGGGTGGCATGGTGAGCAAAAGAATGATGGATTTAACCCAGATCTTTTGACTGGGGGTGAATGTTTTGATTTGTTCTGCATTCCGTCCATCAATTGTGTGTCTTTTGCTAGACTCTTCAAGAGGGCAGTTACATTTTTCGATCACTCCATTTGTTTCTGAATGGTACTATGAGAATTTTTTGTGGGCAATACCTCTTTGCTTTTAAAAAAAAAAACCTTGGGGCGTGGCCAAGATGGGGGAGTGAGCGGACGTGTCTCACTCGAGCTCCGTCCTCTTCGGGCCTCAGCACTAACATAGCACTCTCACCCGGCATCGTTTTCTGGCCGGGGGCTCCCTCTCTGCTTGGGGACTCTGTTGCAGTGCCCGGGGGCTGTTCTGCCCCACCGATCGAGCGAGGTGTGATCCCGGGGCCCCGAACAAGCTTGCGGCCTGGTGCTCCGGCTGCGGATGTGAAGGAGAGAGGAGGGGCCTGCTGGAGGACTGAGCCGCACCCGCACAGTAAGCCGAGGTGGATCGGAGAGCAGGTGTTGCTTCTAGACGGGACCCCATCGATCTGCGGTAAGCGGCTGGTGCCGCGCAGGGAGGGCCACGGGTCTATGTGAGTTGGCCCGGGGTGCCGATCAACGTGAGCATGGGACTGCGGGGTAGCCTATTACTGCACTGATGCCCCCAGCGGCCTGTTGCTGAGCAAGGCTTGTGGCTGCCTGCAGCATTGAGCTTATTGGAGTGAGGCCCCACTGGTGTCTTGGGGAGGCCTCGCGCAGACCACAGCGTGTCTGCCCTACTGTGGGGTCGGGAGAGAGAGAAGGCGGTGGCGGCTTGGAGTGGCCGGCCTACGTGACTTGCGATTAGGGCCTCAGGTACCAGGAGGGAGTGTCACCACGATCCTGTGTTAGGTGGTCCTGCGCCTGGCCATTTCCCCTGACGATTGTGCCCCTGCTCGTGCCCAGTGGGGAATGAGAGGCCACCAACGATTGTCATTGCTGGGCCAGTGTGGGGGTGGATGGCTGGTTAGCCCTGCAGGAAGGCCTGTCACCTGAGACCCTGCGACTGATGAGGTTCGAGGGGGTCTGAAGAGCGTTCTGTGGCGCTATCTGAGGAGAAGCTGGGAAGAAGGTCGCGGCCCATGCCTTTGAGTAGAGCCTGACCCAATACCGCTCAGGGGCAGCGACCCAGCGCTTGTGGATGGTACCCACCTGGCCTGGCCCAGCCTTGTCCTTCCTATGTGCATCTGCTCCACTGAAGGTTGGGAAGCCAATGATCTGCCTGGTTGCGGAGTCCATCGAGTGCAGGTGAGAAGACAAGAGTGGAGTGGGCCCGCTTCGGTACTGGGGGAGCATTACACCCCCTATTGGGGGAAGATACTGTTTCGCTTTGCTTCATCCCCTCCGAGCAGCGTGGTAAGCGCTCATGGGTCTGTTGACCTACCCCCGTTACGGCGGCTATTTCACGCACAAGGGACATTTACTAGAGCCAGACCATGGCGACGGCCAAAAATAAGAAGGAGCGATTGGTGCGGGACCTCCTTGTGAAATCCACCGGAGATCTGCAGGGAGCTGGACAGGTTGCCGTTGGTGAAGGCGCTGAGGGGGCGGTTACCCGCAAATTCTTAGAGTCCCTATTTGCTTCGCAACGTGAAGATATTCTGGCCATTAAAACTGATCTGCAGGCAGACCTGAGAGAGGTGCAGAGGGATATCGATGCTATAGGGGAGAGAGTGGCGGCGCTTGAAGACTCCACGATGGCTAGAGACGAAGAACTCGCCGCTCTCCAGCAAGAGGTCATCCAGTTGCGAGATCAACAGCTCGATCTTCAGGCACACTCAGAAGACCTGGAGAATAGGTCGAGAAGGAACAATGTCCGAGTTTGCTCAGTCCCTACTGGCGCAGAGGGTGATGACCTTGAGGGATATATCCAGGCATTGTTCCGAGCAGTTCTGAATGCACCAGCGGAGACCACAGTTAAAATTGATCACTGTCCCTGGGTGGGGCCCCCTCGACAACCCAATCGCCCCCATCTGACATCCTGGTCTGTGTAAACGACTTCCGAGTGAAGGAGGAGATTCTTAAGGCGGCTCGCTCTAATCAGACGCTACAATTCAGAGATCACACGTCTCAGCTTTTCCAAGACCTGGCAGCCAGCACTCTTCAAAAGCGGAGAGACTTCTGACCTGTGACCAATCATTTGCGATCCGCTGGAATTGCTTATACCTGGGGCCATCAGTTTCGCATCATTTTTCGCTAGGAAGGCAAACTTCATCAGCTCTGTTCCCTAGGGGAGACCTGCAAGCTGCTAAACCTAGACATGGACAGCCTGACCTCACAGCCCTCGGTCGCAGGGATTGAGGCCCCGGCCACACGCCAGAGGGGCCCAAGATTTGGGTCGAGGCTTGACTGCTTATGTCCTGATTCTGCGGCAATGGTCAAAGAGCGATCTGCCGTGCTTCGGACTCTCTCCGGTGCGGAGGGGGACTCCCTGGACTCTAATGACTGAGGTATTGACGGATGTGTGAGTCACTCAGCATGATTGGGCCTGGGGTGGATGGGTTTGATTCTTTTCGTGTTGGGAGCTGTCCCTTGCTCTCTTGGCTGCCCCCATATCATGCAGCCCCCCTTTGGGATGGACACTTTATACTTTTTTCTTTTGTTTGTATTCGGGTTACTGTTTTGTTTGAATTGTTTTTGGGTGGGGAGGGATCCCTCTCCGGTGAGCCTTCTAGAATACCCCTCTCAGATATTGTCCCTCATAGGTGCTACAACGGGTCAGCACTCCCCTGGGCTTGTTAAAATTTGGTGGAACATTAGCTTTTTCCATATAGAGTTGCTATCCCCACCAAACCAATGGAGATTAAGATAGTCAGCCTCAATGTTCGAGGTCAAAACAACCCTGTTAAACGGAAGGCGATACGCTCCTTAATTGAGCACTCAGGGGGAGATATTTGTTTACTTCAAGAGACTCACCTACTCTCAAAAGATACACATAGAATGCAAGCTACAGGGTTTCCCTGTCAGTACTGGACCCCCGGGAAAGGTAAAAAGGGTGGTGTGGCCATTCTCTTGTCCAAGCGTTTCAAGGGCATGGTGCTGGGCTCTGTGGCTGAGATTAAGGGGCGTTTGCTAGCATTGAGGATTTGGATGGGCACTTTTCATTACACGGTAGCTTCAATTTACTCCCCTAACGAGCATCAAGAAGATTTCTTGATGGAAGCGATTGCCAAGGTGCTTCACACACCTGACCCTGCAGTAGTGGTTGGGGGAGATTTGAACCTGGTGATGGACTCGGAGATGGATCGCTCTGGTCTGATGACAGGGGGAGCTGGGGCCCTGTCACTGTCCGGTAGGGAATGGCTTGAGGAATGTGGAATCAGAGATGCCTGGCACTGTTTACACCCTAGTGACCGTGACTATACATATTACTCTGATGCTCATAAATCCTACGCTCGCTTGGACCACTTTCTTGTCACTTCTGCCACCTGGGAACGCACCCTAGCCTCCACTATTGAAGCCCGTTCATTTTCTGACCACGCACATATCACTCTGACTCTGCGCACTTCCTCCCCTGCACCCTCAACACCACAGTGGCACCTGAGAGACTCGCTGCTGTTGTCCCCAACAGTTGTGAACGCATTACAGACCACATTGACGGAGTACATTACACTTAATGATGACGGTTACACTGCTCTGCCCTCGGTATGGGAGGCAGTTAAACTGGTCGCTTGTGGGGCTTTAATCGCTAAAGCTGCACGTGAGAATAAGGTACGAAGGGTTAAAATGGAAGAGCTCGAATCGAAAGTAAGGGAATTAGAGGAAATTCACAAACGCTCCGGAGCCCCTCGGATCTGGAGACAACTCGAGAAAGAACGGCTCCACCTTCAGCGCCTAGATTTGGATAGAGCTGAACACGCAGTTCTGCGACTAAAGCATAAATACTTTGTGGGAACAAATAGAGGTGGTCGCATGCTAGCGCATTGCTTGCGCAGTAAGCAACATACACAAGCAGTAAAAGCGGTGCTGGGAGTTCGAGGGGTGGAGGTCACAGAGGATCTTGATATTGCAGATGCCTTTCGGGCCTATTACTCAGAACTATACTCTGCTGAGTCCTTGCTCCCCTCCGACCCACACGCTTATGTAAATGGGGCTGCAGTCACTCCCCTCCCGCCTAACGAGGCTGATACCCTTGATGCTCCGATACGTATTGAGGAGGTGATAGCCGCGATTGCTCGATTGAAGCCTCTGAAGGCGCCGGGACCTGACGGGTTCAGCGCAGTCTTTTATAAGACATTTTGCGCCGAATTGGCTCCCTTGCTCACTCGTTTGTTTAATTCATTTGCGGACTCCGGTACACTCACCGAATCGATGCTCCAAGCCTCGATTACTGTAATACCCAAGCCCGAAAAGGACCCCACGTTTTGCAGCTCCTATCGTCCAATCTCATTGCTAAATGTCGACGCGAAGTTATTCGCTAGTACCCTTGCCCATCGTCTGAACCCTTTGATGCCAGGCCAAGTGGATCCAGAACAGGCTGGATTTATTCCCGGTCGTCAATGCGGGGACAATACAAAGCGGATCTGTCATCTAATCGATAAGGTACAACGATCCCGCGAGGAGTCCTTGCTACTAGCGGTCGATGCTGAAAAGGCCTTCGACCGGGTGCACTGGCCTTATTTGTTCACTACCCTAGAACGTTTCGGAATGGGCGTGCGTTTACGAAATTGGGTTGCACGTATATATAGCTTCCCTAGCGCCTCAGTCAAAGTGAACGATGTACGATCTCGGGGTTTCACGATCGGTAGGGGTACTAGGCTGGGCTGCCCTCTATCACTGTTGCTCTTTACTCTCTACATGGAGCCCTTTGCACAAAGACTACAGGACAACCCTAATGCACAGGGCATTCCTTTTGGGGCCGACCGACATTTGATCAGTCTTTATGATGATGATGTTATTTTTTCCATCGCTCACCCCCTGACTTCTCTTCCAGCTATCGTGGCAGATCTGTACGCTTTTGGCCAGGCCTCAGGCTTTAAAATCAATTTGCAAAAGTCTCAAATATTGAACTTGACTTCCACACCGACCACTGTGGAAAGCCTACGGGCTCAGTTTGATTTTGAATGGGTTACTGAGGAAATAACATATTTGGGGCTGGTCCTCAACAAGAGCCTAGCTAAAACATCCGAAGCTAACTATCCCAAGCTGCTTGTACGCATACGCAAGGACTTGGCACAATGGCAACGTCTGCCGTTGTCGTGGTTAGGCAGGCTTGCTGCAGTAAAAATGAACATCTTACCAAGGGCACTATATATTTTCCAGACTCTTCCTCTTCTGCCACCCTCGGGTGCGCTCCCTACTATCCAAAGGGAGATTGAGCGTTTCATCTGGGGTTCGGCCTCCCCTAGACTGCAGAAAACCTGTTGCAGCGTCCCAAACGAGAAGGTGGCCTCGCACTGCCGAATGTGCACTGCTATTTTCAGGCGTTGTTACTTCGATACATGGTGGAATAGAACCGTCCGATGATGGAGAAACATTGGGTATTTATGGACCAAACGGTTGCGGGGCGCCATACATGAAGGGAGATGTGGTTGCCTAGGTCTTCTCACGCTTGGGGGCTTTACTCTTCTCCGATAACGCGGCCAACGATGCAGGTCTGGGACAAGACGGCCTTGTCTGCGAACCTCACAACTTTCCCGTCTCCTATGTCCCCCATATTCTTAAATCCTGACTTCCCTCCTGGTATGGCTAAGGGGGTAGATACACGCTGGGTGAAGGGGGATGCAAGCGACTGGGCTGCCTCTTTGATCATAATGGTTACATCCCTTTTCCACAAGTCGCGGTGGATTACAACCTATCTACCTCGGACCAATTTCTCCACGCACAAATGCTACATTGGGTATTGGGGGCTTCCATCCGTCCCCTGGCGGGCAGGCCTATGTTTCCGTTCGAAAAGTGGTTATTTCTTAAGATGGACAACCAAAATCTCATCTCTGAAATATACTCGTTTCTTTCCCGGGACACTCGCAAGGTCAGATCTGCGGGTCAGAGGTGGTGGGAAGCAGAAATTGATCGGACACTATCAGACAAGGAGTGGGAGGACATTTTTTATAGGACTCACCATACGGCACACACCATGGGTCATACTGAAACTTCGTACAAAATCATTTCATACTGGTATTACACCCCCTCTCATTTAACGAAGTGGAACTCCCAATGCGACGGTCTTTGCTGGCGAGGATGCGGGAGCCCTGGCACTCTCCTTCATCTGCTTTGGAACTGTCCAAAACTCACTAGATACTGGGATAAATTCCTAGATGAAATAGATAGGGCCTTTGACACCACTATCCCTAGGTTCCCCACTTATACAATATTGGGTTTGCCTAATGCCCTGACCTTTCCTCTACGTTCAATTAAAGGTAGGCAGATGGCCTTGGCACTTAATGCCGCCCACCGGGTGCTCTTATCTGGTTTGAAAACTGATAGAATCCCAGAGCACACACAATGGCTCCACCAGTTGTTGTCCCTTTTGGGAATGGAAAGATTGTCAATGGCCACTTTGGGGGATAAATCGGAATATACGAAGATCTGGGATCCCTTTATATCTATACTCTCCTGTGAGTTTCGAGAGCTGACCTGCCCCGTCTATTTGCGCATTTTGAAACTGATACCGGAACAACAGGAAGAGAATGAGGCTGGTGCCTCGAAGTAGGGATGAGCGGGGGGGATGGCCTGCTATTCTTATGGGTAGCTTTGCTTAGGCCCCTATTATGGTTTCTTGGCTCATTCGGAGAGGGTTTGGGTGGGGTGGGAGGAGGGTTCCGGGACCCATTAGTATGGATCTGGAAGTGTTTTTCATGTTGTGTTGTTGTTTCTTTATTCATGAAAAGGCAGACTTTTCGATTTAGTAATTACCGTTTCTGCCTGAGGGTTGTATCAAGACGGCATCTTACATAATTGGCTGTCAGTCGTCTCAAGTATTGAAGTTGTTATGCAGTTGGCCTCAACTAGCCATCTTTTCTCCTTTGTTGACGCAGCCGGCCCAGATTGGGTTGTAGGCGGCTTGCTGTGTATTTAATCTGCATAAGAAATGCCATATTTACCTGTTTGCTTTTTAGGATGACCCTTAATGTAGCCGGCCCACTGGGTTGTAGGCAAAGACGTGTGTAATGTTTAGTATGCGCTCTGCTAATAAAAACCGATTTAATTCTAAAAAAATACCTCAATTTCAGGTGATGTGAACTACACACCATTGTCTGTGAGAATTAAAAAAGGAAATCCCTCATTATAGAACACCTCTTCTAGAAACTTACACAAGGAACGTGTGGCAATATCATGAACCACTTTCACAACAGGCCATCAGGACAGCATGTCCATAAGAGAAATGACATACCTGTTACTACCTCCTTTACTGTCAATGTGCCCAATGATATCCACTGAGATTTCTTCCCAAACAGCACCAGGGATCTTCTTACACTCTGAAGAAGCCATTCTAACCTTTTCACTTGTCACCGAGTCTGCAATCGCAATAATCCCTCACTAAACTCTCAGCTTGCAAATCCATCCCCGGCCACCAATACACTTCTCTCAACTGTTCCTTGGTCTTGCAAATGCCTTGATGTCCCTAGTGAGCCATTTCCAGCAATCTAGTTTTCAGACCAGCTGGGACCACCAAGCACTTCCCCTCAACACAATATCATTGCTCACTGGTAATTCATTTTTTACAACCTCAGATGCCGCCAAATCCCCCTTTGGTCACACACCGGCACCTTGCACAATGTTTCGCACCCTTATCAATACTTCATCTTTCACAAATTCCTCTATCCACTCACTTTCTGAAATGCACCCTTCAAAGATAACACAAACCTTAGTATCCTTCTCCTTCCACCAGTGATCTTCCACCTCATCATCTTCATCTCCAGCCAGGACAAACAGTCCGCTGTCATGTTTTCCACACCTGGGATATACTCCACTTTAAAACTTAAATACTGCAGACCCACCAGCCACTGCATAATGCAAGTGGATATACTATCCAGGCCTTTCTTATTGAAAACTTCGTGCAGGGGTTTGTGATCTGTTCTCATAACAAATGATGTGCCCCAAAAATAATGTTTAAACCTCTTCACACTCCAGTACAGTGCCAAAGCCTCTTTTTCAATAGTTGAATAATTACTTTCCGGACCTTCGAGCGACCTTGACGCAACACAATGGTGACCAACTCATCACACTGAACTTGTTTCAGCACCGCCCCTAACCCCTTTCCACTGGCATCAGTGAATAGGTAACAAGGGCGTTGAGGAACAAAACTTCTCAAATTCTGGGCCCCACATAAACTTTCCTTAACATCGAAAAATTCCTTTTGACACTCTTCCGTCCACCCAAGTTGGAACCCTTTCTTGAGCAACTTTCTGATGGCGTAAGTACATTTAGCACAGTTCTCCGCAAATCTGCTATAAAAATCTGCCATACCAAGAAAAGTCTGTATCTCTTTTTTTTTCTCTGGAGGGGCAAGCTCAGAAATGGTCTTGATCAAACTATCCTTGGGTCTCACACATTGAGCTGAAATGTAATGACCCAAGTAATTGATTCCCGAAGACAAAACCTGCACTTGCTCAATTTAAGCATGCTACCTTTGTTGCTGAAAATACACAATACTTCCTTGACATTATCTACACGAGATGTCAAAGACATCATCCTTGAAGAACTTGACCACCGGTGTGTTGCCCAAAATATTCCTCATCAGTCTTTCAAAGACAGACACAGCAGAGTACAACCCAAAAGGAATGCAATTGAACCTAAATACACCAAAAGGTGTTATGAACGCAGTTTAGTTTTTCGACTCAGGGCTCTACCGCACCTGGTGATATGCAGAGGTGAGATCCAACGTGGAAAAGAATTTAGCCCCTCCCAAAATACTAACCATTTTATTGATATTAGGTAGAGGAAACGTGTCCTCTGCTACCTGTTTGTTGAGCTGCCTCAAATCAAAGCAGAGCCTAATCTCTCCTGAACCCTTAGTGGCTGCCACTATAGGAGAAACCCACTCTGAGACCTCAACCAGCTCAATAATACCTTCAGAGCACATGCGATTTAACTCTTGTTTGACGGCCCCCTGCAGATGAACCAGAATATTCCTCACCTTGCATGAGATTGGCTTGGCATCTTTTATAAGTTGGATGCAATGCACATACCCTTCAACACAACCCACTTTATCCAAAAACACCTCTGATAACTCTGTAGGAAAATTAACTGAAGAATTGCTTTCTTTTGTCTTGACCTTCCATACCTGAACCTGAAGAGGAGCATTGGGATCCAGCAATATACTTAATGATTTTTTATGAGGCCAACTAAGAATAGTGTCCCCCTTAATAGGAACATACATTTTGCCCTGGGTGACATTTCCCTTGACTTCAATATTGGCCACAAAGTAACCTACAAGGTCAATAGGTTTGCCCCCATAACTGTATGGTTTGACATCAGGACTTTCCAGTTAACCTTCCCTTGTAAATTCCGTTAAAAATCAAAATCTGACGTCAATGTCAGCTGGGCCCCAGAACCCATTATTCATGGATATTGGAATCCAATTGACCTCCACTTTATCTGAGGGATACTCATATTTAGCATCAAGCACACAACTCACATCATACACCACTTGCAACACCACTGGCCCCTCATAATAGTCTACTTCATTGATGTCATCCTTAACATTCTTAACCTTACAGCATTTAGCAAAATGCCCTCTTTTTGAGCAATTTCTACAAATAACTCTTATAGCCTGACAGACTTTGGAATTTGTTAAATGATTTGAATATCCACAACTGAAGCACACACCTTTAACATTAACACTCTTCGGAGCACTTTTCTTAGAACTTGCACTCACGACCTGCACTGAAGGTGAGTGATCCTTCTGCTTCTGCAATTCCTTTATGCACTCCGCTAAGTGTTGAACCCATTTTGCTTTGAGAATCACCACTGTGAGAGTAGGATCATTTTTAGACCACAACGCTTCTCTTATTTTATCAGAATTACATTTTAGCATAAACTGATCTCTGATGCATTCCTCCACACCTCCGCCAAATTTAAACGTTGCAGCCAATTTACATACACCGGTGACATACTCCTCCACTGACTACAAGAAGGTAGTGATCATCCAGTTTTTTCAAAACCCTATTAAGATCATTTCCAGTGTGCTCTTCACCCCCTTCTTCCTGCACAGAGGCATCAGGGAGATTCACAAACACATCCTGCCCCTCAGCACCTATGCAGTGAAGTAACATTGCAGTTTTCCTTTTACATGACAAACTGGCACCACAAACCTTCAAGTAATTGATTAATACTTTTCTTCACTTAACCCAGGGAATTGCACGTTCCCCTGGCGCCCTGGCGTTGCAACAAAAAAAAGGTGCAGGAGAAATGTTCTGCATTATGATCACTATACACAACCCCCCACTCACAGACAAATAACCAAGAAACCAACAACTGAGCATCAAAATATCCTAGGAAGCTGAGGCAGTGTAAGACAAGCTGGAATTAAGCAGGAATGAAATGAGCACACAGTCAACCAGAACTTCCAGCGTATCTAATGAAATGGAAACAACAGTCCAAAATATAATATTTTCGACGCAGCGGGTCAATGACCATTCTGCGGCATCAAGAATGCCTCTGAAACAGCATAGCATTTATTTTTCGTAGTGGCTTTCCACCAGACTCCACAGCTCCACGTACTGCACACTGTGCTGCAGTGCTTGGCACGCTGGCCCAGAAGCAACAGTGACAAAACAAGTTCTCCATGTTGCAGCTGACGTCCAAGCGGCCAATGAGCTCACAGCAAAAGCGAAGCTGCCAATTATATTGCTGCTAAAGTGCAGCCAAAAGCAGCGCTGTACACCTGCACCAACCACGGCGTGACCTCACACCACAATGCTGGCTGTCGCAGACAATAGTTACAGCCAATAGCAGTGCATCCCGCTGTGTGAGGCATGAAACATTCCAAGGACGCCATTGAATATTCCATGGGAGCTTGTAGCTGTGACGCAAAAGCTGTCCCGATGTACCAAAGCACCCGTAACAGTGCAGGCGTTTCCTGGGTTACCAGCAAACACAGTCACAGGTGAGCACACGCACAAGAGCGAGACCTGGCTCTCACGAAACGCTCTCACAAATGCCGCATGCATGATGTGAGGAACACCACTAAATGTCCCAAAAGCCACAATAAATCACCAGTATGGCTCCTCAGATTGCTGCCTCGCAGAGACAGGGAACGTCTGGCAGATACTTCCAGCACTAAAGAGAAGCAGCCAATGTGTTGAAGTTTCTGTTTCCCTTAAACACTTGAAATTAAGGCAAATTTTAAAAAAATGCTTAGGTTGTCCCAAATCAAACCATGGATCCCACCCTCGTCACCATATGTGAAGTTGCAGGATCCACGAATGACAGGAACACTAATAATTAGATAAATCCAGATTTATTCACAGAGAAACAGAAACTCCATCCACTCATGTCTACAGCCTGCCATCCAACTCCTGTCCAGTTGAAAGATAACATTCTAAACCCCCCACAGGCTGCCAAGAGCCTGGAATGTAGGTTCATAAGAAAACACAACGCTATTACAATAATTTTAAAGACATATGCACAAACAGTAGTCCATGAGAAAAAGTAATTGTTTCAGTTTCTGTGATGTGTTGTATCTTGCTCTGGCTGTCATTATATCTGAAAATAGTGCAATGATATAAAGAAATAAATGTTTAAAATTTACAATACATTTATTATTGCCATACATAATTATGATACTGGTTTCTATGTTATACTTACATCTGTGTTCTTCCTGGAAATTACAGTCTTTATTTTCAGGTTTTCCATTAGAGATGGCGTAAATTGGGTAAGGTGGCTTCTTTTCTGTTGGGGAAAAAAGATTGCTTTCATTTTTTTTTAAACATTTGTTTGTTGGTAGGTAATGGGAGCTGAGGGAGTTTCATTTTATTTTTATCATTTTACGGTGAGTTGGTGTTTAGTAATATTTTAAATTAACTTTCTTTTTGTGTGCCCTTTTCCAGGTATGTGATTGATGTTGTTTTTTTTGTAATTTAGTAGTTTCTCGATGTTGTAGTAATTTCTTCGTAGTATCTAAACTAAAAGACATAGAAGCAGTAAAATGTTTTGTTAGTTATTTGTTATTTTACCTATTTTAAATTATTTAATTCACAAATTATATAAGTATAAATAAATGTTTTCCTTACTTTGGAAGGTTGTGTTTTGAAAACCTGGCAGAGTATAATCTTTTTGCAGCTTTTGTAGCTTTTGGAGTAGTAAGTAGTTCAGATTTTGTGTGCTTTTTATATTGTTAGTTTAATAAGTTGTATAACTTTATTGGTTAATTTTGTTTAAGGTTTGTTTTTATTAGTTGATGTTTGTTAGACCTGGCATCTTTGGAGTGTTTTTCCCCACTCTTTTTTTGCTTCTGACCTCCTGTTTTTGACTGTGCGCTGCATTTGCTGGTTTTAGGACTCAGGGCACTTTACCACTGCTGACCAGTGCTAAAGTGAAAGTGCTCCCAATGGAAATTGTATATGCAAATGGTATTCCTATTTGGCATATTTGATTTGCTGGTAAGTCCCTAGTAAAGTGCACTGTGTATGGCCAGGGCCTGTAAATCAAATGCTACTAGCGGGCCTGCAGCACTGATTGTGCCATCCACATGAGGAGCCATGCAACCATGTCTCAGACCTGCCACTGCAGTAGCTGTGTGGGCAGTTGTAAACTGCCTTGTCAACCTGGCAGGTGGAACCACTTGCCAGGTCCAAACCTTCCCTTTTATTACATGTAAGGTACCCCTAAGGTAGGCCCAAGGTAGTCCCATGGGAGGGTGCAGTGTATTTAAAAGGTAGGACAGGTACTGGAGTGTTTTACATGTCCTGATAGTGAAATACTGCTAATTTCGTTTTTCACTATTGCAAGGGCTATCTCTCCCATAAGGTATCATTGGAGCTGCCTTGTAACCTCTTACAAATGTAACTTCCAGTTGGGAAGAGATAGAGATTTGGAGTTTGGGGTCCCTGAACTCACAATTTAAAAACACCTCTTTTAGTGAATTTGGTTTTTATTTTGCATTTATAAAAACGCCACTTTTAGAAAGTGGGCATTTTCTTGCTTTACCATTCCGTGCCTCTGCCTGCCTGTGGAATCCATGTCTGAGTGAGGGTGACAGTTGGTCTGTTTAGGCATTCACTCGGGACAGTCACACAAAGAGAGATAAGGTGTGCTGCATATCCGGATGGTCCATCACCAGGTCGATGGGTCTTCCTGAGCTAGAGTGAGCTAGGAGTTGTCACTGACACCTGAAAAGGGCTGTACCTCTCCTCACACAAAGCTGTCTCCACCCACCTGTAGTGTGTCTAGAGCCAGGTCAGGGAAAGGCAGAGTCTTGTGCACTACAAAGACTTCCCTTTGAAGTTTGCCTACTTCAAAGGCAGAAACTGGTATAAGCACTGGAGCTGTGACACCATAACTTCAGAACACTTCTGGACTAAGAGGACATTCTGCCTGGAAGAATAGCTGGATGCTGTAGAAGGGACTGACACTCTGCTTGTTGCTTTGTTGTGCTGGCCTGCTGCTTGTTGCTTCTGTCCTGGGAGAGAAACGACTTGACTTTGCTTTCTACATCCTTCTTTCCAAGGTTTTCCAAGGGCTTGTGCATGCTTGCCTCCTGTTAAGAAGTCTCAGGGCCATCAAAGACTTCACCTACCAGTGCCTGGGCTCTTTTCTTTAGCGCCCTGACTTGCTAAGTGGTGCCAAATCCAGTTCCAGGGACCTTGGAAGTAGAATCTGGTAAATCCGCTGTGTGGTTGAAAAGCCAACGCATTGCCGCTGTGCAGTCGAAGAATCGACGCAGCACCTGCCATGCAGCTGAAAGACCACCTCAATGACAGTCCAGAACACCGTGCCACCGAGACCAGTGGCGCACGCTCCAGTTCCGAAGCGGGCCCTGCTGTGTGGCTGAAGAAATCGATGTATCACTTGCTCTGCGGGTGTGGAAATCAAGGCAGTGCCTGTCCTGCCGCTGCTGCATTGACACAGCGCGTATGGATTTTTTACGCATCGTCCCTGGGTGCACAGTTCTTCATTGATGTTGCCCAGCAGTAATGAACTGAGGTGCATGTCCGGTGATCGATGCATCACCTCCCCTGACAGTAAGGAACCGATGCATCACCTTTCCTGGCAGTAAGGAACTGACGCATCACCTCCCCTGGGAGTAAGGAACCAATGGATCGCTTTGCTGTTCCGGCACCTGACCTTCCCTGCGCCTGTTCTCGTCTTTGATTTTGATGCATCCCAGGTACTTTGTGCTAAAAGTTACGCATCCATAGTTTCCTATGGACTGAACTATTTTGAACCTTTTAAAAGTGATATCTTGACTTGTGTATGTTGGATTTTTGTTGTTTTGTTGTCTTATTTTATTCAGAAAAATATTTATTATGTTTTTGAACTGGTGTGGTGTCCTTTAGTAATGTTTTCACTTTGTTACTGTGTGTGTGTGTGTATACAAATGCTTTATACATTGCCTCTGAGCTAAGCTTGACTGCTCGTGCCAAGCTACCAAGGAGTGAGCAGGGGTTATCTTAGCTGTCTAATCCCCTTACCCTATTGTGGTTATCTATAATGTTTTTGTTTTTATTAGTGAAGTATAGGAAAGAGATATTTTTGTGAACAATATTTTTTTCTGATACTTTTGGGAATCGATATTATTAGCATTGATATTAAGTTATTGATCTACATGTGCATCAAGGATCAATGAAAACAGAAAGAAGTTCCAGAATATTGAATGATCGTAGCATACTTGCTCTGATAGCTGTTAAATGGGAGACATAACCTAGTTACATAGAAGAAAAGGAGTAGACACATGCCCTACTGATGGCTGTTGCTTCACAACTCTGATTAGTGAAGCTCAAATACCTGTTTCAGTTGTATAACTTTTGGGGCAGATGCATGCAGTGGGTAGGAGTGAGAAAATCACTGGCTTCTAATGTAAGATGGATGTTGGTGGGGTATTTTCATCCAAATATCACTCTGTCTCTACATTAAGAGATACTGTAAGACACATAAATTAAATGGAGGAAATTGAGCTCATACAATATTGTATGAAAGTATGTTGTGTCCTACTCTACCATAGTGGTCCATGGAGATATAGCTGTGAAATGAGGAGGAAATGTTCTGCAGTGGTGACTGGGTATGGGTCATTGTATGTAGTATGAGAATTTTGTTCCCTTAGTAAGATCACAGGAAAGTAAATGTATTATCATTTGGAAGACAGTAATGGCAAATATATATGGGATGGAGAGATATTTGACAAGGAGGGTGGATGATTGTAACAAGATACATAAACACTCAGCTTTCTAGATTTGGAGAAATAAATTATTTGTTTGCAGATTTGTTTGTTTGCAGAACACATGATATCTTAACAACACTCTTGACTGATAAACAATGGAAAAGTGACCAATTGAATGATTTTGCTTGTTTTTATTTGGGAATGCTAGATAAAGATTTGACAACTGAAAAAGAAATAAAGAAAATAAAGGAAAGCTAATTCAAAGTTCTAAGCTCCCGAAAGTGTAATTAGCTTTAATGATGGCACAACACTTGTTTCAGCACGGAAAAGCGGCACAGCACCTCAGTAAAAAAGGTCCTTTACTGAAGAAGTGGAGCTGTACTGGCCTTACAATGTGAAAGAGAACACTAACAAAAAGAACATCACTGAAATATACCCTTGTCAAAAGCAGTACTTAGTCAACTCATTGACCTTATAAAAGTAGGCATTATAATTTATTTGTAGAAAAATCAGAAAAGAGGAAAAAGCAAAACTCTGCATAGGGTCAATGTGAGAAACATCAAGAAAAGTATTTTCATCCAAAGATGGTGAAGTAATTTCCATGCATATTGTATTAATCCTAAAATATACTAAGGGCCCGATTACGAGTTTGGCGGTCTTACTGCCGTACCGCCGCCACGGCGGTCTCCCGCCCGATGTATTACAATGTCACTGCTAGGCCAGCTGTGGTGTTTCTGATGGCGGGGAAAATGTTTTGACTGCAGTGTACACATATGCATAACACGTGAAAAAATATCTACTACGAGTACTTTCCCATTGCTGGAGTCTGGCCCATATCTGCCCAGTCCAGTCAATGGGTAAATACTGCAAAAAGGACTTACCTGGATTTTGGCGCCAACAGGGTCATTTTCTTCAGGGTCTAGATGCTGCTGTGAAGGGGGTCCCTGGAGGAAGGGATCCACTTGGGAGACTGAAGGGAAGAAAAGGAAATGGGTGAGTGTGCCTCCCAATTTCTTCGTTTCCACAAACTAGAAGCAGGTGGTCTTTCCGCCACTGTCGGCTTGTCGGAAAGCCAATTCGTAATTCGGACAGCAGTGAACTTCTCTGTCCGGCCCTCTGACAGCAGCTACTCCCCTCAAGGCGGTCTAGAAAGGCTGTCAGTGGCTGCGGTGCTCTCGCAGTCTTTTGTTCAGCAAACCGCCAAAATTGTCATACAGCGGGCGTACCGCCAACTGTGAGGTGAGGTTTTTTATGCTGTTTTGTCAGCAGTCCTCTTACAGCCAAACTCATAATTAGGCCTGAGTCTTAAAATTCCATTACAACATTCATTTTTAATTTATACTTATCTAAATGACAAAGCAGTCTCTGGATTAACATCATCCATATTCCATAACTTGAACATTGAGGCTCATTCACTGCAGTTTATATAAAAGCTTTTTGCTTGAATTCTTTGTTATTAAAAAGAGAGGGCATACCTTGCAGGTTCCTATCTCTGATATAGGTTTCTCAGTCAGTGATGCATTGTTGCATAGCCGAACCCCTTGTGCTCATGTTGCCACAGGGCTCATCTGATGAGTTGTTGGTCAAAGGTGCACTTAGAATGCAGCACCCATTGGTGACCCCATTATAGGCTTGTTCAAACGCTTTTTGGTTTTCCACATTATCAGATCCAATCATTGCACAAAGTCATAAATATATTGATGATGTGCTCCAAAAATGATGGGCTCAAGGTGGTGTGCCCGCTTGTGGATTATCTGAAAATAAATTGGTGTACTTTCGATACAAGCAGCTGTTCTTTGGAGTATTATTTGTTTGAAAATAATATCTTACATCAACATTCAGGGGAAATTAGTTAAATAATAAACAAAGTTGTTTCTCCTCAATCTTTTGTTAGAAGACATAGATATTCACTTTTGTTAAAGTAGATGGGAATTTTGCTGCTTCCATCACATATGCAAGTCTTCAGCAGGAATGGCGTCAGTTGACAGAACATTTTGTTAAATATTTTTCTACTGTGAGCCTATCTTTGCAGCACATCTTGCCATTAGCAATATCCTTAATCAACACTAACAATTCCTGAAATACAGAATATTACTTAAGAGTATCTTAGGGCCAGATGTATCAAGCAAAATTGCGTTCGCAAACGCCGAAATTCACAGAATTTCGGCGTTTGCGAACGCAATTTTGCTTAGTGGTATGTATTAAGGCAAAACTGCCTCGCAAAATAAGGAATCGCTAAATTTGCGATTCCCTATTTTGCGATTGCATTTAAGGAATCGCAAATTGCGATTCCTTAAATCCAATGTAAGAAGCACCAAAAAAGTGCAATTTGGCCTTAAGGAATCGCAAATTACCACCAACTTCAAGTTGGTGGTAATATGCGATTTCTTTGAAAAATTCACTTTTTAGCATTTTTCAAAGTGCCATGTGGCGCACATACATGCCCTTAGGGCATGTATGTGCGCCACATGTGCACACATACATATTTCAGGGGTGCAACAGAGTGTCAAAAGGACACCCTGGCACCCTTGAAATTGCATTCTCATTTTGCGAGTCTCTAATTGCGATTTGCAAATTGAGAATGTCTTCCCATTCATTCCTATGGGCCTCTACGCCCATAGGAATGAATGGGAAGGTATTCTTCAATTGCGAATCGCAATTTGCAAATCGCAATTAAGGAATATTAAGGAATCGCAATTATTATTGCGATTCCTACATATATAGCATTTTGCGATTCCTTAATAGCAATTCGCTAAAATTCACTATTAAAGAATCGCAAATGCAATCCTTGATACATCTGCCCCTTAGCCTCTCATTCTTAGTTCATTTATAAATATAGGCTCAGGCAAAAACAAGTATTTGCACCAAAATCTGTTTTCTAGGTTGTACAAAATTTGCACATGAACCAATGATTTTTTCACTGCAGAAATTTCTACAGGTAGCATCGGTAGTAACATATGTAAGGAAAACTAATCGACATCTCTCATTTGGGTGCTAAAATCACCCTAGAGAAAAAACAAAAGGTGTGGTCACAGCTTTTCCCATGAGGTGATTTTACTGCATAATAACTCCAAAATATATTGAATGAGGGCCCTGATGTTTTACAATCAAATTCCACCAAATCTGTTTGACTTCCAGTGGAATTCACAGAGTCTTTCTTTGATAAAGCTGAAGAGTATTTGCATAAGGCCTTTAGAACTCCAGAGGGAGTGTCCACTCACAGCCAAATGCTTCGCTTATTTCGATTAATCTTTTGTTCCTCTCTTTCACTGGCTATCTATTGCCTTCCTTTTGATGGTAATGTATTGCACTTGCAAACGTAATTTTATTTATAATAGTTGAAATATAAATTTATTTTGATGAGTTGCAGTGTCATGAAAACCAATTAATTGAGCATGAAGTACATCTTTACGTTTTCATTCATTGATTCAAATATTTCTCTCTCAATGTTTTGTTACTGCTAGTGATTTTTTTGTCTGTCCTAGTAAGAAATGTAAAACTAGAGGACAACTTTAAAAACATTTTCTATTCCTAAGACATTTGGAACGCCAACAATATTTATTATATATGAATGAATGCCCCGATCACTAGCCTCTTCCAATAACCCAGATTACAGGGTACACCCCTGGAGGATTCATCCACATATCAACATTTTGGGGCATGAGCAGAGCAAATTAGAACAGATGATTAGATAATGATATAATACGCCTGACTGAAGTACAGTCATAGGTGCACAACACCTCTATATATTGAAATCCAGCATGCCAATGGAAAGAATATTCTCTGTTAAATGGATGTACAAATGACAAATGCTCTTAATATCCAAATATGTGATCAGGTCAGTGATTTCTCTATGTATTGTGGGTAACTTAGTGTGACACCATGAAGATGTTCAATCAGTCAAATAATCTATGACAACATTGAAGCCACCACCTACCACAAAGCGAAGATACTAAAGTGACAGTTCCAAGGATACCTTTAAAACACGGAGAATTCTGTAATAGTTAGCTCAAATAGAAAAGAACTCTGATAATAAAGTACCTTAGATATAGACCAGTGCAATGGGCCAGTACTTCAGTATGGCTCAACTATTTAGGATGTATTGAAGTAAATATAGTATAACAATCACCTAGAATGAGGCAACCTACACAAAAGAAATAGAAACTATTGTATCTACCTGCTTGAGGACTCCATTGACTTTCTTTGCCAAGTGTGTGTCTATAATAAAAAGCAAATTGCATTTTAGGAATTCCACAAATTGCTTAATGGCTCGTCACTTCCCTGGACTCTTTAAATCATTGACATTCCCAGTTAAGATCTGATGCTCTACATCTCCTGGCATATAACTTACAAAGTTAATTAAAGAATATTCAAACGTTTTAACTTTAAAAACGTTTTTACACTGTGCACCCTGCCCCACCTCCATTCCACCCATCTATAAAGAACAAGCCAGTCCATTGTTCATTACAAGCCAATACGCATCGTTAAATTTGATCGATGCTCTGCATTTTATTTGATACATGGTTGTGGTTGGTGTACAGAAATAATTCACTATATTTGGATGTCAACAAACGTCTGGAAAAACCCGTTGCTGATGTCACATGTACGTATGAACTTATTATATGTTTTTCACTGCACACGTTATTTGGATGTTTTTGTGCTGTCATAAGGCAATACGTACAATGAACACTCTTCAGTGTTAACTGATGTTTCCTTTTGAGAGTTAGATAGGGCTAGGTCCCTGTCAGAATGTTTGAAAATTGATAAGAATTATTCTTTTCTTTGGAGGACTACCTTATACCCAATACAACTAATAAAACTCCTACCTGAGACCGAAAAAATATCCCCTTCTTAAGACAACATTTTTAGTATAGATTTGTCACTTAATTTGCATAAATAGCAGATTTCACATAAAGGGGCTTATTATGATGTCGCGGAAACGGGACCGAGAGACCTCCGGTCCTGACCACCTGATTACGATGCGACTGCACATGGTGCGGTTGCATACTCATATTTCCCTATGGGAGCATTTGCTACGGCCATAAACCAGCTGTAAACCTCAGGGTGCCTGCCATAAACCTCAGGGTGCCTGCCACACGGTGCAGGGATCAACAAGGGGGCACCATAGGTGCTCCCTTGGCCCTCAACCGGAGGCTGCAAACAGAAGGGGGCCCTGCTATGGTCTCCCAAACTCACTCTCTGACAGGCTTTCCATGTCAGAAAGCCCGGCATGGAAAGCCTGCTGGAAACCGAGCATCGTAATCCAGACGGCGTAAAATGCCGCCCATATGGATTACGGGCCGGTCTCCAACTGGCCGATGGGCTCCTTGAGCCCTTCGGAAGTCAGCCGAACTGACCAGCCGGTTTCACTTCCGACCACCTAAATTGTAATTAGGCGGTCGGAAGTGAAACCAACAATCTTGGTCGGAGGCTTTCCGACCGAGATCGTAATCGCCCCCAAAATGTTATTTCTAGCACATATGGCTGGAAATAATGCTGCTAGACATAGTTACACTTAATTTGCCTTGTTGATGTGTAATTTAGATTACATTGCTGCAAATTTTAGATATATTTGCCACATAATCCTAGAGTCCCTGATAATGATAATGCGCAATACAGTGGTTTGGGGACTGTGGGATGGTGAGGATGCCCAAATTTCCCAGGGGGACGTGAAATATTTCCATTTTACACTGTTGCCTGTTGAATATGGATTTTTATACTTGGGCAATTTGTGCAATATAAGCACCTAAATATATATCTATAAAATATGTTTGAGTGCTTATATTGATATATGCCATGCCAATGAAACTAAATGCTGTGGTTCAATAAGACATGTTATTTAGCGTACAAACTAATAAATGCACATTCTGTCATTGATAAGTACACACAGCAGTGTAACTGATATGAGAAAACACTGCTTCTTGTCTTACAGAATGCATGATACAAAGGCTCTGCAGAGGAAAAGAACTCTACAAATAGTCAGGAGGTCCATTCTTGGTAATATTATCTCAAAGCATGAAATTAACACTTTGCATCCTGATTCTGGTTAATTGAGATTGTTCGTAGCAGCTACTCCTGTCAAAATATCATGGCATGAACCATATATGCAGATCTGCACTCACTCAACAGTTATGCAAACAATACTTCACACATCAAATGCAATGCTCATTACCCAACCCTTAACTAAATAAATACAATTATAAGTCAAGTAATTTCATCTTACATTGAGATTAGATATCACATTAGCCTTAAAACAAAGAAAGTGACAACTACAATTGGAGTATCATTGGTTGGTTTCAGCAGCGGCCGGCATGACTCGCGGGTAGTGGGGGTAGGTGTGGGGTTGCGGGGGGTAGGATGGTTGTGATTGCGAGAGGGATTTTTTTTTTTAAATCACTTACCTTGCCGCCGCCCGGTCCCACGTCGCTGCTCCTGCTCTCCTGCTTTCGATTTCAGGAACAGGAAGCAGGCAGCCAGGCTTCCTCCCCTAAGCCAATCACAATGCTACAATTGCACGTTGTGATTGGTCTAAGCGCTGTTACGGCGCTCAGCCAGGTGCTGGAGGGGTGGGCATGTTCTCCATGCAGGCTGTAATGCAGCCTGCATGGAGGAGTGGGAAAGTGCGCATAACTGGTTTGGGCGGCCCGAGAGGGCCAACCAAACAGAAACGCGCTTTTAGGAGTGGGCAAAAAACTCCTCCACTGCCCTGCTCGCAGAGCAAAGCAACCCGTCCACTCACCCGCCCGCAAAGCAGCCAAACATAAAATGATAATAACTAAAAGTTATTATCATTTTATGTTTTTGCCTCTGCACTGCTTGAAAGCAGTGGGGCGACGGCGGAGGAGCCGCCCCTGGTTGGTTTGATTATGTGTTGTTCGTTAATTACATTTCACTTTTAGGTGTTGTTGTTTATTGTAATAAATATTGTGAGGTGATAAGCATTGTATTTAGTGTAAAAGTTATGATTCCCATGTCTGTTTTGCAAGTAATGGATTGTGCTCCTAACAATAACATACATCACAAATTGCTCTGAAAGGAAACATCTATGCAATTTTTCAGACAAGTTGCATGAATAAGTCCAGTTGGTAAGTGTTCACAAAACAGGCAATGCTCCTAACCCTCCAACGGTGGCTACCCTTCCTGTGCATGGTCTCTGGCTGTGCATAGTGGGGGTTGGCCATCCTACACCCAACTCTTTGTGGGCAGCCAATAGCCTCAGAACATTGCTACCTGTTGTGCACAGTAGTGAATGGCTGTAGGGCCTTGGACCCAACACTCCATGGTCAGCAGCAGATGTTGGCCGCATGACCTGGCCTCTGACCAGGCCCAGCACCCACCCCTTCAGGGCCAGCAAAACCCAATCTATGTCTGGCCTTTGGATGTGTATATCAGGAAGTTGGCCACATGCCCTCTACTTCAGCCAGGCCCTGCTCCTGCCCTGTATGGCCAACCGACATACATGTGTTCATTGGCCAAGTGCAGGAATAATGCACTGAAAACTTTTTTATTATTTGTTTTTTCAGGATTTGGAAATGCATTCATGAATCCTCTGGCCAGGAGGGTCCAGAATTTGTAAATACAATATAGGATTCATGAATCCTGTGATTCAAATCTGTTTTTGGAGTCCCAACATGGCCCGGAAGGTCAGGATACGTTCACCCTACCCCCTTATGCCCTTTTTAGCTTTATTTTTCCCAACTCAAAGCTTGGTGACTTATATTGGATAATGGCACCTGCAACAGATATTTTTCTGTGATGAACAGTCAAATAGAGTGTGGCAGGTCTGTAAATCTGCAGGCAGATTCAAGGATCTGCAATAGTGGACAGTAGGCACTCATCTATCCAATGGTCATGCATTTGTTAAAAGAGTTTTTCTGGGAGCAAAAAACTAGCTTTTTGACTACCACAAGTGCAACCTGAAGAGTGGTAATCGTCATTGAGAAAGACAGCAAGAGATGCAATCTGAGGAGTGGCAGTCTTCTTCAGGAAAGGCAGCCACTGGATAATAAAGAAAGAGAAGAAAGATAAAGTACGAAGATAGATTATTCTCTCACAAAGTAGAGGGAGTAAGCAGTTAATAGTGGTATCTTACTATCATCCTATCACTAAGGGAACAAGCTACTGTTAGTCTTGACTGTCTTTCCTACTCCATTCATAATAGTGGGGGATTTTAATGTAATCAGAGCCTGACAGATTTGTGATTGCACAGCCGGATTCATGAATCTGCTATGTCCAATGAGACAAAAGCTCCCTCATCCACTTGTGTTCCTTTTATAAAATCCTCCATAGATTCATGGATCCATGATTTAGCAATCTATATATCTCAAACTGTTAACCCTTTCAAGCCCACCCAACACTTTTTTGAAACAGTGATATCTTGAAAACTACTAAACGGATTTACACCAAGCAAAGCAAAGGGACTTCTTAGCGTAATGTTCTAGTTTCATGAGCTTCTGCTATAGTCCATGAGCCATTTGTCAAGTTAAAGAGCATTCTGAGAATTTCATTCACTTAAAGTTAGTGTAACATTCTACAACATTACAAAATGCCTTTTCCTTAGCAACAGGAAGCACATTAACCATTTTCTGAAAAGTAGAGTTTTTTTTCCATATTTCGTTATTGGTTTTTAATGAAGTAACAACGTGGGGAGCATGCGCCCACACATTAACATTATTGTGGGTTTATAACACCACCAATTTCTCGTTTCTGTCACTAGTAATCCATCAAATCATAAACATGCATGTGTAAGTAGTATCTCACTAAGATGATCACAACGTGAAATCTTGGGGTCCACAGCAAGCCAGGGTATCCAGTAGTAACACAATTATCAACAGAAACAGGTCAGCAGATGGGTGACAAATATGATGATATCATGTGGTCTTAGGGCTTCACCAAGATTTCACGTCCTTTATATGGTTAACCCTCTCAATGACACTTCATGTGGCATGGGTGATCACAGGCATGGCAACCCATAAGTTTAATGTACAAGCATTCATATCTGATATGAATTGGGGGTATGTCTATTATCCACCGCTCTGCAACAACCCAGACTCCGGACGCAGACCTTACCACTAGCTATGATGTGAGCAGATTCTCTTGTACATGTGATCAAGGTGGTCTTCACTTTGAGTTTTGCAATGTCCACATCCTCAACTTATCGAACTGGACCCCTTCTATCCCTCTGTCGGGCCAGTGCCAATGTAATAACATTTGTTGCCACTCTAGCCCATTTTTGCAAGTCACGCAACTAGCACCCAACACCTGGCAGCATGCAGGCTTTCCATGCCATAGCAATTCACTGTTTAAAAAGTGTACGAACCAAATCTATAAACCTGCACAGGAATTTGTCACCTTTTGGTCTCTGGATAAGGCCCAGTAGGCACAGTCCTGGTGTAATGGGTATAATCCGATCTACCAGCTCCGAAACCGTTTCCATCACTGTCACCCATGCTCGGTGTGACACTTGTCATTCTCACACCATATGGTAGAAACCCACCTTGGATCTAGAGCATTTTGAGGATGTTCCCTCAAACATACTTGTATGCATTTCAGGGTAAGGTAGGTCTGGTGTTTTGTGAAAAGCAGAGATATGCACAGGTTCTACTTTGACTCCTCTTTTTGAAAAGGTCATGGCAGTGAGATCCAAAAAAGAGATTCCTTGACCATTCTCTTCTCCTCTAGAGGAAGAAGAAGTGGTATGCAATGGGGAGACTGAGAAAATGGAGAAGCAGACCAAGGATCCCGTTGTGTGCGAGTTTTTCACCCATTCACAGGGGGATTAGCTACTCGACGCAAGGAGGGCAATCAGCAAGCTATCTGACCAAGACCTAAGCAGGGGGCAGAGAGGGCTGTACTCCTTTGTAACTTCCACAATGAGACAGCACTTCAAGTTAAAATAGGAGAAGGTGTACCTCAATTTGTTGGACGATCCGAAAAAAGAAAAACTCCGGCAAGCCAGGAATCTGCGATACATCACAAGAGGTATGAGGTAAGAGGTGCTGCAGGAAGTGGAATGGAACAATCCCTATCATAGTGCATGTGCACTTTATTCCCTGGAGTACAAAGCTATCATTAGGTGCATGGAGAAAATTCTCAGAAATGGGATTGCAGTAACAGAAGAACATTTTCCCAAGAGTATCAATTAAAAGGTTTTTTTTTTAAAGTTAAATTTTGGAAGTAGATGTTTGTTAGCGAAGTTGCAAAAAATTCAAAACACAGTTCTAATGTGTAACCATAACTGTACTTTATGTTTGTTTTTTTAAGTGAATGTTGTACATTTTTATCTAAAATTCATTATGGAATAATAACAAATTCAAACCATAACTTTGCTTTGACTATAGTTTTCAGTGAATTTCTAGGTTTTTATGATATACTAAATCCAACTTCTATTAAATTATTTGATGATGCACTGTGGCCAAAACAGCTGCAAATGACTGAAGGCCATGCACTGTAGGGGTTGGCCACTGCCCGGGATTATGGTAAGCAAACTACTGCGACCAGCCAACCCTGTGTGTGAAGCATTCAGCAAACTCTCGTTGGCCAGGCCCTACACACAAACTGCTGTAGGCTGCCAACCCCCTCTGCAATACGTCTAAATCACCACCAGGGACCAACACCGCTGCACATAGCCTTCAGTCATGCACATCTAGTTTGACCACAGGGTATGGCCGTCCAGGAGGTACATGATGGGAACCACTGCTAAGCATGTATGCCACACTCCCTGCTTCTAAATCATTTTATGTGTATATATATTATTTTTTTCATTTCAGAAAATTCTTTGAAAACCGAACAGTGACAAAACGATATTAAATACAGCACAACATCTGTGATGCCATCATAGTGAATACTTTAAATAATAATAGATACTTCCAGAAACTAATCTAAAAGCTACACCCAACATGCCATCTAAAGATAGAATAAAGGTACCACATCTATTCTTAAGAGGCGATTAGATTTTTGTTAACAAAGATAGGAAATAAACTGCAGAAACAATTGAATATTTTTACAAAGTATTCCAAAGAGAAACAAGCATTGGCATAGCCAATAGGTCTCGCCTTTGTGGCGTTATAAGTGTTTAGACAGAGCTATTGGCTTTGTTAACATTTTTAATATGTGTTGTAGAGCATTGTGAATGTTGTGCAGCATGTTGAAAATGTATAAGTTATAATTAAAAAAGTGTTATAACTACTTCTGTCAACTTATATCTAACCAAAAAACATTATATACAACTGAAGTATTGTACTAAAAACCAAAATTAATACAAAAAATGTGTTCTAGTTTATTTCTTTATGCAATGCTGTCAATTTTTCCTTGCTTGTTGTAATTAATTTTTGTTATAGTTTTTATTGTTAGGTTTGGGATATAAACAACGGGAGGGTGGATGTTGTGAAATAGTATTTTAATTAGATAGGAGTAGTGGAGAGTTATTTGTGGAGAATTAATAGATGTCAAATTTTTATGCCAAACTGAAGTGGTGTGGAGTGATGCTGAGGTGGTTGTGAGTAGTGGCGGAGGTGATGCTCAGGTGATCCGGAATGATATTGAGGTGATGCTGAAGTGGTGGTGCGCTTGTTCCGAGGTGATGCTTATGTGATGCTGAATGATACATAGGTGGTACTGAGTGATGCTGAGGTGCTGCTGAGTGATGTTGTGGTGATGAGTTATGCCGATGTTGTGTAGCTGAACTGGTGCTTATGTGGTGCCAAGTGATGTTGTTTTTGTTCTGTGTTGAGGTGTTGCTGTATTGATGCTGAAGTGGTGCTGTGTTGGTTCTGAATTGCTGCTGGTGTGGGGCTGTGCAGGTGCTGAGCTGGTGTTGCACTGGTGGTGGTGCACTGATGTGGAGGTGGTGCTGTGCTAATGCTGAGATGGTGCTGTGTTGATAATGAGGTGTTGCTGCAGTGCATCTGAGGTAGTGCTGTGCTGATGGTGACTTGTTGCTGCACTGGTGGTGGTGGTGCACTGATGAGCAGGTGTTACTGTGTTGATGCTAATATTGTTATGTGGTGATAAGGTGCTTAGGTGGTGCTGTGCTGGTGCTTAGGTGGTGCTGAGTGATGCAGAGGTGCTGCTTAGTGATGCTGTGGTGGTGCTGAGTGATGCTGTGGTGGTAGTGAATGATACTTAGGTGGTGCTGAGTGATGTTGAGGTGGTACTGACTGATACTTTGTTGGTGCTGGTTTTGTGTTTAAGTGGTGCTTAGTAATGTAAGTCTGGTGCTGCGCTGGTGCTGAGGTGATGCTGCACTGGTGTTGATGTGGTGCTGTGTTAATGCTGAAATGGTGCTGCATTAGGGATTATTTGCTGCTGAGGTGGTGCTGCGCTGGTTCTGAGTTGGTGCTGTGCTAATTCCGTGGTGGGGTGAGTTGGTGCTGCATTGCTGCTATGCTGATGCTGGGCTGGTGCTGTACTGGTGCTGAATTGGTACTGTTTGATACTGAGGTGGTGGTGTGCTTGTGGAAGGTGGTGCTTGTTGGTGCTGAGTGATACTGATGTGCTGCCGAGTGATATTGAGGTGGTGTTGTGTGATGCTGAGGTGATGCTGATTGATGGTGAGGTTGTGTTAAGTGATGCTGGGGTGGTGCTTACTGATACTGGGTGGTGCTGAGTGGTGCTGAGTGATGCTGAGGTGGTGCTGAGTGATGTTTTGGTGATATTTAGGTGATGCTGCACTGGTGATGCGTTTGTGCTGAGTTACAGCTGAGGTGGTGTTGTGTTGATGCTGTGGTGGGGCTGTGCTGGTGCTGAGTTGGTGCTGAGTTGGTGCTGCACTGATGCGGAGGTAGTGCTGTGTTGAGGCGGTGGTGTTGATTGATGTTTAGGTAATGCTGTGCTGGTGGTTAGGTGGTGCTGAGTGATGCTGTGGTAGCACTGAGTGATGCTGTGTACTGTGCAATGGGGGGAAAGGAAGCACGCACCACAGCTGTGCACTGTGCAGAGATGTCAAAGGTAGCACGCAGCACATCTGCACAGAGGTGTGAAAGGAAGCGCGCACCACAGTGTTGAAAAAACGTGAATGTTAAAAGGTGCGGTCAATTTTTAAGCTGTGCACTGTGGTGAAAGGAAGCACGCACCACAGCTGTGCAATGTGCAATAAGGTGAAAGGAAGCACGCACCACAGCTGTGCAGTGGGGTAAAAGGAAGCACTCGCCACAGCTGTGTACTCTGCAATGGGGGAAAGGAAGCACGCACCACAGCTGTGCATTGTGCAGAGATGTGAAAGGTAGCACGCACCACAGCTGCGCAGAGATGTGAAAGGAAGCACGCACCACGGTGATGAAAAAACGCGAATGTTAAAAGGTGCAGTCCATTTTGAAGCTGTGTACTGTGCAATGGGGGGAAAGGAAGCACTCACCACAGGTGTGTACTGTGCAGAGATGTCAAAGGTAGCACGCACCACAGCTGCGCAGAGGTGTGAAAGGAAGCGCGCACCACGGTGCTGAACAAACGTTAATGTTAAAAGGTGCGGTCAATTTTGAAGCTGTGTACTGTGCAATGGGGGGAAAGGAAGCACGCACCACAGCTGTGCACTGTAGAGAGCCCCTGGATCGAGCGAGCACCAAAAGCAATGTGGGGAAAGGAAACACGCACCACAGCTGTGCACTATGCAGAGATGTCAAAGGTAGCACGCACCACAGCTGCGCAGAGGTGTGAAAGGAAGCGCGCACCATGGTGATGAAAAAACGTTAATGTTAAAAGGTGCGGTCAATTTTTAAGATGGTACCGAAACAGAGGTGACTATAGAGGCCAACTACAGAGTACAGCAAATGTCTTGACAATAACATACTAATACAAAGATAACGGTGCAGGAAGAGAGTGCTGACATAGATGAAATGCGAGTGCTGGAAAAAGAAGCACGCACTCTTGTGTTGGTGGGGTCTGTCCCTTGGTCGGGGTGGAGGGGATGCGCCTTGTTATTATCTTATTGTCATGAATGCGAGTGCTGGAAAAGAAGCGCGCACTCTTGTGGCGGTGGGGTCTGTCCCTTGGCCGGGGTGGAGGGGACACGCCTTGTAAGGAAAGCTGCAAGGTCTTGAAATGAAACATGATCCACAACAGATGGCAACCTGCGCGCCGCTGCTCGCTCCCGACAGCTAAACGCTGTGGGAGTAAACATTTTCAGAAAAGGTGGGACATGCACCGGCCTTTGGCAAATTGCGGGCTTTCATTTTTGAAAGCCACACGCAAAGGCCAGTAGCATGTGTGGAAAATCGAACACCACACGCACGAGTTTGCAGAAAGTCTAAAGTGATTCCAAGAGGCCTTCTCCTAGAGCAACGCATGCGCGCTGCGCTAGGCTCGACCTAAAAAAACTGCAAGATTAACCATAAAATCCTGGTCTGTTGGAATAATAAAGAAAACACCTAAGTAAAACAATCCTCCATTGTGGATAGCCAAAGCCGTGGTTTCTTCGAATTCAATTATTTGTTCATAACTATTTCTCAGATTCTCAAATGAGTTGCCTGTATTGAAGGGCATCTGCATGTTCGATCATCTGTGGGGAGTCTTCCTGGCCAAGTTGGCAGCAGGTACTGGTATTAAGGGCAAGCCTCAACCAAATAAAGAAACTGAGGGACATATTTATCAAACTTTCATGCAGCGCAGCAAGCCACCTTGCTGCACTACGTGAAAGGGAAAGGGTAGGAATGCACCGTATTTAACATTATACGGCTCATTCCTGTGATTTCCTACGCTGGTGCACAATGTGCTGCTTTGCACCAATGTAGTCACCCTTGCACCCTGGTACAAGGGTGCCTGCATTGCACACAGGATTGTTTTTGTGAGGAAGGGACACCTTCCTGCACAAAAACAATAATATGATGCATTTTCCTCTTTCCATGTGTGCTGCATCAGAAAGAGGAATAAAGAGAAATAAAAATATTTCTCCTCGTTACGCATCACCTGGGCAGGCTTAGCATTTTGATGCATTCCCTGGTCTACCAGTAATGATAAATCTGGGACTGCGCCAAAATCCATAAGTGGATGCGTGGAAACACCCACGCTCCACCCATGGAACACCTCTCTGGGGCAGAGTAACGCAACGCAGCAATTTGCGCTGTGTTGAGTTACTCTAGATTTATCAAGCCACTCAAGGCTGCCTTGCTCGGCTTGACAAATTTAACTTTAGTGTTGCTTCGCCCTTGCACGCCGTTGCGTGGGGTAAGGGCGAGGCAACACTATGATAAATTTTCCCCTGAATCTGCATGTGGGATGATTTTTGGAAACAGTTACTTCCTTCCAATTTACACAGCATCCTCAGTGTTGAAGGTTGAAATAGCCAACAGAAAAGTATAACTAAGACAATGCCAACCAGAGGGCTACAAGTACCAAAGAGAGCCAAATCCCTACACCATATCCATTCATTTCTTGTAAAACCCTCACTTTGTTTCATTTAATAGAATTTTTTTTTTTTAAACTCTCTTAAGTGCAAGAAGAAAAATGCAGCAATACAGACCAAAAAATCTCACAAAAACTCATCAAAGCACAAGGACAAACATAATGTTTCAGTCAGCCTTAGTTGTAATCAGAGAAAACATCAAAAGGAGCAAGCACTGACAAAACCAATAATCTTGGCTTTTGGTGTAGTGCATATAAAGTGAGTTAGAGAACATCTATTCACAATTAACCTAGAATACACCTATGCAGGTAGAGCATACAGACATGCACGTACACACAGTCAAGCACATTTACCTGGCTCTCCAAACTCACAGAAACCCACCACCATACATACAGTTAACCATGCACACAGACCAAAAGGAACCCAGACACACATGCCATCAGATCGGCAGACCAACGTGCATTCATGCACTCAGGCCACCACGTATGCTTTCACCTATGCACACAGACTAACAGACATGAAGTATCCCATGGCACAGTCAAACACACATAAAATAAAGCCTCTCTCTCTCTCTCACACACACACACACACACACACACTGAGCTCGTCCTCACATAGTGGGTTATACATGCCCATAAGCACACACACACAGGCATACGCATAAGTAGACACACAAAACACACACACAGGTTCATGCATAGGCAGGCACACACACACACACACAGTCATATTCATAAGCAGACAGTCCAAACAGTACAACACGTATACCACACTGTGAGCCTTAATTGAGGAATGGGTTAGCTTCCTATGAGTGTACTGTCATTTACCACTGGTGTCCCAGGGCTTCCACGACTATTGGACTCCAGTTTGCTTACCAAGTTACTTCTGGGCACTTCACTCTCCAGAGGTGGGGAGTGTGAGCATCAAGATGTACTCTAAAAGGAGCTAATTGTTAGGACCACAAATACATTTTGAGACAGTAAATAGCATTCAATACCTTTAATGCATAGTCAGTACTACAACTCTAGAGATGAACAGAACTTTCATTTATAGGTAAAAACAGTTAGACATAGCATATCTAGAGAAAACCTTAAGGTGCTTGCTGCTAGTCGGACCGAACACTTTTCAAAATGTTTTTGTAGCTCCTATGTTCTAGAAGCTAGATTTTCTAGAACTGGAGCACTAAGTTCTATGTTATCTTATAGTGCTGCACGCTGGTTGACTCAGAGATATTTGGAACTCAACTGGTCTCTGTCTTTTTGGACCGTCTTTTCCCTGCAAATCAATTTTGGTTTGTGTTAGGGATATCGGTATGGAGCATCTGTGCCAAGACCCTGTACTGGTGCAGATTTAGCACCTCAGTGGTCTGAAGCCGGAGCTACTGAGTTTCCAACACCAATAATAAAACTAGTCAAAATAATCCTTATGTATAAAAGCTCACTTCTCAAACAACAAGAACTTAGGTGTGGTAATCAAGTCAGTGGCGATATAGGGGTGCAGTCACCAGTGTCTTATTCAGGAAATAGTTCACAGGGATCTAAAAAACAGTTATGGGCCCAACTGTGAGATATCTGTTGCAATTGTAAATGAAGTTATTTAGCACTTTCTACCCCATACGAGGTGTTAAAGTGCTTTACGTTGGGCAGCATGCTACCCCTGTTCAATGTGGAAAGGTTCGAAGATTACAACTACTAAAGCATCCCTAGGACTACCTACACCTAAGGGGCCTAAATCTTAAAATCCAGATCATGTGCTCAAGAATGTCCGGTGGGGCAGCACCCTGGGACCAGGATCGTCCAATAAACTTCATGGCTTCACCGGTCCCACAGGGATTTAGAATTTAGGATTTATGGTTTAAATTATTCCTGTATCAGACCTCCTTTTCCCTCTGGGACTCCAAATGAGCTAGTACAGGCAACCCAAGGGTACTGGTGCCTCGTGGAGGACAGCTTGTGATGATGTGGCTCCATGACCCTAAAGATGCAGATTTTAACTCTTGGTTTCTCCTGCCCACCTGGGTTACACCCTCAAACCTGTTTCACCTGGTGGTTATGAGGTATATACCATATAATTCCCTTGGAGTTGGTTTCCAATGCTTGAGTGAAACTCACCCATCCCTCTATTTCTGTGATGTAGCTGGCCGCCGAGGCAGATGTGGTTTGTGCAGCGCTCTGTCTGCCTAGAGGGCAATCCATTGGACCAAGGTCACCCAGGAGCCACAAAATCACCGCAGCCTAGGGATGTAATGCATAAAAGCGTGGAACACCTACTATTACCTTTCCACGTATACCAGACATATCACACATAGAGCTTCCGCACATGATGAAGGCAAGATACTTTACTTGTAGGGTGTGGCTGGCCTTCAACCATGGGGTGTCACTTGGCAGTCTTCCTACAGGTATACAGGCAAAAAGGCCTGTGTCCCTGGACTACTGATCTGATAATACAACCACCAATCACTACATGACCTTGCTTTAGTAGTCAGTAGCCACCAAAAGTCAAAATGGGTGATCATACATTTACAGGGTGGGGGTGGAGGGACCGGACAGAGGTTCTCATAAGAAATGGGTAAGGCGGGCTTTTGCAAACATGATGGGGGATGTTCGTCCAAACACAGGTTTCACACAAGCAGACACAATGGAATGCACCAAAGGACAGGCAAAGAAATGAATGTCGACTTCATGTCTACTTAATGTTCATCTTTGTGGAGAAAAACAAGTTCAAGGTGGAAAAAGAGCGACATGTCAATGGCCGGTCAATACTTCGTCTCTCATTGGTGAGGTCACTTAGTTAGGCTGCATGAAAGAATGCTTTAGTCTCATGTCCGTCCCAAAGTAAAAGGTCAAAATAGAATAGCGGAACTGGAAGCACAAAAATAAACACAGGGGCATGGCAGGCGAGACAAGTGTGTCCACGTCTGCTGCCCTGTCACATTCCGTTCTTACAAACTTTCCTACTTCATCGATCAATTATTAAGTGACGAGTGGACTACCCGACCATGCACTGAGAATTACTAGGTAAATTATAAATTATGCAAATTTAAACATGCCTTATTCATCACTAAGCGAAAGGCGGTGGATCTGTGAAGGCTGCCATGATTACCAGCTGATGGGTGGCAAAATGTAGCATGTTCTGAAAATTGCTAACCTACCACCATGGCAGATTTGAGCAGACACCGAGGATTTCTGTTTGAGGGGTATATATCTGAGTCAGCACTCCTAGCCGAAGTGGTAGAAAAAGAACACTGAATTGTTTAAATTTTTGTTTTCATAGAAGTTATGCGAATACAAGTGCAGTCAAGAAAGAGTAAATATTGAGACCATGCTAAGAAGGAAAAGGGAGTAGTTGGCACTTGTGACTTTTAAATACAATTAGTTCTAAACGTGTATTTCTAAAGGCACTCAAGTACAACAGAATGCAAAAAAACTAGAAAGAATGTATGATCCACAAAGCATAAGTAGGCACAAAACTGGCAGCCAAGATGGGATAGCAGCCTTTATCGTCCGTCAATCCAAAGTGCTAAGCTCTGATGGCTATAATGTCAGAACTGGCTGAAGGTGTCGCACATGAAATTGGCCAATTTGTACCTGTGCATATGAAATGATGGATGTGACCTGTTTTTGTTTAGCTGCTGTGAAATAACGTCAACTTTTTCAGTGGCCCACATTCAAAAACCAGTCTTAGAACCATGATGTTGACAGCATGACTTATTTCCGTTTCTTTCCCAAAGAAATGTTGGCATGATTCAATAATGCGGATGCAAAAAGCAATACTTGGCATTGTCATAGACCGCCATACTTCCGTTTTAGCTTACCCATTACCAAAGATTACGTTCCTTTGCAAACAATGGTTCCCATGCAATAAATCCCATTAGTGCCACAGTTATTCACAGGTAACCATCGTAACTCTGAATTCAGGTTTTCCATATTAGTATTTACTACCTAAAGCCTCAGCCCTACACCCAAGAAAATCATTCATGTCCATAGTCCCACGACCTATTTCCCCTTTAAAGAAACAAATAAAAATGTTATTTAGGTCAGCGTGGCTTGGACTGGGCCCAATAAGGTGTGCGTTATTGAGATATGGTGGATGATCTCAGAAAATGCCCTACAATATGAAAATATTGCCTTGCTCTTAATCTCAGTACCCAGGTACCATCTGACGAGGGCTGTTTGTAATTGTTAAAAGTTGATTCTTTACCAAGTGAAGGATGCCTTCGGCCAACTCCATAGAGGGACCTTCAAAGAACAAAGCTGGCTGGTGATGGTCTGAGGGTAGCATGCTTTTCATCCCTCTGCACATCACCAGTCATAGATCCAAGAGGAAAGATGTGGAGGAGTGGTGCCTCCTTATCCTGCACCTACACTGCACTCCCTTGGGAGAGTAGGATGTCTGAATTCAGCCGTCAGCTATTATCCTAAAGCTGGAGGCCTGACATAAAGTCTTTGTAAATCTGAACCTAAATGTGGGAGATTCTGAGCCCGTGGAGGTTCCCACTGATGCAATGAAGAAGGGCAGTCAGCAAAAGCAAAATTGCAGCAGAGAAGTATGAGGTACGGCAGACTTTAAGCTGCCATGTGGCAATGCAGACACCCTTGCAACACAGCACAGAGGTGTCTGCATTGTAGTAAGCATATATTTTGTGCAGGAAGGGATCCCTTCCTGTACAAAAGCTGTGCTTTAAGGCATTTCTCTCTTTGTGAACGCGCTGTAGAATCAATAGCGTAGTGAAACTTGAGGGGGTCCCCCTACAAAGTACATGGAGGGGCACCCCCATGCTCCAGATCTGGCCAGGAGCTCTCAGGCCAGGGGCCCGCCGCCTGCGCACAGTGCCGGAGGGGGCCCCCTGGAGTTTGGGCCCCCCCTTGAGTTTAGGGGCCCCCTGGAGTTTGTGGGCCCCCCGCACTGCAGGGCTGCAGGGACTAATGTTATGCCACTGTGTAGAATGCAGCACACCTGCAAAGAGGAAAAAACAAGGAGAAATTAAAATAGTTCTCCTTGTTACATCTGTCTTATGAAGGCACAAGATTTGGGCACAAACCCTGTCTACAAATCTTTGCAAATAGGGATTTGTGTGAATGCCCATAGGTGGTTGCATGGGAACACCAATGCACCACCCATAAAACATCTACTTGATGCAAAGTAATATAAATTAGCACATTGCACAGCTTTTCATTATTTTTAGTTACAATCCAATACAAATCTTGATTTGCACTGGATTGTACATTTCAACACAACACTCCACTGAATGTGGGAGATTCTGAGCCCGTGGAGGGTCCCACGCATGCAATGAAGAAGGGCAGTCAGCAGAAGCAAAATGTCAACAGAGAATTATGGAAGAAGAAGACCTCATGAATGCATTGCCCCTAATGTATCATCGGAAGGAGGTGAATCAGAGTCATCAGGCGATTTGTATGTGACTCAGTGACTGCCACAAAGGCAATGTTCTGGGGGCTGGTATTTGTGTCTATAATTTAACTCCAACATCTGGGCCTGGTCATGTTTGATTTGGTTGCCCTTAATTAATCTACGAAATTACTCTGTCCATTATTTTGCTCTGCTCTACACAAATTCACTACCTTTCTCAGGTTACCTGGTTAACTTGTGAATGGAAGTGAGGATAGGTCAGAATGAAATCCCAGTTGCTGCCTACCCATTTTTGCATTACCATTATGGGAATTTGTTTCAAACTTTTAAGCTTATTGTTTTGTTTTATGTCTTGTTTGTTCTGATTAGACAGTTTATACCATCCTAAGTTTGTAAACGTTTTATTTTTTCAGATGATTCTCTTTTGTATCACTATGGGCCTGAATACAATCTTGGCGGATATCCCGCAGATATCCATCACGTTTGTGACGGAGTATCCCATGCGCCAAGATCGTAATCAGGCCCTATGTATTATTGTTTTGTTTTTGTTGCTTTATGTATGTGTTCTATTATTGTGCACAATTGAGTCCAAGTGCTGGAATAAGGTATAGGTATTAGCCGATTCAGCAGTGACATTTTCTAGAATAAGATGTGACAGACGAGGTTTGAAACCCGATTGGATTTGTTCTAGGTGCTATTATATGGAATCATCCCATGCAAACTCTTCATTGACAAATACACTAAGGGCCTGATCAACATATATAACTTACAATTTTGAGTAATTTACACTTCTGAGTAAGATTACTACTTTTTGGCCATTCATATAATCTGGGTGCACATTTATCCCAAAAGTGTAAATTACATGTCTCTCCCAAATAGAAGGGCCCAGGGGCTATTTAGAAACTGCAGGGGTTATTCACAAAGGTATATTACACGTGTGAGTAAATATACATGTGTATTTTACTTACAGTTTTGAGTAACTTTACTATTGGCTATTCACAGCTTCCCGCAGCGTGGGTTGTGTTTATCGGGCCGCCAGAGAGCCCGCAACGCTTGGCCTGCATTTTCCTGGGGTGGGACTCGGTCCCCCAGAAGTCACTGTGTCTCTGCGAGGGGAAGGAGCCCCACTCGCATATTTGAAAGCCGCCAGCTTCCCGCAGCTCAGGACGTGCGCGGGCGTGCCCGGGCCAAGGGCGGCTCCTTCTGCGCCCGTCAGCGCCAGACAGAGGCAGGGCAGGGCCACCCCACTTGGTTCTGCGCCCCGGGAAGGTTTATTCTCCGGCCAGCTATCCTGTCTCTATCAAGGAACAATACAATGGTACAGTAGACTTTTGATCTACAAAGTGTCTCATATCAATGCTCTTATGACCTTTTGTTTGCTCCGATCTATTTTGGTCTTGTCTAGAGGCGTAAATATAATCCTGAAATCCTGAAACTCTGCACTAACAAAGTCACCACCTAAGTCATGGCAGTCTATCATGAACTATATAACAGGGGCAATGGGGGCGATAGAAAAGCAAATCCTAAGTGTAGAGGAAACTCTAACCAGCTGCTCTGAGAATGTCCCCGAACCAGCAACTTCCAGTTTAATCATCCCTAATGCAGCTCAAGCGCCTGAAACTCTGACTGAGGGACTTGGTACTCTGTCCAAAGATAGCAACGAGTTTGTACATAATCTAGCTTCATCGGGTACTTCGAACCTCTCGAATAACCACTCCTCTCCCAAACGCCAAAAGATCTCAAGGAACTGTCCCACGGACTCCATTGTGGCCCTATCCAGTGGGCTAATTAAAGCTAAGAAGAGGTTTCCAGTGCAGAAGAAGGTAGAGATCTCAAAGCCCCCTAGCCCTGCCCAAAAAACAATATCTGCTGCACCACAGGATTGCTCTTCACTGGTGACAATTGTTCAAGCCCTGACTGATCTTATTAATGTTAAGTATGCTTCAGCAGCCCCATATAGTGCAAGGAAACGATGTAGACACTAGACAGACATAATAACGAAGAGACACCAATAGCTCCCACGCCCAGTACCCCCATGATGGGTTCCTCTATTGTCCACCTTACTCATCACACTAATCCTTTACTCGCCAATGATCGATTAGATCTTCCCCCTGCTGCTACCCCGTATGTGATTATACTTGCTAATGTCCCGATTTTAGGCACCCCCTTTTTAGAAACATGGGACTCGTTGAGAAACAAGTCTCTTAACTGGTTAAATTCCAGGGTCAGGATGGGGGGAGCTCTCTTTGATGATTTTAAGATGGCGAGACGGGTACAGTGGGTTGGCAGGGGCCCTAAGGTGTTTCATGGTGACTGTGTGGTGCTTTCTTTTAAATCCCCAGCACTAGTTTTTTTTTTTTTAAACTTTGTTATTGATTATTCATACCAAAGAATAAGGACAGTTACAGTGCAACATACATTAAGTCGCATGGTGATTGCTTGATAACGTGCAGGTACATACAGATCACATTAAAGTAAGATCAATGTCACAACAAAAGGCAGGCAGAGCACAACACTGTACTTATTTTACAATGGGTATCATACCAAATCCCCTCCGGGTCAACCATTCCATTCACAAGTGGTACATTCATGGGTTGTGTGTTTGCTGGTGTAGTTGTGGTATCTGATATAACCTCAAGATACAGGTGTAACGGTTGCCATATATCTAAGGGTCTCACCGCAGGTGGTTGTAGTTGGGAATATATGTCACTATTAGTGCTACAGTGTGTCATGCTACGCAGCCAGGACTTGATCGTAGCTGTACGCTTATTACCCCAGTTTATGGCCACCTCGCACTTAGCAATAAGCAATGCAATGGCGGCGTATCGCCGCTTGGATCTAGGAAGGTCGTGAACATACCCAAGGCGCGCCATCAGCGGCAAGGGTGCAATTGTAAAGTCTAGCATCTTGGAAAGTTCCACGAACACAGCCAACCAGAACCTCCCAATCTTTATACAAGTCCAAGTAAGATGTGCGAAGTCTGCATCTGGGGAGTGACATTTCGGACATAAGTGTGGTCTAGATGGGTCAATACAGTGTAGTGCACTGTACGCCCTCCACAAAAACTTAAAATGCAACAATTTATGCCTAGGGTTTGGTGAGACACTACGAATTTGTGTACAGCACCTACCCCACTGTGTGTCAGTAATGGGTTGCCCAAGATCATTCTCCCATGCCCCACGCACTCCCGCATCCCGGGAGGGTAACAATGCCACCGTGGCCTTATATTATCTGGTCACCAAGTGTGTGCCTTCCCCATCCTTGATAAGACCAGTCAATAGCGGGAACTCTGGCGGTTCCAACGGGTAGCTGTGTATGACGGCCTTCAAGGCACCCTGTAATCTCTGGAGTATGAAGTGATCCATAAACGTTGCATCACGAAAGCGAGGGTCCTCAGTGCGGGAGAATACATGCCCCTTAGGGGAAAAGGTCACCGAAGGTCGCCAATGAAACTTGGCCAATGTGCGCTTCACCAGCGCCTCCTGCAGGATAGGGATCCACCCATTACCTGCCACTGGCAATGCGGAAGAATACAAAATCCGAAAGCCAGTTAGTTTCACTAATTTATGCCACGCCCAACTGGTGGTTGACAGAGTTTGAATATCATTAGGGTCCCGCGGGTATCCTACAGGCAGCAGGGATCCGAGCGATGCAGGAAGTGCCAAATCAGCTTCCGGACGATGATAGGGTATACGAATATCCATGTGATACTAGAGGCGAGCAAAACTTGCCTGCGCCACCAGGTAATACACCTGGAAATTTGGCACCCCAAACCCCCCTTTCATAAGGCAGCATGAGGACATCCCTGCTAATGCGAGGTTGTTTACCTCCCCACACCAACCGTATCAATAAGGTGCGAAGGTTGGAAAAGAAGCTATTATACAGTGGGATTGGGATGTTATTAAATAAGTACAGAAACTGGGGGAGGACAACCATTTTAATAATCGCTATTCTCCCCGCCATGGACAAGGGCAAGGCCAGCCATCTCTCTATATTTTTCCTAGCCGCTCGAGCACCGGACCATAGTTTAATTGCAGAATACGATCTTTGTCCCTATGAATCTGGATTCCGAGGTACTTAACAGAGTCATCGTTCCAGAGCAGGGGGTATTCACAATCTGTATGGCAGGGTGCCACCATGAGCTGGAACACCTCTGATTTTGTCCAGTTGATTCATAACCCGGAGAGCCCACCATACCTGGTGACGTCAGCCAGTATTGGTGTCAAGTTATCATCAGGGCGCCGGACATATAAGATAATGTCATCCGCATATAATGTAAGTAACAGCGGGCCAGTGTTAAATTGTAAACCCCTTTGGGAATGTCGCTCCAGCAGGTGTCGCACCAATGGGTCCAAGGCTAGAACGAACAACAGTGGGGACAAGGGACATTCCTGTCTGGTGCTGCGTTCAAGGAGAAATTCCGGCGACAGCGTCCCATTGAGTCAAATGCGCGCTTTTGGTTGCGTGTACAGCAATCGCACAATCGCCAAGAACCGGTCTGGCACTCCTAACCTGCTCATGGTAGCGTAAAGAAAAGGCCATTCGAGCGAGTCGAATGCCTTTTTGGCATCCAGTACCACCGCGGCCGCCGGAACAGCTGGGTCTATTCTATGCAGAGTCGCAAACAAGGTGCGAAGATTTAGTGCGGTGGACTTATTGGGGATAAATCCCGACTGTGCAGGGGAAATCAGTTTTTCAATGATGAGTGCAAGCCGTGTGGCCAACATTTTGGCCAACACCTTGTTGTCGAAGTTTAGAAGCGACAGGGGCCTGTAGGACCCACAGCGCAAGGGATACTTACCCGGCTTTGGAAGTAAAATTATGACTGCCTCCCTTAGGGTGGGTGGAAGCACCCTGGCGTCCATAGCCTCCTGGTATACATCAATTAAGTGTGGCACAAGAATATCCTTAAACTGCTTGTAAAAGCAGCCAGTGAACCCATCTAGGCCCGGAGCCTTTGTGCCATCCAGCGCATCGATAGCATCAGTCACTTCCTCCACCGAAAAAGGTTCAGCGAGAAACTCCTGATGAGCTTTTTCCATCCAAACCATGGTTACCGCATCAAGATAGTCCGCGAAGGCCCCTGACTGCCCTGTCTCTCTAGTGGTGTAAAGTGCCTTGCAAGCACTTCTTCTAATATACCCACTGTACCAACTATATTCTGGGCATCTCTGCACACTAATTCCGCAATATATGTGGGTTTACGGAGATTGCCTCAGGATATTGGCAAGGGTCCGTCCAGGACGTTCACCCTCACCATATCTTCTGCTGTGGCATATTTACCAAGGAAATGCGCCTCATGTTCAGCCGACTCCCGGAATTCTGCCATAAGTGTCGCCCGTTGCCGTAAATTAGAAGGGGTCATAGAACCACCGTCCAGCCGATCCAGATTGGCCAATTGAGATTCAATGCGGGCAAGAGTGCGTCGGAGGTCTCGCAGGATCCCCATATTCTTGGATATGCACACTCCTCTAGCGTATGCTTTGAACGTCTCCCATAGTGTGGCCTTAGACGAAACAGAGCCCTCATTCAGTGTGAAGGATTCATTGATTGCGGCTCCTAATTCTGCGACAAAGACCGCATCTTTCAATGCCATGTCAGGGAATCGCCGCGGGCGCTCCACCCCTCCCGCACGGGGCACACGCATATTCGCCACCACCGGCGAGTGATCAGATAGTGTACGAGGAGGGGTCAACACCGCCGTCACCCATAGTGCCATACCAGGCGACAGGAACCAGTAATCGAGTCGTGTCCATGTGTTGTGGGGTGCGGAGTAGTGAGTGTATCCATCCTGTCCGCTATTGCGGTACCTCCACGCATCCACCAGCCCATAGCTATCAATAATGTCTGACAGTGCCTTCCTAGCCCTCGGCTTCGTGTCGGCTGCAGAGGAGGTGCCGTCCTGCACTGGGTTAAGCAATAAGTTGAAATCCCCTCCCACACAAATCAAGTCACCCCCCATGCGCATTATGTGTGTATGAATAGTTTCAAAGAACTCCGGGTCGTCAACATTTGGTGCATACACATTAACAAACAATACAGAGTGCTCCAGCAGTGAACCCTTAAGTAAAATATAACGACCCCCAGGATCACGGACCACCTCTTGCTCCCTGAATGGTACTCTCCTATGTATTAGTATCGCTACACCCCTAGCGTATGAACTGTATCCAGCGTAATAGCGATGCGTTCCCCACCCGCCCGTAAAAGTCGATTTCGTTAATGTGCTTAAATGAGTCTCTTGTATAAATGCAACGTCAACCTGGTGACGCTGCAGATAGTTAGCCACTAGCCTGCACTTACGAGCGTTGTTGAGCCCCCTTACATTCCAAGTCATGAACCCAATCTGCGCTTCAGCCTGTACAGTGTTAACCATTTCCTAATGGAACAATTCGTGCCTGCACCTATATACATAGTATCAATCCTGCACTGTAGTTGAACAGATCCACTGAGCTATAAAGACAGCAATCATTGAAAAGTACACCCCCCACCCATCCCCCACAGGAAGCATACAGGGAGAATCCCAACCCCAATCAACTAAGATGAAGCATATAAACCACATCAACAGTAACAACAATACAACGCCAATTGAAGTAGTGTGTACGCACATAGGGGGTGGCAACACCCCGCCACAACATCTGGATAAGGCGTGTTGAAAACAGTAAAGAAACAAATCTAATATCCCTGCCCAGGGTAGTTGGCGATAAAGAACAACTTAAGTAAACTGTTAGTTATGCACAACCTCACAGCGAGAAAACACATCCGGTCCATTGTCAGTATGCGGAGGGTATGGTAGAGACTCAGTCAGCCGTAAAAAGATCTGCGCTAGTGCCAGAGCACTGTACACTCTGCGGTTGCGACGGGGAGGGAGTATTGCGCTGCCGCCCCGACTTGGAGTAGTTCTGGCAAAATTCCTGGGCCTCATGTGGTGAATCAAAGACACAGGACCGTCCATCCACATCCACCTTGAGACGCGCAGGATACAACATTCCGTACTGCAGGCCCATTTTGCGAAGACTCGCTTTGACTCCAGCGTATTTCCTCTGTGCCTCCTGCACCATCGCTGTAAAGTCAGGATATAAGGAAATGGCAGAGCCCTGCCATTCCAGGTCGCCCCTCTCCCGTGCCATTCTTAGGACCGTGTCTCTGTCTCTGAAGTTAAGCAGGCGTGCTATTATCGGTCTCGGGGGGCAGCCAGGGTTGGGGCCTGAGTATACGATGTGCACGTTCCACCACGTAAGTGAAGGTGAAAGACTCCGCACCAAACAAATCAGTGAGCAGGGTTTCCACAAATCTGTCCAGCCGCCCTGTATTTGTGGACTCGGGCACACCTACGATGCGAACATTGTTGCGGCGCCCCCTTGCTTCCAAGTCTTCGTTTTTTGCTGCAACGGTCTTAAGGATCTTCCTCACGCGTTCCAGTCGCCTGGTAGATTAAGCAGTACCGTCCTCCAGGTCTGATATTCTCCCTTCCGCTGTGGTTAAACGCCCCTCTTGTTTGTCCAGTCGGGCCCCCATCGCCTCCATCTTCCTATCAAGGCTATCAAACCGCGTATCCAGGGCCCGAAACCCAGCCCTCAGTTCAGCAAGGATAGCATCAGGCCCTCCCGGTTCAGCAGTCGATGATCCTCCCCCCTTCACCATACTAGCTTGCTTCGAAGCCGCCGTGCTTCCAGGAGGCTTAAAGGAGAGGGTACTTTGTCTGTGGTCCTTACGACCCATGCCCCAGTCGCCAATCCTACAGTGCTTCAACTGCGCGCTGGCCCTGACCACAGGGGGGCGCAGCGCCAAATATACGTAGGCGTAGGCCGCTGGTAGGAAATGTGCGGGGGGCACCTGTGTCCAATGCCGCGGCAAGTGGAGGGAGGGGAACAGGGGTGACCAGCAAAACGGCAGAGATGGCAAAGTCAAGTCACCAGGGACAGCTGCGCAGATTACGTAGCCCTCATTAGCACCATCCAGGTGTCACCAAGTCTCTGCAAGGCAAGGCCGCATCATGGACACCCAGCTTGCCGTGACATCACACAAGCAGGGCTGCGAAGGGGCCCTCAAATACCCACGGGCATTCCAGTGTCCCAGGGGGGGGTCGTTAGGGATCTGGTCTGTTGTGCGGTGCCATGAAGGTACAATAGTTCTGTATGTGGTGGGGGATAGAGGGGGAGACCACCAGCTAGGCCGCCGCAGCACCCGGCCTGACGGCCGGTCCCCAGGCCACCCGCGGCCCCTATCGCTGCGGGACCTCTGGGGATGTGCCTGCGTGCCGAGGAGAAGAGAAAAGCATACTTCGGCAGCCCCCCACCCCAGCTCCTTACCCCCACCTTGCCGTCTCGCCCATGCGTGCCGTTTCCTTCTTGGTTCTTTTCCCCCGCAGAGGGACTGCCGTCTTGATCACTTGAGGCCCCGGCTCCACTCCACACCACCAGGCCTCACAGGCCGCGTCGGCCTCAGACGGCGCAACTCTTCATCGCCGCACTGCAAATCGCACCGATGACACCGGGGCCATCCTTACACCACCACACACCACAGCATGCCCGATAGGCATACGGATCTGCCCCCGGGCGGGTGCTACGCCAGAGATCTGTGGCAGAGCTTCAAGCCAGCACGGCCATGACGGTCGGCGGCTTGGCCACGCCCCCATCCCCAGCACTAGTTAGAATGATATTGGCAAGTATAAATCAAAGCTGACACTTCCAAATCAGATTTCAGTATTACCGCTTGGGTTCTTTTACAGGCCTCTGTTACAATTGTCTAATCAGCTGGCTTCTGAGATGCAGCGATCATCCTTACATCAATCAGGCCTTCAACCGCTAAGCTTGAATTTGAATAATCCATCTCAGTTGATGTACTCTATTCCAACATCCACTAGATATGATTGTCTCTCTAGCCTTGCTGGGGTAGACTGACTACAGTTGGTCATATTGGTAGGTGAATCTGTAGTTAAGGATGTTCCTACTTCCTTAATGCCTGCTAACAGCTTATTGGTAGTGGGGGATGTATTGGTAGGTGAATCTGTAGTTAAGGATGCCCCTACTTCCCTATCGCCTGCTAACAGCTTACCGGTAGAGGGGGAGGTATTTGAGGTATTGGAGGCTCAACGATCTACGGCGTTGACTATGAGGAGGGGCAAGAGTAATTTGGACTGTATAACTCCGGTCTCAAACATAATTAGTGCCCTAAGTTGGAATGTTGCGGGTCTCTGTAGTAAGATTAACCAATCTGAATGGCTAGAATTTGTAACAGGTTTTAGCATTTTTTGTTTACAGGAAACTTGGGTTATGGAACCAATCCATTTTAATGGATATAAAAGATTATTCTTATCAGCTGTTCCATCAAGACATGGTAGTTCTAAGGGGGGTATATGCATCTATGTGTCAAATGACTTAACTTCCTCTACGGTAATCGCAAAACCTCCTAACAATTTTTATCAAATTGTCACTATCGAACTTTCAGGCTCTATACCTCTGACTCTAGTCAATTTCTACAACAATGCCTGTGATTCTGACATATTGCGTATCTTGGATCAACTTGAAGCTGATCTTGAAGCTCTATATGACAAGGGGAATGGGGACAAAATGTTGGTGTGGGGGGGGGATTTTAATATTAAATTGTGTAAAATGTCATCGAGCACGGTTTGTGGTCTCACCTCTCCAACAAACGATGACCTTACGCATTTTCTACACTCAGAGTACGGTGAAAAACTCAACAAACTCATCTCCAAATATGATCTGGGTTTTAGTAACGAACTCGGGACTAGACCAGTCATGGTACCATGTACTTAGAATGGTGGTATAGATAAAAGTGTTATTGATTTTATCTTGTTCCCTAACCGCTATTCGGCATTACTAACTGATTTTAAAATTCATGATTTAGCAATGAGTGACCACTTCCCACAGAGTCTTACGATGAACCTTGGCAGTTTAATAAAACAAGAGGTTTGTCACTCCACTATGTCTGTAGAGAACATAGTATTATCACGAACAAATGGTTATACCTTAAGGTGGTCCATGGTCGAACCAAATGGTTTTTTGAAGAAGCTAATTGACCAACAAAGAAATGCCTTTGATGTTGGTTTGGATGATTCAATAGGTCCTTCTGCTATTATGGAATCATTCGATAAAATTACTAAGGCAATTAAAGCGGGCCTATTTGCACACCAGAAAGGTAGTAAAGCAAACAAGAAGCCCTGTTTTGACCATGCTTGTTCAGAGGCACATAAAAACTTTAAACTGGCATTAAAGTGTATACCCAGGAACATTCTGGAGGTTCAGCATAAGGGACGGCTGCACAAGCATGCAATAAAAAACCGCAAAAGAAGTTTGAAATTGGAGGCTTGGGACAAATTGTATGGCCAGTTGTAATAATGATCCTACCGCATTCTGGCGTGTAGTTAACTCCCCCATTCTTAACGAGGATGACAAGCCTAAAATAGGGCTGGCAGTGAATGAAGAGGGCTGGGTATCACACTTTTCTAAATTATATTCTGACTCTACAAAGTGTGGTGGAAAAGAGATAAAAGTGGCCCACTGATGGAGACTACACCCCTCAAAAAGGCACATGATTGGCCCGACCTTAATTTCACATTGGAAGAAGTCGCCCTGGTTATAAGCTCGAGTAGGGGTGGTAAAGCACCAGGGCCTGAGGGGGTTCCCATTGATCTGTTTAAGGCTAATACTGAGCTCTGGGGCCCCCTCTTGACCCTTGTCTTTAGATCATGTCAGAGTGTAGGGTTTCCCCCCTCATGGTCTGAGTCCCATATCATTCCAATATTTAAAAGAGGCGACCGTAACTGACCTGCAAACTATAGACCCATCTCCCTGCTAGAATCTTTGGTTAATGTCGTGGGCCGCATAATTCTAAGTAGATGGCAAAATTGGGCGGACGATAATAACATAATTTCGGATTTACGATATGGGTTTCGAAAAGGATCAGGGACTATGGAGCAAGCAATCAATTTAAACCTGATCATGAGCAAGTAGGCCCGCATTAAAGGAGGTAATTTGTTTTTGGTTTTTGTTGATCTTTCGACTGCTTTTGATTCAGTAATTCACGATAAACTTTGGTCTGTTATGACCTCAATGGGAATTGACCATACAATCATTAGCTTTCTGAGATATTTATATTCTACAAGCTGTGCCAATGTTCGTTTTGGTATAAAGGGCGAATGTACCCGGTCTTTTAATATTGAAAAAGGAGTTCGCCAAGGGTGCGTGCTCGCACCATTTTTATTCAATCTGTACACCAATAACCTAGGTGATATCCTTGCCAATTTACGTTTGGATTTGCCACAAATTAAACAACGCCCAATACCCGTCCTGCTTTACGCGGACGATGCAGTACTCATGGCACGTACTCCACTGTCCCTGCAGCAAGTTCTTGATAACGTTGTGCACTTTATGGAATATCTGGGGCTGAGACTTAATATAAGCAAAACTTTCGTTATGAAGGTAGGCAGAAGCTCCACTAAAATGCGCAATATTTGTGTTGGGAAAGATGTTATTCCACTAACTCCCACTTTTACATATCTGCGTATTTTATTTGATTGCGAGGGAAATTGGAAAAGTGCCATAAAATAAAAAAAACTGCAATTTATTAGATCCATTGCGGCCTTGTGTGACTTTGCAAGGAAAATAGGCTGTAAACAACAAAAAGAAATGATAAAGATTTATAATGCAAAATGTAGAACTATTGCTATGTATGGTTCTGAGCTGTGGGGTAATGTAAATCTGGAACCACTACAGGTGATTGAAAATGGTTTTTTTAAAAACCTTCTGGAACTTTCTTCTAGCTGTTCAAATTTTCTGAACTAGGTACCATTTATCTAACAGATCTGATAAGAATCCAGCCAGTCCTCCTTTGGCACAAGATCTGGACTTCGGACCACCTGGAATTCAATCGTGCTTTAGTAAAGGACTGCTGTGACTCTGATCATTCACTAAATGTTCCATGGCTAAAGTACATTAAGAACTTCATGGTAGACATTAGTCACCCGGAATTCTATGAACAACCGGTCTCTCTGAATAATATCACAAGGAAAGCACTTAAATCAGAGTGTATAAATCATCTTGAAGAACTGAGACTATCAGTGGAACTAGTTAAACCTTCAGTTCACCATAACCAAATGGTTTTAACCACTTGTTCAATGCAACCATATCTTTTTAACGTTTTAAATGCACAAGATAGATTTGTTTTAACGCGTTTTAGATTAGATATATTTTACTGCTTGACGACATTCCCAAGTGTTAATAATTGGTCAACGGAATTAATGTTGTGTCCTTGCGATAACATGTCCAATCAATCAACGATTCACATTCTGTTCTTCTGTAAATTATATACTGATCTGAGGAGATCTTTTATTGTTCCTATACTGAAATCTTTAAACTTCAAGCAATGCAGACCGGCGTTTTTATATTTGCAATTGCTTCCCAATTTGTTTACATGTGTGGCATTAGCAAAGTTTCTTAGGGCTGTATTAACTAGAAGAAAAGGAGGTCTTGCATTATTTTAAATTGTGACTTTCGAAAAAAGTTTTATATCTCTGGCTATTTTTAAAATATACTGCTGTTATATGTCTTCTTTTATGATACACCTTGTGAATCGAATAAAGATAAATTGAATTGAATTGACTCCTTCTAATATTCGTATGCTCAATGTTCAGGTCTGAACTTCCCTTTGAAATATAGGCTGAACATAAATGGCCTCCCCCACAGATGTGGATATTTCCATGCTACAAGAAACTAATGTATTTGTATATAAGCATCTAAATTGCATTCACTTCTCTCTCAACTCCAATTTTACTAATCAGCTAGCATGAAAACTAATGGGGTGGCTGTCTTTTCCAGATGAGAACCCAGTTTAAATTGAAAGCCAAATTCCTTGACATGGACTTGAGGATCCTGTGTTTCAGAGTCAAATTAGGGCACAGGCTGATTACTTTGTTTTTGATCAATACCCCCAAAAATGAAAAAAGATAATTATTTCCTCAGCTGATTTCCAATCACACCAAATGTAGGAGAGTTGATTTTAAAACAGTAGGCAACTTCAATGCTATTCTGGTTGCTAATCAAGACTGGTGAAGCATTATTGGGATTCCATGCTATCCCTCTTTCTTCCTTGCGATATGGAGCGACAGATCTTCAAGTTTGGCTGTTATAACATGCTGTTATAACATGCTACTGAAAGAGATTACATACATGACTCCAAAGTCCACAAGTCACTTTCAAGAAACAAATTCTTTGCATTCAATAGACTCTTGCTCCCCTCACTATTCTCTATGGAGATATTCACACAGGTGCTACCAGATCATGCACTGGTATGCTTGTCTTCTGATTCTTCACCTCGCTGTCTCCCAGTGCAAGAACGTAAATGAGGTAACAATGCACTACCCGGTACCCTGTACTGAGGGCATTTATCAGGAAAGCTTCTGAATACCACTCCACTGACGATGTGATAGATAATGTATTCTGGTAACTGTAGCAAATCCATCTTTTCTGCATAGACACACTTGATTCTTTGCTTTTTTCTGGACCCTAATTTTGCTGTCTTAAGCACTGCCAAACAGTAGCCCGTGCACCCCCTCTAAAACATGTGCTGTACATTGGAACTACCTATTTGGCCTATTTAACTTCCCTACAGGTCCTTTGTAATTGGTGCCTAAAGTGCACTTAGGGCATGGAAAGTTAAATGTCATATGTGAGATGCAGTGTGTATTTTCACTACCTGCATATATGACAACAATATATATCTGCCAGGTGTACTACTGCACTCTAGTTGGGCTGCAGTTTAAATCCACTGCAGTTACACATGATTGATAAACATGCCTTTGCGATGTAGGAAATATCTATTTTTATGCATTCATAAATCGCTCCTGAAGTGTAGCTTGCAAGCCCACAGGGCACGCTGCTCATATATAGAAACAGGGCACACTACATATTGGAGTTAGAACACCCTCACAATGAAAAGCTGAATGCTATTTCACTGAGTAGGCCTTGTAGACTTCTCCTTAAGTAAGTTTTAAAATACAATTCCCTATATACATTTAGGATAAGGCTAGAAAAATGCTTCAAAGTTATTTATTGCTTAGTTTTTGAAGTAGTATTTACTGGTTGAATCAGATTTTTGATAAATTAAGCAGAAAGTAACTTTATACAAAGTTTGCTTTAGGTTGCCAGATTCAGAACTGTCTTAAACATAGTTCTGCCACCATTACACCTGCAGAGCTGGAATGCACATTCTTTGCAGGCAGAGTTTGCGTTCCTGCCTCACAGGACAATGGCTTGCCTCTGAGCCTAGAAAGGGACACTCTGACCTAGCTATCTGGAAATTGACAGGAACAGCTGGCAGAACAATGGGCAGCTTTAGTACTACCTCATTTGGCTTGGCAATGCCAAGGCTGACTTCTTCTATTCATTCCCAGGAGTCCACAAGACAGCAATACTCTGTTCACAGTAGCATACAAAACTAGCTGTGTCACTATCAAACTGAAGAAGAGATCATCTAAGTGGGAAAGTGGTTTAGGAGCTGCCCTACCTGATGGCAGCTGTGTTTTGCCATTTTAAAACAGGACTCCTGGGTAATTTTACATTAAAGTTAGGTTTGGGTGGTAAAATGTCTTCAATCAATAGCTAGTGCATAGTATAAATATGGCACTTCCACCAACACCTCTTCAGAATATTCCTAGAACTGGTAAGACTCCATCTGAAAAAGAAGTTCCTGCTGATAGAAGACTCCTGACTCCTAACTCTTGACTACTGCTGGAAGAAGAGGACTCACACAAGGGTTCCGAGTCTCGAGGAAGAGAAAATCCTGTGGGCACCCAGGGACTGGAACTGCACTCCAAAGTTCAAGTGGTTGACCTCCTGTTTGCCTGCTTGAAGGACACACTAAAGCAGAAGGACTCCTGGCTGCAAGATGGACCAGCTCACTGTAGAGGACTGAACTCCATAGAACAGCTGACTGGAGAGAAGTCTGGTACCCAGAAGCTGACCTAAAGACCTAGGGGCTGCAGGATTGACCATATGAAACATTCCCACTAGTTGGAGTGGTTGGGGTATCGCCCCCAAATTAATAACCCCATTTCTGGCAGTGATTATCTGGGAAGTGGTAAAAGGAGGGGGGGGGGACTCAAAGTTCATGCAACTATTTTTTAAGCTCGGATTGCTCCAGTAAAACATATAAGGCAATAGACAAAACTAGATAGGCAATAACACACTTGGTGATAGAATATCATCCAAAAATGCAAAATAGGGAACAACTCTACAACTTGGAGAGGGGGGAAGGTTGAAGGGATGTTAGCATAAAAGATCAAATGGCCCACAAGCATAATTGGATTGGTAGAATTGCACATGCAGATGATTCAGAGGCCACTTCACCTAAAGGTGTTTGTAGTGTGTAGAGGCAATCCACTTTCTCTTTATGGATCTCAAGATACTGACATACCTATCCTTGGTGACTTTCTTTCTGTTGGATGTTGCCTTCCCAGCAATTGATCCAGCGGTATTAGAGTTTGTTATTTCCTTGAGGGGCATTACAGGTTAATAAGAAGTGTCTTAGAAATAAAGCTCAACGGACTGATAGTTTTATGTCTATCTTCTTTAAAGCTTTTCATGACCTTTTGATAGCTCCCCATCTGAACATATTCAATTATTTGCTAACTTCCAAGTCTGTCACCAACTCAAAGATTAACTCAATATTTACATTCTTACTGAAGCCAGATAGAGATCCATGCAAGGGGAATACTATAAACCTATTGAATTATTTCAAACAATGCTAAAATCTTCCCAAAATTTCTCACTACTTCTTTAGAAAGGCAACAGACACAAAATAGTGTTTCCAAGACTATGCGGTTTATTATAAACCAACAAACTTTGGGCAATGTGAAAATAGCTTTAAACATATCTGAAGTGGTTTTGCAACTACACACACAAATAATCCTCCCGGGCTTGATGCAAAGAAGGCTTGCAACATGGTTAATTGGGCTTTCTTTGTTGGGGGTCTTGGGAAGATGGGACTCAGATCCAATATCTGCACCTGCATCTATGTGAAATTTTCTTGCCACTGTGCTAGAGTTAAGATCATTCCAGAAATCACTTCAGTCGTTTTCCTAACAAGGGAACCAGGAAGGCGTGTCCTCGCAAATCTTCTATTTGCCTTATCTATAGAGTATTTAGATAATTAGAAAAATACCTCTTGTGCTGACAAAGGGTCTTCACACATACACATTGGCCTTGTTTGCTGATGATGTTCTTTAATGTTTGATGCAGCATGGACAGCCATTGAACACTCTTGTCGAAAAATTGAAGCCCTTTTGTGTTCATGTAAGGTTTTAACATGAACTATTCTAAATTCAAGCATATGGGGATCCTCTACCTTCCTTAGAGATAACAGATTTTTCATGGATGTCTGATCCAATGAAATATCTAGAGTGATGATACAACATGGGATTCATACGTTTTAGTAATCTAATGGATGTCTTTTCCAAACTCTCTTACTGATGTGGGAAACGTGAGCTATCCTGGCCTGGAAGGATTAACTGCATTAACATAAATGCAATGACTCACTTACTCCAAGTTGCCATTTGACTTTACATAGCCTCATAGAAGTTCTTAAAAACATCTAGAAAATGGCCTTTGTATTGAAAAGAAAAGCTCCAAGGGTTGCCAAAGCTATACTTTACAGGAATATATTTGAGTGCGGCTTGGCTTTTATAAATATTGAAAGTTATATCTTTGCATTACAGTTAAGTCCTGGAGATGACTAAGCCCAAATGTCGGAAATTGTGCATGCAGGATGAAGAAGAGTTGTTATTGGTTTCCATACAGGTTCTGCCTTGGTTACCGCCAAGTCATGGAAAAATAATTTCCTTCTTAGGGCCCACTGCACAAATGCTTAATTATTAGGATGTGGTAGTGAAGAAGGGTGGGGTGGCAAATATCCTTCTCCTCTAAATGCTATACTATGCATCCAAGACTTTCAACCCAGAACTATTGATCTGGGTTTCAAGGTATGCTAAACTGAATCTGATCTGACACTGAGCAATGTATACAATCAGGTGAAAGTGAGAACTGCTGAGACTAGTAGTTAAACCTGGGTCTTATTGATCGGAATGAGCATTGCACACTGCAGTTACTCTCAGGGAAGATAACAAAGAAAATCAGCAGCAGAGAGTTTACGCCGTTGGAAGATCTACTGATACATTACCAACCCCCAAAAATCTCTAATTACATGAATTTTTGGTGAACCATTCACACCAGGGTAAATGATGAACTGTGAGAATAATCTGTGTTTAAACATCCTTGTTGAAAAAATGTCCAATATCTGGTTGAATGCCTCCATATCCTGTACATATTCCTAATACAAGCAAAATGCTTACACATACTTATAAGATGCTCACAATGCAGCACGTCACACTTGTGAGGTTGAGGTAGAATGTTTGGATCTTCTGGAAGGGTTATGACCAGCCCAGGCTTATGATACACATGTGGTGGTGCTACAGGGACATTGAGACATTTTGGAAAGAAGTTGTATCCTCTAAAGAAAACTTTTCAGGGATTAAGTTGAGCCTAGATTACTTCATACTCTAACACTGGGAAGAAAGTGAATATCCACTCAGCACCATGACTGACAAGCACCTAACGCACAAGACTTATAATAACCTACACATGGAAGCTACCACCTGCCCCTCTACCAGATATCCATGTGGTGGTCCAAACTTTGGAATATTTATGCAATGGTGACACCTGCTGCCACAATTCACAACAAAATGACGAGGAACAAAACATGCAGGTGCCTTTTCATAAATATATTACAGGCCATGGTTGCCATGAATGCGACAAGGTGATATTTCAGATGTTTTACACCGATAAATCAGATGTTGATCACACCCTTCAGTACATAACACATCTGACACTGACGAAGATTATTGACTTTTTTATTTGAAATGCCTTTTCCATTTTGTACAGATTGATGTAAATAACAATCGACTTCACTGAGGCTCCTACCTAATGCAATGATGATCCAACTCTGTAATTAATATAATGCAATTTACCGTGCTTTATGTCTGCATCTAATAAACCCAAAATAAACTAAAAAACCTTTTAAGAGGAAATCAAAGGTCTTTTTAATATTTCCTCTGGTATGTAAGCTGTTGCCATCCACCCTCTGTCCTGTCACCTGCTAAGCTAAAATATGAGGCCAAAACACCACAACGATTTAGAGGGTGGGCATAATGGAATAGTAGTTTGAAAGACTTGGACTTGCAGTTAACAAACACTTCTGTTAAGTGATTAGGTTAATGCTACCTTATCCATGATTCTCATTACAGTCCTCACTGCATTAAAGCATTTCCCAAGCATAAGTGAATGTTGCCACAGTAGAGCAACCATAAGGATCTGATCAGAGTTATTATTCCCTGTGCAATAGCAAGACAGATGAGGAAAGCCTAAGCTGACAGCCATTATCATTGGATCTGCTAGAAAGGAGAGCTAAACCAGGAACTGCAAGACACATGAACTTGTAGAGATACTGAAGAAAAAACAATGGTCTGTGAACCAATAGCTTTGCAGTATAATAAATAACTGTATTGACATAATTGACAGCCAAACAGGTCAAGACCATGCCAAGGCCTGCACTTCACTGCTTGAACTGCAATCTTAGTGGGTGCCTCCATGTAATTATGTAAGGAAGCTGCCTTAGGGCACCGCTCCTTGGTGGCACCAAACAATTGAAAAGCCTGCAAATTGCCTTTTTATGGGGAGCACTCCAGCAGACTATTTATGCGATGAGCTGAAAATCCTTGCACCTTTCCTGACTGAACCATCATGGGCCATTGGAACAAAAATTGAAACAATCATTCCAAGTTCAGATATTGAGCATAAATTCTATAATCCACAATGTTGACATAGAGACTTAAACTATCCTGTTACCGTCTGGAAGGAAAGAGAACCTAAAACTCTTGAGCTCAATCAAGGCAGGAACCTCATAAGAATATATGGTCAATGAGCCAAACATTGTCTTCTACCATCTACCTTAATGATGGGCCTCTGCAAAAACAAAATAAACTAAAGAGATAGACTAGACAGATGGAGTATGAGAAACCCTAAGCTATACTAAGCCTTCCTTTGCTCGAATGACCTTCCTGTTTCGCTTCAGTATGAAAAAGACAGTTTTTAGGACGTTTCAGAAAACAAGCAGGAGGCTAGTCCAAAGACTGAATTCTGCAAGGAGGAGGATACATGAGTCTTTACGTACCTAGATCTCAGAGGGAGAAGTCAGATCCAAGGTGCAGAACTCTAGTCCACATTCTCAACTGCAGAGAGGAATCCGCTGGAAATATTGGAATTGCTTCTATGACCTAGCTACGAAAACGCGTATACTTGATGTCTTTTCAAATGATAGAGAGTTTCAAAAAATAACTTTCCCCGAGTGACTATGATAGCTTCCAAGAGAGATTGAAATTACCCTTATTCATGTCAAATCAGTGTTTTCTTGGCTATAAACCTGGCATCACACATTGATTACTTGTACAGAACTACAGTCAAATTCCTCATCTCCAGACCAAACCGGGCAGAGAGGCAGATACAAAAAGTCAAAACTGAGCAGTTAATCAACATTGCCAGTCATGGGCTATGTTAACATGCCATGAGGTATGTTCTTAGAAAGTGGATCAGCTCTGGAAAGGAGTTATGAGCCGGGCAAGAGATTGTTGGAGCAGTAACATTGAAAACTCGAAAAAGCTGCTGGGTGAACATAGCTCATAGTATGTGTCTTGAAGACATTCAGCTGTAGAGATAAAGGATCCAATTGTATACAGACACAACCAAGCTTGCAAGAAGGAAAATGGTGGGTGGAGGACAGCAAGAGGTGGGCTTGGAAGAGCAAATTGCACTTTATGAGGGTTCCTCGAAAGATTGGAAGGTGCCGGACCTGACATTTTCTTAAGAGGACTGAATAAATACCTTGGTACCAGTGGACAGACTTTCCTCTTCTTTCATAATTGAATGGGCTCATCACTCCATTGCCTGGAGGTTTCCTTCGAGAGCTCTGCTGTGACCGCTGACTGCCATTAAACCCTTCATTCAAGGACTGTAAAGAAATCATTATGACTGCACGCAGTCAAGAATACGTTCTTTTCAACTCCTCCATTATCCTAGTGTGACCTGATTATTCTCGTCTAATCTAACGACAAAGAAAGTCACTTGGAGAGATCGAGCAAAAGTTTAGAGCCATGAACATAATTCAGCCCAAACAAATACCTCAGTTAAAGAAAGGATCTTCAGCACTCTTTTTGTGCTAGTCTTCCCCTTGCTGGGAGCTAGCTGGAGCCACAAACACTTTGAAGCCAAGAAACCAGCTAGTTATCTCACAAGTTGTCAAGATTTAAGCTGTGGTTTAGAGGCAGGTGTTTGCGTATCCGAAGTTTCTCATATATGAAATATGCATGCACTGCAAAAATGTCTGTTACATCTAAATTCAAGGTTTGTAACTTGTGACCTATACGTTACATCAGGGTTTCAGCAACAGAAGTAGTGAGCAATCTACATAAAACATAAAGTTGTGACTGCCATGTTCCATAATGCGCTAGACCTTGGAGAGGATGTGCGTTACAGCAACAGCTACCGTATTGGGAACTGGGGAACCAAGTCCCAGCGTCAGCATAACATCCTGCGATTCTGGACAAATCTCTTCCCATGCTGAAAAGAAAAGAATGTGACATTGTGTAATGTAACTGGTGGTCATGTAAAGGGCTCTATTACCTTCAGGTTGAGTTCACACTATATAAAACTTCAAAAAACAAACAATGTTCCTTGCAGCAAGCACATTAACTCTCCTCTGTATTTATGATGAGTCAAAACTGTGGGCAGACAGCATACAGATCTCTCCAGCAAGTGTATTGACCGCCAAAGTTATCTTTCCTGCAATTATACCACGGCATACATACTCAAGGATCTCTACAGCAAGAGCCTAAATTCCATATGTTATAAAAGTGCTCAAGAAGTTCTAATCAACACCCTTTACTGACAAAGGGAATGAAATTGCTAAAAGTAGCCCTATCTATATCTTTCTCACTTCATTGTCTGGGCCTTCTCCCTCCACCAGTCACAGGAATGCAGGCAATAAATTTCAATTGTCTGCGAAGCTATCCTCACCCCAGTCTTGTACTATTCATCAACAAAGGGCTTCCAAAATGGATCCTACTTTGTTTTTGTAATTAACACTGTGAGCCAAACGTTTTGGATGAACATCAGAAGACATCCGTTCCAGCCTTTGCAGATCTTCTTTTCAAAGTTTGCATTACTTGCTCCACATACTCTGTCATGTTGTTACAATCGGTTACTGCCTCCTTCTAAGTCCTTCTTGTTAGTTCCCTGTATATGCATCGCCATTACTTTGTGCTTCTAGCCTTTGACCTGTTCTTGCTAAAGTGGTATTCCAGGGGATAGGCTGGTCACTATTTCACAAGCAAATTATGTTTTTTCTTTCTACAGTCTGAAAAAAAGACTCCTTTGTATTCACATGAAATCTGGCCTTCACTTAAAACGTCTGATTGTTGCCTCTCCTTCTTTCTTTCAAATGAACTTCCCCTAACTTTCCATCCTCTGCATGCCGCCTCTTTCTGAGCATAAGACCTCAAAGACACATGCATGTTTGCCTTAATCCCTTTTATTATATTTCCGAAAATTGGCCACATCTTATTCCAAAGATCACAATCCCTACTTTACTCCCCTGTGACCAAACAATACCTAATCTCCTGAAGCACATCCATTGATACCGCTGATCATTTGCATGAATTCACACATCCCCTTCCACATAAGATCAAACCTAACACCTATTAATTTAAACTACCATGCCGAAACTGGGGTAGATGAATGGAATGGTTTCCTTAAAAGCATAGGTCTAATCCCAATAACTAATAACCAATGAAAAATCAACTATCCTTGGGATTTAGAGCTGTATGCTGCCCAATGTCAAGCGCTTCAATGCTGTGTCGGGGTACTAAGTGCTAGAAACAATATAGAACCCCCCCAGCCCAAACTCATGCTAATACCATAACATTAGGTGGTCATACAGTCAATTGTGGTTCATGCAGGCTACTTAATTATTCCCTTTTACTGCTTGATGCTCTCACACTGACATAAGATAAAACTGCTAAGAGTCAGGGCGATGACCCAGTACTATACCAGTCGACAGCAATAAACCATTGTTCAGGTCCCAACAAGCTGCATACTATGACAGCTTCTTGAAATCTTACAATGACAATCAGATATTGGACAATATTGCCAAACTACATCCGAGCAGACCTCTCAACCATGCCTCCCTACAACCTATAGCAAAACAGAAAAAAATATTGTGTTCTACAGTCAATGTGATGGTACTAAGTATGGAGTCATAAGGAAGTAAGTGTTGCGGAACATTGTAAGGATAGATGCAGGCACCATGCAGGCACTTACAGGCTTTGAGTAGTATTTACTGAATAAGGATGCTATTGGTGGCGTTTGTATAAGCTACAACCATTTGGCTAGGATTTGGGACACATCTGTTTGTGAGGAGTACATGGAAAGCTATTGAGTAATTTTGGTCCATTCAATGCCATTTTTGATATAACACTTTATGACAGTGATATACAGCCAATAGTTTTTAGATCCAAAGAGTAAGGAGTGGGACACCTCATCCCCTCTTGCATGCTGCAGGTCTGTAGTAAACATCATTAGCTCATTTTATGCAAGGCATATACTTTGGGAGGTTGAGTCTTCTATTTTCAAAAAGAGCCAAGTATGTATTGCCTTTTTTGAAGTCTAGATGGTCACTCATTGTCCTTATTTTCTTGCATAAGGCGTTCTATAGCTTGCATGTTTGTACTTTAAACAAGCTACCTCCTTCTCCTGATTCTACTGAAGGGTGGGGTGGTTAATAGTGGTGACCATTCATGATATAAGGTTCCTTCTTTGTGTGTATAGTTTGAATTTTGATTGTTGAAACACTGTCCCAGTACAACGATTGACTCATGCATGAAGGAAAGTGTTTGAAGGATATTTGTTTTGTCATCTGTTGTCAGTGCAATTCCTTGAGGGCACGTGTGATGTGGTCACATCTGTTTAAGCCAAGAACTTTTCTGGCTGGGGCACTCATTGGAGTTTGTTGATTAGGGATTTTGTAATCCCAGTGAATAGTTCATTGGCTTAATTTAGTCTTGAAAGCCTGAAATAGCCTTCTCATTGATATTAGTCAATAGGGAAAATACATTCTCCAGATTTTTATTTACATTTTCCCACTTGACAATTATAAAATGTTGCCATGTATGCAGATATTGAATGGCCTTGGCCTGATTTGAGAACCCCCTAAAGGGCTAGGGAGCCCCCTAAAGGGCTAGGGAGCCCCTGGAGGGTTGGGGGCCCCCATGCACTGCATGGGCTACAGGGGCCTGTGTTATGCACATCAATCGAGTTAAGAAAAGAAGAACCAAAAAGTAGTGACTTTAAAGATGGAGAGTCTTAGATTCCTGGAAGACTGTGGGGAAGAAGAGAGACCAGTAACTATTCCCATCATTTCCAGTATTTGACCGTTTCCGTACATTTCTCAAGTCATTATCCACTTCCACAGAATCAACAAGCTCTAAAATTACAGCACTTACTAAATCTGAATATGGCTTGACAAGTTCAGCAGGTAAAAGAATAATCAATTTGGGTTCAACAGAATTAAGAGCTTTCAACAAAGGCACTATCATGTCTACTGGTAACCCACAAGATCCAAGTGTGAAACCATCTCAAAAATAGCTGGAATAATGGCAGGATTGTTATGTTCAAGATGACAGTTGGTGCTGGAACTAGGACTTTTCACAGTTTTTGTGCTCCCAGGAATACTTAAATGCTTGGCTACAAAGTTTCATTATGAAGGCAACAAAATAGAACAATTCTCCACTTGTAGGGAAAGGACACCAACAACTGCTTCAGTTCCAACCCCAGGTTCTGAGTTTGCTCCAACTTCCTTTCCTAGATTAATCCTACCATCCTCCAGACTACAAATCTGGAACATTTTTATGCCACTAGTCAAGCACCACGTTCTTGAGTTCCTAGCAGGTACCTCTTTCACAAAAGACTATGGGGCCGATTCTGATGCGGGTTGGAAAAGCTTCCCGACCGAATCGGTTGGGAAATGGTGTCCGACCCACTCGGATCGGGAAAGTCCGACCGGCGGAGTAGGATGCATCCGGATGCTTCCAGATACAATTTGGTTGAACTCCCATTGACTTCAATGGGAACATTTGTTCCTAACCGCATCAGAATTGGGCCCTCGGTCGGGAAGACACGTTCCCGATCCGATTTGGAAGGAGCAAATGCCGTTAGGAGGCCTTCCTAACCGCATCAGAATCAGGCCCTCGGTCGGGAAACTTTTCCAACCCGCATCAGAATCGGGCCCTTAGCTTAAAATGTAGAGTGCAAATGTCAGTGCAAGAATCAGTCTTAAAAGAAAACCCGTTGCCGGGGTCAGAATCAATGGAATGAGGTAATAGAATGAGGGACTCTGTTGCATAGAAACCAACCACTCTACTTACCTTCACCAGCTGGGATAGTTCACTACTTCCTCTGGATTTTTCCCAATAGCTTTGAGGATAACATTTAGGGTATACTAGGGTATACTTCTCCCTCTTGTTCTAGTGCCCAGCACTAGTTCTGCATCTGTGCATGCATCTTGCAATTCTCACATGTCCTGATGCAGGGTAGAATGAAGAGAAACACAATCTGCTTCTGTATCTATATCTGTAAGAGCCATAGAGAGCGTTAAGGCTACAGTGGCTCCTGCACTGGTGCCACCTGGACCTCCTCCAACAAGCCTAATACCGCAAACACCACAAAACTGACACCCTCCCCAACCCCACCTTCCACTTAACTCCTCAGAATATAGCAAGAGGATTAAGGATCAAGTGTGTAAGTTTTGTCACAGCACCGTTTGAAAGAGGCGGTAGGACCGGAGCAAAGGCCCGAGCAGTAGCACACCAGTTGCATAATAATGCAACTACCTGCTGAGCTCCGCCATGTTCAGGCCGAGTCACAAAACACCTGGGCCAGGATTGCCATGGATAACAAATCACACTACCCTGGTTCCTGTCCCCCTAACCGCCAGCACAGCTTTCCCGGTCTGCTACCAGCTCATTGCTCTGCTGCTCTTTTGCTCCACTGAAAGCGTAGACGTCAGATCACGACTCATGTCATGCATCCATGTCTCTTCACTTCTGCTTTCACATGTCGCACCCACATTGCCTCATATCTTGCAACAATGGTATGCACTGTGGAAATATTTACTCAAACAAACAAACAGAGAAAACGTCTGATGATCTGCTAGAGTACTCAAAAGACCTACAACAAGAATTCTCAATCACATGACCAGAGAGGTCAAAAGATCCCTGAATGTGCAACATGCCAAAGCACATGAGTCAGCATCCAACACCAATGACTTGCAGGCCAAATAATAAAAACAACTTCCTGAACAACTGAAGATAATGGGGACCGACAACTTTGTGGGCTTCCCCGTAAACATCTGTTATGCCTTTTGATTAATGCTATATCATTAAGGAAGAACAGAATCTCATTTGTAACATTCTACATGAAACCAGGCCAGACCTTTTCTTTATCACTGAAGGTGACCAGAGACAATGCATAAGCCATATTATATGAAGCCATCTCGAAATGATACTTAGCAACTAACAGGAAGCAACCGAATTCAAGGAATGGTGGAGGTCTGACTGTAGTTTACATACACTCTGTAACAACCAACATAGTAAAAGATTAGCTAACACCAAACTTTGATCCCTACTCCTCTGATGCTCATCAGTACCAGCGTTCACTATCTCAGTCCCTTCAATATATCAGCCACCTCTGTACAGTAGACAAGTTGCAAGTGCCCTACTTGACCCTGTACAAACAGGAATTCGGGAACGTGACGGGAGAAACGTCGAAAGGCTGCACGACGAAGCTTCCCATCACCCCCCCATTATTTGTATCATAGGTGACCTCAACATCTAGTTTGGGAGTGCAAAGCCTACTCAATCATTTCATAGCACTTGTCACTGGGGCAACACATGACGCAGGGCCTACCCTGAATGCCATATTCGGGAATACACCACAGCCCTGCCACCTCCAAGCACCACAGCATCTTGTGGTACTATGAATTTATTCAATTACGCTAAAAAGAATGACCTTACCAACATGAATGAATGGATACATCAGCAGAAATCAGAACCCACAACCCACTCTCATCAGCATCGAGCATAATTATGCAGGTTTGCACCATGAAAACAGTTTTACCCTCACTTGAGCATCCACCTATGAAGGGATACAATCCAGATTGACAATAATCCTGCTTTTGGACTAAAGCCCCAGAGAGGTGCCTGGAAGAGGTTGTCTTTGGACCACGTACCTCAAGGGAGAATACAGAACCCAACAGTCTCTGCTAGACTGAAGGAAGAAAAATTTATTAACCTAAGATATTCCCTGCACAGACCACCACATTTCTAAACATTTAAAAAAGCGGAGACCATTAATTGGGCAGGTAGAAAAATAAATAGCTTTATATTACACCTTACATGATAATGTGGCATGAGTATCAGATACAACTGTCTACAGATGAAGACAGAAGAAATTTGGGGTGGAGCTTATGTACCCAAGATAGGGGAGGAGCTCCCAGAAATTCCATCTTTTTAAAAACATTATTTATTCTTTATTTTAATGGGTAACTGAGTTCCTAGGACTACGGACAACATTGATGGGCTGATTGAGATTTGGGTGGACGGCGTAATCTCTGTTAGCCTGGAGGAGAACTTAACGTCTGCCAAGCAGAGACTACTTCACCCACCAAAATTTAGAAATGACCACCAATCTGGTGGTCATTTCTAAATCATTGGCAGGAACCACTGTCACAACAGTTTCTGTCAATGCTGTTTACAGTTTGGTGCAGGGTTCTGTCAACGTGATGGAGCCCTGCACCACACCATTTTCTTTTTTTTTTTCAAAAAGGAAATCCCAATGTGGGATTTTATTTTTGAAAAGAAAAAAGAAAAGGCCCCCCTCACCATAGGAGTCCTCTCCAGTGGCAAGGGAACATTTAGCAGTTTTAACTGCCACTTACCACCAGGGTTTTCCTTGCAGAATGACAAGGTGCTATCACCAAATATGCACAGGAGCAGAACAACGTCAGTTCCCAATGCCCCACTACAGTTTCCCAGTCAACCACGTTGATACTAGCTCGTGAGCAACAGCGGAACCCACAGGGGGGAAAGGGGATGGGACAGAGAAGAGACAGTCACATTTTTCTCAGGTTCCTCCTCCAATAATTTCACTCCTCTTGCTATTTTCTTTTCTTGCTAGGTCGAGTTTACTGGAAATGGAACTGCAAGAAAATGGTGTTTAACAACTTAATATTTTTGCTCTATTCACATTGTTATTTCTTTTCTTCTTGATTATCCTCATACATATTACTTTATAACTACCCAAGTCTCTTGTGACCTATGCCTCTCTTCTTTTCTTGGTATTTTGTCTTTTCTGCTTGCTGTAACTGAATTTGCGACATAAATAGGTTAATTTTTCAACTGCACTGTTCACTATTTATTTCTTGCCCTAATTCATTTAAATGTCTAATCTCTCTTTTTTCTTTAGAGCTCTCACTGTTTTTTGTGCAGGATCTAGACTTCAAAAGAACTACTTCTTCAAACTAGGTAAGTCTTAATGTTGTTTTAGGGTGACTTTCTGTGTAGCTGTAACTTGCCTAAAACCTTCTTCACCAGTGCTACTTACTCTATCTATTTATAGTGTATGTACATTATTGGAAAGAACGCCTTCCCAAACATCAAAGGCATCTAGTAGATTTTGCACTAACAATGCAAACTCCCTCAGGTTTAATTCTTGTGAGCTGAAGAGTAAGCACAACTTGTGCTGACTCTTCCGTGAGCGGAACACTACTCTTCAGGTGTTTGAATATTTTATCTCTACTGAGGGCATGCGCAACTCTGTGGAAACATTCTTCAATTCACTAATCTCTCAGACGCCATTCACTGGCAAAACATGAATATGAACCAAACGCTTACTGACTTTGCTCAAAACTCAGACGCTACTCCCTCTCAACAGGAATTCGGGAACGTGACGGGAGAAACGTCGAAAGGCTGCACGACGAAGCTTCCCTGACTAACTTTCGCGCCACAGGGTTCAGGAACGTCCTTCTCCTCGAATTCTTCAGGTGAAGTGCGCGCTTCTGAGGGAGCTTCACCTGGACATTCTAAACTGTCTTTGAGCACTGGAACGCTAGTATGCTGCCCCAATGGTCGCTTCTTGGCGGTCATCTTTGATATCCTCCTGGACCAATTCTTATGTGGATAATAGCCATTCCCTGACTTCGTGGTGTTCCTTAAGCTAATTAAGCTAATGGAGAAACTTTTCTTCTTGGGAGGCTGAGTGTTCCTGACAGTATCCCCACGCAAGGTAGATCCCCCCGGCTTGGATTTGCCTGGAAATTTCTTGTGAAAATCCCTTATTTATCGAGGAGCATGTACATCAGAGAACAGCTCCCACGATCTTTCTTCAGGGCCATAGCCTTTCCAGTCTAACAAGTAGCAAACCTAACCTTTAGTTTCTTTAGAATCTATTATTTGTTTTACCTCAAATTCCGCTCCTCCCTCAGTTTGAATTGGTTTTGGGGGTTTGACTATTCTTAATTCTTTTGGTGCCTTCTTTATTAGTGAAACATGAAATACTGGGTGTATTCTCAGACTCTTTGGTAGTTTCAATTGATAAGTCAAAGTGCTCAACTTCCTCTCAATTAAATAGGGGCCTACGAATCTTGTTTGAAATTTCCTGTTTCCTTTGAGCCTAAGATTCTTGGTGCTTAACCAAACTTTTTCTCCTACCTGGAGATCTGGTTCCTTTCTTCTCTTTTTGTCTGCGTATTGCTTGTAACTTTCCTTCGCTCTTGTTTGATTCTCAGTTGCTAAACTATGCACCCTAGTCATATGTTCAACTAAATCTTTAACTGCAGGGACCTCTACTTCTTGAAAGTTTATAGACTGATTGGGATGTCTGCCTGAATTTAGATAAAATGGGGAATAACCTGTGGATACATTTTTTGCATTGTTATGTGCAAACTCGGCTGCCCAAAGGTATTCTGGCCAGTCTCCCTCTTGATCTAATAGACACAATCTGAGATATTGTTCAAGCTCTTGATTTGTTCTTTCCGTTTGGCCATCTGATTCAGGATGATAACTAGTTGTGTACCTTGTTTCTATATTCAACTTCTTTGTGAAGGCTCTCCAAAAATGAGATAAAAATTGAAAGCCCCGATCAGACACTAGGACCTTGGGAATCCCATGAGCTCGCACTATTGTCTGACTAAAGGTGTGTGCTAATTTTCTTGCTGTCGGTACCCCTTTTAAAGGGACAAAATGAGCCATTTTCGTAAATGCATCCACACAAACTAGTATTGTATCAAATCCCTGACTGGATGGTAATTCTACAATTAGATCTAATGTTACTGTATGCCATGGGTAAGGTGGAGTGGGTAAGGGTTGCAATAACCCCTTTGGAGCTTGTCTCTTCGGCTTTCCCCTAGCACAAATTTCGCAAGTGGCCACATACCGACGAATATCCTTGGTCATATCTGGCCACCAAAAGCGACGTTTCACAAGATCTTCTGTTTTCTGGATTCCTTTATGTCCCACTAATATATTATCGTGACACTCTTTTAAGGCTTTCTGCTGCAACTCTTGGGTCGGCAAATAAAGAGCTCCGGCATGATATGGTAAATTCCCAAGAATTTCCTGTCTGGTATCCTGATTTGCCCACTCCTTCATTTCTTCAAAACCCATTGAGTTTTGTGCCAATTCTTCCATGGATTCCTTCAACACTGCTCCAATGACTTTTCCTTCTGCGATGATATTTTGATTTTTGATTTCTTCCTGTACATTCTCTGTACCCAAACTGGATAAGGCATCTGCCTTACCATTTTTAGCTCCTGGCCTATAAGTGATGACGAAGTCATAGTCAGCGAAATATAGAGATCAGCAGAGTTGTCCTGGAGTCAATGTTCTTGCAGACTTCAAACATTTCAGGTTCCGATGGTCAGTATAGACGGTGACAGTATGTCTGGCTCCCATCAAATAATGCCTCCACTCCTTGAATGCGTCCTTTATAGCCAACAGCTCCTTCTCCGTTATGGTGTAATTTACCTCGGCGGAGGTTAACTTCCGAGAACGGAAGGCCACTGGATGCAATTGACCCGTCATCTTGTGTCTTTGAGACAAGATACCTCCCAAAGCCAGATTTGACGCGTCTGTTTCTACAAAGAAGGGCTCCGAGGGATCTGGATGCAGCAAAATCGGAGCTGTGGTGAAATCTTCTTTTAATTTCGTAAATGCTTCTTCTGCTTTGTTTGACCAATTGAAGCTAACCCCTTTTTTTTAGTAATCTTGTTAAAGGAATTAACTTTTTAGAAAAATCTTGGATGAATCTCCTATAGAAGTTTGCAAAGCCTATAAAACTTTGGACTTCTTTCACAGTCTTTGGAGATTTCCACTCAGTTACTGCCTTGATCTTATTTTCATCCATGGTAATTCCGTTCGGCGACAGCACGAATCCTAAAAATTCCACGGTAGATATATTAAAGGTGCATTTCTCTAGTTTGACGAACAAACTGTTCTCTCGTAGTTTCTGCAGAACTCCCTTCACATGTTTTTCATGCTCCTCCACTGAATTCGAATATATCAATATGTCGTCGATGTAAACTATTGCACTTCGATCGATATATTCCTTCAATACATCGTTGATAAAGTATTGGAACGCAGCTGGAGCGTTGCAAAGCCCATAGGACATCACCTGATATTCAAAAAGCCCATGTTTAGTTCTGAAAGCTGTTTTCCATTCGTCTCCTCTCTTGACTCGAACAAGATGATATGCCCCTCTCAAATCTAGCTTTGTGTAGATTCGTGCTCCTTTTACTTGATCCAAAAGAACAGAGATTAAGGGCAAAGGATAACGTTTTTTGATGGTTATACGATTTATCGCCCTATAATCTATGCAAGTTCTTGACTTGCCATCCTTCTTAGGAATGAAGAAAAGAGGCGAAGATACCGGAGTTTGGGAGGGTCTGATGAAACCATTACTGAGGTATTTTTGTAGGTACTCTTTCAAATGCTGATCTTCTTTCTCTGTTAAGGCATATATTCTGCTGCAAGGAAGATTGGAACCGGGCTCCAACTCAATTTTACAATCGAACTCTCTGTGTGGAGGGAGTTTCTCTGCCTCTATCTCACTAAAAACATCTTGATACTCTGCGTATTCTGGTGGCAATTCTGTGGTGTGAATCACGCAGATCGTTGCTCCTCCTTCACATAGATGAAATGCAGGTGTCATCATTTGGTCTTTCTTGTCATTCCTATAGCAATTCTCCTTGCAAAACTCTGAGTTTAGTACAATTGAGCGGGCACTCCAATCGATGGTAGGATTATGCTCTGTAAGCCAAGGCAAACCCAATATCAGTTGGAATTGCGGAGCGTCAATTAAATTAAATTGTAAGGTTTCATGATGTCCCTCCGCAGATTCCAATTCTACTGGTTCTGTGTGGCTTACAATGGGCCCAGATGAGAGCTTCGTCCCATCGACTGCTTGCACCGCTTCGCTTTTTTCCTTTCTTATTGCCTTCAACCCAATCTTCTCAGCGAATTTTAGGTCGCAAAAGTTGCCGGTTGCTCCCGAATCCACCATTACAGTGATTCTTTTCAAGGTGGTTTCTCCGAATTTAAGGGTCATGAACATTACGAGATGTGGTGAAGAGGACTGTAAGGTATTAGCCAATGAATGATCTCTTGGAGTTGTTTCTAATTCTGTAACCACCAGTCCAACTCCCTTTACTGATGGTGCTGAGCGTTTTCCGACGGTGTCTGTTTAGGTTTCCTTGGACAGTTTCGAACAAAATGGCCACTGCCACCACAATAGAGACACTGCTTATTCACTCTCCGCCTTTCTTTTTCGATAGCGGTCCTCGTATTGTTCCAATTTGCATGGGTTCGACACCATGTTGGGAATCACTTCCCTTTGTATTTTCAGTCTTTGCTCGATCGAACCTAAGTATACTTGTGCGGAAAACCCTTCTTCTCTCTCCTCTTCTTTCATTCTGTCGAAAATCAATTTCAAGAACTAAATCAATTAAAGCTGAAATTTCCGTAGGTCTGTTGGGCACTTGGGCCAAAGCATCCTTTAATTCATCTTTTAATCCACGATAGAACACCGCTGCTGGTTTATTCTCTGGCCATTCTGTTTCCACTACTAATTTATTGAACTGAGCCAAATATGCGATTAGATCCCGATTGCCTTGTCTAATCTCCAACAGTTCATTATCTGTAGCTTGCGATGCCTTTCGGCTGTCAAAGATTCTGAGAAGCTCTTTTTTGAAGTCATCTATATCGTGTAAAATTGGATCGTTTCTGGTCACTAATGGCATTGACCATGATGCTGCATCCCCACAAAGATAAGACAGTATGACGGCCACTCGCGACTGCGTGTTAGGAAAAATCGCAGGACGGCACATAAAGTGTAAGGTGCATTGTGTCAAAAACACTTGTGCCTTCTGAGGGTCTCCATTAAACCGCTCTGGAGGGGCCAAAGGAATTACTGGAGACAAGAAATGAATCACCTGGGTTGTTACCTTGGGCGTAGGGACTGTTGGATCACTAGAATACTCCCCATGTGGAGATGAAATTTTAAAAGTAGATTCAGATACTAAACTATTCATTTTTATCGTTAAATCAGTTGTCTCTCTCCGAGAAGTTATTGTGTCCTGTTTAAGCTCCCTATTTTCTTCCCTAACTGCTATTAATTCTTTTTGTATTCCTTTCAAAACTTCTCTTAACTTTTTTAGGTCAATTCCTTCCGCCATTCTGCTCAGGTGCAATTACAGCGTGGGCACTTCACTCTGTCAAGGTGCTATCACCAAATATGCACAGGAGCAGAACAAAGTCAGTTCCCAATGCCCCACTACAGTTTCCCAGTCAACCACGTAGATACTAGCTCGTGAGTAACTGCGGAACCCACAGGGAGGTAAGGGGATGGGACAGAGAAGAGACAGTCACATTTTTCTCAGGTTCCTCCTCCAATAATTTCACTCCTCTCGCTATTTTCATTTCTTGCTAGGTCGAGTTTACTGGAAATGGAACTGCAAGAAAATGATGTTTAACAACTTATTATTTTTGCTCTATTCACATTGTTATTTATTTTCTTCTTGATTATCCTCATACATATTACTTTATACCTACTCGAGTCTCTTGTGCCCTATGCCTCTCTTCTTTTCTTGGTATTTTGTCTTTTCTGCTTGCTGTACCTGAATTTGCGACATAAATAGGTTAATTTTTCAACTGCACTGTTCACTATTTATTTCTTGCCCTAATTCATTTAAATGTCTAATCTCTCTTTTTTCTTTAGGGCTCTCACTGTTTTTTGTGCAGGATCTAGACTTCAAAGGAACTACTTCTTCTAACCAGGTAAGTCTTAATGTTGTTTTAGGGTGACTTTCTGTGTAGCTGTAACTTGTGTAAAACCTTCTTCACCAGTGCTAATTACTCTATCTATTTATAGTGTATGCACATTATTGGAAAAAACGCCTTCCCAAACATCAAAGGCGTCTAGTAGATTTCGCACTAACAATGCAAACTCTCTCAGGTTTAATTCTTGCGAGCTGAAGAGTAAGCGCAACTTGTGCTGACTCTTCCGTGAGCGGAACACTACTCTTCAGGTGTTTGAATATTTTATCTCTACTGAGGGAATGCCAACTATGTGGAAACATTCTTCAATTCACTAATCTCTCAGACGCCATCCACTGACAAAACATGAATATGAACCAAACGCTTACTGACTTTGCTCAAAACTCAGACGCTACTCCCTCTCAACAGGAATTCGGGAACGTGACGGGAGAAACGTCGAAAGGCTGCACGACGAAGCTTCCCTGACTAACTTTCACACCGCAGGGTTCAGGAACGTCCTTCTCCTCGAATTCTTCAGGTGAAGTGTGCGCTTCTGAGGGAGCTTCACCTGGACATTCTAAACTGTCTTTGAGCACTGGAACATTAGTATGCTGCCCTAATGGTCGCTTCTTGGCGGCCATCTTTGATATCCTCCTGGACCAATTATTCTGTGGATAATAGCCATTCCCTGACTTTGTGGTGTTTCTTAAGCTAATTAAGCTAATGGAGAAACTTTTCTTCTTGGGAGGCTGAGTGTTCCTGACACGGAAACAGGCAGTGAAAACTGACCTTTAAATTCGCCCATCTAAAAAATACCAGCGGAATTAGAAATCTTCCTTGGCAGCCCGTACTCCGCAGGGCTGTCGGAGGGGTTTCATCACATTGGAGATGGAGTAGTTTCTCAAATCTAAGGTCCATCCACATATACATTTGGCAGGCGGACCACAATCTCGGCGGTACGTATGCTCCGTCGACCACCAAGACATAAATTGTGCCCTATCTTTCTGAGGCGATGCTCCACCTCACTGTAGTGAGGACTGTAACGAGGAAGATAAATGAGTGGGTAGCCATTCTGGATTTCTGTAAAATATTTCCAGGTCCACAAGGTCAACCTGGCATTGTGCACTGAGCCCGGTAGGCAGCAATCAATTGCAGTCAGAAGGCAGTATAAGTCAATGCACATTACTTTGCAGCATATATCACCTAGACAATGTGGAGCAGAGCTCTACATTTTCTCTTATTGAAAATTATGTTTTCAAGGCTGCGCCTGTATAGACATAGCCACAATAGCTGCAGCTTTTTGTCCTGTATTCCATAGGCATTGTTCTTCAAAATAAGCTTGCTTTATTGTTCTCTGGCATGCAACAGTTGTGACTAATAGAACAATATCTGCAGTACTTGTTGAACGATTATTCATATGTTCCAAGTCCTATCGTAAGTCCAATGACCGTGTATCAAGCCACGTACTGCAAATGAAATATAATTGGGCAAAAGGCAGGCAATAGTTTTTTTAAATGTTAAGGTGATCATGAGTTGTGAAATGTCTACTATTTATGAATTAAACACACTTGCTACAAGCCCTGCTTTCATTCTACCTCCTATTCACTTTCATGCACACCAAAACATTTAAGTGTAAGGTCGAACACACTTGTACGAGGAGCCCACATTAGTTGGGTCTCTATAACATTCTCCAGTGCCTTAAAATCTAGTGAGAAAAGCTTTAAGGCTCTACAGCAGGCACACTCTCAGCTACATTTCGAGCTCACCCAGCCTGCCCTGGCCTAAGCTGAGCTCATTTCCTTCCTTTTTCAAGCCTCACTCCTTCCTTTTTTCACATTAATGCGTGGATTCGCCACCCTCCTTTCATCTTCCTAGTCACGTGTGTAAGTCCTGTACAGTGCCACCAGGCCTCTATGATACTTTGTATTGCCTTGGCAACCCGAGGGCCGGGCGCGGCCTGGGGGTACAAATAGAGGGCAGAGTGATCGCTTGTGGTCACTCTGAGTTACCCATGAGTAGAACTGTGTGTGCCTCATCTTCTTTAGCACAGCATCGATGCGGCCTTAGTGGTGCCCTTGCAGTGGATGCTACACTGGCGATGGGGGAGGTGGTGCACCGTGTGCTGGGAACATCAAAGCCTCATGAGCAGTGTGGTCCCGGTGCCACATCGGAGGGAGACGCCATAAAGGCAGCCACATTAGATGACAGATGCCGCACTGGTACGCCATTTAGTGTCGAGTGCCCCGTCTGCAGGTGGGAGAGGCCCTGTTCTTGAGTGTAGAGTTGTGCCTGAGCCTGCGAGGTGAAGTGTGCCTCAACCAACCCACCCATCCCGTGATCGCCGCTACAGCCACTCCCCTAGGTCAGTGCAGCCCTCAGATGCGAGGCCCAGTGCTGTGGAAAGGTGAAGCAACCTGGCAGTGACTGGCGGCACTGGCGTTCTAGTGGTTGGCAGGCCTGGGTACTTAATGAGCCTGCCAACGCGGACGCGCGCAGCGGGCGTGCTGCCGGCGCGCCAAAGGCGCGCCAAAGGCAAGCCCGTCTGCGCAAGTCCACGTCCGGAACGCGGCCAGCGCCAGCCATGCTGCCCAAAAATATCTAGGCATTGCACTCTCATCAAAAGTGTTAAAGAGTTTTGATACTAGGGATAAATGTTACTGCCAATTACAACCAGATAGGATTAAAGGCCCACTCTCCTGTCGCAAGTGTAGAACGGAGCTCAATTTTACAGATACATGCCCTAGAATTATGTGTATGGAAGTTCCAACATCAAACTCTACTCAACTGAAAGGGGGACTAATCAATGCACGTTCATTCTGTGAACACTCACAGGACATCAGAGAACTGATCAGCGAGCTCCAGCTGAACTTCCTCCTTGTCACTGAAACCTGGTTAAAGGAATGGTGTAATCCGGACATTGCGGTAGCACTCCCCCCAACTACACAATCTGCAGGAAAGACAGAGAGGAAAGCAGAGGAGGGGGGCTGGCCATCATTTATCGTGACTCACTACAATGTACAAACTTTGATCTTGACTCACTGAAGGACGCAGAAAGCCTCGGCTTCTGCTTCACAATCAATGCTTTCTTCTCCTTTACAGGAGCCCTAATTTACCATCCACCCGGCCCTAGCGCTGTCTTTTTAGATTCACTAGGTGACACTTTAAGCCACTTCATGCTCAGATACGCCAATTTTACCCTCCTAGGAGATTTCAATCTCCACCTAGAAGGCAGAAATGAACCGGGAGTGGACAACTTCCTCAAGATAATAGAATCACTTGGAATGCACCAATTGGTCGCTACCTCTACGCACCAGGCGGGCCATACTTTGGATGGAGTCTGCTCCAACTCCTCCTCAATAAAGGTCAACACTCCTATCTCTCAGATATGGTCAGACCATAAATGTATCCCTTTTAGCATCAAGTTGCCAAGTATGAAACATTCTACCAAGCAAATACTCCCCTCACACCCAAAGCGCAAGTGGGTGCAATTAGCTTCTAATCCAAAACTGCCCTCTGTCGCTCATGCCTGCGCTCCTGTCCTCACTGCAATACTCTGGAAGACTCACAACTCTTCCGTAACTGGATGACTACAATAAGCGAGGAGTTAGCCCCTTTGGAACCACCTAAAAAGAAATTAAAAGACAAATCACACCAAGCTCCCTGGTACACGTACACCTTAGCTCAAGCACATCTTCTATGTAAACAATTGGAGAGTAAGTGGAGAAGAGCCTATGACCCAGCAGACCAAAAAACCTTTAAAATAAGCAGAAGACAATACCATACACATATTAAATTAGCTAAAAAAGAGTACTATTCGAACAAGATACTTGAGACACAGCAAGATCAGAACACCATCTTTTCAATTGTAAAGTCTTATACCGATCCTAAGGCACTGAGTAGAGAAATTCCCCCATCACAGACCCTATGTGATCTGATTTCAATCTTCTTCGAGGAAAAAATCCAAAACATTCAAAAAGACTGCACCATGATTCATATGGTCCCCACTGCACGACTCCTTCACTCCAAGTCTTTGAAACAGTCTCGCTTGAACAGACACATGCAGCGATTGTGGCTTACAAATCGGGCTCTCCTCTTGATGCTTGCCCTCCCACGATCCTTCACCAAATCATAAACATTGTTAATCTGGTGATTAACCAGATAGTCAATTCCTCATTATCTACAGGCATAGTCCCAGATGAATGGAAATTGGCCACAGTGAAACCATTGAAAAAGAAACAAAATATAGACTCCTCCAATCTCTCAAATCTCCGCCCGATATCACTGCTACCGACATTGGGTAAAATCACAGAGAGATTAGTTAATAGAGAATTGTCCAACTCTCTTGAAACTGCCAAGATCCTCCACCCACGGCAATCAGGTTTCCGTCCCAAGCATTCAACAGAATCGGCGCTCTTGGAAATAGCTGACACATTAAAAACTACGGCTGACAAAGGCAGGAAGGCAGTTTTGATACTGCTTGACTTGTCAGCCGCATTTCATACCATATCACATGACATTCTCCTCGCACGGCTAAAGAATTGTGGCATCTCAAACACTGTCCTGGACTGGATTAGATCCTTCCTTACCAATCATAGGCAAGCAGTGGCACTCGGAACGTTCCTCTCCACGGAACGCCCCATTACGTCAGGAGTACCTCAGGGCTCATCTCTTATCCCCCTGCTATTCAACATATACATGGCTCCCCTCATCTCCTTGATATCCTCTTTTGATATTGAAGTAACGTCATACGCGGATGACACACAATTAATCCTATCATTAGAAAAGGACTCAACTAAGGCAGAACTTTTTTTTTAAAATCATGCCTAACAGAGGTCATCCATTGGATGAAGCTTAACCATCTCAGGTGCAACACAGACAAAACTGAGATCCACCCAATAGGAAAAGACAACCCTTTCCAGCCAAGTTTGTGGTGGCCTGAAGGCGCAACTGCACCTCCAAACACGGTCGAAGTAGCAAAAAACCTGGGAGTGCAATTTGACACCTCACTCTCTTTTCGACCGCACGCCCTGAAGGTGGTATGGACCTGTTTTAGTATAATTAAGTCACTAAAATAATTCTTTGACCTCATTCCCATCTCTGCTAGGAAAACAGTTGTGACAACACTTATCCTATCACGGCTAGATTACTGCAATAGCCTTCTAGCAGGAGCAAATAAACATATTCTGAAGAGACTACAAGTGGTACAACATGCGGCGGCTCGTCTAGTTCTAAAACTACCATGCAGGGCTTCTGCCTCGGCAGCTCTTAAAACCCTCCACTGGCTACCTCTGCACAAAAGAATTCTCTTCAAGATACTCCTAATCACCTTCAGAGCAGTATCAAATCGAGGCCCAACGTATCTCTCAGCCAGATTTACCCACTACACTACGGCCAGGACTCATCGGCTAACTTCCTCAAACCCCCTTGATTCAGGTATAAAACCAAGGGAGGAAAAACTGTAGCGGCATTAGGAACTAAAGCTTGGAATCTCATGCCAACACACCTAAGGCTGATCGAAACAGAAATGCAGTTCAGGAAGGCCTTGGAGACCTGGATCTTCGCGTCTTCAGATGAATTCTGCCTATCTCTCATATAGGGTTCCCTCATGTCTACCTTAACTTCTGTCCGAACAGCGCCAGGATGCTCCTTCCAGAGTGACAGCCTGCGCTTTATAAATAACGAACTCAACTCAACTCAACCTAGTGAGCTGCAGGCCTACAGAGTGATGGCAACTGAGCAGCAGGAGGGTCTCAGGGATGCCTGGATGGGCGTGTGAAAACTGGTGAGTCCAGGAGGAGGAGGATTTCCCCCAAGGGCACGCATTGAACAACTTTCAGCCCATCGCATGTGCAGCAAACAAGCAAGTGCAAGAAAAAAAGAATGGGAAATTACATGTATTAAGAAAAAAAAAATAAGAAAGGGGAATTTAAAGAAGGACTAGTGAATTGAGGTGCCAGGAGCCACTGGGGGAAGAAGTTAGAGGTGCAAGATTTTGAGGTTGGCTGGCCCACGCAAAAGGGAGGCACAGTAAAGGCCTCTTGTGACTATCTGGACTGAGGGGGAAGGCACTCCACCTGCCCAATGGAGAGCGGGCCACAATAAATCCTGGTGCTCGCGACCGACGCACCCCACAAAGGACCGACTCCCAGGGTGGAAGTTCTGCACCCTGTTCAAGAAGGAAGTGTGAGAGGTCGTCAAAATCCAATGAATGATGGTCACCGCCCAGCGTGGCCAATCCACCACAGACAGGAATGTTTCCTGGGTCAAGTGCTTGGACCCCAAACAAGGGACCAGGATGACAGCCAAGAGGAAATAAAGGATGCTCCAGAGGTAGACACTGCTGCGCTCAGATCTTGCAGGGCTCAACACAAGAGGAGCAAGAGCGTGCTGTGGCAGCACCAAGAGCGGCAAGCCCCAGGAAGGCTGTTGATCTAAGGGGGCATGGACACAGACACACCTCGGAGTCAGGGGTCAGGCGGTCGAAGCTAGAAGTATGGATCCAAGCCAGTACCCAGCCAGAGGTTGAAAGAATATTGGGCAGATTTACTAACATTTTGCGCTGGGTTAACCAGCACAAAATGTTTTTTTCCAAATTTACTTTCCAATACAAAACTTGTTTTACGCTGGAAAGTACCCTGGAAGTTACAAAAAGCAAGGCTTTGCATTGCTTAGGGGCAGCGGGGCATTACATGGATGGTACACGGGTGTTCCCAATCCACCACCCATTCCTTTTGACACAAAACCATATCTACAAACAATAGTAGACAGGGTTTAGCGCCAAAAGTTAATGTCATTTAAAAGGAGATGTTAGGAGGGGAAATATTTTTATTTCTGCTTTCTTTTCTGACTTTTTGTGCGTCTGCACTGTGCAGCACTCATGAAAAGTAAGAAAAGTTTTAAAGTGTGTCTACGTATAGCATTTTGTACAGGATGGGTACTCTTCCACTATAAAACCAATGGTAGACTCAGATGCACACCCTTACACGATGGCGCTAAGGTGTGTCCCTGAACAGGGCAGCTGAAATCAGCACAGGTGCTAGGGAGAGGGGAGGAGAGAGCCATACCTCTGTAGATTTGTAGCTCTTGTGTTCCCTCCCTGTCACGCAGCAGCTTGACTCTGCACTGCGTTCTGTGACTTTTATGTAAATCTGGGCCTAAGTTTGTTTTAGTCCAAAAAAAAGTTCTAGATTGTTCTGTTATAAAATAGGTTGGAAGGGATGTAGAGTGACAGCCGGCCTCTCCACTTTGATTCGCCTCCAGCCTGAGGGCCGGGCGCTGCCTGAGGGCACACATAAAAGGCGGGGTTATCATTCACGGTCTCTCCGCGATTCTCATGAGTAGAACTGTGTGTGCCCCACCTTCTTTAGCAACAGGAGTTGGCTCCAACCCTTACTGTCGCTGCGGCCTTGGCATTCTTCTCCCAGCGAACTCTACATCTCCCATAGCACATGCCTTCCTAGCAGGGAATTGTCAACTATATTGTCTGCATTGCTCACTTGATCTTACTGCGTAACGTACCTGCTCAAAAGTCTCGGACCATTTCCGTAAATCCCTTTGAATTTTTCTGGCCACTGAGTCATTTTCTACCACACACCAAAAAAAAATATATTATGAAGCTGTACATCTACTGCTTTATTATTTATGACCTAGTGTTCTGATTTTTTTTAAGGAATGAAAGACAATGTTGCAGCCTAGCTTTTCATAGCTAGTGTCGTGGTACTCGGGTAGATTTAGAAACTGGTTTACCGTTGCTCAACCACTGTCACGGGTGAAATGTCTGCGGTAATGATGCGTGCAGACAGACAGACAACTCCCAGCCTGCATTAAAAGGGTTGGCCACAAACAAAACAAATTGCAGTAGGATCCTTTCATTTTAAAAGTAGACTGCAGTGGGCGGGCCCCACTTTCCTCCTCGTAAAAATATAGAAAGGCTGCACCCTTATTTCTAAATGTGTGGGATCTAAAGCTGTACAAATGTCGGAGCTGTTCCTTGCGTATCTGTCACATACGTGTTTTACAACAGGGCTTTAGTAATTTTTCCCATACGCCCAGAAAAAAAAAAATTCTGTTGCACAAATCATATCTAATAAGAGACAGAAATGTGTATATATTTCCCGAGATCTAAAGATATCTGCCGTTAGCAATAGAATATCGACAAACACTTGTAAGTGCCACTTGCCAATGCAATCAAGCCTTCATCCAGTTAGATGTCAGGCGTTCACAAGAAAAATATGACAGAAAACATCGGTGACTAGTGTTAGAGAACCCTACAGAGACACCTTAGCACCAAGATGATTGATTACAGACCTCTGTTTAAAGTTTATTACCTCTCTATGAACACGATTATCAAACTTCAGTTTAAGGTTTGGCATAAAGAGAGCTTAAATTGTGTCGCCAGGCTCTTGTTTTCTAAAAAAAATATCATAATCTATAGTCAAATATATAGTTGCAGGGATTTCCAAATATCCTTTTCGTTCTTTGGTATATTTAAATGTCACAGGAGGAATGAGTGGGAAGTGCGAAAGGGACAGGGAACAAAACACAGGGGAAAGAAGCAGAGGAGAGAAGGCACAACAATAAGGGGACACAAGAGGACAGACTGGAAGGGGTAGGAAGGAAACATGAGGAGCCGACAGAGAAGCCTGAAGTTATAAATGAGTTCCTCATGGACTTCTAGAAAAGTAGTCTATTGGAGGTGGAAAGATACACCCTATCAGCCATATTCTCCTCTGAACTTCACCAAGAGGTGATTGATAAAGCTTTGAGCCGATGACTGAAAGAGGCTGGTATAAAAGTCAATGATTGAGAGGGCTGGACCCAAAGCCCACTCTAAGGGCCCGATAACGAGTTTGGGGGTGCGTGAGTGGACCACCATGCTGGCGTCCCGCTCCTACACCGCCAAACCCGTGGTTGGGGCACCCACCAAGCATATTGCTTCCTCTACACTGCCACACCACCGCGAGAGAACAGCGGTTCCTTGGCTGCATCTGCGCAGCAATGGCAGTCCGACCACCCTAGTTGTAATAGCCGTGCCTCTGGAAGTCTAGAGGTCCTCGGACTGCCAGACTCGTAATCAGGGCCTAAGTGTATTAGTGACAACATGACTGACAACTATGCTGTCAAAATCCAGATCTAAAAATGTGATCTGGAAACTTCTCTCTACCGTTTTGAAGATCTAGATGACGAAACTCTTGCTGTAGCATAAGCATCATATGGAGGTGGTCCATGCTTTAAGGAACGGCATGCTTTTTAGTTCCAGGAAGCCTTCTTAACCACATTGTCAAATTGAGAACAAAAGAACGTGTTTTGAAAAAAGAAACGTTGAAGAAGCATGTGTTCTAGAGAACACCGGGCTTCCGGTGCACAGGGGTCTTACCCCTCCTCTAGGCAAAGTCTGCAACACAGACCATCAAAGGCAGGGTATGATAAGAATTATACTTGCCGTTCCATCACATCAAAGGGGTAGTGTAATCTGAAGAAGCCTGAATCACTAATGAGAGAGCCTGAAATTCCTTGAGCAATTACTTTAAAATGTTCTTTCTCAAATAATGCCATACACACAGGCCTTCTTCAGTGTTACTTCCATTGTTCATATTAGCACCCTCCAAGCCACACATGTGGGCAAAAGTCTTACCGACCAAGATTCCAGGTTTCTTCAATATCCTTTCTCCTGTTTCCACAAAGAGCCTTAACTCTAACCATCATACAGGAACCCCTGATCCAACAGCTGACAGAGCAGGAGCTGTGCCATGTCACAAAAGACAAAAGGGACAGACCTTTTTTTAAAAAAAAGCCTACACATCTAATATGGGAAAATAAGCAGCACCTTTGCTGGATGAACATGGAACACTGTGCACCTGTCTGCCCCAGAAAAAAAATTATGGAAAAAGCTGAAAGGAAAGATCTCGTTTTAGGGAACCCTACAAGGAAGAGGTTAATTAATTTAAAAAAATCCCAAAATAGGAATGATTTTTAATCCCACCATTGTGCAACAAGAAGTATAAAATGCTAAGATGAGGCAGCACTTCGGTTCAGTGAGGGCCTTGGTAAGTAAAAGGGATGAAGAGATATTGGTGCCCTGAAATAAAATGCTGGGATAAATCCTCTATTGAAATGTTTTTCACAAGTTTCACTAACACTTACAGCACAGGTACACTATGAGCAATTCAAGCTACCCATATCAAACAGAAAAGGTACAGCATGACCTGTATCAGCAAAAGTTTTCCTCGCACACAGATCAACTACAATCCTGAACACTGCACCAGTGGCGGCTGCTTCCGGAAAGCAGCGGTGAGGCGGGGAGGGGGGAAAGGGGGAGTTAAAAAAAAATCCCTTACCTGCCGGCTGGCTAGTCGGCCACCGCTGTCATTTCCGTCCTCTTCCTGGCTTCTGTGCGACTGCAAGCAGGAAGCACCCAGACTCCCCTAAGCCAATTACAACGCTGCAATGCAGCATTGTGATTGGTCTGAGCACCGTGGTTCGGCGCTCAGATAGGGAATGGGAGCCTGGGCATGTTCTCTACCTAGCCTGTAGCGCAGCCTGGGTGGAGAATATGCAAAGTGCGCATGACTGTTTGGCCGGCCGAAGACGGCCGGCCAAACAGTCATGGGCACTTAGAGAGTGCCACCACTCCTCCCCCCTGTGCTGCCCAGCGTAGCCCTGCCCCGCACAACTGCCTCAGCACGGAAAAATAAAATGATAATAACCTTGCGTTATTATCATTTTATTTTAATTTGTTTTTGCAGTGCTGTAAGGCAGTGGGACGACGCTTCTCCGTCTGAGCGGAGGAGCCGCCCCTGCGTTGCACTGTAATTTACCTCCTACACATTGCAAGTACAGCACAACCAAAAGCAACTATCCCACACACTTAAAACAGGCACAAACAAGAATTAGGGCAAGATGTTGCCATGACCAAAAAATTTACATTACTGACATCAGCAGTGTGCACCCCCTGAAACATACAGGGTAGATGCAGCATGGACCAATGCTTTAAATGTGCAGGTGCTGTCTGGTTTTGAGTACTTGCACTCCTTTAATTTGAATGGGAGAGTACCAGTACTTTTCAGCACTGTGTAGTACATTCAATGGGAGAGTACTGGCACTTCTCAGGGGCAGACAGGTACACTAGATAGTAAATAGCTACACTTATACATAACCATTGAAAGCAATGGCATGGACAAAATGAATGATACCTTCCTTCACAGTTGTATGAGAGAAGCCTGCAAAGGGACTGAGGGAGCTTATATCGATGGGTTAAAAATAATAAGGCAACAGGTCTTCATGGTAATGGCGAAAGCGTGCAATTAATAACGGTGTAAAAAAATCGACAGATGGGCACCTCTGACGCAACAGTTGTGGGCTGAGACATGAGATTTAGGGTATACGCTGCTCTTGATGAGGTCGGAACAGGAGAATGTTCTTATTTCCCACTAGGAGAGGAAGATTCCAGATGGCTCTTATTTCCTAAGTGCTAGTACTCAGCAAGCCACTCCCTCTACTTCTCTGAAACATTTTTTCCCTGAAAATGGTGGTCCCCGGAAAAGACGTAGTATTTCCACCCATATCAGCATCTTTAGCCTAGGCCCAAGCTGGTCAGCCGCGCTGCCCCGGAATATGCTTTTTACACATTGCTTATTCAGAAATCCAGGTTTTTGTGGACAAAATATTGAGTTTAAATATCAAAGAACAGAAATATAAAAAAACAGTATTGTGATTCAAAGATATCACGGTATAGAAAATCTTTGTCAAGAATATTGTTTGTTCTGGTAAACAATATTGTGTTTAAGAATATTGTTGTTTTAATAAAGTTGTAAAATATTGTTTTTTCATTAGTTTAACATGTTTTAGTATATATATCAATTTTAGGTGTTAGTACTGTTGGTATAATTATTGCTAATTTTATTTAACATAGTTCGTATTTGTAAGTGACTTAGTCATTTCATGTCATGGGGATATGAGTGAGCGTCTGAGTGGTTCTGTGGATGATATAATCAGTGATGCCATTTGAGATGTAATCAGTGATGTCACTGACCATGTAATGAGTGATGCAATATGTTAGGTCATAATCATTGCATCCCTGGGGCGTACGTTATGGTTGGCTCAGGTAACTATAACTGCTGAATTTCCATGGTTTTGTATGAGCGAAATCCAAGCCTAACTATAACGTCCCTCTAACCTTTGGTCTTTTCAGTGAAGTTCTTAGTTTTTTTTTAATTCAATACTACGTCCCTGTAACCTTTGTTTTTTTCTGTGAATTTCAAAGGTTTTTTAAATTCTATTTCCTAACTATAACAGAACCTGTAACCTTTGTTTTTTTCAGTGAATTTCTACTTTAAAAAAAAATATATTTCATAACTGTAACCTGTAAACTTTGAGAATGGGTGTGTGAGTGGCTGTATAGGTTGGTGAGTGGGTGTATGAGTATCTGTGTAGGTCTGTGAGTGGGTGTGTGAGTGGCTGTATGGGTCTGTGTGTGGATGTGTTAGTGGCTGTATGGGTCTGTGAGTGGGTGTGTGAGTATTTGAGTGAGCCTGTGAGTGCGTGTGTGAGTCTTTAAGTAGGTCTGTGAGTGGGTGCATGAGTGTCTGAGTGAGTCTGTGAGTGTGTACATGAGTATCTGAGAGGGTGTGTGAGTGGGTGCATGAATCTCTGAGTAGGTCTATGACTGGGTTAATGAGTCTCTGAGTAGATCTGTGATTGGGTGCATTAGTCTCTGAGTGGGTCTGTCAGTGGGTGCAAGAGTGTCTGAGTGGGTCTGTGAGTGGGTGCATAACTGTCTGAGTGGGTCTGTGAGTGGATTTGTGTGTCTCTCAGTGGGTCTGTGAATGGGTGCATGAGTCTCTGAGTGGGTCTCTGAGTGGGTGCATGAGTGGGTCTGTGACTGGGTGTATGAGGCTCTGAGTAGGTCTATGGCTGGGTACCTTAGTCTCTGAGTGGGTCAGTGAGTGACAGCATGAGTCTCTGAGTGGGTCTGTGACTAGTTGTTTAACTGTCTGAGTGGGTCTGTGAGTGGGTGTGAGTCTCTGAGTGCATGGGTGAGTGTGTGTGTGAGTCTGTTAGTGGGTCTTAAATGGGTGCATGAGTTATTGAGTGACTCTCTGAGTGGGTCCATGAGTGTCTGAGTGGATCTGTGAGTGTATCTATGACTCTGTGAGAGGGTTTGTGAGTGGGCATGAGTCTCAAACTGGGTCTGTGAGTGCCTAAGTGAGTGTCTGAGTGGGTCTGTGAGTGCCTGAGTGTGCCTCTTATTGAGTGAATAAATCTATAAGTGAGACTGTGAGTGGGTGCATGAGCCTGTGAGTGGGTGCATGAGTGCCTCAGAGGGTTTGGGAGTGGATACGTGATTGCCTGAGTGGGTGCATGAGTACCTGAGTGGGTTTGTGAGTGGGTGTGTGGGTCTCTGAGTGGAATGTGAGTGGGTGCATGAGTGACTGAGTGGGTATGTGAGTGGGTGCGTGGGTCTCTGAGTGGGACTGTGAGTGCATACGTTGGTCTCAGACTGGGACTATGAGTGGGTGTGTAAGTGTCTGAGTACGACTGTGAGTGGGTGTCTGAGTCTCTGAGTGTGTCTTTGAGAGTCTGCATGAGTCTCAGAGTGCGTCTATAAGTGAATGCATTAGTATCTGAATGAGTCTGTGAATGTATTTTTTTTTTGTCTCTGATATTTGTGAATTGGTCTCTACGTTAAACGGGTGGCCTGTGCTGCCGGTCACGGCGAATTTGTGAATTTCGCAAGAGGAAAAAAACCTGTTTTTTGACATATTATACACATAAGCGGTGTCTCAAAGACCCCCATATTCTTTTCATGGGGTCAGGGCACATCCAACCTGACCCCTTATCCCACTTTCTGCAATTTCGTGTGAACCTGTTCCAATGAAGTAAAATGGCACCCACAACTCTCAGCTCAGGTTGCGGATAGCCAATCACGACATTCCTGTTGGCTCATTATTGGCCACACAACCACAAATATCTAAGTTTGGATTTCCTTTAATTTCTCAACAACTACTGAACGTATTTACATAAGATAACTGAAAGCATGATCTGTGGACCAAAAGCTAACTTTCTGTCAAATTCGATGTAATTCTGTCCAGCGGTTCAGGCTGCAGGCGTGTGTAAAGAGTCTATAGGAATTTACATGGAAAATGCACTTTGTTTGACCACCCTTTTTCTTGGCCCCTGCTTGACAGATCACCCCAAAATGTTCCATGCACAACTAGAAATACCCGCGCACTTTGTTTGGAAAATTTCGAAGAAGATTCGTCAACCGGCACCCAAGATATAGGCAAGTCAAAAAACTATTTTCCTATCTAAACCTGATCATAACTATAACTACCTACTGCCACTGCCAGTAGGTAAGATATATGTCTATATATATATATATATATATATATATATATATATATATATATATATATATCCACAAACAGAGGTTACCCTCGATGGAAATGCCACACATCAGGGAGTTATCACCATATTTATTGCAGGTTAGCAGTCACAACACGTTCCCTCCTAAGTTCTTTATCACAGGCAAAACGCGTTTCGGGCAGCACTCTGCCCTTGATCACTGGCAACTTGAACAGCAGTCCCGGCAACAATCAGGAAACCATATTTAAACATTAAGACCCGCCCCAGTGGGCGTGCAATCACGATGCCTCATGGTCTTTGAAGTCCCTCGTCGTTTTACCACAGTGGGTGTTGTCGAGTTCTGCAAAAATTAAAAAACAGTACTTTACCCAAGTGGGCTACTTGAGGAGGAAAACAATGATTATGCTGCTTATTCCACTTCCCACAGTATAGGACTCCCTGTCCTCTCGACTCCCGACATTTCAAGAATCGCTGGTCCGCTGACATGCGGAGGGGCATTTCCGCGGCTGGGCTGCCGCTCAAAATATCCACAAACAGAGGTTACCCTCGATGGAAATGCCACACATCAGGGAGTTATCACCATATTTATTGCAGGTTAGCAGTCACAACACGTTCCCTCCTAAGTTCTTTATCACAGGCCAAACGCGTTTCGGGCAGCACTCTGCCCTTGATCACTGGCAACTTGAACAGCAGTCCCGGCAACAATCAGGAAACCATATTTAAACATTAAGACCCGCCCCAGTGGGCGTGCAATCACGATGCCTCATGGTCTTTGAAGTCCCTCGTCGTTTTACCACAGTGGGTGTTGTCGAGTTCTGCAAAAATTAAAAAACAGTACTTTACCCAAGTGGGCTACTTGAGGAGGAAAACAATGATTATGCTGCTTATTCCACTTCCCACAGTATAGGACTCCCTGTCCTCTCGACTCCCGACATTTCAAGAATCGCTGGTCCGCTGACATGCGGAGGGGCATTTCCGCGGCTGGGCTGCCGCTCAAAATATCCACAAATTAGAGGTTACCCTCGATGGAAATGCCACACATCAGGGAGTTATCACCATATTTATTGCAGGTTAGCAGTCACAACACGTTCCCTCCTAAGTTCTTTATCACAGGCCAAACGCGTTTCGGGCAGCACTCTGCCCTTGATCACTGGCAACTTGAACAGCAGTCCCGGCAACAATCAGGAAACCATATTTAAACATTAAGACCCGCCCCAGTGGGCGTGCAATCACGATGCCTCATGGTCTTTGAAGTCCTCGTCGTTTTACCACAGTGGGTGTTGTCGAGTTCTGCAAAAATTAAAAAACAGTACTTTACCCAAGTGGGCTACTTGAGGAGGAAAACAATGATTATGCTGCTTATTCCACTTCCCACAGTATAGGACTCCCTGTCCTCTCGACTCCCGACATTTCAAGAATCGCTGGTCCGCTGACATGCGGAGGGGCATTTCCGCGGCTGGGCTGCCGCTCAAAATATCCACAAACAGAGGTTACCCTCGATGGAAATGCCACACATCAGGGAGTTATCACCATATTTATTGCAGGTTAGCAGTCACAACACGTTCCCTCCTAAGTTCTTTATCACAGGCCAAACGCGTTTCGGGCAGCACTCTGCCCTTGATCACTGGCAACTTGAACAGCAGTCCCGGCAACAATCAGGAAACCATATTTAAACATTAAGACCCGCCCCAGTGGGCGTGCAATCACGATGCCTCATGGTCTTTGAAGTCCCTCGTCGTTTTACCACAGTGGGTGTTGTCGAGTTCTGCAAAAATTAAAAAACAGAGCTTTACCCAAGTGGGCTACTTGAGGAGGAAAACAATGATTATGCTGCTTATTCCACTTCCCACAGTATAGGACTCCCTGTCCTCTCGAATCCCGACATTTCAAGAATCGCTGGTCCGCTGACATGCGGAGGGGCATTTCCGCGGCTGGGCTGCCGCTCAAAATATCCACAAACAGAGGTTACCCTTGAGTAAAAGCGTTTTGGTTACAGTAGTGATTTTTAAGGAATATTATTGTATTTTAAAAGTTGACACTTAGAAACTTTTTCACATAGAATCACCAATGTTATCCTATGGGAGGAAATTCACTTAGCAGGTAAGTAGTGTTATCGTGACTTTTTCTCACTCAGTGGTGGATCCTGGATCCAGCACTGGTGCATCTCCTGTAAACAGTTGAAAGAATGCGTTTAAGTCATACAGGCGATTTTTAAGGAATATTTGTAGTTTGTGAAAATCGACACTTTGAAACTTTTCTGCTGAAAACCAGACAATGGATTCCTATGGAAAGAAATACAAGTTACTGGTAAGTACGGTTAAAATAACTTTTCACGGTCAGTGCTGGGCTAAAAGATGCAGCACTGGGTTCTCTCCTGATAACAGGTGAGTAAATCGGAATTCGTATTTCGGCTGATTTTAGAGGAATATTTGTATGTTTCAAAAATCGACACTTAGAAACTTTTTCAGCAAAAAGCAGGCAATGATATCCTATGGAAGGAAATTCAAGTTACTGGTAAGTACGGTTAAAATTACTTTTCAGGATCAGTACTGGACTGAAAGATGCAGCACTGAGGTCTCTCCTGATAACAGGTGAGTAAATCGGAATTCGTATTTCGGCTGATTTTAGCGGAATATTTGCACAATGGTGAAGGGAGGGGCGGGGCCTGAGGTGACATCTGTGCAAACGCGCCCCGTGGCGCGTTTTAAGTTGGGGATTAAGTCCCCTTTAATCATGAGGGTCCCTTGGGGCCAACTAGCCCACCAGGAACCTCCAGTATGCGCCAGGGGCTGCGTTGCAGAGACGTGTACAGAGGCCACACCCTTTTACACCTCTGCAAGGCAGCTCTGTGGCGCTTTTGGAAGTACATGGTGGGCTAGTTGGACTCCAGGGACCCTCAGGATTCAAGGGGACTTAATCCCCATCTTAAAACACGCCACGGGGCCTGTTTGCACACATGTCACCTGAAGCCCCGCCCCCTCCCTTCACCACTGTGCAAACGCGCCCCGTGGCGCGTTTTAAGTCAGGGGATTAACTCCCCTTGAATCCTGAGGGTCCCTGGGGGCCAACTAGCCCAACAGGTATATCCAAAAAGCGCCACAGAGCTGCGTTGCAGAGATGTGTAAAAAGGGGCGTGGCCTCTTTACACCTCTCTGCAACACAGCCCCTGGCACATACTGGAGGTTCCTGGTGGGCTAGTTGGCCCCAGGGACCCCCAGTATTGAAGGGGAATTACTTCCCATCTGCAAACGCGCCAGGGGCGCGTTTGCAGAGTGGTGAAGGAAGGGGCGGGGCCTGCGGCCCGATCGTTTTTTTGGGGGTTTTTTTCCCCTGAAGGGGGGCTGTGTGGCCTCCCTTCCTTTTTCCTATTTTTAGGCCCTGGGGACCCCATCCCCCAGGGCCTTATCCCCCATTTTTTTTTTTTTTTAAATTATACAGGAAGGGGGCCGCGTGGCCCCCCTCCCCTGGCCGAATCCTACCCCGGGGACTCCATCCCCCGGGGCATGGCCACACTTTTTCATTAATTTTTAAGGAGGGGGGCTGCGTGGCCCCCTCCTCAGGCCTCCTTTTGCCCCGGGACCCCATCCCCCGGGGCCTGGCCTCTGGCTGGGGACTGTGGGGGGGTCCCCAAACCCCCCACAGTCCCGCCGGCTCCCCGCCTCCTGCGCGAGCCGGCATTGCTTTCCACATGGGGAGCAGCTAACATGCTGCTCCCCATGTGGAAAGCAATTGTCTTTGGATATTGGAAGAGAGAGCAGGTTTCCTGCTCTCTCTTCCAATATCCAAAGCAGTTTGCAATGACAGGACGGGAGCCGCGAGGCTCCCGTCCTGTCATTGCAATCAGCAGTGTCCCGGGGGTAGGCACCCCGGGACACTGCAGGAGCCGGCCCTGGGGGGTGGCGGTCCCCAGGGCCACCACAGGCTCCAGGAGGGGGGCCGCGCGGCCCCCTCCCATCCAAATGCACAGCCCTGGGGAGGTGGTGGTCCCCGCGGCGTGTGGGCTGGAGCCCCCCCACACATGTTAATTTAATAAATAAAGAAGCCCCGGGGACCACCACAATTGTCTTTGGATATTGGAAGCGAGAGCAGGTTTCCTGCTCTCTCTTCCAATATCCAAAGCAGTTTGCAATGACAGGACGGGAGCCGCGAGGCTCCCGTCCTGTCATTGCAAACAGCAGTGTCCCGGGGGTAGGCACCCCGGGACACTGCAGGAGCTGGCCCTGGGGGTGGCGGTCCCCAGGGCCACCACAGGCTCCAGGAGGGGGCCGCGCGGCCCCCTCCCATCCAAATGCACAGCCCCGGGAGGTGGTGGTCCCCGGGGCTCGGGGTCCTTAACGGACCCCCATTTTCAATGTTGTTAGTGCCCCGGGAGGTGGTGGTCCTCGCGGCGTGTGGGGGGCTGGAGCCCCCCACACATGTTAATTTAATAAATAAAGAAGCCCCGGGAGGTGGTGGTCCTCGGGGCTGCGGGAGGGCTCAGAGCCCTCCCGCTACTTTTTCAAATAAAGCCCCGGGGGGTGGCAGTCCTCGGGGCTTGGGGGGCCCTTAGAGGCCCCCCATACATAAAATAAACCCCCCCCCAGCATGCCCCCGGGACTTGGCCCCCCCGGGGGCAAATTTACATTTTTTTTTTTTTTTGCAGGATCCGCGCACCCTGAGCGCATCCTGCCGATTTTTTTTTTTAAATGCTTTTTTTGCCCAGGGGTCCTTGTGGGACCCCTGAGCAGGCCTAGGGGTTAGGGTGTTTCTACCCTGCCCCCTTTGTGCGTTTTGCGCACTTGTTTCTTTTTTTTTTCTCGGCGGGCTCCGCGCACCCTAAGCGCATCCTGCCGATTTTAAAAAAAAATAAATGTTTTTTTCTGCCCAGGGGGTCCTTGTGGGACCCCCTGAGCAGACCTAGGGGGTCGGTGTTTCTACCCTGCCCCCTTTTTGCGCTTTGCGCACTTGTTTCTGTCCCTCGGTTCTACCAAGGGACAAAATGGCTGCCAACACTTCTTGATTTGGAGTGTTGACAGCCAATTAGCATGCAGCTCGTGATCGGGAGGGTACGCGGATCCGACGCGCCCATAGATATATATGTGATTTTAATTGTGAATTTCTCAGGAACTACTGAACGGATTTACACCATTTTAGCAAAAGGCACCAGTCTGAACCAAGGGCTACCTCTTTGCCAAATTTGGGGTAATTCCGTTCAGCAGTTCGGGCTGTAGCTGCGACTAAAGGTTCATTGGAAAAATGAATGGGGAAAACGTGTTTTGGGACCCCCCTTTTTTCTCGGCCCCCGCTTGATGTATCACCCCGAGACTTTCAGGGTAGGAGCGGACCGGAGCGCCCCAACACGTTGGAAGCTTTCGCGAAGATTCGTCAACCGGCGCCAACGTTATTGCAAATAGAATGTCGCGGATTTCCTATGGATAATAGGTCCTAACTATAACTATCTACTGGCGACCGCCAGTAGATATATATATATATATATATATATATATATATATATATATATATATATATATATATATATATATATATATATATATATATATCTACTGGTCGGTCGCCCGTAGATAGTTAGAGTTAGGACCACGTTTCCATAGGAAAAGCATTTTTTGATGTGCTTATAACTTTGGCGTCATTTGACGAATCTTTACGAAATTTTCCAAAAAGTTCCTCTTTTCAGGTCAGCTCCTATCCTGAAAGTTTGGGGATGATTCGTCAAGGGGGGCTAAGAAAAAAGGGGGGTCCCAAAACGTGTTTTCTCCATGCAATTTCCATAGGAAACTTTAGAGAAGGCTACAGGTCAAACTGCTGAGCGGAATTCTGCCAAATTTGGCAGAGAGAAAGGTCTTGGTCCAGAAAGCACGCTTTTGTTTAAATGGGGTAAATCCGTTCAGTATTTTTTGAGAAATATCAAATTTTCCAGATATCGATATTTAAGAATTCTGACATTTGATTGGCTGAGGCGTTACGAGCACGAGCGTGCGGCTCATTGGCTGCGAACTGTTAAAACTAGGAAGTGTTGGCAGCCATTTTGTGATTGAGTTGAAAGGCGTAGGGGGAAAAATAAGAGAATAATTGTATAAGAGGGTATAGTAGGAACACTGTGGTGTTAGTTTAAGCAGTCTGTACGATGCAGAGGCAGGGAGTTTGAATGTTGCGTAGGCCGTGGAAATCACGTCCGCAGAACAACGGTGCACGGTATTGCGGCAAGGTTGCGTAGGCTCTAGAAATCCCGTCGGGAAAACAATGCGCCGTATTGCGGCAAGCAGTGTGTAAGGTGCACACACAGGTAGTGTGAATGTTGCATAGGCTGTGGAAATCACGTCCGCAAAACAACTAAGCGCGGTATTGCGGAAATGTTTAGTAGGCTGTGGAAATCATATCGGGAAAATAACAATGCGCCGTATTGCAGCCTTCCTTTACCTTCCTTTAATATAATACGCAGTAATGTTTACTTATAATGCGGTGTTCACTTTTATCACGGACAGTGAACAAAATTAACGTTTATTTGGCTGAGGTGTTCCAACAACGAGCTCAATGTTCATTAGCTGCGACCCATTAAAAGTAAAACTGTTGCCAGCCATGTCCTCCCACTGCGCGGAGTAGCAAGGACATCTTATTGGCTCACATGTTCCAAGCAGGACCTTCCAGAGGTTAATGTTCATTGGCTGCGAACCATTGAAAGTAGAAGTGTTGCCAGCCATTTCCTTCCCGTCCGCGGAGTAGCAGGGACATCTGATTGGTTGACGTGTTCCAAGCAGGACCTTCCCAAGCTTAATGTTGATTGGCTGTAAACCATTAAATGTAGAAGTGTTGCCAGCCATTCCTTCCCCCTCCGCGGAGCATCAGGGACATCTGATTGGGTAATATGTTCCAAGCAGGACCTTCCCAAACTTAATGTTCATTGGCTGTGAAGCATTAAAAGTAGAAGTGTTGGCAGCGATTCCCTCCCCCTCTGCCGAACACCATGGACATTTTATTGGCTAAAGTGTTCCGAGTACAAGTTTGCTCATTATTGGCTGGGAACGTTTTACTGTTGTGAAGCGTTTTGTGACGCACTTCAATGGAGTACGGGAAAACAAAGTAGTAGCGGGGAGGGTAGAAACAGTATTAACTCTGTATAGTGGTCACAAGGTGGTGAACAGGGATTGTGAAGGTAAAAATTGTTTTTTATATATTTTAAGGGCCATTGATATAATTGGCGTGGGGTGTACAAATCACGGCGGGAAAATAACAGAGTGTGTTGCGGTCTTCTTTTTATTAAGTTTGCGGGTGGGATACTTCCCAGTAGCACTATTTACTTATAATGTGGTGTTTACTTTTCTGACGGGGAGGTGTGGTTGCGCAGCAAAAATTTCACTCTAGGTTTGAAACAGTTTTTATTAAGCAATTACAAATAAACTTTCTTCCAAAACTGAAGCTGGATATATGAAAGAGGTGACAAATAAAAACGCAATTCATAAAATATCCCTTAAGCGTGGCCACACCCTCCCTTTTTTTCTGCTATAGTTTGTAAAAGTGTTGCCCCATATTCTTGATAATATAAGAGGGCATGAGTTACTTTTAGATAAAGTAGAAAAGAAGTGCTACAAGAAACACTCCCGCACTACATCATCTCAGGTCACAAGAACAATAACAAGTAAAAAACTGATAAACACAAATGACTTTATATTACATAGAAATGTACGCTTCATCATTCTTTACAATTTCTATTCTGTAGAACTCTGGAAAGTTTAGTTGTAGTGCTTAGAGGTCGCTCACTGATCCGATAACAGATCACGGACTCCTTTAAGAACATATAGGATAGTAGTAATATATACACTACTATTCCTATATATTCTATAGGGAGAACGAGAATAGGAACCACAACAGAAAAAAACAGAAATACCAAAAAATCATTCAAAAATGTAGGGTTTATCAAAGGCATTCAGTAAGAAAGTGTCTATGCAAACAATCTTTTTTTAAACTGCAATTTTGAAAAATATTCTTACTGTAAAAATATCTGATCAAGTAAGTTATAAAGGTCAGTAAGTTGTATTTCAGATGGTTTACTCCAGGCGGCGACAAATCTCCAATTCCTGTTGTGTGAAAATATGACACTCTCCTACAATATAGAGAGTAACACTGATGCCACACAAAAAGGAAAAGGAAAATTAAGTCATGAACACAAAACAAGATCAATAACCAAATACTTTCCAGCGGTGAATATGTTCAGAGGTTCTTTTATCCGGGACTTCGAAATCTTTCAACTTCGCGCTCACGGGTCATAAACTCCTCTGAGATCATAATGACTGTGAATATTACAATATACATACTCACACTATATGATCCCAAGGGGGAAACAGAGTAAGAACCAGTAGCTGCTGACGTTACATATAAATCTTTAGTCTTCGCGCCGACGGGTATTAAACTCCTCTGAGATCACAATGACTGTTAATATTTTAATATACATATTAACAGTATATAATCCCAAGGGGGAAACAGAGTAAAAACCAGAAGCTGCTGACGTTACATATAATTCTTTAGTCTTCGCGCCAACGGGTCATAAACTTCTCTGAGATCATAATGGGTGGTTATTATAATATACATAATCACACTATATGATCCCAAAGAGGAAACAGAGTAAAAACCAAAAGCTGCTGACGTTACATATAAATCTTTAGTCTTCGCGCCGACGGGTCACCAACACCTCTGAGGTCAAGTACAGTGTCAATACTATAATATACAAAGTCACACTATATGATCTCAAAAGAGCCACAAAAGGAACAATGTTTGCTGTATTCTGTCTGTTTCTGAAAACAAGCTGCTGACGTTACATATAAATGGCAAAAACAACCAATAACACTTTTTTCTAAATACAAATGTTTAAATATTGACAAATAGCTACGTATTATAAATATCTACTATGCCATAATCAAACAACTTACAACTCTGGAATATGTTTGGTTGCCGCAAAACAAGAATCCGACGCTAGAAAAGGGAACGTGCATCACAGAATGGACACGCGTAAATAACTCGCATAAACGAAACTAATCAAACAACGGGTGTGGTTTATATACTTTTTGGTTATTGAGTAGTCTATGGAAGGAAGATGCGGCTCCGCCCATTTAGATGACACGTTTTACAGTTGACACATGCTCACGTTTTCACTGTTTAACTTGTGCACGTGTTGGGAAAAGTTACAAAATGTGAAGCGGTAAAGGTTTCGATTTCGATCCTAACACGTATAAGGTCCTTAATATGTACATACGTTGGAGAGCTTAAAAACTGTTACCCGGCAAACCGTGTCATTTCCATTATCATGACTACAAACATCTATTAATTAGTGTAATTCTAAATATAAAATATAAAAAAAATTATCGTTCTGAATAGAAAAAAAAATACATGCTAATATTTCTCATCACTATGGTTTTAAATTAAAAAAATGCCAACATTTGTAAAGCGTACAGCTTCCCCCGGAAACGTGTGCCGGCGCTCGGGGGCGTCAGGAACATTAAGCAAGGTGTTGCCCAGAGTGACATAGTGGTGGGCTAACGTGCCGCTGGAGCCGGGAATCGAACTGTGAACGCTGTTGTTCAAAGTCAGATATTATAGCTGCTGCGTTACACATTTTCCACACTTAAATGTTAATTGGTGCTAATTAAGTTTTAAACATTGTTAAATTATAACTTATAACAGACTACTGTTACAGTTAGTTTTTCACTACAAAAAGTATGCACGTCTTTTTAAAATTTACTTAAAAACAATATAGGTTTCAGGGACATTGTAGTTACAAATTAGCATTTATAAAACCTTTCAACTTCACAAAAAAAAACATAGGTTTTACAGACGTTATAGTTAGAAATTAGCATTTAAAAAACCTTTGAAATTCACTGAAAAAACCATAGGTTTTACAGACGTTATAGTTAGAAATTAGCAATTAAAAAACCTTTGAAATTCACTGAAAAAACCATAGGTTTCAGGGACGTTATAGTTAGCTGGACATTTCACTCGTACAAAACCATAGAAATTCCACCGTTATAGTTAGTTCAGCTAAGTATAACTCGCGCCCCCGCAATGCACTGCTCATGACGTCACATATTACATCATTCATGGCATGGTCAGTGACATCACTGATAACATCACTGATAACATCACTGATGACATCTCAAATCATGAGTGAAATGTCCAGCTAACTATAACGTCCCTCAAACCTATGGTTTTTTCAGTGAATTTCAAAGGTTTTTTAAATGCTAATTTCTAACTATAACGTCTGTAAAACCTATGGTTTTTCAGTGAATATATATATATATATATATATATATATATATATATATATATATATATATATATATATATATATATATATATACAATACGGTGGTTCCTTCACTAGAAACCCACTGAAGGGTAAGAACAATATCGTCAATATGAGTGAATAAGCAGGACCTACTAAAGGGGGGGCTTGTAACCTACTATAGGGTTGTACTACTACAAACACCAGCATGCAATTCTGGCTATAATCATCTGCTGCCCACTGGAGGGCGTATTAAAGTGCACGCTGTTAAAAGTCTCCCTGACTGCTTGCTTCGTCATTTAGAAATGCCTGTGAACAAGGAGCAGACACGCTCTGAAACGCGTAAGGCGGAACTAATTCTGTGAAGGAGAAGCCGGTGCCGCTAATCAGCTGCTTGAGAGTGTACCTTCAAACGGGGGTCTTTGGAATAAAAAATGATATGCGGCAGACCGAGCCGCGAAGGCTGCACCACCTATTCAATAATCGGGACCATGGAGACACAGAACCCTTCGAAGTCTGCAATTGATGCAAACAGCAAAGAGGACAAAAAACACACAATACGGCGGTTCCTTCACTAGAAACCCACTGAAGGGTAAGAACAATATCGTCAATATGAGTGAATAAGCAGGACCTACTAAAGGTTATTCACATCGTCATGGGGGCTTGTAACCTACTATAGGGTTGTACTACTACAAACACCAGCATGCAATTCTGGCTATAATCATCTGCTGCCCACTGGAGGGCGTATTAAAGTGCACGCTGTTAAAAGCCTCCCTGACTGCTTGCTTCGTCATTTAGAAATGCCTGTGAACAATGAGCAGACACGCTCTGAAACGCGTAAGGCGGAACTAATTTTGTGAAGGAGAAGCCGGTGCCGTTAATCAGCTGCTTGAGAGTGCGCCTTCAAACGGGGGTCTTTGGAATAAAAAATTAAATATATATATATATGCATATATATATATATATATATTCACTGAAAAAACCACAGGTTTCAGGGACGTTATAGTTAGTTGGACATTTCACTTGTACAAAACCAGAGAAATTCGGCCGTTATAGTTAGTTAAGCTTACTATAACTCGCGCCCCCGCAATGCACTGCTGATGACGTCACATATTACATCATTCTTGACATGGTCAGTGACATCACTGATGACATCTCAAATGACATCACTGATGACATCACTGATGACATCCTTCAGTGACTGTGTGTTTCTGTAAAGTTTAAATATGTTTTATATATATATGCCAAGGTGTATTGAAGAATGAGTGGGTGTATAAGTGTCTGAATGGATGATTTAGTAGGTGCGTGACTGACTGTATACGTGAGTGATTAAACGTGTCTTACTGAATGCATGGGTTAGTGACTTATCTGTGTGAATGTCTGTATCAGTCTGTCAGTTGATGTATAACCGGCTGCATGGGTTGGTGAGTAGCTACATGAGTGTCTATATGGGTTATTGATTGGTTGTCTGAGTATCTGTATGGGTGCCCGATGTCCGTGTGAGTGGGTGGGGGGTGTGACACTGTGCATAGATGTGTGAGTGGGTGATTCACTGGGTGTATGGGTTCAAGAGTACATCTGGGAAGGGCTGTATGGGTGGGTGTGTATATGGGTGTGTTGGTGAGTGAATGGATGTCTCAGTGGTACATGTGTGAGTAACTACATATGTGAAAGGCAGTATATGTGAGTGTTGGAGTATATAAATGACTAAATGTGAGAATGAGAGATTGTGAGAGTGGCTGTACGGATGAGTGTGTGCTTGTACCAGTGATTGTTTAAGAGAGTAAGTATGTGTTAGTATCTGTATGAATAAGTGAGGTGGTGTGTGTATAACTGTATAGGTGAGTAAATGGGAGTGTGATTGATTCTTTGCATGACTGACTAGGTGTGTGAGTAACTCTATGGATGAGTGATGGTGTGTGAGTGTCTGTATAGGTGTATAAGTGCAAATGATAGTGCTGTATTGGTGAGTGACTGCATGTATGAGTGACTGTATGGGTGAATGAGTGGATGTGTGTTTAGACCTAGGAATCTGTGAGTGGGTATGTAGTAACTGCTATTGGTGTGTCTATGGTTTCGAAAATGGTAGTCTGTATTTTAGAGTGGGTGTATCAAAGGTTATATTAGGGTGTGAGGAGGTGCAGCAGATTATCACATGGATGATGTCATCAGTGATGTCATTTGAGATGTCATCAGTAATGTCATCAGTGATGTCATCAGTGATGTCATTGACCATGTCATGAATGATGTAATATGTGACATCATCAGCAGTGCATTGGGGTTTTTTAAATGCTAATTTCTAACTATAACGTCCCTGAAACCTATGGTTTTTTCAGTGAATATCTAAGGTTTTTTAAATGAAATTTTCTAACTTTAACGTCCCTGAAACCTGTGTTTTTTTCAGTGAATTTCAAAGGTATTTTAAATGCTAATTAATAACTATAACGCTGCGTAGGATTTACAGGAGGTACCAGAAGGGCTTCTTTGCCCCCAAAGTCCCTCAGGAGTAAAGTGGACTTTATCCCCCATCCCATAGTCTGCCAGGAGGCGCGTTTGCAGAGTGGTGGAGAAAGGGGGCATGGCCTCCGAAGACGTCTTAGCAATCCTACTGTGTTGGACTTACTGGAGGTAACAAGAGGGGTACTTGGCCCCCGAGGACATCCTTGGGGGTCAACTACCCCTCCTATTATCTCCAGTAAGTCCCACACAGCAGGATTGCTAAGTTCTCATAGCAGGCCACGCCCCCTTTGCCCACCACTCAGCAAACGCGCTCCCTGGCGCGCTTTTGGATGGGGATTGAAGTCCCCTTCACTGCTGGGGGTCCTTTAGGGGCCAACTAGCCTACCTCTTACCTCCAGTAAGTCCCACACAGTAGGATTTCTGAGAGGTGGACAAAGGCCACGCCCCCTTTCCCCACCACTCTGCAAACGCACCTCCTGGCGCGTTCTCAGTTGGGGTATTAAGTCCCCTTCATTCCTGAGGGTCCCTGGGGGCCAACTAGCTCACCAGGTACCTCCAGTAAGCGCCACACACCTGGATTACTGAGAGTGGTCCGAGGCCACGCCCCCTTTTTACACCACTCTGCAAACGCGGCTCTTGGCGCACTGCTGCTCAAGGGATGAAGTCCACTTGCGTCCTGAGGTCCTCAGGACACAAGAGGACCTCATCGCCCCACCAGCAGTGCGCCAAGAGGTGTGTTTGCAGAGTGGTGTAAAAAGGGGCGTGGACTCGGACCACTTCTCTGCAATCCAGCTGTGTGGCGCTTACTGGAGGTACCTGGTGGGCTAGTTGGCCCCCAGGGACCCTCAGTAATCAAGGGGACTTAATTCCCCAACTTAGAACGCGCCAGGGGGCGTGTTTGCAGAGTGATGCAGGGAGGGGGCGGGGCCTCCGGCGAGATGCAGCTTTTTTTTTTTTTTTAGAAGGGCAGCTGTGTGTTCCCCCTTCTTTTAATATTTTTGGGGCCCTGGGAACCCCATCCCCCAGGGCCTGACCCCTTTTTAAATAAAACAGGAAGGGGGCCGTGTGGCCCCCCTCCCGAGGCAAATTTCGGCACCGGGGACCCCATCCCCTGGGGCATGGCCTCCTTTTTAAAATGTATTTATTGGGAAGGGGGGCCACGTGGCCCCCCTTCCCTAGGCCACTATTGGGCCTGGAGACCCCATCCCCCGGGGCTGGCCTGCCGTTTTTTTCCATTTTTTTTTTAATTACAGGGGAGGGGGTCCGCGTGGCCCCCTCCCGGGCCACTTCTGGCCCCGGGGACCCCATCCCCCGGGGCCTGGCCTCACCGTTGGGGACCGTGGGGGGAGCCCCAATGCCCCCACGGTCCCACCGGCTCCCCGCCTCCTGCGGGAGCCGGCATTGCTTTTGCACAAGGGGAGTTGCTGACATGCAGCTCTCCTTGTGCAAAAGCAATCTGCTTTGGCTTTTGGAAGCGAGAGTAGGTTTCCTGCTCTCGCTTCCAAAAACCAAAGCAGAGTTTGCAATGACAGGGCGGGAGCCGTGCTCCCGCCCTGCCATAGCAAACAGCAATGTCCCGGGGGTGGGCACCCCGGGACATTGCAGGAGCCGGCCCTGGGGGGTGGCAGTCCCCAGGGCCATCAAGGGCTCCTGAAGGGGGGCCGTGCGGCCCCCCTCCCAAGTGTTTAAAGCCCCGGGGAGGTGGTGGTCCCGGGGGTCCACAACGGACCCCCGTATTTGAATATTTAGTGCCCCGGGGAGGTGGTGGTCCCCGGGGCAGTGTGGGGGGGCAGGAGCCCCCCCACACTTTAATTCTTTTAATTAAGCCCGGGGAGGTGGCGGGCCCCGGGGCTTGGGGGGGCCCGTGAGGCCCCCCTGCTTATAATTATACAGTGCCCCGGGGAGGTGGTGCTCCCCGGGGCAGTGTGGGGGGGCAGGAGCCCCCCACACATTTATTAAACAAATCCCCAGGGAGGTGGCGGCCCCAGGGGCTGCAGGGGGGCCGCGTGCCCCTGCATATAATTAAAGAAAGCCCCGGGGAGGTGGCGGACCCCGGGGCTGCGGGCGCCCCGGCGGGCCCCGCATACATTATAAATATTGCCCCCGGGACCTGGCCCACCCGGGGGCTTAAGGATAACAAAGCGCGGGAGTCCGCACTTCGTTTTTATTTATTTTCTCGGCAGGATTTGCGCACCCAGTGCGAATTCTGCCGATATAAAAAAAAATAATTCTTTTTTTTAGGCCTGGGGTCTCTGTGGGACCACCTGAGCAGGCTTAGGGGGTCAGGGTGTTTCTACCCTGCCCCCTTTTCTTGTTTTTTTTAACCTTTTTTCACCTTTTTTCTAGTATCTCGGTTTTACCGAGTTACAAGATGGCTGCCAACACTTCCTGGTTTGGAGTGTTGACAGCCAATCAGAGTGAATCTCGTGCCTGGGAGGAGTCGCGACTCCTCCTCGGTGCTCAGATATCGAAAGTTTTCTTTTTTTAATTTCTCAGGAACTACTGAACGGATTTACACCATTTAAAAAAAAGGTCACTTTCTGAACCAAGGGCTTCCTTTTTGCCAAATTTGGTGTAATTCCGTTCAGCAGTTCAGGCTGTAACCTGTTTCAAAACAGGAGAAAACATGTTTTGGGACCCCCCTTTTTTCTCAGCCCCCGCTTGACAAATCACCTTGAAACTTTCAAGACAGGAGCTGACCGGAGCGCCCCATCAGTTTTGAAAATTTCACAACGATTCGTCAAATGGCGCCAAAGATATTGGCAAATCAAAATACGCTTTTCCTATGGAAAATACATTCTAACTATAAGTACCTACTGGCGACAGCCAGTAGGTCATATATATATATATATATATATATATATATATATATATATATATATATATATATATATTTATATATATCGTCGTTTCACTCCATCTTCGGAAATGCCTTCCCTTTGGACAAATGGAGCACGGGCCACAGCGTTGTGCAACAGATATATATTTATTGCTCGAAGACCTCTACAGCCATGACGCGTTTCAGCCCGTCACGGGCCTTGATCACATGACATATATATATATCAGAATTAAGCTAATAGTGCCGCAATTTTTAATCTTGTACATTTCAAATAAATGTATGCAATTAATTTATAACAACACTTATCATAAAAATATGTCTACAAATGTTTTCAGGTTTAATAAACATTTTTAATTTGACATGCTGTTACATACCTAAGCAGAATGTGACCAGATGGTGAAAATAAAGCTTACCTGGAAAGCACTGGTGCATGTGTCAGCCCGTTTTTCACAGAAGCGGGATTGGTGGAGTATGTGGTCAAGCGGTCGGCGCTTGAATACTGGCACGCCTCTCGATTTGGTGCTCCGCGACTTGCCGGCAAATTTTGGTGTGAGCACAGAGGGTACGCATCGCGGCGCCCCCCAGGCAGTGGCATCTAATATTGCTGGGCAGGGGAGAGAGCGGCAGATCGTCTGCCGAAAAGTACTTTTCCTAGTGAGCCAAATCACCATCAGAATTGCCGCAGCGGGAAGAACGCGACCTGTCAGCTGACGATGTCAGGGCATTATTGTAGGCTTGGAGCATAGTTAATGAACTATGACCACGGACTTGGATTGTGTTATTTTCCCCATATGCGGCATGACTTGGATCGCATCTTGCTGACATTTGGGGGTTTGGAACGTTGCGAGTTGGAAGGGACAATATAAACAACTCGCAGTGAAAGTACTAACTTGAACCTGCAGTCCTCTTTCTATGGCCGCAAGCATCCTCCAATGGGAGTGAATAAGAGACATTTTTAAACCCCGAAAGCGTTCCCTGTCACATATAGCTGGCATTGAGGAAGGCAATGAAGCCGAAACGCGTCTGCCAGGTGTTACAGCGATGGCGATTTTATACCTAAGCAGAATGTGACCAGATGGTGAAAATAAAGCTTACCTGGAAAGCACTGGTGCATGTGTCAGCAAATTTTTCACGGAAGCGGGATTGGTGGAGTATGTGTTCAAGCGGCCGGTGCTTGAATACTGGCACGCCTCTCGATTTGGTGCTCCGTGACTTGTCGGCAAATTTTGGTGTGAGCGTAGAGGGTACGCATCGCGGCGCCCCCCGGCAGTGGCATCTAATATTGCTGGGCTGGGGAGAGAGCGGCAGATCGTCTGCCGAAAAGTACTTTTCCTAGTGAGCCAAATCACCATCACAATTGGCGCAGCGGGAAGAACGCGACCTGTCAGCTGACGATGTCAGGGCATGATTGTATGCTTGGAGCATAGTTACTGAACTATGACCATGGACTTGGATTGTGTTATTTTCCCCATATGCGGCATGACTTGGATCGCATCTTGCTGACATTTGGGGGTTTGGAACGTTGCGAGTTGGAAGGGACAATATAAACAACTCGCAGTGAAAGTACTAACTTGAACCTGCAGTCCTCTTTCTATGACCGCAAGCATCCTCCAATGGGAGTGAATAAGAGATATTTTTAAACCCCCGAAAGCGTTCCCTGTCACATATAGCTGGCATTGAGGAAGGCAATGAAGCCAAAACGCGTCTGCCAGGTGTTACAGCGATGGCGATTTTATACCTAAGCAGAATGTGACCAGATGGTGAAAATAAAGCTTACCTGGAAAGCACTGGTGCATGTGTCAGCCCGTTTTTCACGGAAGCGGGATTGGTGGAGTATGTGGTCAAGCGGTCGGCGCTTGAATACTGGCACGCCTCTCGATTTGGTGCTCCGCGACTTGCCGGCAAATTTTGGTGTGAGCGTAGAGGGTACGCATCGCAGCGCCCCCCCGGCAGTGGCATCTAATATTGCTGGGCTGGGGCGAGAGCGGCAGATCGTCTGCCGAAAAGTACTTTTCCTAGTGAGCCAAATCACCATCAGAATTGCCGCAGCGGGAAGAACGATGTCAGGGCATTATTGTATGCTTGGAGCATAGTTACTGAACTATGACCACGGACTTGGATTGTGTTTAGGAGTAGTAAAGTTAGGAATCCTAACTTTACTACTCCTAAATGCATTTTGTGAATACCGAAAGTCATAAAGTTAGGATTTTGTCTCAGATTACTTTTGTGAATCGGGCCCATGGTATTTTTTTGTTATATTATGGCATGTAACCATGTCATGTTAAAGAGATTTCAGATCAAGTAATATTGCTTTCCTAGTGTTGCAACTCTGTTCGTTATGTAAAATTTGTTAGGCCTGGCCGTAAAATTCTGCTCCATACGCTTTGCGGAATTTGAAAACTCTGCGTTCCACAAAGAATGCAGCGCTCCCAATAAACTCTGCACTCCGCCTTGTGGTGGAATTTGTTTTAGGTTGGCACACGCAAATTGGGTTTTTGCATGCCCTGGATAGTGTTGCGAATCTTGCCAAGCGCTCGCGATCATCCGGCGAGACTTGTGGACCATCCGCAAACGCTCACAAGACTTGTCGGCTGATAGCGCTACTGAGGCCACGCCGGCGACATCTGGCGCTATTTTTCTGATGACAGGGAGTGCAAGAGAGTGTCAGCAACCATGGTTGCATCCTCGAGCAGATTTTCTCCTCGAGAAGCCACCAGGGCCGGACTGGCCGCAGTGGGCACCGGGCTTTTTACTGGTGGGTTGGAAGGGTGGGGGGCCGGTTTTGTGCCCGTGGGGCCTGGTTTTGTCACTGGGGGATGGTTTTGCAGTCATCCAGTGGACTTCCAAAGTCACACGAAGGTACGGGGCCCTCTCCACAGGCCACTGCGGTGGATGGTCTGCTGAATGGAACCGGTTTGATTAGGAGGAAGCTGGGTCTCTGACAGAAGAGCAATGGCTGCATTCGATGTGTGGTGCCTATTAATATTTACCTAGCACAACACCGCAGCTTGAGTGATGTCTTTTCTGTTTCGTGCCACCACAGATGCTACAGCACCAGGATGTTATAAACTGCCATGGAGCTCATTCAGAGTGCGGCAGTCATCTCTGGGCTCCTGTCACACCCTCATAACTCTACTGGAATCCTGAAAACAGTAGCACAGCCATGGGTGCAGGCAAAAGCTCAATGTACTCGAGAGCTAGGGATGGACGAGCAATACCCCACCCGCTCACGGAACACCGTGGAATTTGGTGACGTTTTTCTGTAACCCCGCAAAATTCACTCTGCGGGCTCTGCTCAGACCTACCAGTGCTACCCACCTCATCAGCAACCACGCAATGGCACAAGAGTCAGATGGAGACAATACAGCATACTTTAGCGACTGCCCCAAGACCCATATTAACCTCCTGGTCCTCTCCAGAAGTCGCCAGAATCAGTGGCACCACCAACAAAAAAAATCCAGACTACTATTAGGAGCATGCTCAGGCAGGAGGGGCCGCAATTACCCAACGGCACATTTGTACAATGGCAAGCTGGCTAAAAGGTTAGCACTGGAGCTCCTTCCTTTTGCTTTTGTGGAAGGGGTGGGTTTTATAGAGTTTGTGGCAGCCATCTGCCAAAATGGAAGGTTCTCAGCAGGACCTACCTTGCCAGAGTGGCTGTTCCAACGTTCCATCATGATGTGCTGGAATTGGTTGGAAAAGTTTTGGAGCAGAGTGCTGTTTAGACTATCCACCTGACGACAGAAATGTGGCCCAGTTGCTAAGCCAATGATTACATGTGCATCAATGCACACTGAATATCCTTTATGGGGGTTAGGCAACAGGTATCTACATGGCTCAGCCCTGAAGAAACTTTTAAGGGCGTTTGGTGGCATGCAACAGTAGCCATGCTCGCCATGGAGAAATCCCATACAGCTGCAAACATCTTGAAACAATTTAACAGCAAGGTGTGACCCAGAGTGGCTGTGAGCCAGAGGTCTCAGAATTGGATTTGTTGCCACAGATAATGGCAGTAATATAGCTAAGGCCAAGGCAGATGGTAGCTATTTCCAGGTCCTGTATTTGGCGCATCGCATCAACATCATTGGGCAGGACATTTTCAAAAAATAAGACCTAGTCAGCAACGTATCAGCCATTCTTTTACCGCCCAGAAGCAGTTGAGGATCATTAAGCATGCTAATAGAGTACCAGTTAAAAAAAAATCATACAGGAGGTGCCAAATCTTGGAACTCAACCTATTACATGTTAAAACGCCTGTTTGAGCAGTACAAACCGATCAATGAGTATGTCATGCAAAGATGTAACTAAAGCATGACCATTGGGATGGAAAAATGGAAGCTTATCAAATGCCTGACAGAGATGCTACTTCTTCTTGAGGTTTTCACATGGAAAGTCAGCAAGGAGGACAGTACGATGGGCCAAGCTAACTTGTTGTTGTATCTGCTAAAGGAGCAGTTAAAAAACATGTCTGACAGTTTCACAGCTGTGGGCAGTGAATACAAAGATGCGTATACCTTGATTCAGAGCTTAATCCTTTGCTTGATTGAGAATACAAGGCTGCAAAGAACCATCATGTCATCCAAAGAGCACATCTGTGCCACAATACTGGATCCACGTTACAAAAAAATACTGCTCATTTTAGCTCCTTTTTCAGAAGGGGATGTTTCAGAATAGTGAATTGTTGAGCAAGCCAGAGTACTGGAAGAAGAATGCTTCACTCATGGAAAGAAGTTCTGGAGTGCTGTCTTCAACTTTCAGACAGGGCAGTCCTGTTGTCTCATGGCAGTCAACACCGGCAACAAGAACACCGGCGACAACAAAACCAAAAGAATTGTTCACAACCTCTGCATTGACTTGGTATCAAATGGCAGAGCTTAGGTCCAGTGCAGAGGTGAAACCAAAACAGGTCAAGCAAGTGGCAGCACCAATGATCATTGAAAGGCTGTTCAATGAGTGTCTGGATGACCCAAGAGAGGTCTTTGTGGATCAAAACCCATTGGTATATTGGTATGCAAAGATGAAGCAAAGGCCACAGATCAGCAGGCTGGCAATAAAGTATCTGGCCGGTCCGGTGGCCTGCATGTCTGATGAGCATGTGTTGAGTGCAGCTGGCGCAGTCGTCACAGTGAGAAGGTCTAGTCTCTCACTTCAAAACGTGGCGAGATTGACCATGATTAAAATGAACCAACATTTTATACCACCGAATTACACCGTTCCTGAAACACCACAGGAGGAAGATGAGGGTGATTGGTCAGACTCAGATCAGAGTGTGTTAGCTAACTAATGTCTGGCCAAGCCACCTGAGTTTGAAGACGAACTCTACTTCCCTGACTGAGTAGACCACCATAGAACTTTTATTTGGCGAATTGCTTTGAAAAAACAAATGTAGAGCTAGGGGAACATTATATTATTTATTTTGTTTGTTTGTTTGTGAATGACTTATGCAGCCCCACCATTTTAGGCACATGTATGGCCAGATTGGAGTTGGACCAGTGTGCAGTGAAAAAGCCTCCTCCCCATTCCATTGAAAGATATTGGAGAGACGATGCCTGCCTTCGTACTGCGCCTATCCTTTTTTCATCCCCTAACATGATTGCCCCAGAACATTTCATTCACAAAGACTGCCCCAATGTGTGCTGCATGCATCAAAGATGATCGACAATTGTGTACCACCGTGCTTGGATTGGAACAGGTAAATCATATATTTCACCAATGGGTGATTGTGAGTGATGATTCATGATGTGGCAGACAGTGAGGGAGGGTGTCCAACTATAATTTGTAAGCTTGATTGTGATGATTTGCAATGTTTGTGGCATGATGGATAAACATTTTTCCTGATGGTGATTTGCCCTTCCCCTTTCACACTTAGCAAGATTTGCTTGCAGGGTCCACTTTTTTTGTTGTGGAAACTGGTTCTCAAGTTAATCTTCAAAGACCTTCAAGACCGTTTAATAACAAACACAAATGTGCACTAAAAAATTACTCAGTGTTTCTCTTCTTGTTCATCAACAGCAGTGCACTAAAGATTGGTCATTTGGGTCAGGATTTGGAACAAAGTTGAACAGATTTGTTACTCGGGGGAAACCAACATAATGATGACTCTTAGAGGCCTACTCTGCTCTGTGGACTGGTGAGAGATACATTAATTTGGGAAATGCAATGCTGCTGAGTGTGTGTGCTGGCTCAATAGAAACTCCTCTATTATGGGGGTGCTGTTGTAAGTAACTGGAGACAGACATGTGATGTCATCACATTATGCACGTACCTGGCTAAACGTTATGATGACAGCTGTGAGATTGATCAGCCCGGCACATGCAGCCACTTGTCTGTGATTGGTTGTAATTTGCTCTCACTTCTCAGTAAATCAATTGCACATGAGTCATACAATGATTGATTCCAGCAGGCTATGCTCTTGCTCTGCCTCTCTGAGTCTTCTTGGTACACTTATCTTCTGTTCTGTCCTTCTACAATATCATTTCTGTTTTACAAGCTGCAGGCCTTCTCTACTCTTGCACAAAAGACAAAAGTTCCATAACACTCCTGCTTACCTTACTAGACCGCTTCAGCCTTGCACCCAAGATTGACAGACAATCCAAGAAGAATGGAGATTCACCACCCAATTTGGCAATACAGTATCATTTTTCTTTTAAGAATCATTTTTTAGAGCTGTGTCGGTTCACTTCACTCCTCCTTAATTTGTATACTATTTTTCAAATCTAGATAGCAGAATATTTAGAAATATAAATAACTTGGGTCTCTGGGGCTGAAGGATTTTTTTCTGTTGGCAATGCATTTAACTGAACTGTGTCATATTCATTCTTTCATTACATTCCAGATTGATGATGTGCTGCTCATCACCCAGATGAATATTGTGTAGTTCTGTAGTGTTTGTCTTTGTCACACTTTTCTCCAGATCCCCTTTCCCATCCATTCATCAAAACCCCTAACCCTCTTCCTCCGGTCTGTGTGATTTATTGAGGCGTGACTTAATTAACACAATAAATAAATCACACACTTGGTGGGGTGGATGTGGTGAAAGCAACACCCGCTCACCGCAGGATTTCTATTACCTGAGCAATAGCCCACACTGGCCCCATTTTGTTTTATCCACCCACGTATAAAAGTGATCCATATTTTAGATATCGAAGAACATCATTCATCAACATCATCATTCAGGCTTGAGTGTAAATGAAGATTTTGTAAGTTTAGTACTTTAGTTTTAAAAACTAGCTCACCATTGCTCAGAAGAAGTTACTATTGCTAGTTTTTGTTTTATCAAGTCTTCTTTGTTGTGTCATGGTGGTAGTCTGGTTTCAGTCTTTCTAAAGTTATGATGATATAATAACATAAAACCCCCACTAACTCTGTGTTTTCTTTCAATCTAGTTGCCTGTGATGGATAATACTTTGATTAATCCTACAGTTGGAGTTCACCTAGGTGGGAGTGGGACCTCGCTTGTGGTTCCTTCCATGTTAGCATACTAGCCTGCTTCTACTACCACCGCCATAAGATGGCACCTTGGAAAACTCTGCAGTGAGAACACTGATAGAGGTAGCAGCCCTCGCTTCATTTATTGAGGTAAGAGAACTATGGAACATTGTTGTAAAATAGGCAATGGCAATCCCCCTAGTGGTCAATATAGTTGCAGAGGGTAGTAGGACTAGGGTACCGTATGGTATACACTTTTTACAACAGGTTTAAAAAACAGGCTGCACTAAAAGGCAGCAGTGCAAAGTAAAACACCCAATAAAAGATTTGAGTCATGAATAAAGTAAAATAAATATTATTTTCCCTTTTGTAACAATACAACCCACCCATTCCACCCACAACAGGCCCACCCTCTCCCCAAACAAATCTCCCCTTCCCAGACCAGTGTCCAAAATGTCCAACGAAAAAGTCCAAGAAACAGTCCCGGTCCAAACTCCCATGCTTCCCACCCTCTCCACCCACAAGTACCTCCCACCAAAACAAATATCAAAAAAGAGGCTAAAGAAGAGGGCACTAAAATACACGTGGTCAGACGTTGTTTGAGGTACCCCTGCATGTGTGCCTGTCTGCTTTCAATGTGCATCAGCCTCAGCATGATGAGGCACTGGAAAGTGAAACCTGAGTGCAAGGGGGGCAGAAATGATTGTGTGATGGGCGGCTGCCAGCTGTGGCAGTGATGGCGTTGTTCTTGTTGGGAGGCTAAAAGCGCTGATGATTATAAGTATAGGAACGCAATATTTTGGTACACTATATTTTTCACACTACAGGCCTGATTGACAAAAATATGGGGCATATTTCCCAAAGATACACTCACACTTTTGTGTAAGTTTACATTTGTTTTGGACTTCCCCAACTCCACTTTAATATTGAGTTTACAACTGCACAGATGCTGCAGTCGGGGCAGAGAGCTATGCACATAAAAAGAGAGGCATGTCTTATCTTCAGTTGGGGGCCCTAGATAGCAGCAGCTGCTTCCTGCTCCTCAAGGGTCACCAGGCGCTGAAATTTGGCCCTTATTGCCTCCAGCCTCTGCTGCTGCAGCCGGGCTGCTATCTCCAGCCTAGTAGGTTGTCGACCAGCAGGTGTAGCTGTATCAAGAAAGAAAAATGACAAATTGTAAACAATGCTCTGTGCAAAGCACTTCTTTCAAAGTATACAGTAGCACAGTAGCCTTACATTGCTGGTCCCCTAGTTGATTAGAGTCACAGCCATTTTTTACCCACACATGCTTCACATAAGGCTTGTCAGGATTCCTGCCACAGCTCACCTCTCCTATCACAATATACTGGCATTACTTATATAATTTCTCCCAACACTTATAAATGAACAAACGTCTTGTACCCTGACTTTTGACCGTATCACATGCTGTTGGTAATAGCTAGTTGCAGCTGGTGTTCCCCGGTTTGTTTGAAAGGCCTAATAGATTTTACAAATGTTTTACTATGCATATGCAAGGTCAGGTTTCAGGCGCCACGGAAACATCCAGAAAATCCACCAGAATAAGCATAAAGCAACCGGCATAGATGACCTCAACGTGAACCTCCTGGAAGACAGCCCTCATCAAATTAATCCCCTGCACCTGTTCCTTGCTATAAGGAATTAGAACGCGACCTTTGTGAACATTATAAAAAACCTTCTAGAAGACAGCCTCATCAAATTAATCATCTGCACCTGTTCTTTGCTATAGCAATTAGAACGCGATGTTTGTAAAACATCTTCTAGAGGACAGCCTCATCAAATTAATCATCTGTACCTGTTCCTTGCTATAAGCAATTAGAATGCGACCTTTGTGAATATTCTAAAGCACCTTCTAGAAGGCAGCCTCATCAAGTTAATTATCATCACCTTCTCCTTGTTACAAACAATTAGAATGTGACCTTTATGAACGTTCTAAAGCAGTCTTATTTAAAGACCGTCCACACTCCTCCCCTTCGTGCAGCCTCTTCACCTGCCACTTACCTGTTTCCCTGCTTCCAGGACTCTGTCTTGCCAGCTCCCTAGATCCTCCAGCTTCGACCTCACCATAAAAAGCGTCCCGCATTAGTCTCCCACCTGGATGGAAAAAAAAGAACAAGAAAAAAATGAGAGACGCATTAACAGACTCGATCTTACTATGTGCTGAGCTCAGCCGCAACATCGTGCTGCAAACAAAGGTAACCAGTGTTTTTGTTCAACTTGTACATACTGTTGGCAGGGCTCTGCCAGAGAGGACTTGGGTGAAGCTAACTCCATCCAAATTTGCTTGTGGGTTTGATGCTGAAATCATACTCACTATAGTTTCGAGAACTTTGATGAATAGGCCTCTACGGACAATCTAAAAGAAAACAAAACAACAACAAAACTAAAGGTTGGTTAAGATTCGAAAAGCTTTCGTAAGGTCATACCTTAAGAGACAGAGTTAATACTAGACTAAAGGCTTTTTTATTTGTTTGTGTATAGGTACCAAATCTGCCACAGCATCTTTGATTCTACACGCTCTCCCCATCCCAACCCCCTTGCCCTTGGGATTTGCCACCAGAGCAGTGTCTCCTCCTGTAAACCGAGGGCAAGTCTCAGGAGGATTCCGGAACTAGTGTCGCCACCCCATTGGAATCATCTGGGATCCAGGTAGGTGGCTTATGACAAGGCTGTAACAGGCTGAAAGGAATTAAGGCAGAATAGCAGCACACCTGATTAAAAAAGCTGTTACGTTTTTTCTTTTAAAGGATTTCCTTGTAAACAAATAAAGAGACACTTGGTGTGGAAAAATAAAAATAAATTACCTCTCATTAATGAGTAGGACATTATGCACTATGGAGTACAAGTATTCTTGTGCTAAATTAATGGATACATAGTAACTAGTGCGTCGGTAGTCGCTACTTTGCTACTCTGCAGTCAGCAGCTGGGGCAGCTGTAATGGACAATTATCTTATCCCAATGGCCCTGCTCTTCTCCAAAATGTCTTTCAATTTTACTGTGACTCCAAGGCAGATGAGTAATAATGATACAACGTCACACACGTCAGGTGTAAAATGCAGACATCCTGTGCAGTAAGTAGACGGGGGGAAAATGATGCACTGCAGTTCAGGGAAAGGATTATGGAATGCACTATATAGATTGTATTTGGCACATTCTTCACAGACTATCCCATCCGCAAAAACTCATGGCACTTAGTCCTACTTTGCTCCCTGGCCTCGCCCTCCACTACAATTTATAACTATTTTCATCAAGTACATTTGCTTTGCAGTATGGAAAGGAAACTAAACTCACTCGACTGCAGGGTAAGTAAGTAGACATTTTACTGCAGAATAATAGAGGGGTATCACTGATCACCATCATGTGCCTAAGCTTTGGCTTAATCAGTCACTGTAGTTGACAAATGTTGAAAGGGAAAAATTTTAACAGGCGTAAATCTGTTATGGGAAGCCATGAAATATATAAATCACTTGGCCAAAAAATGTGGCCCATCCCAAGAATGGATTTTTTAAGTATTTGGACAGGCTGGGACAGAACTTAGGACAGAATAAAGGAGTGAAGTACTAGAAAGTGACTGAGTGGGCACTGGGAGGGAAGGGAAACACACTTTTTTTCACTTTGCCATGCATTGATGTTGGAAAACGAGGCAGTATCTGTGAGGACTGCACAAATAACATGTCACATTTGTCCTTCACTGGGAACCAAACACCCTAGTGCAGCTCCTGACTCTCAGAGGGTAGCGTTGTAGAGCAGTCTAAGGCTTACTCAAGGGAGGTGGTGTGGACTAGTAATCGCCATTACAGGTGCGCATAAATAACACTCAATAATTGATTGTCCAGTCTGTACTTTGCTTTATATAAGTAAGAGTACATTTAATAAACACACACACTACTCAATACTATGCACCAATTTACAAATATACATAAGCTGTTGGAATTGCTTTGTGACATTGCGTAACATCTCCCCCCTCCCGCAGGGGGGGTGGGGTCTAGTACCACCACTCCCAAGTATGCACGTCATCTTGCCCCCTAATGCGGTTAGTTGAACATAACCTGGAGCGAGGGCCCTGCACACTGGCACCATCCCAGTGGCGACCCACCCCATTATCTCAACAAGCATTTAAAATAGGCACATCTGCCCTGGTGACACATAACCCTGACTGAGTATCTCATACTGACCATACAGTATACACCTCTACATCTTTAGTGGCTAACAGTCTGGGTTGTTCTTCACCTAAGCGCAGCAGCAAGAATACATGTTTAAGCATCACTTTAGAATGACAGTACTCACCACCTTTGCTGATCATTATAATGCATTGCAATTACAGCCCCTAAAGGCATCACAGATGAATCACAGGATTAAGCATATACAACCAGACACCCTAGCAGGAATGTCTGGCAACATAACCCCACTTTGCTTATGACATCACCTTACACAGGTACTTCACATTACACATGTGACTTTCAGTCCCTCTAAAAAAATAACATTAGTAAATGTCTTTCTGGTGCACTTACACCTTTTCACCTCCAGGGGATGCCCTTACAGACATCCCCAACTCAGACCTCCATGTCATGGTGCAGTCCTTTAGGCACCCCCAGCTGCAGAACAAAAGTTCCAGCCATGGGGATGCTGATGATGCTTGCCTGAGCCCTTGAGGGGTTGTTCTTTATAAGTCCCCATGAGACTTAGGGAGGGACGTTCCATTTTCGTGCTGGGGGAGACTGCGTTGCTCCTGCAGCTCCCCCTGCACCTGGGCACACTTTTGGCGGTGACCCCGTCCTCCTGGGGTCACCACCAACTGAGGAAACGCTGTTTTCCCTTGCAGGCCGGTCCGGGCCTGCAAGGCATTATGGGGCGCTTCTGCCCTTTCCATGAACGGGGAGAGCCGTGCTGCCCTCCTTCCTGGCGGCCTCGCACCACGTTCCGACCTCGGTGGGGGGCCCGGTCCCACCCGGACCCCCAGGTGAGTGTATGCGGCTCGGGGAGCCCACCCCCGGCTGCTCTGCTGGTTTTTGGGGTCCCGGTCCCACCCGGGACCCCTGCCTGCTTCTTTTGTTGGAGGGCAGCCCGGGGAGCCCAACCCCGGCTGCCCCTGCCGGCTACCCGCCCGGCCAGCACCCTCGCGTGCTGCCGCGGGAGCCGGCAACGCAGTTCTGGTCTGCCCGCTCCGGCGGGCAGACACGGAGGCCAGCGCTGCTCCAGCTGGCCTCGGGGGAGTGCAGCGGCACTCCCCCCTCCTTCGGGCAGCCGCGGGGGAGTGCGACGGCACTCCCCCGTCCACTCTCATCATGCCGGGGCCTGGGGATGGGGTCCTGGGCCCCCAGGGGCCATACTTCACGGGGAGCGCGATAGCGCTCCCTGACTGATTCTTCCTCACTTCGGGGCCCGGAGATGGGGTCCCAGGCCCCTGAACCATCTTCACGGGGAGCGCGATGGCGCTCCCCGGCTGTTCTTCCTCCGCGAGAGGGGGTGGCGCGAAGGCGCGCCCCCTCTTCTTCAGCGCCATCGCCGGGGCCCGGAATTGGGGGTCCCGGGTCCCAGAGCGCTCTTCGTGGGGGGGGTGCGACAGCGCTCCCCCTTTCCCGATGTCGTCGTGGGCCAGGGTGGGCACCTGGCCCCCTTCTGCTGGGCATTTTCACGGGGAGCGCGATTGCACTCCCCGACTTTGCTTCTGCTGGGGGCAGCCCCCGGGACCTGACCCATCCCGGGGGCATTTTGGAGACCGGCGGCAGAGCCCCACGTGCTTCGTCGTCGGGCTTCCCACAGGTCAAAGGTCGCCTACCTTCTGGGGGTATTTCTCAGCCCCCAGGGGACCGATCTTCACCATTCTGGTCTCCTCGTGCTCCTGGTGGCACTCCCTAGCCACTGGGGGCACTTTCCTTTGCCCTCCTGGTCTCAAGGAGGGTGAATTCAGCAGGGAGCTGTCTTCACTGGCTCCCTGCGCCAGCCTTTCGCCTGGTTCTCCTCCTGGGCCTCTCTTCTCCTTGTGCAGAGGCCCAGGCTGCTGCTCACTGGTCCTGGACTTCACCTGTGGCGCCAGGCAGGGTCCTGGACCAGTCTGGAGGTTCTTCCTTCCAGCTGCCCATGGCGCCAGGCTCCAGCATCAGTCTTCCTCAGCAGACCACACCCCAGAGAGAGCTTCTCTTCCTATGCAAACACTTTTTTAAAAGAATGGGGAGGGGGCTGGCAGGAAGTCTCTGTTTGTCCTATCAAACAGCGACACATCACTTCACTGCCCCTGCTCCCTCCTTCCTGCCCAGGCCTCTGGGTTGGTTCAAGATGGCGTCGTCCAGGGGTCTCATGCCACATGGACTCTGAAAGCCCCTTCCCCGCGCTGCCTTCTCCCTTGTGCAGCTTGGTGCCTGGCACCAGGTGACAGCTGCTGATGGATTAGCCTGTAGCTCCACCCATCTTCTCTTCTTGGAGAGGAGGCCTTCGCTCTTGGAAGAAAGGTCATTAATCCAGCCTGCCAGGGTCAGCCCCCAGCCAGGCCCTGGTTATGAGCTGACTCAGAGAAATATGACATTTCTGGATGACCCAAAAGCAGTACAAATATGACTTTGGACTCTGCCGAATACTTCTTCTCACACCAGTTACAGTGGACTTTAGTGCGTGTCTGGAATTTGTAGGCCTTAGGAAAGGGAAACTAGCCCATGGGCTCCACATCCCCATAGGAGAATAATGAAGTGAAAAACAGTAAAACACACTGACTTTCCCTGGCATGTTTCTTCCCACTGTATAAAGCCTATTCCATGTCACCACCCAATTCTGCATAAGTCCTGCCACACCAGTCTATCTGCACCTGCTCCTTGGCTGCGCATGCCAGGAATCTCCCCTGCGCAGCCCCTACACATGTGCACATGCATGTACACATGTGTCTGCATGTAACCAGCCCGGTGCCCCTTACTCCAGCTGCTGCGCAGCGGCCTAGTCAAGCTAGGGGGACACAAGTAAAATCCACATGCAGTCTCTTTCATCATGAGTTCACTGTGGGTGAGTCCCAACTTATGAGGCTCACCCACAGTAAAAGCTCAACCAATAGGTGCTCAAAAAGTGAAAAATCTGGGCGGCTCAGAGTGTCAGAACCACCTTCTAACAATTGAAAACTTTGTAAATGCCACATTAACTGAAGCAGGTGCACATTGCACAGCCGACACTGCAGTGCTGAATTGAACCATGCAGCAGTTATGTCATGGGTGGCACTGGAGAAATGCCATGTGAAGGGATGAGATGGGTGGGATACATATCTGCCTCACTTAACAAATACAGTGAGTCAAGGGAGGAGACAGAAATATCCCCCCCACTTTTAACCAAAGCTTTGATAAAACCATTACAAACAAGCAAAGTAGGTGTGCACACCCCTCTCCAGAAGAACGCCCTTGTTCCATCATCCAAGCAATTATCCATTCATCATTTCATTGTTATATTATTCTTCACTCTTTGATACCCACTATTTAAGCTTTACATTCTCTCATCCAGTCTCTCACTATTGAAAACCATCCATCCATATATTCATCCATCCATTCATTCACCTATCACCTGCTCTCAACCATCCTTTCACCAATACATCCATTTACCCACCCACGCATCCTTTCACCCATTCACCTTTTCCCCCATCCTGCTTTAACCCACCCAAGAAGAATTCCTTTCTCCCATCATCTATTTCACCCACCCAGGCAGGCATCCTTTCACCCATATAGCCATCCTTCAACCACCCTTGCCTCCTATCACCCCGCTATGCATCCTTTCACCTTCACTCACCCATGCATCCTTTCACTCATATAACATTTTACCCATACTTTCTCCTTCCATCCTTTTTCTCAATTTTTCATCAACCCATCATTTTTAGCGTACATTATCAGCTTTTGTATGCAGAGTTACAGACAGGAGAGGCCATTAACTCAACCCCGCTGTAGCTGCTAAAGTAGGGGGGGGAGCTCACAATGCCCTTGCAGTGAGTATACTGGTAATCATCAATAAGCAAGCAATGTGACTTACCACTGCCTGTCCCTGCCACTGCTGGGACTCCCCCTTCGACCGCCGCCATGTCTACTCCCCTGGTGCTGTTGCTAGTCCCAGCAATGGTCTGTGCAGCTATAAAAAACATTACACATTTTAGATGCCAGATACGCCTCCCCTTATTATTATTTTTTAACAAAATTCGACCACAATACAACACTACAGTTCGGTTGCAGTGTCTTCAATCAAAAATATCACATTGGGCATTTTGTTTGTTGGCAATGTTTGAAAAGCTAGATATCAAGTCAACCAAAAATCTTTTGTAATGGAGAGGCAGAGCTATGATGACTCTTAAATCATTGGCGCACAATGAAGGGAAGGAATAATATTTGGCCAATGAAGGACATATGGTCTTGGTTGGCAAATTCAATGGGACCATCCTCATACTAGTTTCCAGCCATGCTGCACTGTCATCTAAACTGCTGGTATACTACTACTGTATAAATTAATACATACACAGCATTGGGGGTCCACCCATGACCATGGCCACTCTCTAGTTCTACTGTTTGAGTGTGAGCAAGAAAAACTGACATTGCATTATAGATGTAATAAGAGGCCGCTGCCTCGCAATGAGCCCCCCAGCCCCCTTTACACCTCCCTCACACACCGCTGGCTGAAGCAGCACGACAATCTTGTTCCCCCTCCCCCATCCGGAATGGCACCTATAGCCCCTGAATCAGCTTGCACTAAGGGTCAGGAGTCACGAGACACAGAGTTGACCTTGACATGCAGGAAAACTTTCACTGTGTGTTATACACTGCCTGGTCCAGCCTTTTCTCCTCCCATCTGCAGCACTTGTACCGGCCCCCAAGAAATATCAGAACACTGCTCGTCCACTTACATGTCAATGCCAGTGCAATGCCCCCACCGTTGCCAGTGCCATCCCGGACAATGGTCATCCAATTCTCTTTCAATAATCTGGCACCTGTGATGATGCCATCTATACCTCACCAGTATTCTGCCACTTGTTTTGTGCTGCCCACCCTAAGCTTGTCTGTTGCCGCCTATTCTATGCCCCTCTGCCCCTCTGCAATTTGGCATCTGTCAGGGCCTCTATGTCCACACAGCATCTCTCCACATGTCTGTCAATGTCTTCCCAAATGGTGTCATCCAGTGCCTCCTGAATATCCACCTCATGTGTGTTTTTGATTGGCCACGCTCCACTTTTTTACCAGTCGCCCTCAATGTCCCCTCTGTATCTTGCATTAGGTATCAGAGTCTAAAGGATGCAATAGCGGTGTCCTGGCACTCATTCTGAAATGCTCGTTTTTCAATCCCCGCCAGTACCCAGGCAATTTCCCTCACTGTCCTGACACTTGGCTGATGGGTAAATGGTGAAGTCACAACTGCAGGACCTGCCCGCATTGCTCATCCCTGGCAATCATTGCAGGGCTGCGGGGAAGTACAAATTGAATCAAGTGCACTCATTCTGCAGGGTTGTACAAGCACCACAACTCTCACGGGGTCTACACATAAAGAACAGAATCACTATTGGAGATTCCCCATCCATGTCTCCCCCAGCCTCTCTGCCACAGCCCTCTTCAACCTCTCTCCCCACCCACACCCACTGTTAAGGGTATTGGGATTTCTAACCATGAAGTAGAAACCAGCCATCATAGCCCAAGGCTGATCTGAGGCAGTGTGAGCTACCATTCCACATGACTCTAATGGCAGGTCCCGCCCTTGTCCCCGGCTGCCCCTTCTAACCATCACAGGCCTTGCAGGAAATGTATATATTTTCTATATCACTCAGTATCAAGCACGTCAATGCCAATTTCGAGAAGTTTCCCAATTTCCACCAGTTCATTGATCTTTGAGTATAATGCCTTGTATGTTATCCAGCCTTTGCAATGCCACCTTCACAATTCCAGTTCACCAATGTTCTTGTAAGATACCTCTGCACATTTTCCCCCGTACAACACACATGAAAAATATCTTCACAATGTCCATCGCAAACCTGAGCATTGCCCCCATACCCTATGCATTCAGAAAAATACACCTGCACTCTGCTTAATGCACTCGTCAGTCCACCTGTGCAGTGTCCCTGCACAATCCTGTCCGTTGATTACCCACATTCAATGCCCCATGGCATGGTAAGCACATATTGCCCTTACATCATGTTGCACATTGAATACCCATGAAAATTCTCCTTCATGATGCTCCTGCATCATGCTCAGTCGAAATAAAACAGCACATTGCTGCTGCACTCTGTTCACTACTGATGCCCCTTCTCTATAAATATTTCTGTAAGCCATTTGTTTACATGGACCCTGCTCTATTCTCATACTGTTACCATGGAAGGGACTGTGCAGTGTTCATGTATTAGGGACCATACACTATTTGTTCGAAAGGAATTCTCTAGCCTAGAGACCGCGTATTGTCATTTACTTGGGACAGTTGAGTAATATCTAATAGGGTCTACGTGGAATTAATATAGTAGGGACCCTACTCCAGAGTCAAACCGGGACAGTGTAATTTGCATTTACTGTGTGCTGTGCACAGTCAGTGGAGCTGAAACTAGGCAGTATCCATCTAATAAGGCCCGTTCGGGATTCCTGTAATTGGGATCTTGCAGTCATCCTTTTCTAGGGAGCTTGAACTGTTCCTTTGGTTGATAGCGTGTCTGTTAACTGGGAAACATACAGTATTCGTTTAATAGGGACTGTGAATTGTTCGTTGGACAGGAGCCATATGTGCTGGTATGTAGTATGGGCAACCATGAAGCACCTATTTACTATAATCAGGGCCATGTAGTAAGTAGTAGCCCATGAGGCCTTCCCAGTCAGTGATTTCTGGGCTGCAAGACTTCCCTTGCACTACAGAGACAGCACACTCTTCCCTCACCATGGAAACACTGCATGGTGGATGTAAATCACCAGGATGCCTTGAGTCTCTGACTAACCATACATTCAAGAAGCGAGGGTGATGCACTGCAGCCTAGCTACCACCATGCATGTAAGCCACAGGTTGCATTTTTTATGCACATTAGTGCTTGAGGTACAGTTGTGAGGTGTCCGGGGCTGCACGGTCCTCTTCCTTTTTTTTTGATAAGCCAATATCTGGTAATATACAATTACATACACAAAAACAAGAGAAAAAAAAGGAGAAAAAAAGAGAAAAACATAGTATTTCGGTCCAAAAATTCAGGAATAAACGAAGAAGAGGGACCAAAGGATAAGAAAAAATAAGAAGTACATACATATAAGACTTCTATACAATCTTACAGTCATATTGATCAGGTACTTCATTGTATCTATTAATGACATAAATACATATATATCACTTCTTAGAAACCAGAGAATAAGAGAGCGGAGACGGGAGAGACAGGACATGACATGACAAAAATCAGAAAGCATGTTTAAACCGTAGTGAGCGCCAAGTGATCTACTAAAGCCCCCCAAATCTTGATGCCCAATCTCCGTTTCTGTCGCCCTTTAAAGGCATATAAACTATGGGGCTCATTCCAATGGCGGAACGATTGCCACCGCCGGGCCGGCGGTGGCGATCGTTCCGCCATCACATTGAGATTTACCCACCGCCATATTAGGATGGCGGTGGGTATCGCGGCAATTGCCTGGCGGGCGGAGCAGGGCCACTAATATGGTGGCGGTGCCTAGCAGGCACCGTCCCCCATATTAGGATGTATGTGGCCAGGCGCCTGTCCATGGCGGCGATGCCGCCATGGAAAGGCTGGCGGGGTTTGGGTTTGGGGGCCCGTTGCGGGCCCCCCTTGTGGGGGGGTGTCGCTGCACTGGGGGGTACCCATGGTACCCCCCTGCATTTCCATGCACCAAGTGGCATGCACTGCGTGGTGCCTGCCACGCAGTGCAGGGAAATGCGGTGCAAGCACTTTCAACATTGCGGACGGTGCTGCAGCCAGCAGCACCGCCCACAATGTTGAAAGCCCAGGATGCGCCCGCCAGTATGGCGGACGCATCCTAATTGCAGTGGTGGGACCGCCGCATGTCTGGCGGGCGGTCCCAATCACCGCTACTGTGGCGGGCGGACCAAGTCCGCCCGCCATCGTAATCAGCCCCTATGTTCCAGATTTCATATGGCATATAGCCTTCCTCTCCACATTTCGAAGGGTGGGGGTTATTTTTGCCGCCCGAGTGATGCTATGCACAGTTTAGCCACAGCCACGGCTATAAATTTCTACATTTTATGCCAGAATATTGCCGTAAGGCCGTAGTCCATGCCACAGTGACATCCAGGCTGGATTACGCAAACGGCCTATATCTCGGTCTGCCTAAATATTCGATTAGACGTTTGCAGATGGTGCAGAATGCGGCTGCGAGACTAATTAGACGCATTCCATTTCAACATCATGTCTCTCCGCATTTACAGGAACTACACTGGCTTCCGGTAGCCAAAAGAATTGAATTTAAGGCCTTGACGCTGGCCTATCGGGCTCTTCAGGGAAGATGCCCTAGCTATCTTAGACAAAGACTTGGCCGGTATAAGCAAGATCGCGCCCTGCGGTCAAATTCTCAGAACTTGCTCATTGCTCCTCGCTTTGTGAAAGCTCGTCTGGGCGGTAGGGCGCTCTCAGTTAGAACGGCTAAATTGTGGAATGCCCTACCAGGGTTTCTCCGCCAAGCTGACACTGAGACTAGTTTTAGAAAAGCGCTGAAGACATGGCTTTTCAGCAATTAATCAGGCCTGACTTCTGAGCCTAAACTTTGTGCACGCGTTGCTTGCTGCTTGCTGCTTAGCGCCGGGACACCTCTGTTTGAGGTAGCTGTTCGCGCTATATAAATTTCAGTATTATTATTATTATTATCGTGCAATTTTAGCAGGAGTGTAATATAAATTAAGCATAGTTTTATAATGTTGTGCTTTAAGACTAGAGGAGATCAGGAGCTTATCGGCCAGTGCAATAGAGTCTTGTAAAATATTCCCTCCCTGGGATAATCTGGTGTTCCATTTTAGATTCTGTACCTCCAGATCGTCACTTTGTATTTCTATGAGACTTTGATATAAAGTGCCAATCCTTCCACGCCTCCTGACTGCCTCTAACAGGTTACTTTTTTGAGCCAGACACGCTACATCCACTTTTTTTAGTAAATAATCCCGGATCTGTAGGTATTTAAAAAATCAGTTTTGATGAGATCATATTCGGACACCAACAAGGAGTAAGTCCTCATACCCCTGTTATCCACTAAATCACCCAAGGTCAGAATTCCCTTTCGCCTCCATCTGGTCATGGTGGTATCAGTAAAAATAGACGGAAGCAGTGCTGAAGAAGAGGTGGGCGTATAAAAATTGAGCCTACCAATCTGTAGGTGCCTCCGAACCTGGAGCCATGCCTTATGCGCAGCTTGAACGACCTTGAAGCGTTTTTTTTTTATAGTAGCTGGGCTCGAGATTTTGAAAAAAGCTCCTCTCTGCTTTTGAGCCCAGTAGCATTCGAAAAATATGTGGGAACTCTTCTACCTTAGCCTCTCCTTCCCCAACCAGCAAAATTCTCATTTGTCGAGAGTAATGCCGCCCTGCATGATACACAATCTGGTTTTCGGGCAGGCTACAGCACGGAGACTGCTCTCCTGGAGGTGGCCGAGTCAGTGAGATGGTCGTTAGATTCAGGGGCTTCAGTGGTACTGGTGCTCCTGGATCTGTCTGCAGCTTTCGACACCGTCGACCACACCATGTTGGTGCAGAGACTGAAAGACATAGGTTTTGGGGGGATGGTCTTGTCCTGGTTGAAATCATACTTAAGCGGCCGCACTCAAAGAGTCGCTTTACAACCATTTGAATCAAAACCTAAAGCCCTATGGTGTGGCGTCCCTCAAGGCTCCGCATTGAGTCCTTTACTCTTTAATTTGTACCTAGCCCCTCTTTTCTCTCTGATTGCCAACTGGGGGTGAAGGCAATCTCCTATGCTGACGACACCCAGCTGGTTTTCCCTTTTCAGGAGCAAACGACAGAGGCTTTTATGAATTTTAAAGGCTGCTTGAGAGACATTGCCATTTGGATGAATACTAACAAACTAAAACTCAACGCGGGAAAAACAGAGGTGCTGTTTTTCGGCAACGGCCCTGTGCCTGCTTCAGATCTGTGGTGGCCAGTAGAAATGGGCCCTCCGCCTTCGCCTAGTACAAGTATTAAAAATCTAGGGGTGAGATGGGAGGCGGATCTCTCCTTCTTGGCCCAAATCCAACAGGTCACCGCTTCATGTTTTAGTAAAATGAGAAATCTTCGTAAATTTCTACATTTTATGCCAGAAGATTGCCGTAAGGCCGTAGTCCATGCCACAGTGACATCCAGGCTGGATTACGCAAACGGCCTATATCTCGGTCTGCCTAAATATTCGATTAGACGTTTGCAGATGGTGCAGAATGCGGCTGCGAGACTAATTAGACGCATTCCATTTCGACATCATGTCTCTCCGCATTTACAGGAACTACACTGGCTTCCGGTAGCCAAAAGAATTGAATTTAAGGCCTTGACGCTGGCCTATCGGGCTCTTCAGGGAAGATGCCCTAGCTATCTTAGACAAAGACTTGGCCGGTATAAGCAAGATCGCGCCCTGCGGTCAAATTCTCAGAACTTGCTCATCGCTCCTCGCTTTGTGAAAGCTCGTCAGGGCGGTAGGGCGCTCTCAGTTAGAACGGCTAAATTGTGGAATGCCCTACCAGGGTTTCTCCGCCAAGCTGACACTGAGACTAGTTTTAGAAAAGCGCTGAAGACATGGCTTTTCAGCAATTAATCAGGCCTGACTTCTGAGCCTAAACTTTGTGCACGCGTTGCTTGCTGCTTGCTGCTTAGCGCCGGGACACCTCTGTTTGAGGTAGCTGTTCGCGCTATATAAATTTCAGTATTATTATTATTATTATCGTGCAATTTTAGCAGGAGTGTAATATAAATTAAGCATAGTTTTATAATGTTGTGCTTTAAGACTAGAGGAGATCAGGAGCTTATCGGCCAGTGCAATAGAGTCTTGTAAAATATTCCCTCCCTGGGATAATCTGGTGTTCCATTTTAGATTCTGTACCTCCAGATCGTCACTTTGTATTTCTATGAGACTTTGATATAAAGTGCCAATCCTTCCACGCCTCCTGACTGCCTCTAACAGGTTACTTTTTTGAGCCAGACACGCTACATCCACTTTTTTAGTAAATAATCCCGGATCTGTAGGTATTTAAAAAAATCAGTTTTGATGAGATCATATTCGGACACCAACAAGGAGTAAGTCCTCATACCCCTGTTATCCACTAAATCACCCAAGGTCAGAATTCCCTTTCGCCTCCATCTGGTCATGGTGGTATCAGTAAAAATAGACGGAAGCAGTGCTGAAGAAGAGGTGGGCGTATAAAAATTGAGCCTACCAATCTGTAGGTGCCTCCGAACCTGGAGCCATGCCTTATGCGCAGCTTGAACGACCTTGAAGCGGGTTTTTTTTATAGTAGCTGGGCTCGAGATTTTGAAAAAAGCTCCTCTCTGCTTTTGAGCCCAGTAGCATTCGAAAAATATGTGGGACTCTTCTACCTTAGCCTCTCCTTCCCCAACCAGCAAAATTCTCATTTGTCGAGAGTAATGCCGCCCTGCATGATACACAATCTGGTTTTCGGGCAGGCTACAGCACGGAGACTGCTCTCCTGGAGGTGGCCGAGTCGGTGAGATGGTCGTTAGATTCAGGGGCTTCAGTGGTACTGGTGCTCCTGGATCTGTCTGCAGCTTTCGACACCGTCGACCACACCATGTTGGTGCAGAGACTGCAAGACATAGGTTTTGGGGGGATGGTCTTGTCCTGGTTGAAATCATACTTAAGCGGCCGCACTCAAAGAGTCGCTTTACAACCATTTGAATCAAAACCTAAAGCCCTATGGTGTGGCGTCCCTCAAGGCTCCGCATTGAGTCCTTTACTCTTTAATTTGTACCTAGCCCCTCTTTTCTCTCTGATTGCCAACTGGGGGGTGAAGGTAATCTCCTATGCTGACGACACCCAGCTGGTTTTCCCTTTTCAGGAGCAAACGACAGAGGCTTTTATGAATTTTAAAGGCTGCTTGAGAGACATTGCCATTTGGATGAATACTAACAAACTAAAACTCAACGCGGGAAAAACAGAGGTGCTGTTTTTCGGCAACGGCCCTGTGCCTGCTTCAGATCTGTGGTGGCCAGTAGAAATGGGCCCTCCGCCTTTGCCTAGTACAAGTATTAAAAATCTAGGGGTGAGATGGGAGGCGGATCTCTCCTTCTTGGCCCAAATCCAACAGGTCACCGCTTCATGTTTTAGTAAAATGAGAAATCTTCGTAAATTTCTACATTTTATGCCAGAAGATTGCCGTAAGGCCGTAGTCCATGCCACAGTGACATCCAGGCTGGATTACGCAAACGGCCTATATCTCGGTCTGCCTAAATATTCGATTAGACGTTTGCAGATGGTGCAGAATGCGGCTGCGAGACTAATTAGACGCATTCCATTTCGACATCATGTCTCTCCGCATTTACAGGAACTACACTGGCTTCCGGTAGCCAAAAGAATTGAATTTAAGGCCTTGACGCTGGCCTATCGGGCTCTTCAGGGAAGATGCCCTAGCTATCTTAGACAAAGACTTGGCCGGTATAAGCAAGATCGCGCCCTGCGGTCAAATTCTCAGAACTTGCTCATCGCTCCTCGCTTTGTGAAAGCTCGTCTGGGCGGTAGGGCGCTCTCAGTTAGAACGGCTAAATTGTGGAATGCCCTACCAGGGTTTCTCCGCCAAGCTGACACTGAGACTAGTTTTAGAAAAGCGCTGAAGACATGGCTTTTCAGCAATTAATCAGGCCTGACTTCTGAGCCTAAACTTTGTGCACGCGTTGCTTGCTGCTTGCTGCTTAGCGCCGTGACACCTCTGTTTGAGGTAGCTGTTCGCGCTATATAAATTTCAGTATTATTATTATTATTATCGTGCAATTTTAGCAGGAGTGTAATATAAATTAAGCATAGTTTTATAATGTTGTGCTTTAAGACTAGAGGAGATCAGGAGCTTATCGGCCAGTGCAATAGAGTCTTGTAAAATATTCCCTCCCTGGGATAATCTGGTGTTCCATTTTAGATTCTGTACCTCCAGATCGTCACTTTGTATTTCTATGAGACTTTGATATAAAGTGCCAATCCTTCCACGCCTCCTGACTGCCTCTAACAGGTTACTTTTTTGAGCCAGACACGCTACATCCACTTTTTTTAGTAAATAATCCCGGATCTGTAGGTATTTAAAAAAATCAGTTTTGATGAGATCATATTCGGACACCAACAAGGAGTAAGTCCTCATACCCCTGTTATCCACTAAATCACCCAAGGTCAGAATTCCCTTTCGCCTCCATCTGGTCATGGTGGTATCAGTAAAAATAGACGGAAGCAGTGCTGAAGAAGAGGTGGGCGTATAAAAATTGAGCCTACCAATCTGTAGGTGCCTCTGAACCTGGAGCCATGCCTTATGCGCAGCTTGAACGACCTTGAAGCGGTTTTTTTTTTATAGTAGCTGGGCTCGAGATTTTGAAAAAAGCTCCTCTCTGCTTTTGAGCCCAGTAGCATTCGAAAAATATGTGGGAACTCTTCTACCTTAGCCTCTCCTTCCCCAACCAGCAAAATTCTCATTTGTCGAGAGTAATGCCGCCCTGCATGATACACAATCTGGTTTTCGGGCAGGCTACAGCACGGAGACTGCTCTCCTGGAGGTGGCCGAGTCGGTGAGATGGTCGTTAGATTCAGGGGCTTCAGTGGTACTGGTGCTCCTGGATCTGTCTGCAGCTTTCGACACCGTCGACCACACCATGTTGGTGCAGAGACTGCAAGACATAGGTTTTGGGGGATGGTCTTGTCCTGGTTGAAATCATACTTAAGCGGCCGCACTCAAAGAGTCGCTTTACAACCATTTGAATCAAAACCTAAAGCCCTATGGTGTGGCGTCCCTCAAGGCTCCGCATTGAGTCCTTTACTCTTTAATTTGTACCTAGCCCCTCTTTTCTCTCTGATTGCCAACTGGGGGTGAAGGCAATCTCCTATGCTGACGACACCCAGCTGGTTTTCCCTTTTCAGGAGCAAACGACAGAGGCTTTTATGAATTTTAAAGGCTGCTTGAGAGACATTGCCATTTGGATGAATACTAACAAACTAAAACTCAACGCGGGAAAAACAGAGGTGCTGTTTTTCGGCAACGGCCCTGTGCCTGCTTCAGATCTGTGGTGGCCAGTAGAAATGGGCCCTCCGCCTTCGCCTAGTACAAGTATTAAAAATCTAGGGGTGAGATGGGAGGCGGATCTCTCCTTCTTGGCCCAAATCCAACAGGTCACCGCTTCATGTTTTAGTAAAATGAGAAATCTTCGTAAATTTCTACATTTTATGCCAGAAGATTGCCGTAAGGCCGTAGTCCATGCCACAGTGACATCCAGGCTGGATTACGCAAACGGCCTATATCTCGGTCTGCCTAAATATTCGATTAGACGTTTGCAGATGGTGCAGAATGCGGCTGCGAGACTAATTAGACGCATTCCATTTCGACATCATGTCTCTCCGCATTTACAGGAACTACACTGGCTTCCGGTAGCCAAAAGAATTGAATTTAAGGCCTTGACGCTGGCCTATCGGGCTCTTCAGGGAAGATGCCCTAGCTATCTTAGACAAAGACTTGGCCGGTATAAGCAAGATCGCGCCCTGCGGTCAAATTGTCAGAACTTGCTCATTGCTCCTCGCTTTGTGAAAGCTCGTCTGGGCGGTAGGGCGCTCTCAGTTAGAACGGCTAAATTGTGGAATGCCCTACCAGGGTTTCTCCGCCAAGCTGACACTGAGACTAGTTTTAGAAAAGCGCTGAAGACATGGCTTTTCAGCAATTAATCAGGACTGACTTCTGAGCCTAAACTTTGTGCACGCGTTGCTTGCTGCTTGCTGCTTAGCGCCGGGACACCTCTGTTTGAGGTAGCTGTTCGCGCTATATAAATTTCAGTATTATTATTATTATTATCGTGCAATTTTAGCAGGAGTGTAATATAAATTAAGCATAGTTTTATAATGTTGTGCTTTAAGACTAGAGGAGATCAGGAGCTTATCGGCCAGTGCAATAGAGTCTTGTAAAATATTCCCTCCCTGGGATAATCTGGTGTTCCATTTTAGATTCTGTACCTCCAGATCGTCACTTTGTATTTCTATGAGACTTTGATATAAAGTGCCAATCCTTCCACGCCTCCTGACTGCCTCTAACAGGTTACTTTTTGAGCCAGACACGCTACATCCACTTTTTTTTAGTAAATAATCCCGGATCTGTAGGTATTTAAAAAATCAGTTTTGATGAGATCATATTCGGACACCAACAAGGAGTAAGTCCTCATACCCCTGTTATCCACTAAATCACCCAAGGTCAGAATTCCCTTTCGCCTCCATCTGGTCATGGTGGTATCAGTAAAAATAGACGGAAGCAGTGCTGAAGAAGAGGTGGGCGTATAAAAATTGAGCCTACCAATCTGTAGGTGCCTCTGAACCTGGAGCCATGCCTTATGCGCAGCTTGAACGACCTTGAAGCGGGTTTTTTTTTATAGTAGCTGGGCTCGAGATTTTGAAAAAAGCTCCTCTCTGCTTTTGAGCCCAGTAGCATTCAAAAATATGTGGGAACTCTTCTACCTTAGCCTCTCCTTCCCCAACCAGCAAAATTCTCATTTGTCGAGAGTAATGCCGCCCTGCATGATACACAATCTGGTTTTCGGGCAGGCTACAGCACGGAGACTGCTCTCCTGGAGGTGGCCGAGTCGGTGAGATGGTCGTTAGATTCAGGGGCTTCAGTGGTACTGGTGCTCCTGGATCTGTCTGCAGCTTTCGACACCGTCGACCACACCATGTTGGTGCAGAGACTGCAAGACATAGGTTTTGGGGGATGGTCTTGTCCTGGTTGAAATCATACTTAAGCGGCCGCACTCAAAGAGTCGCTTTACAACCATTTGAATCAAAACCTAAAGCCCTATGGTGTGGCGTCCCTCAAGGCTCCGCATTGAGTCCTTTACTCTTTAATTTGTACCTAGCCCCTCTTTTCTCTCTGATTGCCAACTGGGGGTGAAGGCAATCTCCTATGCTGACGACACCCAGCTGGTTTTCCCTTTTCAGGAGCAAACGACAGAGGCTTTTATGAATTTTAAAGGCTGCTTGAGAGACATTGCCATTTGGATGAATACTAACAAACTAAAACTCAACGCGGGAAAAACAGAGGTGCTGTTTTTCGGCAACGGCCCTGTGCCTGCTTCAGATCTGTGGTGGCCAGTAGAAATGGGCCCTCCGCCTTCGCCTAGTACAAGTATTAAAAATTTGGGGTGAGATGGGAGGCGGATCTCTCCTTCTTGGCCCAAATCCAACAGGTCACCGCTTCATGTTTTAGTAAAATGAGAAATCTTCGTAAATTTCTACATTTTATGCCAGAAGATTGCCGTAAGGCCGTAGTCCATGCCACAGTGACATCCAGGCTGGATTACGCAAACGGCCTATATCTCGGTCTGCCTAAATATTCGATTAGACGTTTGCAGATGGTGCAGAATGCGGCTGCGAGACTAATTAGACGCATTCCATTTCGACATCATGTCTCTCCGCATTTACAGGAACTACACTGGCTTCCGGTAGCCAAAAGAATTGAATTTAAGGCCTTGATGCTGGCCTATCGGGCTCTTCAGGGAAGATGCCCTAGCTATCTTAGACAAAGACTTGGCCGGTATAAGCAAGATCGCGCCCTGCGGTCAAATTCTCAGAACTTGCTCATCGCTCCTCGCTTTGTGAAAGCTCGTCTGGGCGGTAGGGCGCTCTCAGTTAGAACGGCTAAATTGTGGAATGCCCTACCAGGGTTTCTCCGCCAAGCTGACACTGAGACTAGTTTTAGAAAAGCGCTGAAGACATGGCTTTTCAGCAATTAATCAGGCCTGACTTCTGAGCCTAAACTTTGTGCACGCGTTGCTTGCTGCTTGCTGCTTAGCGCCGGGACACCTCTGTTTGAGGTAGCTGTTCGCGCTATATAAATTTCAGTATTATTATTATTATCGTGCAATTTTAGCAGGAGTGTAATATAAATTAAGCATAGTTTTATAATGTTGTGCTTTAAGACTAGAGGAGATCAGGAGCTTATCGGCCAGTGCAATAGAGTCTTGTAAAATATTCCCTCCCTGGGATAATCTGGTGTTCCATTTTAGATTCTGTACCTCCAGATCGTCACTTTGTATTTCTATGAGACTTTGATATAAAGTGCCAATCCTTCCACGCCTCCTGACTGCCTCTAAAAGGTTACTTTTTTGAGCCAGACACGCTACATCCACTTTTTTTAGTAAATAATCCTGGATCTGTAGGTATTTAAAAAAATCAGTTTTGATGAGATCATATTCGGACACCAACAAGGAGTAAGTCCTCATACCCCTGTTATCCACTAAATCACCCAAGGTCAGAATTCCCTTTCGCCTCCATCTGGTCATGGTGGTATCAGTAAAAATAGACGGAAGCAGTGCTGAAGAAGAGGTGGGCGTATAAAAATTGAGCCTACCAATCTGTAGGTGCCTCCGAACCTGGAGCCATGCCTTATGCGCAGCTTGAACGACCTTGAAGCGGTTTTTTTATAGTAGCTGGGCTCGAGATTTTGAAAAAGCTCCTCTCTGCTTTTGAGCCCAGTAGCATTCGAAAAATATGTGGGAACTCTTCTACCTTAGCCTCTCCTTCCCCAACCAGCAAAATTCTCATTTGTTGAAGTTGACATGCCCAATAATAAAACAGGAAATTAGGTACTGCCCAGCCCCCTCGAGATCGTGGTAGGGCCATATACTTCATTGCTCGGCGATGTTTGCCTTGCGCCCACATAAAACTACTACATATAGATTGAAGTTTCTGGAGTTGCTTTCCCGTAAGTTCCAGGGGGACCGACCTAAAATAATACAAGACCTTTGGTAAAATGTTCATTTTTAAGACATTGCATCTTCCCACCATTGATAAATGTAAGCCTTCTATTCTATCTAAATCCCTTTTAATTTTTCGCACCATGGGGTCCCAGTTTGACAATACCATCTTATCCAAGCATGCATTAATGCGTGCCCCCAAGTATGTTGCCTCCTCCGTGACCCTAGAATCGCTAAAGAATGCTTGGTCTGTACATACTACTTGTGTCTTAGCAATGTTTAGCTTATAGCCAGATCTTTTCCCAAATAGAGTTGCTAATTGTTCAATCTCTACCAAGATCTTAGCTGGCTTTGGCGAGACTACCGCAATATCATCTGCATACGATAGTATATTAATCTGTTCCAGCCCAGGTCTCACCAACTGTGTATTTAAGCTGTTTTCCAATAGGTTCAGGAATGGGTTAATATAAAGGGCAAAGAGTAGGGGGGAGCAGGGGCAGCCTTGTCGGGTACCCCTCGATATTGATACAAGATCAGATTCAAGCCCCAACACGCATATTCGCGCCGCAGGAGATCTATACATAGTTCTAACCGCTTGAATGAAACCAGGCCCAAAACCATGCCCCCGCATGGTTGCCCATAGAAATTCCAAAGAGATACGGTCAAACGCCTTCTCTGCATCGAGTAGCACTACTCCACATGGAGCTTTTTGTACGTTAGCAGAGTCCAACATAGTGACCACCCTACTAATGTGATTGACTGTGCCTCTTCCTGGGATAAAGCCATGTTGGCAGACAGAAACTATGGGAGCTATCACTCGGGAGAGTCGTGTAGCCAGAATTTTTGCATATATTTTCCCATCACAGTTTAAAAGTGAGATGGGTCTATACGACCCCGGTACCATGGGTGGTTTGTGTTTCTTTTTTAAAATAACAATACTAGCTACATACCACGATGCCGGGGCATCCCCTTTCTGTGCTTCCTGAAAAACAGTAAGCATATCTGATTGTAGCTCGGATAAAAAGGTTTTATAAAATTCTAATGGGAGCCTGTCCGGCCCAGCAGCCTTGCCTGTTGCTAAAGAGCCAACCGACTCCACAAGCTCTTCTAGGGTTATAGGTTCCTCCAAGTATCTCCGATCCACTGAGCTTAGCATCTTCCTATATGGATCTTAATAGAAAGATTCCTGACTGTTATGATCCTGAGCCTCGGTGTACAACTCCTCATAGAAGGCTCTAAAGACCTCCATGATCTCCGCCAGTGTTTCTACTATTTTTCCAGCTGAATCTTCTATCGCAGTGATTGCATCTTTAACCTCTTTACACCTGATTTTCTTGGCCAAGCATCTGCCAGTCGCCTCCCCATACTCGTAGCAATCCCTTCTAAAAAGATGATATTTATTGGCATTATCCTTAGCCCATTTCCCATTTATCTTGGCTTTACAGCGAGCTACCTCAGTTTGCACCTGCGTGGTATCTAAATTCCCCTGCAGAGCATGTATTCGGGCATATTCAGCTTGTTGGAGGTTATCATATAGCCCCAGTATAAACTGCCTCTGTTGCTTTTGAGCATGTAATCCAAAGCTCAGAGTTTCCCCCATAAGCCCTGCTTTTAGAGCATCCCACACCATGCCACATTTAATAGAATTGCGATTTATGGAAAGGAATTGGGTTAGCCACTGTCGTATATGACAGATAAATTGTTCATTAAGCAGTAGCTTTCTATCAATAGAAAAAGTCCCACGAGGTCGTACCACTCCTTGCATTTTGAGTTTTAATAGCAATCGATTATGGTCCGAGGTGATTCTAGGGGAGATCTGTATCTGTGCCCCTACTAAATATGTTTTGGTAACAAAGAAATAATCTAGCCTGGCTAACTTTTGATGAGGGCAAGAATAGTGCGTATACCCCGGATCCGAGTGTTTTAACCTAGGCCTGGCATCAGCTAGACCATGCTCCTGAGTAAGCTGTTGCAAAGCCTTATGGACCTTGGGTTTCCGACCAAGATATTTGTCTACACCTGTACCCTGGGTGACTTCTTCCAATTGAATGTTGAAGTCCCCGCACAGTATCAAAGGGGAAGCCCAAGAAGCTAACTCTGTATTCATATACTCTAGTATCTGCGCTTCATCATGATTAGATCCATACACAGAGCATATTGTGATTTTCTTGTTGGCAGCAGCACATTCAGCTATTGCCCAGCGGCCACATTTATCTGCAAGGCTTTTACCCACCGTTAAAATATTGTTTTTGGCAAGAATGGCCACACCTCTTGTAGTGGTCCCTTGCGAAGTACATACCACAAGCTTATACCCTAGCTCTGTTAGCACCTTGTGTTTGGTCCAAGGGATATGTGTCTCTTGGAGACAGACCACATTGGGGGACATGTTTCTAATTTCCTGTGCTACTCTTTGATGCTTGGCCCTATCTTTGAGACCACGTACATTATACGAGCATATAGACAATATATTCGTCATTAACCCACTTTAAAACTACAACGACAGCTCCCTCTCTCCCAAAACACCACTTCCTTTCCTCTTGTTTGCTTTAGAACATTTATTGGCTTTTTTTCTCAATTTTCACCCCCTGTGCCCCTGTAGAAGCCTCCCCCTCCCAGACGTGCCCCTCCACCCACCCCGACGCCTCCTCTGCCAGCGGAGACCTCCCCAACTCCCCAAACATGGAGGTTGGAAGACCCAAGGTCTTGTGTGATGGAAGGCCTCGTAGCAACGCTTGAGCACCTTTACTCTGGAATAGGCTTATTAGCTGCCGAAGCTGCCACCTTTTTTCCACCGTTGTATGGCAGTAGTCTGGACGTACAAAAAACTCAAACCCATTTCCCTTCCTCTTCCTATCTGGCCTAGCTAGATCATACAGAGCCTGCCTGGACAGAAAGTTAGACAAACATATCAATATCGCTCTGGGCCTCGTAGTGGAATGATTGGGCCCTGAATGGATCCCCTGTCGAAAAGGAAACCGATGGGCCCGTTGCACCTCTATGTCCCAGGCCCAGTGCGCCAGTTCCGGGAAAGCTTCAGTGAAAAGTCCCACAACAAACTTCCGTGGATTGGAGCCTTCAGCACCTTCCGGTACGCCAAGGACTCGTAGATTATTGCACCGAAGGCGATTTTCCATGTCCTCAAGCTTCCATGCGAAATCACTCTTCTGGGATGCCAACGCATCAGTGGCGGCCTTCTGCGTGATCATATCGTCCTCCAGTGTAGAGATCCTGTTCTCTGCTTCCAATATCCTCTCCGCAAATTCTGAGCAAGACTTTGCAACTCGACGTAGTGAGTTCTGAAGCTTGCGACATGTGTCTTTTGGCTCTCAGCCCGAGTTTTGTCTCTGAGCGACATAATAGATTCGTAGATAACCACAAGAGAGATATCTTCTGGGCACTCTGTTGGGCACTCTATTGGGTTATGCAGATCTTGTCGCGCTATCCCTCCTGGACCTGAGCCTGTGCCTAAATTGGACGGAAGAGGGTGATCTCAAGCAGATACAGCAGCTGAATCACCATATTTTCCAGATAGAGACATTGGTAGTTTCTTTCGTACGGTGCCCGTGCTAGATGTCTTAGTCTGATTTTCCAGGCCCTCCTCATCCTGATGGGTGCTGCTGATCTCGCTCCACTGACCGTTTGGCGACCCTGAGGGCACTTCAGACATCTGAAGTGACTCATCTTCAGATGAGTTTGAATGATCAGATAAAGAAAAAAAGTGATCGCCTGCATCACCGGCGTCGCCAATATCCGCCTCAGACTGATCCGTGGGAATAGGATTATTCCCTTCCATCAACCGGAGTATATCCCCATCCGACCTTCTGTACCTCTGCCACCAAGCCAGGTGGTGCAGACGCAGTCTCTAGTGTGTCATTGCCAGGTAGTCTCTGCACTTGGTGCATTTGCCCCCCGATACATCGGGTACTTCAGCGATATTAGCCCTTAGGGTGCACGTTAGGGAATTGCCCAAAATGTTATCCTGCCCCCCCTGAGGCTTATTGACATCCACAATAAGTCCCGCAGCCCCTCAGATCACCGAGGCTCATCTCATCCAGTCGCACACTTTTGCAGCTTCTTCCAGCAGAGCCCCTTCCTGTTTTGCATTTTTCCCTTTCTTGACCGGCAGGAAGATCGCTGGGGTAACTTTCTTTCCTGATCCAGCAGTCCCAGCAATCCGGTTGCTTTCACGTCTTGAAGCACCTCCGATGTCTGTAGCCACTCCAAGTCGTTGTGTGTCTTGGGCCATTTCCAGGAGCTTCGCCAGCCCAGAGGGATCTCCTACGCGCGTCTTGCTCCCACGAGCGTTTCTCGGTGGCATTCTCACACCGCCTGTCTCGGGCCACTCTTAGAATCGATACAGTCCTCGTGGGGGGCACCACACCGACCAAGCAATCGAGACCACCGATGCCGATGGCAGGGAACAAAACGCCACCCAGCGAGTCGTAGGTAGGTCCCAGATCATGCCGCACACTGCCGGATAGAATTCCAATCAATCAATCAGGGAATTGTAAGCGCGCTACTCACCTGTGAGGGTCTCAAGGCGCTCATTCCAGGTAATGCTCGGTTAGAACAGTCAGTTTCCGATTCTTGAGCGCACACCCAGCATTTTATTTTAACTCCGTTGCCTCATTGCCTCGTTGCCATGCTTGGATGGGAGTAAGTAGGGGGACCGATCGGCTACGGGAGCTTACTCGGCCCACAGCGCGGCCGCCATCTTGTCCCCTTTGCACGGTCTTCTGCCAACGGTAGATGGTGCCCAGGGCCCGAGCTCTTGGCACCTCGGTCCTGGCCTGAATGGGAAAGGGATGGGCAGAGACACTCAAGGTCAGCATAGTCTTGAGCGAGACAAGGTAGGAACATCTCTCTTTCTGCTTGTCCCTGATCAGAAGTGCTGATTTGAAATGTCTCAGGAGAGCACATGGTGGAATAGCAGAGTAGACACAAAAGATGCGCTTAATGCTGTCTGCATAAAGCACATGGACCTGGATGGACCCGGCCTACCCGGGCGCTGAAAAAAAAACAAGCACGGGATACCATGCTTGTTTTTTTTCCCAATTTGGCAGTGAACTCACAGATCCACCCACAATTTTGTGGCAAAATTGAAGGAAAAAAAAGTGTTTTTAACTTCCCACATGGTCCCTGAGGAGCACACTACCAGACCTAGGGGATCAGGCTATTCCTACCCTGCCCCCTTTTCTTTGTTTTTAACATTTGTTTTGGGACTTCAGCATGGGGACTGTTGGATCTGCGAAGGATCTGTGGCCCTAAATATACAAATTTGGTTTTCAGGTAATATCTCTAAAACTACTGAACGGATTTAAACCAAATCACTAAAAAGCATGCTTTCTGGGCCAAGAGCTAGCTTTCTGCAAAATTTGGTGTAATTCCGTCCAGCAGTTCAGGCTGTAGTTGAGTTCAAAATCCTTATGGGAAATTGCAGGGGAAAAACATGTTTTGGGTCCCTCCTTTTTTTTCTCGGTCCCCGCTTGATGGATCATCCCGAAACTTTCAACGCAGCAGCTGAACTGAGTGTCATACTAATTTTGACAAGATTCATCAAATAGCGCCAAAGTTATTGGCAAAACTAAATTTGGGCTTGCCTATCTGACCGCAAACTGTTGGAGCTGAATGGGGTACCGTATCTGGCGAGCCCCCAGGTACAAATCGGGATGAGTAATATGAGGTGGAGACCTTAGTGGAGGTCATGATTGTGCACGAGGAAGTCCGTCGAGATTTTCAGCGTGGGATTCCTGCCTTCCGCTGGGAGTTACCTGCCTCACTCAGTATGCCGAGGAAAACCTGGTGCTGGGCACCGCACAATACTGGTTGCAATGCGGTGAGGATTTGTGGCTTTATTTCTGGTGGTGAAGAAGTCTCAATGCCCGGCGTATGAAGGGATTTTTAAATGCTCCTCTTGAGGCTGACACTATGCCACACAAGAATGTTTGCCTATATTCTGTGACTGTCACTTTGTGATTCCCGACATTAGAACATTCATCATTTGTTGATGTGGACAGCAAGATGTATTGAGGGGATTTACACAAAGTGTTTGCATTGTACAGAGTGGTATTGTTCAGCCTGCAAGAAAGTAAATGTGAACTGCTGCACGTAGGTGAGGGCCGACCCTTTGAAATGCTTATTTAAACTATGTTTGAAGCCCTGAACAGAGCTATTATTAATTTGTATTTCTTCGTTCTCACATCAACATACCCATTGGAGACTGAGAGTTTAAAGGTTTGAATATGTGTTTTCGAGCAGCGCGAACAGAACAAACAATGTGCATTAAGGGCCATTTTGGTCAGTGATTTGTATAAAGTTTGCTCAGTGCCTAACAGGTGTTAAAAGCGCGCACGGACATATTGTTTTAGATTATTTATTCCTGCTCGACAGTGGGTTGATGATCGGATGAAGTATTATTCCTAATTCTATGTCTATGATGTTTGTGGGGGTTTATAAACCGGGCTTCAATATGGCGATTCACTGATTGAGAAAGGCTGTTTTCAGCTGAAACGTGTCTCATTGTTTTGCTGCCGGGTCTGGAGTGACCACACATCATTAAAGCAGCCAATTTTAAATCCTCGTGTGCATGCTCCCTTTTTCCGGGTGGAGTTGGGACGTTTGTTTATATATATATATATATATATATATATATATTCACTGAAAAAACCATAGGTTTCAGACACGTTATAGTTACAAATTAGCATTTAAAAAACCTTTGAAATTCACTGAAAAAACCATAGGTTTCAGACACGTTATAGTTAGAAATTTGCATTTAAAAACCTTACAAATTCACTGAAAAAACCATAGGTTTTAGGGACAGTTATAGTTAGTTGGACATTGCACTCGTACAAAACCCTTGAAATTCCCCCGTTATAGTTAGTTCAGCTAACTATTAATCGCGCCCCCGCAATGCACTGCTGATGACGTCACATATTACATCACTCATGACATGGTCAGTGACATCACTGATGACATCACTGATGACATCACTGATGACATCTCAAATGACAGGAGCGCGGCCCCCCTCCCCACATCTGCAAAGCCCCGGGGAGGTGGTGGTCCCCGGGGCTTCGGGGGTCCAAAACGGACCCCCATTTTAAATTTGTTAGTGCCCCGGGGAGGTGGCGGTCCCCGGGGCGTGTGGGGGCTAGAGCCCCCCACACAGGTGATTTCATTTTAAAGAAAGAAGCCCCGGGGGGTGGCGGTCCCCGGGGCTTGGGGGGGCCTTAGAGGCCCCCCATATAATTAATAATAAAGCCCCGCATGCCCCCGGGACTTGGCCCACCTGGGGGCCAATTAACCACGAAGCGCGGGAGTCCGCGCTTCGTTTTTTTTTTATCGGCAGGATCCGTGCACCCAGCGCGTTTTCTGCTGATTTTTAAAAAAAAAAAAAATTTTGGGGGGCCCTGGGGGTCCTTGTAGGACCCCCTGAGCAGGGCTAGGGGGTCAGGGTGTTTCTACCCTGCCCCCTTTTTGCGTTTTGTGCCCTTGTTTTTGTCTTTTCTTGTCCCTCGGTTCTACCGAGGAACAAGATGGCTGCCAACACTTCCTGGTTTGGAGTGTTGACAGCCAATTAGCATGCAGCTCGTGGTCGGGAGGGTGCCTCCGTGCCTCTAAATATCGAAACTTTTATTTTGGATTTTCTCAGCAACTACTGAACGGATTTACACCATTTTTAAAAAGGGTGCTTTCTGAACCAAGCACTACCTTTTTGCCAAATTTGGTATAATTCCGTTCAGCAGTTTTTGCTGTAGCCTTGCATAAAGTTTCCTATGGGAAATCGATTTTTTCACTCTTATTTTTTGAATTTCTCCGCAACTACTGAACGGATTTACACCATTTAAAAAAAGGTCGCTTTCTGAACCAAGCGCTACCTTTTGCAAAATTTGGTGTAATTCCGTTCAGCAGTTCGGGCTGTAGCCGTGGCTAAAATTTCCTATGGGAATCAACATGGAGAAAACAGAGAAAACGCGTTTTGGGACCCCCTTTTTTCTCGGCCCCCGCTTGACGAATCAACCCGAGACTTTCAGGGTAGGAGAGGAGTGCCCCAACAAGTTGGAAGCTTTCGCGAAGATTCGTCAACCGGCGCAAGAGTTATTTCAAATAGAATGTTGCGGATTTCCTATGGATAAAGGTCCTAACTATAACTATCTACTGGCGACCGCCAGTAGATAATATATATATATATATATATATATATATATATTTCTTTTTTTTTTTTTTTCAAAAGCAAGCAATCCCAAATGCAAAACTTCAAAAGAAGCGAGCACGGACTCCACACATTAAAGTGCAAATGTTTATTGTTGCCACTGCTCACTTGTGTCCATGACGCGTTTCGGCCACTACAAGATGGATATATATAGCCAGCATCACTGTGCAGTTAGAGATAGGATCTTATTACCATAGGAAGTTCAACTCTTTTATTGAAAGTTTCCAGGTGATCCGTCAAGCGAAGAAAGAAGTTGGTCCCAAAACTCAGTTTTCTCATGCAATTTCCATAGGGGTTTTGAATAGTGTTACAGCTCAAATGGCCAAACAGAATTACATCAAATTTGGCCAGAAAGTGTGCTTTTTGTGATTTGGTGTAAACCCGATCAGTAGTTTTTGAAAAATTAAGGTTCAAAATGTGTGTATATCTTGATGGTAATAGAGCTATCTGATTGAAAGTGCCTCCTTTACTATAAAGTGTAGGTCCGCTCTTCACCAAACAGGGTTTATGAAGAGCGTGGGGATTCCTTTGATGAAGCATGACACCTGGTGGTGTGTGAGGACATCCCGTCACAATTTTCTGTATGTCCATAGTTAGGCTTGAGGTGGATAATCACTAATGGCGGAATAAATGAACATTTACTCTGGTGACTTTTCTAGTGCTTAACATATGTGATTGGAGGCCAGCTCACCCTAGAGACCCCATTGCCGTCTGTTCCCTACTTTAGAGAATATCTAAGGTTTCTGTGGTTTTATTATCCAGCACCCATTCACCCATGGGCAGCCAATCCCTGTGGACAGCCAACTACCCAACACATACATTCACTCGCCTCCTTTTTTTAGAATTGGTTTTTGATCCTGCAGAACTCTTGCTGGAATAAGCATGGCTTCTGCATTCCTGTGGAACTCCTGCAGAAGCACAGGAATCTTGCTGGCTTTTGCGAGAGTCAGGCAGGATTGTGGCAACCCCAATAAAAATTAATTTGACCCTCTGAGACTCCCTACCCTGACACCATATACCAGTGGTCTTCAAACCTCCTAATGCTGCCCTCCCTGTAAAAAAATCCGCTGCCCCACCTCAATTTTTCACAATTAGTATGCTAAGTTGGCAATGTTTAAATATGTCTAAACATATTTAAACATTGCAGTTAAGCTCTGTTACCCCTTTTAACACATATACCCAGTCAGCATATAAATGACAAAAGTTGTTAGTGATGGTCCATTACAAGGTGGCTTACTGCTGCTCATGTTTTTAACACTTAAAACAAAGCATGCTGCTTCTCTTGGCCAGAGTCTGGTGCCCGCCATGAGATCACCTAAGGCCAACCCAGGGGGGCCATCCCCCAGTTTGAAGACCTCTGCCTTATACTCCATTGTTTTTTATTGTCAGGACACAGGGACTGAGTCTCCCTGTCCTGAAATGTCTTGAGATGGCAACTGTGACATTTCTCCTCATGTTGCTGCCAGTGAATCAGAGCGCAAGAGTCCAGCAGAAGCAAAAAGGTAGATGTGAAAAAACCTCCCTTGGCAAATCAGATCGCTCTATTATTTAATGTTGCATTTATGAGCCCTACCATCCAGATACACATACATTTTGAACCTTAATTTCTCTAAAACTACTGTACAGATTTACACCAAACCACAAAAAGGACACTTTCTGGAAAAAAACCTAGCTGTCTGCCAAATTTGTTGTAATTCCGTTCAGGCATGTGGGCTGTGGCACTATTTGAAAATTCCTCATGGAAATTTTATGGGAAAATTGTGTTTTGTGCCCCGCCCCGTTCTTGTTTTGGCCCCAAGCTTGATGGATCACCCTAAAACTTTCAAGGAAAGAGTTGAGGTGAATAAACTTTTTTTTAAAGAAAGATTTGTGTAAATTCATCAAACGGCACTAAAGTTATTAGCTAACCAAAAAATGCTCCTAATATGGTAACTAGGTCATAACTATAACTACACAGTGGCGTCCTGCATTTCTTGCCATCATACACATCAAAGAACCATTCTGGTGCCAGTTCCCGTTCCCCACATGTCATTCTCCAACAATTTGAGGTCCTTACAAGTACAAATCATAATTCTTTGCATTATTTCTTGCACATGACTTGATCAAAACACCAAGCTCTTTCCTGTGATATCTTTTGGAGTGCAATCACCATCAGGGTCACATGATCTTTTTTGTAAAAAAATCAATCAGATGCACGTGGAGTCAGTATTGTTCCACCAATGTGTACATTTTGCAACCAAATCAATTTAATAAGAGACGTAAGAGAGGAACGACGCCTGCAATCCTGCCATACTTCAGCTACACAAAAGGTTTTATTATCATAATCAGTCCAATTGCACCATCTTGTGAAGTAAATTCCTTCTTAATGGGATTTGTTTGCATATCCCAGCCCATGAGTTAGACAGTCCAAATGACAACTCATAGAAATCAGTCAATAAAGAAAACCAGCAAGGGGCAGATTTACGGTCATGCAAAGCAACACTGCTACGGAACGCAATTCAGCAACACAACTTGCTGCATTGCGGGACAAGGAGAGAGCAGAAATGTGCCACATCCAGGGCCGGACTGGGAACGCAAACTGGCCCTGGCAATTGAGTCGGACCGGCCGGGGGTGGGGGGGGAGCGTGTGGAAAAACACTGCAGCTGCTTTTGTTACAGGGGGCCGATATTGCCGATATTGCAGCCATGCTGTAAAACCTGCCCTGGTAACAAAAACTGCCCCACAGGGGTCCAAAACTGGCCCCCACCCTGGCAGCCCACCTGGGAAACGCCCGTTGCCCGCTACGGCCAGTCCGGCCCTGGCCACATCTACTGAGTTACGGCACATTTCTGCTCTCTCCTAGCGCTGGCACACTGTTTGATGCCTAGCGCGAATGACAGGTGCAAGGGTGCCTCTCATTACAGGCAGGATTGTTTTTATGCAGGAAGGGACACCTACCTAGAGGCATTTTCCTCTGTCTATGTGTGCTGCACAATGCAGCATACATGGAAAAGGAAATATCGAAATAAACATATTTCTCCTTGACGCATTCCCAGGTTTACTGACCTTAGTAAATCAAGGATTGTGTGAAAATTCATGGGTGGATGTGTGGAAACTCCCAGCTCCACCCATGGAAAGCCTTACCAACGCGGAGTAATGCAAGGCAGTGATTTGCATTGTCTTGTGTTGCTCTTGATTTACTTAACCAGGCAGAGCCACCGAAGGTGGTTTTGTGTGTCTTAAAATCTCACTTAAAGGCTTGCGTTGCCTTGCATCTCCTTATGTGGCGCAAGGACAATGCAAGCCCTTAGTAAATCTGCCCTTAGATATCCCCTGGTTCAGTAGTAAAAACAGCTTTAATTGTGAAGCAGCGAGCCACTGGCATCCCTGTGCCCTGTCACTGCTACATCTGCTGGACCCCTTATAGTTGCGCCCCAGATATTGCTAGTAACTGCATTGAATGCAAAGGGTAATTGTTTTTCTAAAAAATAAAAATAAACAATCAGTGTGTATAAATGAGAGTCTTCGACTCTGAGGAGGTCGTGATGACTCAAGGATTCACACAGAAAAATAAGCAGATAAAATGAGGGACTTGACCTCTATAAAGAGGAGTTGTAGTGCAGCAGGAATAGAGTAGCCTCGCCCAGCTGAAGCACATAGAATACAGGAGCGATAGAGGGGCATTATTTTGGGATATTGTTCAAATAAATACAAATGAAATGCAGTACAAAGTGGGTAAGTGTTATTCCCTTCATTTTCTCACGTGGTAATCTTTTATGACCGACAGCCACTCCCATCCTAGCTCAAATGTGTTTTTTCACGCTAGAAACCAATATTTCCACTTGTGAAACGTCAGTCATCCTTAAGCCCTTCAGTGCTATGGTTTCCATTAAATATGTATTTGTTGATGTGTGGGTTTGTTGGTGCGTGTCTGTCCTTTACAGCAGCAAATAATTCCAGAGGTAAAGCTGTAGAATCCATGTTTTTTTAAGCTTGTTTTGCTGTGCATTCACAGTCCGGTAGTCATGGCAACGACCAATGGTCTTAGATGACATTTAGCAATTAGGGTTTTTGGATCATGAATGAGGCTAAAAGACACTAAGCCCACTAATACTAGCACTAATCTTTTCCTCTTGGTTTACAGGTGTTCAGCAGGACAGATGTCAACACAAAGTCTCTAACTGAATGTTTTCAATCAACTGGACCGAGACTTGAGTCCTCTTTCCTCAAACGTTCCCTCACACTAACATGTTGTGGCCCAAGATGGCTCTCACTCCCTTTGACTCTCTTCCGAGATTTCCCACAAGAGTGGGAGAGCACTACATGGAACCCACTGCCACCTCCATGTTCCCCCTCTGTCCTGGGCTAGATGTTGGAAACACCAGGAAGAGACATGGTGGGACACGGAGCTTTCCTTAGGTGTCAGGCTAGGACACAGGGACAGTGCTTAATTGGTGCTGGTGGTATCCTATGGGCCCACAGCACACATTGTTCAGCACAGGCCCTTATTTTTTCTCATCTGACAATTACCGAAAGCAAGAGAGGGAAAACACACAAAGAGGAAAGAGAGAAAGTAAGAGAAAGACAGAAAAACTGTCACACAGGTAGAAAGCCGGGACCTGCAAGAGCGAGGTAAAGTTACAGGGAGTGTTTAGTAGTAAACTAAAGAGGCATGAGGTGGACTGAAGACTGTGCAGCCTTGGTATTCCAAGCACTGATACTTAATAGTGCCAGCTGCAGGTTTCTAAGCACAGCTTTGGGCACCAGCACTCCTTCTTTTATAAAATAGGCACTGCACAGGCATCTTTGCTGGGAACATGAATGAACCTGATGGGCCAATGGTGAAAGTCATTTCTATGCTTATGTGTCTCTTTACTCATTGGAAGTTTTTGTTTCCTTCATTACTCTCTTACCAGTATTGATGTTCTCACCTTAATTGCAGGCGTTCCACTTATTGCTCTAATGTTTTCTGCCCCTGTACTTTGCATTGTATAACTTTCTTTTTGAATTAATTTCCCTTTTTTAGCAGCACTTTTGTAAATATGGTTTTGCATCTGCAATGATCCTGTTTCATATATATATAAATAAATATATATATATGTACATAGCAAGGAGTCGTTAGGATTACGCAATTTGAATTTGCACAGACACTGAAGTTGCCAACACGTGTTTCGAGGATTGTATCCACTTTTTCAGAGCATAAGAGTCTTTGAAGAGGTGTCCTAGTTTTCAAAAGATAATTGCAAACATGCGTGACTTTTTCTCTCAAACCCTATTCACAAATGTAATGGAAGTTGGAGAACTGCACCTTAAACATAAAGGCCCTTATTACGATGTCGGTCGGTGTTGCCTCCGACCAACATCGTTTCGGTGGAGAAACCGCCCAACCATCGGTCAGCAGATCCGCACACTGAATTACTATCCGACCGCACATAGAGGGTCATTACGATGGTGGACGGTAAAGCCCTCCGACCGCCGTGTTTGCGGAAAAAAAACGCCTGCAAGTTCCGCGGCAAAAGCGGCGGTCACATTACGTTGCAATGAATGCAAAATCCGCCACGTCCGGAAAAACAGAAAATCCGACTGCGGCGGACGGCAATGCCGTGGAAATCACCAAAAAGGCTGATCCTCACGCGGAATGACCGCAAGTGAAATTATGATAAGATGGCGGAGCAGGCGGAATGATCATTGTTTCCCGACCGCTGCGGACGTGTGAAAAGATGAATGGCAGACCTGGCGGAACGATCATTGCGTTCAGACTGCTGCGGTCGCGCAGAAAGAAGAATGGCGGTCGAATGCAACCACACAACAAGGCCTCAAAGTGTGCCTGTTCTTTCCGCTGCCCTCAAACACATTTGACACACCCCAATGATACACCCCCATGGTATTGAAAACCAAACAAATCCCAGGTCAACATAGAGAACACACCTGATAGGAATACCTCATTTTGACACACCCACATAGCGGAGTATAAAACCAACCCCTTCCCTGACCATCTTCCTTTGAACAACTCCAGCAGTGAAGGGCCAAACACCACAGCTGAAAGGAGAGGCAAATCATTACACATCACACCATCACAACCACCCACACCAACACTACCTACACACACCTCATACATCTCCACCACCACCTTCCCACCTGCACTTGTCACCTATTTGCACATCACACACCATGGCACAGAAAAAATGCCCAAATTCACAGACAATGAGTTGTCAGTGATGGTAGACGAGATAATTAGAGTAGAACCATATTTGTTTGGAAGCATTGTCCAACAGACACAATTAGTCAGAAAAAATCAAATGTGGGAAAGGATAGTCAACAAAGTCAATGCAGTAGGGACCACCATGCGCACACTGCGTGACATCAAGAAGAGGTGGCATGACCTAAAGACCAGGGTGAAATACCGTGCAAACAGGAACCATGAGGCGGCTCGGAGGACTGGTGGTGGCCCTCCCATTCCACCACTAACATTCACTGAATGGGAGGAGAAGGTGCTTGCCATATTGCATCCAGAGAGTCTCACAGGAATTGCTGGGGGAGTGGAGGCTGGTAAGTACCAACAAATGTATCCCATCACACTGCCATGTACTGTCTTGCAAACTAGAAAGCCACACTTTCTAGACCAAAATGCACTTCTGTACAGCACACTCTTCCCAAAAATGCCCCACATATCTATCATTTCCTTCCTCAGATTCACTTCAAATGTAGGTAGCAATGTTTCCATGGGGGTATGTGTACAGGCAGCCAGCACTACAACTCTCACCAGTCAGCCTTGTCCCACAGCTGAGCAGGATGGAACACTCACCCCACCCAAGAGCCATGTGTAACCTATTCCCTTCCTCTGATCCACTTCACAGGGAGGTAGCCTTCTCAACAGGGAGGGGGTGTGTAGACAGGCAGCCAGCACTACAACTCCCACCAGGCACCCTTGTCCCACGGCTGAGCAGGATGGAACACTCACCACACCCAAGAGCCATGTGCAGCTATTTCATTGCTCTACTCCACCTTACAGGTAGGTAGCCTTCTCATGCTCACTTGCATCACCCCTGAGCAGGATGGAACACTCCCCCCACCCAAGAGCCATGTGGCAGCCATTTCACTGCTCTACTCCAGCTTACAGGTAGGTAGCCTTCTCATGCTCACTTGCATCAACCCTGAGCAGGATGGAACACTCACCCCACCCAGAACCATGTGGCAGCCATTTCATTGCTCTATTCCACCTTACAGGTAGGTAGCCTTCTCATGCTCACTTGTATCACCCCTGAGCAGGATGGAACACTCACCCCACCCAGAAGCATGTGGCAGCCATTTCATTGCTCTCCTTCACCTTACAGGTAGGTAGTCATCTCAACAGGGAGAGGGGTTTGTAGATAGGTAGCCAGCACTACAACTCCCATCAGGCACCCTTGTCCCACAGCTGAGCAGGATGGAACACTCCCCCACCCAAGAGCCATGTGGCAGCCATTTCATTGCTCTCCTTCACCTTACAAGTAGGTAGCCTTCTCATGCTCACTTGCATCACCCCTGACCAGGATGGAACACTCACCCCATCCAGAACCATGTGGCAGCCATTTCATTGCTCTACTCTACCTTACAGCTAGGTAGCCTTCTCAACAGGGAGGGGGGGTGTGGACAGGCAGCCAGGACTAAAACTCCTACCAGGCACCCTTGGCTCACAGCTGAGCAGGATGGAACACTCACCCCACCCAAGAGCCATGTGGAACCTATTCCCTTCCTCTGTTCCACTTCACAGGGAGGTAGCCTTCTCAACAGGGAGGGGGGTGTTTGTACAGGCAGCCGGCACTACAACTCCCACCAGGCACCCTTGTCCCACAGCTGAGCAGGATGGAACACTCACCCCACCCAAGAGCCATGTGTAACCTATTCCCTTCCTCTGTTCTACTTCACAGGGAGGTAGCCTTCTCAACAGGGAGAGGGGTTTGAAGATAGGTAGCCAGCACTACAACTCCCACCAGGCAATCTTGACTCACAGCTGAGCAGGATGGAACACTCACCCCACCCAAGAGCCATGTGTAACCTATTCCCTCCCTCTGCTCCACTTCACAGGGAGGTAGCCTTATCAACAGGGAGGGGGGTGTGTGTACAGGCAGCCAGCACTACAACTCCCACCAGGCACCCTTGTCCCACAGCTGAGCAGGATGGAACACTCACCCCACCCAAGAGCCATGTGTAACCTATTCCCTTCCTCTGCTCCACTTCACAGGGAAGAAGCCTTCTCAACAAGGAGGGAGGTGGGTGTACAGGCAGCCAGCACTACAACTCCCACCAGGCACCCTTGTCCCACAGCTGAGCAGGATGGAACACTCACCCCACCTAAGAGCCATGTGGTAGCCATCTCCCTCCACTGTGCCACCTAACACTGTATGTAGTCATCGCCTGCACCCTGTCATCCTTCTCAAAATGCATGGAGACATATGACCAACACATCCCTCACCTGTTAGCCAACTCTGTACAGATCAAAATGTCACATCCAGTGCGCACACAGCTAAGCACATGTAAATACCACAACAATTACACTTTGAATCACAAAGTCACATGAGAAATAAAATCAGGGCCCAATCATGCAAAGCACACAATGCAATGTGTAATTCCCATTGTTTGGGAGCATGAAGGCTCATATGAACCCAACACATGCATGGTCAATCTGTCAAAAAAAGAAAACCACATGATTTGAAACCAATATTAGCTAATGAAATCATTAAGATTTGGCATAGCTGAAACAGATTCTCTGAAAATTCTACAATATCCAAGCATAAAACAAAGTGGATGTGCACAAAGTTGGTAGATGATGACATGTCCTTGAAAACACACTAGCTGTACATGTCAAATGGTTGTCCTTTACATGTTACAATAATAACAAGTCATGTATGTACCTCGACATCATGTCATGATGCTGAAAATCTTCTACCAATACCAAGTGATTGCAATGTAAAATGTTTAGCGTATCAACTGAAACATCCAAAACTGTGTCACCAAGGTTGTGGAGTGCACTTACCTGACAATCTAACCTCTGTCCAACAGGAGATTCACAAGCAATAGCTGGCGAAAACACCACCAACCAACAGAGCCAGTCTGCCCCCCCCCCGGAACGTGAACTCTCTGATGCTGATTCTCTGCGTTTCTCGGATGAGGAGCAACAACCTGGCCCCTCAAGACTGCCAGGGCGCACTCCGTCTCAGGGCTTCATTGTCCCCACCACCATCACCACCACAACTATCAACACACCAGCGACAACCACTACGCTGACCCCTGCTACAATGACCTGTGCTGCATCCACCTCCACCATCACCACTGCTGCCTGCAACACTGTCCCTAGCTCAGTGGTTACCATCACCACCACACAAGCTGAGGATGCCGGAGATAGTGTGCGGGTGCGTCGACACCCAATGCCACAGGTCAGTGTCAGCAGGCTAGGTGGGAGGGCAACTGGGGCACAATCACATGAGGACACTGAGACAGAAGCCCTGGCCACCGTTGCAAGAGTCCTTGGTGCATACCAACAGAACCAGGGACAGATGGACCAGGTTGTAGAATAACTGCGTGAGCTCCGCCTGCTGCAGAGGTCCATGGACACACGAATGGGACAACTTGTGGATCTCATGGGCCAGCTTGTGGGTGTTCTGAGGGACATACATGCTCCTCAAATGACGGCTCAACCCCCCTCCAGTGGCCAGCCTGCTGAAACTCCCACCACCTCAGCTGCGGCCACAGAGATGGGTGAGTTGCAAGACAATGACTCCTCAGATACCTCTGAGCCTGTCGCAGAGGCCCCCCCTGCCAAACGCAAGATGGGCCGAATGTGAAACACCACGGGAGGATCACGTGGCAAAGCACCAACCAAAGCCAAGTCGCTGAGCCAGCCATGATGGCACATGTGTTGCACTGAAAATTGACCTTGTTGATTATCCAATCCCACATTGCCATGTTGATGCAGGAGTTTGTTAGACTGTGTAATTCCATTAATGTGGGGACTACTCTACTTGTCTCTTTTACCATCACTGACAACTCATACACTCACTATGCACAAATTACCTTACATCCACTTTAAATTTAACACAATCTAATAGAAAATAAACACTATTTACACACCTATGCCTTTGTGTCAGTTCCATGTTTATCACAGTATGTACAATGTCAACTCTGATTCCAATGTACCACAAGCTCTGATTGTGACGAGACATTGATGGGGCGGAGGAACCCAGAAAGACACAAGAGGATGACATTGACTTGTCATGTGACGGCATTACAGCAACAACACACCACTAGTCAACACCGCACAAGATTCATCACACATAACAATGACCAACACCATCAACATAGACATGAGGTAAGTGGAAACCATTACACTGTGCCTCACACATCAGCCCTTAGCAGTGAGCCAACAACAGCCAGCATCCAAACACATCATCTATGCGTCGCCACTAACAGCAAAGCCAACAGACAATGTCATAGTTGTTCAATGGTAACTTACACTCAAGGGAAGTAGTTGTCGATGAGCTGTTGACGCAGGTCAACACCTTGATCTTCTCCACTATCATCGTCACTGGGCATGTGTGGATTTGCAGCGGGGGGCATCTGCTGCTCATCATCGTCCAGAATCAGGGGGATCTCTTTGCGCAAGGCCAGGTTGTGGAGCATGCAGCATGTGACTATGATCTGACACACCTTTTGGGGAGAGTAGAGTAGTGCACCACCGCTCTTGTCCAGACACCGAAATCTAGCCTTCAGAAGTCCAAAAGCACGCTCCACTACACGACATGTCCTCCCATGGGCATCATTGAAGCGGACTTCCCCTGGGGTCCTTGGATTTCTCAGTGGGCTCACCAACCAAGGCCGGTTGGGATACGCAGAGTCACCTAGTTGTGAGAAACACAGACCAAGTTTGTAATACAAATAGTTGAGGAGAACAGCATGTCACACATACAGCACACTACTTGACACAGCTTACTCACCAACAAGCCACGCACGCTCCGGATGCAGATTTTCCATCAATTATGGGATGATGCTGTTACGCAGTATGTAGGAGTCATGTGCAGAACCCAGATATTTGGCACATACATGGGAGATAATCATATCCGCTTGGCATACCACTTGCATATTAATTGAATGGTAATGCTTCCTGTTACGGTAGATGTGCTCACATGCCTGTGGTGGAACTAGGCCAATGTGTGTGCAGTCAATGGCTCCAACAACATTAGGTATGTGACGAAGGTCATAAAATTCCCCCTTCACATCTGCCAATTCATGTCTCCTTGGAAAGTGGATGTAGTGGTCCTTGTAGGTCAACAATGCCTACAGGACATCACGCAGCACCATGCTGAACATAGGTTGAGACATCCCACCTGCGATGGCCACCGTGTACTGAAACGAACCAGGGGCAAAGAAATGCAGGACGGCCATCACCTTTACTGTTGGTGTCAAAGCTGTTGGATATGTTCTGTGAGGCCTCAAATGGGGCTCCAACTGAGCACATAGCTCTTGAAGGGTAAGGCGATTCAGATGGAATTTCTTTACGATGTCCTCATCCTCCATGTTCATGTTCCCCAGCACTGGGAAAGGCCGGTGCACAGTTGGTCGTCTCCTTCGTATTCTGGCAGAGGACACATGTAAATATGAGTCAGAGATGAGATGTGGCAAACATCTTACATAATGACTAACACAACCCCAACATTGACAGGACTGTGAAAACAGCTTAATGCACAAGTCACATGCACAGACACCTTGTTCTCCTGTAGTCATTCATGTAGCCAGGATGTACATACTAACTACTGTCAAATCAGAATCAGACTATGTGAATGGTATATGGTACACTCCTACATCTTGTGTCACCAGTCCTGTGTGTAGCTGACACAGCACATGTGGCAAACAGCAACAATGCTGAGTTGTACGTAGCTGCTGTCACTGCACAACCTTCTTGCTTTAGTCTCACTAAGCACAACATCATTACAAAATGAGCACAGTGAGTGTAAGCTGGTCAACTATCAATATGAATACAGCACTGTCTACAGAGATATATGCACTGGCCAGTCCATCATGACTGTGGGATGAGTTGCCATTTCACACATTGGCATGTTCACAAAAATGACAATCAATTCTACCTGAAATCTGTATACATGCCCACAAAGATTAAATTTGACATGTGAGTAAGTACATACCAATGCATTTAATCATGTGTACTGACATGACATGTGTGGGCATACTTGAGTTAAATGTCACACTCTCATTTCACTTTACAACCAGGTGCAAGAATTTTGTGTAAATGTATAGTGATCAGTGTTGCAATTTGCAAAGCGATAATGCTATAGCACAATGTGTTCATAGGTGCGGTAGGCATGCTCCGCCACTGCGGTCACAAGCATTGGCCACAATTGAAAGATGCCGGATTGCGGAAGACACCACCTGGTCCCCGCGGTGTGACACCGCCTATGCGAATGTCATTGCAGCCAATGGGAACCGCCCTCGCGGTAGTGCCTTTCTGATTTGAACATCGCGGTAGGCATGCACCGCCACTGCGGTCACAGGCATTGGCCACAATTGAAAGATGCCGGATTGCGGTAGACACCACCTGGCCCCCACGGTGGGACATCGCCTATGCGAATGTCATTGCAGCCAATGGGAACCCCCATCGGGGTAGTGCCTTTCCGATTTGAACATCATGGGAGGCGTGCACCGCCACTGCGGTCACAGGCATTGGCCACAATTGAAAGATGCAAACCAGGCAGACCAATTGCATCAGCAGAGTACCACTGAAACAACCCTAGGGGCCTATAAAACTCTGTGAGATAGCCGCACCTGTCACTTGCATTCAGACACTGCTGCCTGCAATTCATCACCACCAACTGCTGCTGTACCTCTACTCTGGACCCAGTCATGACATGTACAGAGAACATCCGGGCCCGTCAATTCACCACAGAGGAACTGGAGGTCCTGGTGGACGAGGTCCTTGGCCAGTACGGGCGGCTATATGGTGCTCCAGAGGTACTGGTAAGTGTATGAGTAAAATTTTTAGAGTGCTCAGAATGCTCACATGATGTTACTGTACACTAGTATGTGCCTGTGAGTGCAAGCCAATGTTCATGCATTAAGATTTTGCCTACAGCATGGTCCATACATGACCTAGAACTTTTTGCACTTGAGTATGTGGGGAGGATGTCAACATAGACACTGTTGCAGCTCTATTGAAGCCAAAGTTCACACATGTTGTTCTGAGACTGGGTAATGTAAATGTGTGAAACACTGCCGAGCATGATGACTTCACGTCAATGGGGTGTATAGCCTTATTACCACAGATCCCTGACTGCATGCAATGATGTAAAGGACATACTGTGGTTTAGCAGTTATACAGTTACACTGCTGATTTGAGACACTCAAACTCTGAACACACATTTCCTGTGCGATGTAATGTCATAGTTCATTAAGTGTTCATATGCTCATTTGTGGCATGTCAAATGTAGATTGGCCAGAGGGTAGTGAATAATGTGTGTACTGCTTTCAAATTGACCCTATGGAGATGTGGACATTCTGCACAGGAGTACAAGGCCTGGATCTATCACTATTTGTGGGAAATCACCTCTGACACATCTGCTAAATGTACGGAGGACAGGTCATCCTTCTTTTGATTCCATAATGTGTAGAGTCTCGCATGTGTATGCACTGTTCCACCATTCTCATTGGGCCCGATTCACAGAACTAACTTAAGACAAAATCCTAAACTTACTACCATTTTGGTATTCACAGAAGACACTTACTCATTTTGGTATTCACAGAAGGCACTTACTCATTTTGAGTAACTTACTCATTTTGTGTAACTTACTCATTTTGGTATTCACAGAAGGCACTTACTCATAAATGAGTAAGTGCCTTCTGAGAATACCAAAATGAGTAACTTACTCATTTTGTGTAACTTACTCATTTTGGTATTCACAGAAGGCACTTACTCATAAATGAGTAAGTGCTTTCTATGAATACCAAAATGAGTAACTTACTCATTTTGTGTAACTTACTCATTTTGGTATTCACAGAAGGCACTTACTCATAAATGAGTAAGTGCCTTCTGTGAATACCAAAATGACTAACTTACTCATTCTGAGTAACTTACTCATTGTGTAACTTACTCATTTTGGTATTCACAGAAAGCACTTACTCATCAATGAGTAAGTAGAGAAAGTGGTGTGAGCGTGTGTTCCTCTTTTTCAAAGTTGTTGTTACGATCAATAGGTCAATTCCTGATTCAGATGCAACACAATACACGTTAGGTTGAGTGAGAATAGTTCTTTTTATTCACGACTTGATTTAGTCCATTGCACTCATTACATTTTTTGTTATCACATGTGTTGTTCGAAAAAACAGCCGGCACGTGTTTCACCCTGTGTGGCGGATAGTGCCTAGGGCTTTCTCAAGGCTGTGATGAGAAAAAGGAGAAGATGTCAGTTATTGGAGCACAAGGCTCCCAGAGAGAAGGGGGAAAAGGTCACCCACCAAGTGCTGAGGTGAGGAAGACGAAAAGGAGATATGTGCAAAGAGTGAGGTGTTTTTTACAGTTTAAGAAATTGTCGAGAGTAGAGAGTGAGAACGGTATAGTCAGGTTTACCTATGTCCCAAGATATCAAAGAGGTTGGCGCATAGTAGTGATCAAAAAGTGCTCATTTCCATGTTTATTTGTTCTAAAATAGAAGAGGGGGGTGAGATAAAACAGCTACGATGCAAGACGAGAGTGGTGCTGGCATGAGACATGTTGGCGATATTTCTAAATCTTAAGTTAGAGTGAATCACAGACGTGATGATAGAACGATATAGTCTTGACCAAGGGTCTAAGCATGCAAGTGTTGAGGAAATTCATGCAAGTTTAAGGCATGCTTGGTGTAAGCGAGGGCTAAATTGATACTCGTAAGGCAGCAGGGTAGGTCCGAACTTCAAACGCCCTGCCTAGCACGCCAATTTGACTCACGCTTATCCTCCTTTTGCATGCTAAACCCCATTTCTCTAATCAGCCACTAGCACAAAACGGTAGGGAACATGCGGACCTTGAAGTTCGGACCTACCCTGCTGCCTTACGAGTATACATACTAAGAGCCGTGCCATGCTTGTATATAAATCAACACTATCACCCTATCAAAATGTGATTCTATGTTTCCACCAAAATGAGTTTGTATACCACGAACACCCTGTGGGTTGCTCGAATAGAATTATCATGTCTATTACCTGATGCTATGGAATTGAATGCAAAAATGTATAATTGTTTATTTCTGCAGACTTGGATGATATAAAAAACTGCTGTGCTATCTTCTTGAAAATATATAACTGAACTTTGTGACTATGCCCGCTGCAATAACATGACTAGGTATAGTACACTTACCTATCAATTTAGCCCTCGCTTACACCAAGCATGCCTTAAACTTGCATGAATTTCCTCAACACTTGCATGCTAAGACCCTTAGTCAAGACTATATCGCTCTATCATCACGTCTGTTATTCACTCTAACTTAAGATTTGGAAATATCGCCAACATGTCTCATGCCAGCACCACTCTCGTCTTGCATCGTAGCTGTTTTATCTCAGCCCCCTCTTCTATTTTAGAACAAATAAACATGGAAATGAGCACTTTTTGATCACTACTATGCGCCAACCTCTTTGATATCTTGGGACATAGGTAAACCTGACTATACCGTTCTCACTCTCTACTCTCGACAATTTCTTAAACTGTAAAAAACACCTCACTCTTTGCACATATCTCCTTTTTGTCTTCCTCACCTCAGCACTTGGTGGGTGACCTTTTCCCCCTTCTCTCTGGGAGCCTTGTGCTCCAATAACTGACATCTTCTCCTTTTTCTCATCACAGCCTTGAGAAAGCCCTAGGCACTATCCGCCACACAGGGTGAAACACGTGTCGGCTGTTTTTTCGAACAACACATGTGATAACAAAAAATGTAATGAGTGCAATGGACTATATCAAGTCGTGAATAAAAAGAACTATTCTCACTCAACCTAACGTGTATTGTGTTGCATCTGAATCAGGAATTGACCTATTGATCGTAACAACAACTTTGAAAAAGAGGAACACACGCTCACAACACTTTCTCTACATGTTTTTTCGAGGCTGAAGAGGCCCAGAGCCTTGAGCCAAGTTCCTCCGGTACCCCTGGGATTCATATCCAGAGTCAGGATCTCTGGGCCGTCTTTTTCACCTTATAATATCATCAATGAGTAAGTGCCTTCTGTGAATACCAAAATGAGTAAGTTACACAAAATGAGTAAGTTACTCAAAATGAGTAAGTAAGTGCCTTCTGTGAATACCAAAATGAGTAAGTGCCTTCTGTGAATACCAAAATGGTAGTAAGTTTATGATTTTGTCTTAAATTAGTTCTGTGAATCGGGCCCATTGTACATGCATGTGATTTCTGTAATGGACCACGTTTTTCTGCAGTGAAAAGCCCTCAGGCCTGCCCAGTAAAGGCACAATGTTTCAAGGCCCCACCACTAAAATGACTTAGAAAAACATATGTGTTGTCCACCATCCTATTTTTGAAGGAGATATCATAGGCCTGAGGAGTACACAAGACAGGCCTACACCTTGTGACAAGAGTGTGTGAATGTAAGATCAGTTACCTAATTGTGACCTCCATGACACATGTAGCTATGCAGCGGTCAAGGACATTAAGGGGTGTGTAGTGTAAGACACAGTGAGTCTGATCACTACACATCATTTACAGTGTATCGTATGTCATGCTCACTCACATAGTGCATCACAGATGAGGCCCATTTTCACATTGCTTTCTGTGCTGGCACTCTGCATGTGTATGAGATGGGCTTGTAGTGTGTCCATCATCATATATGTATACATTGCAATGATATGGCTTGCTCCAAGTGTACTATGTGAGATGTTGTATGGGCTCTGCTCTCCATTGATGTATCTGTGTGTTATGTGTTTACACGCTCCTGTACTGTCACACAGTGGTACACAACATAGTGTTACAAAAATTCCTCTTCTTGTCTCCCATGCCTACAGCTCAAGGTCCATCAGCGTAAGGCCATATGGAGGGCCATTGCCCTCAAGGTGCGGTCCCTGGGGGTCTCAAACCAACGCCATACACACTGCCACAAGAGGTGGGATGACATCTGACGGCGCAGCAAAAACGTCGCAGAAATGACGCTGGGGCTGTTCCCTCGAAGTAGCAGGTTGGCACGCAGGAGCATGACACCACTAATGGCCTGCATCCTGGCAGTGACACAACCAGAGCTGGATGGACATTTGAGGGCCCAACAGCAGCAAGTTGGGGGATGAGTAGTGTGCTAAGTGTGACTTTGCGCATGAGTGACTGCCTGAATCCCAGCCCAGAGCAAGTGCGGACCGCTGTGATGTCTCTAGTGTGATGCAATGGCTCCTAAGTATCCTCAGTGTTGAGTGCAGAGGTTCTGCATGTGTACAACATTTTGTTGCTCATGTGGGAAATCCATGAGCGTTGTCATAGCAAGTCAGCTTGACATGTTTTCATCACACATTTTGTGAATGTTGTCTGAAATGAGACCTTTCTACACAGGAAAATTTGTTGTGCGAAGTGTGTAGCCCAGTACACTTGTCCGGCTTGTGTGTGCTGTGTGGCTACGACAATAGTGTGCTCATGTGATGATGTGTAAGTGGCTAGATAAATGCAGAAATGTGGACTCAGGGAGCAGTGAGTTGGTAGAGGTCACACCTGTCCCATGGGTTGTGTTTTTCACAATGACAGAGATGACAGCATCATTGCAAAACCTATTAGCCAAATATCAGCAGCATGGCATCACATGATGTAATTTCCTGCCACAGTGACAGCAAGTGCACACAGGTGCTGATGGGGTGGATGGTGATGATTGCAGTGATGCATTGGCTGATTTGCATCTGCCAATTGTGCACATGGCAACATGACTGGGATGGTTAGACTCTGGAATTTAAATGTAATGTTGCAGAACCAGGTTATTGTGAGATTGTTTTGGCACTAGAGCTTAACATGGTTGGATGTGATCAGTGGGTCGGGCAAATTGGGATGTGACTGAGGTGTTGTACTGTAATTTGATAGCTAAACAGAAGCAAATGTTACTCAGAGTGTCAGTCCTCAGTATGTGTGCATTGTAGAGGGGTGTCCATGTGCATCAGTGCATGGTGAATTTGTGGCTACTGCTTTTAATCAGTGAGTGAATTCTTGGCACAATGATGTGTCATCGATGTCATCAGTCAGCACAACGTAGGGATGTCATATGCCAGACCCTAGGTATTGGCACACATTAGCTGTCCTAATGGAGGCCACTTACAACTTCATCTACAGAAGGCACTATCATGCCTTGGAGCAACGAAGGCCTGTCAGGCAATTGCTAAGATGTTGGTATGTGACATGTCACAACACATGAAGGCCTTGCATTACATTGCCCTTATCATGCTATTGTGCATTGTCTATGTGACTACATTGTTACATGGGGCTTATTTGCACTTCAGCACCAAAACAGATGTGTCCATGTGACATATGCAGCAGTGTGAGTCTCAGAGACATCGACTGGCAGTGAACAGCAGTGAGCATCATGTTAGTGTGCATTTAGAGATGTGTGCTGGGCACTCCAAATAAATTGATACATCTACAAAGTTGTCACCAATGTACAACTGTAGTTGTGCTTCAGTGCCACACATAGTGGATTTCAGGAGGTAATATCACTTGCAAATGGTTTTACTTTGTATAGGTGGTGTTCAGTGAAATATACTCCAAATGTGACTGAGACAACATATTTGGATGTGGATCTTACCTACAGGCACTTTGGTGTGCCTACAGACAATTTCATGTGATGTTGAAATGTAGGTACATGCACAGCTATTTGTCTGTGTCGACGCAACTTTGAGCATAAATATTGACTAAGCATGTTTCCATGCATCAGCTGATGATTGAACAAATTTGCAATATGCTGACAGTACATGGAGTAGTTAAATGTGGGAGTTTCAGTCAAAGTATTTGTGTTTGTATTGCATATAATGTTTGTGAGTATGCCACTTTACTGAACCTATGTCTCTGTCTCTTGCAGCATCTACCGAGGGCAGGGAAGAAGAGGGGCCCGACAGCATTGGGGAAGCTACTGGCACAACTGGCACACAGGAGTTCAGTGACACTGAGGGGACCAGCACCTCGGAGGGGGACAGGAGTGCCCTCGAGGATTCCTGCCCAGAAACACCAACCTCCACATCTTCCTACTCCAGCGGTGACTCCTCGGTGTTGGCGGGAACAGGAAGTTCAAGATCTGCATCTTCTTCCGCCACACCTACTTATGGTACCAAATTGCTATTTGAAAGGGACAACTGTTAGAAGCCCAGTCCACACAGCCATTCATAAAACATTTCTAAACTCATTTAACGAATTTCAAGTACTTAGGGGCTGATTATGATGGCAGTAAACCCGCCACCTGGTAGTGGTGGGTTCACCGCCATCGTAAGGCCAATATCTGCCTGCCACATTGTGATGGTGGGCGGTGGGCAGCAGCAATCGTTACGATTGCCTGTCAGAACGCCCCGCATCCACAGATTGGTGGCGGTGCCTAGCAGGCACTGTCCGCCAGCTTAGGATGCTGCATCCCCGCCAGCCTTTCCATGGTGGTTCAACCGCCATGGAAAGGCTGGCGGGCATGTACTTTGGGGGCCCGTTGTGGGCCCCCCCTTGTGCAGGGGCTGGTTGTTTGTGCACTTGGGGGGCACCCATGGTGCCCCCTACTTTTCCCTGCACTTTGTGGCAGGCACCAGGTGGTGCCTGCTACGTAGTGCAGGGAAATGCAAACAGTGCATTTTTAACATTGCAGCGGGTGCTGCAGCCAGCAGCACCCGCCTCAATGTTAAACGTCCCATTTGCGGCCGCTTTGGTGGCAGTCGCATTGTAATATCATTTGCGGGACCGCTGCCCCAATCCCTTTGACGATGGCGGACAGAATGAAGCCCGCCTGCCATCGTAATCAGCCCCTCAGTACATAAGCAAAAACTTTTTTGCAGTCAAAAACCTACTAATTCAGTAAATCACTGGGTTTGCGACCACTAAAAAGTTTTGCACTTCTGGCCCTATGACTTTTATTGCAAAGCACTTTGGTCACAATCGCACAGTGAAAAGTTACAAAATAGTAGTAGTAGTCGTAGTAGTAATAATAATAATAATAATAATTATGATTATAATACATGCATTGAATAAATATTTAAAATATTATTATCAACAGGTCGACCTGTTCTCTATATGCTTTTTTCGATGATACTTCTTTAAACTTTTATCAACTGTGGCAGACAGTGAAGCATAAGCTGGACAATCTAAGACCAAGTCGTGAGTTAAGTAGCTCAGTTAAGCCCAGGAACCAAGTAGTTATGATATGTCACTTGTAGGTTAGTAGCACTCTTAGGTTGTTGTTGCTTTCTGTGCTGAAGTAGACATTAGAGCTAGTCTGTGCCTGGTTGATATGAAGTTCAAAGACCAGACATAAAAACTTTCCCAAGCAAATTGATTCTCTCACTTTGTCAACTACTCTCATATTTCATGTGAGGCATGTTTTGAAGAACAGCACACATTTTCGGCAATTTGGGCAGATAGTTGTTAAAGTTTAGGATACCCAAACTGCAGCATCTTTTCATCTGCCTGGAAAACCCAGATTTTAGGATACCCAAGCTGCAGCTTCTTCTCATTAGCTTGGTAGAGGCCAGGGTTTAGGCTACCCAAGCTGCAGCATCTTTCCTTCAGCTTGGAGAACCCAGAGTATAGGATACCCAAGCTGCAGCACCTTCTCATCAACCTGGGAAACCCAGAGTTTAGGATACCCAAGCTGCAGCATCTTTTCATCAGCTTGGAGAACCCAGAGTTTAAGGATACCCAAGCTGCAGCATCTTCTCATCAGCTTGGAGATCCCAGAGTATAGGATACCCAAGATGCAGCATCTTCTCATCAGCTTGAGAACCCAAGGTTTAGTATACCCAAGCTGCAGCGTCTTCTCATCACCTGGAAAACCCTTATAGAGGTATAAGGTGGTTTTGATATTCAGAGAAAATATTGGAGGGGAAAAAGGAATGGACAGTTAGGCAGAGAAAACCCCTCTGTTGAAAAAAGATACCAGGGAGTTCATTGCTCTTGGAATAAGAAAACAATGATTAACACAAAGTTTAAATGGAGTCGACTATTTATTAAATAGCAGGCCACAAATGGGAGCAGGAACACTACATATGGAATGTCGTATCATTTAGTTAAATTCTCAAACATATTTGAAAATTACATTAGAAAACATTTAAAAAGCAGTACATCAGCCAGGCTTCTGACAGGTTGCTGTTCCAGGGATGGCCCATGCCCCACCCATACCTGGAAGTAGGAAGGGCACTAGTCAACACAGAGTACTAACAGCAGGGGATTGGCATCAGAAAGAACAGCTCACAAATGGGTGTGAAATAGGTGGGTCTCAAAGTTCAGGGGCTGAAGAAAAGAAAGGGGTGGGATTGGGGAGCAAGCTGCAAAACACATCACACAACCCCAGTCCAAGTAAATTACTTTATTCCCAGAGGTTCAACGGACAATAAAATCAAATAGATGAACTGTCCAAGTAGTTACCAATAGTAAGGATTACACATTTGTAGGACTATGTCAGGGCACAGTGCTGTTGGCTGAAAATGTCACCAGTTAGAAGGGCATTACAGTCTGCGCAGAGAGTTCAGTATCAGTCTATGAGAATTCCAGCAATACATGCAATTGTGTTAAGGTCTGACGTGATACCACTGAATATCAGACATCAGAGTGTTTTTATGACTTAGAGAGTAGTTTACCAGCATTGCATGCAGAGCTGTCAAACGAAACTGAACGGCAGAATATCTACATGATGTCCACCTCTGGCATAAAATCAAAACTCAGAGACAAAGCAGAAAAGAGACAAAGGGCCAGATGTACTGAATGTTTTTACGGTTGCAAACAGTCCAAATCGCTGCTTTTAACAGCAAAAACAATTTTTTGCAATGTGCTTCTGGCATTTTAGGAATTGGTCATTTTTTGCAGGCTCCTAAAAGTGGTTTGCGACTTCATACTAAATCGCTATTTGGAGAGAGTGTGCTGTGATGTCCCTTCGGAATCGCAATTCTGTATCAGATGTATCACTGTAAGTAAGTCAGCAAGTAAGTTTATTGACAGGTCAATTAATTAAAATCTTTACAGTAAAATGAGCATAAAAATGGCGCAACCCCCCCACCGGCCGGTCAAGTACCATGACAGCTTGGACCCACTGTTAATTCATCTTCGCAGTTTGTTGTTAGTTTGTGCATGCCTGAGAAAGAGCGTGTTTTATGTTATGTGACATTTTATTAAAAATCCAAATATATACATATTTTTAAAAAAACCCTTGTATGTTAAACTATAGAAGACTAGAAATAAATACATTGATGGGCACAATTAGCGATACTGACCCCCTGCCCAAGTTAGGGGCGTGTTTCACAGCTGCTTAAATGTTAGAGTGCAAGGAGCAATTTTAAAGTGCAAGTTCTGTTGCCTTGGTCCAGTTGTGATGCACTGGCAGCAGGCCAATGTTCACCAGAAGAATTAGTGGTTCGAGGTCCGATCCGCTTTTCTTGTACTGTGCGCTTCTTCATCACATGATAGAAGGATGTGCTTCCGCCACCTTGGAATGATGTAAAGTGCCTTGTGCAGATTTAGGGTACGTCTCTTAATTCCTCAGTTGCCTGGATCCGGCTGCTCGACGTTGAATTCAGGTTAAGAAGTGCCAGGTCGGGTTTGCTGTTTTATATTTTGGCATGTCAAAGGGCTATAAGATCTGTGGCAGATCTGCAAGTGCCAGTCTAATTACATGTATGAACTTTGCCACTTTTGCGAGGTTACACACCTTTGTATCGGAAAAAACCCAGTTTGAAGCCTCCTTGAAAGTCCTTGCGCCCTTGGCCCTTAAAAAAGGAAGTGGCCCGCAAAGGGCCACCCGGGTTATCTACAACCTCCTAATAGCCTTCCACAAAATGAAGAGTCGGTCAGACAGTAGAGAATACAAACAGTTGTTTATTAGCAATACTCTGCAGAGGAGTCCAATCTGACTTGCACCCTAAGATGTCTGCCGAGGGACTGCCTTTCACAAGCATAAAGGTGACAATTATACATTTCAGCCTGAGCACAAGACACACCCACCCAGTAACTTTCCACAAAAGGCAGCAGAAACAGAGGGGGCACACAAAGATGAGCTGAGAGTCTGAGATCGGGCACACACTATCTCTCTGGCAAGGTCATTCTGTCCGTGCCTGCAGCTGAGCCAGTGGGGGCAGGCTCCATCTCATGGGAAAGGTATGCAGAAGTACAAACAGTGTATTAATTTATACAGCAAGGCCCAACTAACAGAGACACAGGGAATTCTACACAGCTGCTACTTGCAGAGCCAGGGAACAATTAATTGCAAACATGGCCTAGAATTAGCGGCTAAGTATAAAATGGCACCGCAAAGGCTAACTTAACCATCATTACATATGGTAGCACAGATCAGACTTTTAATTTAATTCTAACAGACCCCTGTTTTAGCCTTAGCTAAGTCATTTTATACTATAGAGTGAAACATCTCTATTCACATGAACAATATTAATACTCAGAACTGTTCAAATGTTTGTTATTAAGCAGGGAAACTATAAGAGACATGTTGACCTAAAAAGTATCTACATCAACGCTTATCAACCCTTCTATCTCCTTCTGAAGCATGATCTTAGCATTTGTGTTGCATGGATGTCCTTTCCTTAGCAGTCAATGTACTTACGCAGCAGACGCAACAAACTGGGAGACAGTGCATACAAGGGCCTATTTTTCATGTAACATACTTTTACATTGTACCTGATGAAATGTGCAATACGTAGATGGGGCAACAAATACAGTGGGGAAAAAGAAAAGAAAGGCAACATTTGCAAACCATCCCCTCGGATGCTAAGTATGAACTTGTGATCCATGGGCGAAGTGAACATTATGATGCAGGATCTAAGACGGGCCTATTGTCATGTTCAGTCTGTAAATGAAGTCATATGTTCTCACCCACCTTAATCTCCCCCGCCCCTGGATACAAAAACGAACTGTCATATTAACTATCATGACAGGCATCTGCCCAATGTACACATTCATTTGTAGTGCGGAAATCAATGAATGCATTATCTAGGACTGGATAACAGAATTGAAGGTACACCAATCTGAACACTTGTATTATCAGTTTATGTCCTCCGGTGCTCCCTTGTGCGAGGAGCCAAAGTAACAAACATGTTCACAAGAGAAACAGGTGCTGTATGAACTTGAGAGTGCACAGGATACTTCTCATTCAGGGAGTAGGATGTCCCTAACACTATTATTAGCACAATAACAACTATGGATGCAACTTGTACTTTCTATGTACCGACCCCGCTCTGGACAGGGAGGTGCAAAGGGCTGTTTTCCTCATAAATTGGGTGACCAAATAGATACATGGTGATTGGGAGAGAAATGTAACACAATGGAATTGGTGACCAGGTAACAGGAGGATGGGCAAAACTCTTCTTTCCAGTGTCTTTCAGAGAGCCATCACTGGTAGGCTCCTATTGTTCATCTGGCGTAGGCTCTATCGAGCACCGGCGGTGGAGCTACCCGTCTAGCTCTTTCTGGAGAAATCCTCTTCACTCAGGATAGGGCACCCTCCCTCCTGGGAGGACGCCCTCAACTAATCCTGTCCAGTGCCCAGACCAGTGCACCAATCTTCCTTACCCTGCTCTGTTGCTGGCACCTTAGACAGGGTACCTGCACCCTATTCTTCATCCATGAAGTCCATCCCTACTATCTTCCTATTCTTCATCAATGAAGTCCAGCCCTACTAATCCAACTTTCCCTTGGTGCACTGTTCCTCCGTCGGGCGTATATTGTACCTTGTCACTCCAGGCACAGAGGGGTCAAGGGAAAAAGGGGATCAAACTCAAGGGGGACCAAGGGGCAGAGACTCAAACACAGGCGAGCCCTCAGGCTGGAGCTCAATGGGCTGGGACTCAGGCACAAGTAGACAAACAGGCTGGGGCTCCTGGATAGCCCCTCTCTCTTTTTATTTTCGGTGGTACTGCCTCGTCCAGCACCTCTTTGCTCTGCAGCTTCGCCTCAGTCGTAGTCATGGATGTTCCATAACAAGCAGCCAGGCTGTGCATCATGTCCGGGCCCCTCCTTAATGTGACTGCAGGGCGTCCCGGACCTATTAGTGGATATAATACGAACTTTTAGTTAACTGGCAAGGATAAAACTTTATATAATTTTTTTTTGTTTCCCAACACTAAGGGGTCGATTCCGATCCCGGTCAGAGGCGCACCTAACACCATTCGCCCGGGAAAAAAACCAGGCGAATGCGTGTTTCCCGACCGATTCGCACATACGTCCGAACGAGCAAGTACGATGCGCATAACTGCCCAAATCCCGACCCAGTCGCACTCACCCAATCCAGCTCCTGTTCCCCGACCGATGCGGATCCGGAAACGCAGAATCGAGTCGCACGGAAGCCCAAATGCAGCCCCGTCCGGCCGGACTAGTACGATGCGCCTTCCGTACGTGCCGAACCCGTCGCTACGCACGGCACGTCAAAGCATCCGGGAGAGGCGCACATAAGCTCCGATTCGCGGCTCAAGACGATCCACGGCTACGAGACGAACAAGCCAGCGACGAGGACGAGGCGAAGCAAAGAGAAAGACGAACGAGACGAACCAACCATGAATCCCATCGCGCCGATCCTACCAATACTCTACATCTATTACCGGAACTGGTACGGACGCGTACGGCGCAGAAGGTAAGTCAGACACCCACCACACAAACAAACCACACGTACCCGACATATAACACACACACATAGGGATGCAGAAATTACTTACACCAGCAACAGCAGCACCATAGGGGCGGGATGGCTATCACCAATGCCACATACACACATAGGGGCCTGGATGCCAACCACCAACACCACCCCTACCCATGGGGGGCCCGATGCCTACCACCACTACCACCCCTACTCAGGGGTTGCTAGATGCCTACCACTACTACCACCCCTACCCATGGGGGGCTGGATGCCTGTCACTACTACCACCCCTACCCAGGGGGTGCTAGATGCCTACCACTACTACCACCCCTACCCATGGGGGGCTGGATGCCTACCACTACTACCACCCCTACCCAGGGGGTGCTAGATGCCTACCACTACTAACACCCCTACCCAGGGGGTGCTAGATGCCTACCACTACTACCACCCCTACTCAGGGGGGGCTGGATGCCTACTACTACTACCACCCCTACGCATGGGGGGCTGAATGCCTATCACTACTACCACCCCTACCCATGGGGGGCTGGATGCCTGTCACTACTACCACCCCTACCCAGGGGGTGTTAGATGCCTACCACTACTACCACCTCTACCCATGGGGGGATGGATGCCTGTCACTACTACCACCCCTACTCAGGGGGGGCTGGATGCCTACCACTACCACCACCCCTACCCATGGGGGCTGGATGCCTGTCACTACTACCACCCCTACTCAGGGGGGGCTGGATGCCTACCACTACCACCACCCCTACCCATGGGGTGCTGGATGCCTACTACTACTACCACCCCTACCCATGGGGGGCTGGATGCCTGTCACTACTACCATCCCTACCCATGGGGGGCTGGATGCCTACCACTACCACCACCCCTACCCATGGGGGGCTGGATGCCTACCACTACTACCACCCCTACCCAGGGGGTGCTAGATGACTACCAATACTACCACCCCTACCCAGGGGGTGCTAGATGCCTACCACTACTACCACCCCTACCCATGGGGGGCTGGATGCCTGTCACTACTACCACCCCTACACATGGGGGCTGGATGCCTGTCACTACCACCACCCCTACCCATGGGGGGCTGGATGCCTACCACTACTACCACCCCTACCCATGGGGGGCTGGATGCCTGTCACTGCTACCACCCCTACCCAGGGGGTGCTAGATGCCTACCACTACTACCACCCCTACCCATGGGGGGCTGGATGCCTGTCACTACTACCACCCCTACCCAGGGGGTGCTAGATGTCTACCACTACTACCACCCCTACCCATGGGGGGCTGGATGCCTGTCACTACTATCACCCCTACCCATGGGGGGCTGGATGCCTACCACTACCACCACCCCTACCCAGGGGGTGCTAGATGCCTACCACTACTACCACCCCTACCCATGGGGGGCTGGATGCCTGTCACTACTACCACCCCTACTCAGGGGGGGCTGGATGCCTACCACTACCACCACCCCTACCCATGGGGGGCTGGATGCCTACCACTACTACCACCCCTACCCATGGGGGGCTGGATGCCTGTCACTACTACCACCCCTACCCAGGGGGTGCTAGATGCCTACCACTACTACCACCCCTACCCATGGGGGGCTGGATGCCTGTCACTACTACCACCCCTACCCAGGGGGTGCTAGATGTCTACCACTACTACCACCCCTACCCATGGGGGCTGGATGCCTGTCACTACTATCACCCCTACCCATGGGGGGCTGGATGCCTACCACTACCACCACCCCTACCCAGGGGGTGCTAGATGCCTACCACTACTACCACCCCTACCCAGGGGGTGCTAGATGCCTACCACTACTACCACCCCTACTCAGGGGGGGCTGGATGCCTACTACTACTACCACCCCTACGCATGGGGGGCTGAATGCCTATCACTACTACCACCCCTACCCATGGGGGGCTGGATGCCTGTCACTACTACCACCCCTACCCAGGGGGTGCTAGATGCCTACCACTACTAACACCCCTACTCAGGGGGGGCTGGATGCCTACTACTACTACCACCCCTACACATGGGGGGCTGAATGTCTATCACTACTACCACCCCTACCCATGGGGGGCTGGATGCCTGTCACTACTACCATCCCTACCCAGGGGGTGCTAGATGCCTACCACTACTACCACCCCTACCCATGGGGGGCTGGATGCCTGTCACTACTACCACCCCTACTCAGGGGGGGCTGGATGCCTACCACTACCACCACCGCTACCCATGGGGGGCTGGATGCCTGTCACTACTACCACCCCTACTCAGGGGGCTGGATGCCTCACCACTACCACCACCCCTACCCATGGGGGGCTGGATGCCTACTACTACTACCACCCCTACCCATGGGGGGCTGGATGCCTGTCACTACTACCACCCCTACCCAGGGGGTGCTAGATGCCTACCACTACTACCACCCCTACCCATGGGGGGCTGGATGCCTGTCACTACTACCACCCCTACTCAGTGGGGGCTGGATGCCTACCACTACCACCACCCCTACCCATGGGGGGCTGGATGCCTACCACTACTACCACCCCTATCCATGGGGGGCTGGATGCCTATCACTACTACCACCCTTACCCATGGGGGCTGGATGCCTACCACTACCACCACCCCTACCCATGGGGGGCTGGATGCCTGTCACTACTACCACCCCTACTCGGGGGGCTGGATGCCTCACCACTACCTCCACCCCTACCCAGGGGGGCTGGATGCCTACTACTACTACCACCCCTACCCATGGGGGGCTGGATGCCTGTCACTACTACCACCCCTACCCAGGGGGTGCTAGATGCCTACCACTACTACCACCCCTACCCATGGGGGGCTGGATGCCTGTCACTACTACCACCAATACCCAGGGGGTGCTAGATGCCTACCACTACTACCACCCCTACTCAGTGGGGGCTGGATGCCTACCACTACCACCACCCCTACCCATGGGGGGTGGATGCCTACCACTACTACCATCCTTACCCATGGGGGGCTGGATGCCTACCACCAACACCACCCCCACTCATAGGATGGACAATGCATGACACAACCAGCACACTACAACCTAAGGAATGCAAGAAAAAGACATCACCCCAACACCATGACAAGCGTGTGTAGACTGTGTCAAATGCTTACAACACTGAACATGACTCTGAACATACAATGTGACCCCCTATCACATGTGTCACACATAAATGTGTGTGGCCTCCACAATGCAAGCAGACCATGAACACTGTGGCAATGGGGTCCAACCCCCATCATCACAGTGACCAAAAGGTAAGTGTGGGGTCCATAGCTGAAGCACATTTTGAACATTGTGGCAATGGGGTCCAACCCCCATCATCACAGTGACCAAAAGGTAAGTGTGGGGTCCATAGCTGAAGCACATTTTGAACATTGTGGCAATGGGGTCCAACCCCCATCATCACAGTGACCAAAAGGTAAGTGTGGGGTCCATAGCTGAAGCACATTTTGAACATTGTGGCAATGGGGTCCAACCCCCATCATCACAGTGACCAAAAGGTAAGTGTGGGGTCCATAGCTGAAGCACATCTTGAACATTGTGGCAATGGGGTCTAAACCCCCATCATCACAGTGACCAAAAGGTAAGTGTGGGGTCCATAGCTGAAGCACATCTTGAACATTGTGGCAATGGGGTCTAAGCCCCCATCATCACAGTGACCATAATGTAAGTGTGGGGTCCATAGCTGAAGCACATTTTGAACATTGTGGCAATGGGGTCTAAGCCCCCATCATCACAGTGACCAAAATGTAAGTGTTGACATTGAAAAAGCTGCAACTGCCAAACTGCATGGATGATTCCTGGTCACAGAACAACAAACACATCAGTGGCAAAGTAGTGCTTGTGTCCCATAGCAACATAGATTGGGGGAGGCAAACAGTGCAGTGCAAATAAGACATACCTTTGGCCATGTGCAGACAAACATCACCCATGGGGGCTGACACTGTCAACATTCATCAATGACACAATGACAGAAGTGACCATCATAATGCAGACCCACATATTTGCACCAATGGGCACACAAATGTAGATATCCTGTGGAGACTGTAGATGTGAGGTAAACAAATACCATACCATGGCAGCAATGGGACACACAAACAATGGTCATTGTGCTGACTGATGACCTAGGAGTCCCAGGGACAGCAGGGGAAACTCACCAAACAACATACAGCCAATGGCACACTAAAGATATGCCAATGCAGTGGTGCAGATGCACAAACACAAACAGGCAGCCCCACACTGCACATCAAACACAACAGGTGAGGGGGGGGGTGCCAGTGTCCCCAGGCAACCACACAACACATGATGAGGCCTGAATACCAATTACACAGATGCGCATACAGTGCCACACAAAAGTAACTCATGGATCTAAATCCCCTATGTGGGGAATCAGGCATTGTTAGATGAGAGGGAGCACAAATCACACATGTCACACAAGCATGTAGGAACAGCAACTGACACAGCAAGACACAGACACACCACAGCACTACCCCCAGGGTCCCCACAATGTGGTGACCCTGGGCTGCATGACAATCCCACTGTGATGACAAAGCTAGATGTCGTTCACACTGTGAACCACAGTCTTGTGTCCTGATCAACAAACTACCATCACACCTACACAAGCACAAATCAATCAGCACGGCCAGTAAGCAAAGGCCAACATGGAGGCAGGGGTCTAGCCGGGCAACAACTCTCATCTGCACACACTCAACACCACACACCTCGACCTCCAACAATGTGCAGCAGTGAAGCTCACATGCACTGGTGACATTGCACATGCACCCATGACAATCCCATGGGGGTGGTGGGAACTAAGGTGCAGAAACACATCACACATGGCCACTCAACAAGACTCCTGAATGTCTGACACACTGCATACTACGCTGTACATGGACATGACGGCAATACCACACCAACCAATGGGATCCCAGCCACAGTCCCACACCAATGAAGAAGCCAAGGTCACCCACAAAGAACACACATAGACAACTACCAACATTGCAGCCCTGACCCTGAGGAGTGCCAGCAGTCACACACACAACGTGTCACAATCACTGAAAGCTAACACAAACTGGAAGTTACATGACAGGTGTAAACAACAAGTGCCAAGGGGAATCCTGACTGTTTCCCATCTGCGTTTGTCCACAAACTCAGCCCTGACAGCAAACACACCTATGGGTGACACCCTGATGACCAGTAATGTGCCATGCACCCACATCACAGAGAACCCAGGGAGAAGCCTTTGGGGAACATAGGTCAACTCAGCAAGCATCACAAACAGGAACATCACCAGGGATCCCAGCATGCACAGCAAAATGGAAGTGAACACACACAGACATGCTCACACAACACACACCTTGGGCTCAGGCAATGTCACAGGATTACACACTGCCATGAGGGGACTCCACTCCTGTGTGAGGAAAGCTGTGCCATATGTTGCCTCAGTAGGGCTCCATCATGTCAGCAGAACACTTGGTCACACAGTCAACAATTAGCACGAAATGAAGGCTCCCGTCATATCAGCCTGGTCATGGGAGTGTCAACGAAATCATCAGCACAGATCCAACACACATGTATAGCAAGTTGCACTGACAACACAGATGAGTCCTTCCCCATTGATGCCCAAACTTGCATGTCCAGTGGAGATGGCCACACGGTCAGGGAAGTAGACTAATTGAAAAATGGCAAGCACAACAGATGTGCAGGGGTGTAAGCCACAGATGTGATATTGCAAATGTAAGTAGGAAATCCCATTGCCAAATATTGAAAACATGACACCCTCACATGCTGCTAAGGATGACATGGATACACTACAGGATAGGACACATTACCCGTGGACCACATGGGTTCCTGCACAGTATCACTTCATTTTCATGAGACCAAAAATCACCATCAATGCAGCAAGGGCACGGTTAGCATCATCAACATCATGTACATCAGAAGCAAAACCACTAGAGAACAGAAAGTAGCTTTAATCAGCATATGTGGGTTCAAAAGTTAAAGTCCAGAAGAAAAGAAACAAAGGCCAATGGCCAGTCCATTCTGAAAGTCAAAACAGGGTGACAGTGGCAGATGTCACCCTACGCATGCCTGCACTGCTACACACCAGGGACAATCCCCTCGGAGGGGCATACTGGGGGGCAGGCCAGGCACCGCAGGGACAGGATCAGGGCTCACCAGAAGGAGGCAGGGAAGGGGTGGTGGGTGCTGGAGAGCCACTGACAACTGCAGTGGAGGTGTCTGACATGGTGTGTGCCGGCACAACTGGGGGGCATGACTCAGATGGTGTGTGTGCCGGCACAACTGCAGTGGGCCATGCAGATGGAGTGGACAGGTTCCCCACTGCAGTGCCCAAGTCAGACGGGGTGGAAGTGGGCTCCACTGCAGTGCCTACCTCCAGGGGAGGAGAATGGGTTTCAGGTAAGGTGGGCAGGACAGAGGGGGAGGACACCGTCTCCACACCAGTGGCACAGACATGCGCAGCGGGGGGTGTGGTGCCGGAAGAGCAAGTGGCAGGGGGAGAAGGCCGGATCATTTTGGGGATGTGTGGTGATCTCATGTTAACCACACTCCAGCATGACATCACTGGAATGTAGAATGCCATCGTGGATTCTTGGTTGTGTGATTCCACGTTAGTCAGTTACATGGACACTGCTGAAGCTGTGGCTAATAAACATACCACTTGAAGTATTTCCGTCTGCTGCCCTTCATTACATGATACTTCACTACAATTTGGCGACGATTTAGCCACAGCAAAGGATCCACGCATCAAGAAAGACACTTCAAGGAAGAGAAGTGAGAAGAGCACATCACCATCAGGAAAACATCATAAGGAAAGTATGATGCCTGCATATTGTGGTTGAATGCTCTGAGTTTGCGCTGGACTGGCAGTATTTTAAAAAAAAAGAAAGTGTAAGGAAGCACGCAGTGTCAAAGAGAGAAACATAACCATCATGTTTGGTTCGTGCTGCGTTTCAAAGTGACTACAGGGTCAGGAGCAGCAAACCAAAATTTTAGCGCGTTTATAGAAAGGCCCCATTTTAAAAGTATCGTCGGATACATGGCGCTAAGCAGTAAATAGATCACAGTGAAAGACTGCATATAAAAAAAATAAAAAAAAGGATTTGTACATGGTGTGCGCGCATAAGAAGCAATAAGGTACGAAGGAAACGAATGAAAGTATGCGGGTGAAGCGCGAGGAGAAAAGTGACATTGACAACAAAATTTAAAAAAAAAAAAAAAGAGGAAGGAAGCGTAGTTGTGAGGAGACACTCTGCGGTCAATTTTCGGTAGACTTTTGGAAACTCGGAAGACATTCTCAGCTAAAAGATTCATTGAGCAGTTGACATTTTCAAACAAGGCATACTGTGCGCGTGAGGAATAGCGCGAGGCTGTACACAGTGTCAACTCGATTGACCATTGAAACACTCACGCGTCAACCTAGCGCGAGGCTTTTCCATCCAAGACTGTTGTGTGCGCGTGGTGTCTAGTGCCAGACTCGCACTACTGTCACACCCACAAAAGCCTGAAGCGTTGTTGTGTGCGCGTGGTGTGTAGTACCAAACACGCATCACTGTTACTGCCGCTTGCGCAAGTTTAACTCGAAAGAAAAACACAGCGTGAAGCCAGAACTTACGTGTAGTCGAATACCTCACTACATCGTCCCCAGTCCTGGAGTAGGAGTAAAAGGAAGTTGGAGGCGATTGGAAACCTCACTGCATCGTCCTCAGTCCTGGAGTAAGAGTGAAAAGGAGTGGGAAACGATTAGATGTAGGACTACAGGACATGGTTTCATGGGTAGAACAACTAGAGAGCTGACTTTAGCAATAACAGGAAGTTGATTTTTTATACAGTTTCTAACAGAAAAAAATACTTTTCCACACACAGTCTGAACATACATTCTACTTTTTAAAAAAAAGGGAAAATACTAGGTATTAACAGTAGCAAAAGAAGGACAAACATTAAATATAAAGAGAGGAAAATATTTTGGAAGGAGAAATACTTACTCTGTACAACCGTGATGTGCACACGCAAACCAAGGTAACTGGACAAACAGTGGGAGCTGAGGTATAAGGAGAAACTACTTATCTACAACGCACATCCGTGATGTGCACACGTGAAGAGACGCAATATTTGGGAAAATAATTGACTTTTCAACTAGTGATTGATTTTGAATAACTTGCAATTGCAATTTATACTTAATATGCATTAGTTTAAGAGGAGACATGGCCACTATGCAGAATGTTAATGCTCCTCCCCCATTTCTACAAACTCCTGGAGACCCTCCAGTGGCTTGGAGAAATTGGTACAGAGCTTTCACTAAGTATTTAGGAGCAATTGGAGGAAACAGATATCGCCCTGAGCGCAAAAGGTTTTTATTAGAGCACAATCTAGGTTTTGAAGGTCAATCCAACATACTTGGGTGGTATCACCAAGGTCTTTTTGGGATGACCCTCAGACCTGGTAGAGACGTGCAAGTATCTTTGGTAACTGAGTGTGAAGGAAACAAAGAGACATTTGAAAAGGTAGAAAGCAGTAGCAAATGGATTGAGAGTTTTCCAGCAGTTTTTGAAGACAAACTGGGGAAAATCAAATTTTTCAAGCCCAAAATTAAAGTAAGAGACGATGTCACTCCTGTGAAACATAAGTTGAGGAATGTACCTTTCAGTGTGCGTGAAGACTTAGAGAAGATTCTTAAAAAAATGTGTGATGAGGGGGTGATAGAACCAATAGAATCGTCTTTATGGTTAAGTCCGTTGGTTATCGCAAGGAAGAAGAATGGCCAACTGAGAGTCTGTGTGGACTTGAGAAGTCTAAACAAAGTTATCTGGATTGATTCCCACCCCTTACCCAGGATAGATGATATCATAAGTACATTCTCCGGTGCTAAGTTTTTTTCAAAAATAGACTTAGCATCTGCATATCATCAGGTTGTACTGGAGGAGTCGTCACGACATTTAACGGCTTTTGTTTCTCCCATGGGCTCCTATCAGTTCAAAAGGATGCCTTTCGGTCTTGCGTCGCCAGCCGCTGTATTTCAACGTGTGTTAGAGAATGTACTAGAAGGAATTGAAGGTGTAGTAACATTCCAAGACGATATTTTAATAGCGGGTGAAAATATGTCAATCCATGATAAACGAATGCGTACAGTTTTGGAGAGATTACAAAGGTATGGAATTGTGGCCAATCGTGGGAAGTGTGAGTTTGCAAAAAATACTATTGAGTATTTAGGACATGTAATCTCTGAGAAGGGAGTTGAACCAAGACCTGGATTAGTCGATGCTATTGTGAAATCTCCGACCCCCAAGAGTAAAGAAAATGTGGCCTCATTTTTGGGAGTATGTGAGTTTTACTCCAAATTCATTCAACATTTCTCAGCCAAAACTGTGGGGTTAAGAGAGTTGTTAAAAAAAGAGAAAAGTTTTGCATGGGAGAAAAAATGTCAAGAAGAATTTGAGAGCCTTAAAAAGAAATTGTTTCAGCGGGTGTCCTAGCCCCTTTTGATCCTATAAAACAATGTATTATCACTGTAGATGCAAGCAACGATGGTTTGGGTGCCACTATCGCACAGATGAAAGGGAAAATAGAAGTGACCATCGGTTTTGTTTCTAGATCATTGAGGACAAATGAAAAAGTATTCTCTGTTATAGAAAAAGAACTTTTGGCTTGTTGTTGGGCTGTGGAAAGGTTCAAATGTTTTGTTTGGGGAAGGAAATTTGTTCTAAAAACTGACCACAAACCGTTAGTCAGCATTTTGAGTGGGTGTACCATTAAAGATCACACACCCAGAATAGCAAGGTTAAGTTTAAAGCTTCTACAATATAATTTTGATGTGGAATACATCCCGGGTGGTAAGAATGTAAGGGCAGATTACTTATCTCGCTCACCATTAAGCTTTACTGAGTATCCAGAAAACAATGATGAAAATGACAAGGAATGTTTGATCGCTAGCATTGATGTTTGCCACGACACTACTTTCACTGAACAAGAGTGGACCTTGGAATCTTCAAGGGATGTCGTGTTGAAAAGTGTAAGAGAGTTTGTAATGAATGGGTGGCCAAAAGAAAAAGTTTTACCCCAGGATTTACAACCTTATTTTAAAGTTTCCGATGAATTGTCAATAGAAGAAAATGGTATGTTAGTACGGGGAGAGAAATTTATTCCACCAGTTTCTTTGAGAGATAGAATCATTATGTATGGTCATGAAGGACACCTAGGCCAAACCATAACAAAAAGGAAAATCAGAGACAGCTATTGGTGGCCTGGAATGGATTCTGCCATCATTGCTAGTGTTCGTGCATGTGTTATTTGTGCCACTAGTGATAAGAGTCTCAAAACGGAGGCTGTTCCTCTTCAACCTGTGAAATTACCAGAATCTGTATGGGCCAAACTTGCCATAGACTTTATTGGTCCTTTTGGTGTTCTTCCTCGTAAGTTGAGATTCGCCATTGTGGTCGTCGACTACTATAGTAAATGGTGGGAGGTGAGATTCGTTGAAGAGGCAAACACTACTAGTGTCATAAAGTTTTTGAAAAATTTATTTTTGAGGGAAGGTTTTCCAAAAGAAATTGTGTCAGACAACGGTGTGCAATTTATTTCGAAAGAAATGAAAAGCTTTCTTGACTCTAATGCCATAACACATAAATGTATCGCTTTATATCATCCTCAGGCAAACGGTCTAGTAGAAAAAATGAACCGCATACTGTCAGGGTGTATACAGTGGGCAATTCAAAACAAGATTGATGTGCAAAAAGCTGTTGAAGAAATGCTGTGGTCTCATAGGTCATGTCCTAATGCTGTTTCTGGCCTTTCGCCATTTGAAATTCTAAGAGGGCGTCCGCCTGCGTCTAGGTTGTGCCCCGCTTGGTTACGAGAGTGTCAGAACAAAAATGTACATATGTTAAATGTGGACAAAGTTGTGAGACCCAATGTGGAAAAATTTCAGGTTAAAATGAAAGACCACTATGACACTTTGCACAGAGTGAAGTCTCTTGAGAGAGATTTGCATGTAGGAGATTGGGTTCGGGTGAAAGACCCCAACCATGTACTTAAGGGGATGTCTAAGTTTAAACCACCTGTCAGAATTGAAGTTGTGACCAGGAATGCAGTGTGAACCAGCAGAAATGAGTGGTGGAATAAGGGAAGAGTGGTGAAGGTGCATTGTCATGATGTTCCTTCCCATGATCTTGCTTCTCCATCCAATTCGTTTTTGCGTGCTCGTGTTGTTCCTTCTCCCTCTTCTTCTGACACTGATGTTTTTGAACCCAGACCATCGGTTCATTTTCTGTCTGAACGAAGGAGTGATAGACGGAACATTGTTAAACCTTTGAGATTTCGTGAATGAACTAATTCAAACCGGGTGTATATAATCTATTACTGTGTTATGGATTGATAATTCTTTGTATTGCTTTATTGTATAGAAGGGAGATATTGTGGTGATCTCATGTTAACCACACTCCAGCATGACATCACTGGAATGTAGAATGCCATCGTGGATTCTTGGTTGTGTGATTCCACGTTAGTCAGTTACATGGACACTGCTGAAGCTGTGGCTAATAAACATACCACTTGAAGTATTTCCATCTGCTGCCCTTCATTACATGATACTTCACTACAGGATGGTTTATATGTGGGTGGGGGAACCTGGGGCAGGGTGTGGTGGGGGCACTTGTGGAGTGGGGGCCTGAGGGATGGAGGAAGGAGACTTGGTGCTTGAGCTGCAGGGCAGCGGCGGGGTCTTGCTCTTCCGGGTCCGGGGGGACTTGCGGATGGGGGCGTCAGTCGGTCTGCGCCTGGGGGAGGGTGTCCGGGGGCGAGGGGCACTCCCCTCCGTGTGGGTGGGCTTCCTCTTCCCCCTGAATGCTGTATCAGCTGGATCGGAGGGGAAGAAGCCGAGGTCACTGAGGAAGAGCCGCTGTGTCTTTGGGGTTGCAGGTGAGGCAAGGGAAGGGGCCTTGGAGGGAGAGGTAACTGAGGACTGCGCAGTGCCCGTGGATGCGTGTGTGTGTGCCTGGGCCCCATCCCCTGTGAGTGTGGTTTCAGTCCCCTGACTGTGCGTGCGTGTGCGTCTGGATTTTGGCATGTGTGTCTGTGTGCTGCCTGTGTCTGTGCTGGTGTGTGCCTGTGCCGGTGTGTGTGTGCTTGGGACAGGTAAGGTGCTGGGGAGTATGGATGGGGCAGAGGTAGGAGGGGTGAGGGACTGTTGGAGGAGGGACACTGCTGCCGTCAGGGAGGAGTCCATGGACCTATTGCCCCTCTGTAGGGCAGACATGCCCGATGAGATGCCCTCCATGAACAACACCAGCTGAGTCAACAGAGTGGTGTGTGCATGGAGGACACTCAGCATCGCTGTCTGCCCTACATGGAGCTGGCGAAGGAGGTACACAGACTCCTCACTCAGGGCAGCAGGGGACACAGGGGCAGGGGGTGCGGTGCCTGGCACGAAGGAGACATGCTCCTGAACATGGGAGCCTCCACAGACCTCGGGAATGGGAGCCGATGGGAGGGCGGTGGTGGTGGTGGTGGCGGGGACAGCAACACTAGCTGGGGTGTGGTGGCTGCTGACACCCGCCTCCACAAGGGAGTCATCCTCCGAGCTGCTGTGGTCCTCAGCTGAGGTGGATGGTGCTGAGGACTCCTCGGTGTGGCACCCCTCGCCCTCCGTGCCACTGGGTCCCTCCGACCACTCCTCGGCTGCTGACCCAGTCTGGCTCTGCGGCTCCTCCTGGTCCGTGGAGCTGTCCCATCCTGTGGCCGTGGATTTATCTGCAAACAATAGGGAAACAGACAGACATCAGTCACCTGCACCGAACGCACACACCACAGTAAGTACAGCACATTACAGAGCAAGCCCTGGCATCCTTAGTTGAACATTGCCAAAAGTGCCCAAACAGAGTAGGGGAAGCCAATTGTCAGTCTGATGGTCAACCATGGCACTCACATCCCTCCTGGTCTTGCACCCATCTGTCTGGTGTCTGTCGGTTGGCAATACCCCAGTGTGGACACATGCACCACCTACACAGTAGTTGGACAGTGCAGAGAACACGGTGAAGCATGTGAACATGCACACATCACAACTCTTGCCACTGAGTCACTACAGATGTCCGGATAAAGGGATGCCCAGAGTCAATTTTGAAATGCATGTGATGCATACCAGCGACAGACACCATGATGCACCCATGTCCTGATAGTCATTGCCACGATGGTGTGCATGTAGCACATGTCACTCCCCTGCAGGATCACTCATAGGAAGTTTCATGCCATGGCACAGGCATGCCTGCTAAGTCATACATCACTGTCTCCAGTCACATGGGCAGGGCAGCCAGACAAAAACAGTCTGCACTGTGTCACAATAGTAGGTCATGGGGAATGCAAGTCCTGGAGCTGAACAAGTGCACATGTACATCCCCCACACACCACATCATCTGAACCCTTATCTGTCCACGTCATACCAATTGGACATATGGGAGACCTGTAACACAACCCTCGGAACCTGAGCACCTCACAATCTGCTGTGAATGGGAAACAGCTGCCTGAACTTCACATTCGCATACCCCAGTCTGCACGGTCAGGTGATCAAACACCTATGTGTCACACAAGTATCGTCTCCTATGGTCACATCTCCGGTGGCATGCTGAGCCCCAACCAAGAAACACCCCAGTAGTCCTGACAACGAAGTCACAGCACACTGACACAGAGGCAGACACCTGAGGGGACATATCACTGAGCACAACGTATCAGCTGATACACGTGAGTGGGAGTACAGAGTTTATTGTATGGCCTGGAGTAGGCATGACTGTCCTGCCCCACGTGAATGAGGGATGAGCCCTGGACAGTAGGCAGGTGGCTAAGTATGTGTGACACACGTAATATACACACTCCTGGGGCCCAAACATGGTTCCCACCCACAGCATGGGTGTGTGCCAGATACCCCAGGCACATGTGGTGGATCAGCTCAGCAATTGGACCACATATCAAAGTAACACGCAGATTACATGTCAGAACACAGGCATTGTGTAAGCAATGGACCCACCCATGATGCCCACCACAGAGTTAGGGGAACAAATGCTGTCCCCCACCTTGAGCTAAGCAAAATGCAAGGACACAGTACCCAAGTGACACAATTCCCTGACTGTAAGGGCCACACCTGGGTATCAGATGAGGAGTGGACAGTGCACAATTGAGGGACATGGGTCCTGGACCACATGACTGATGTACTGTGGAAGTTTAACCAGCCCAGAGGAGGGCACATAGCATGGCAGACAAAGTTCACAATGCAGTCATGGACTCACCCCTCCTTGCTGCTCTCTGGCCTTCAGCTGCCCATCCAGATCAGGGAAGACCACCGCCAGGATCCTGAGCATGTGGGGGTCAGGGTCCGGTGTCCGCCCCTCCTGCGAGGAGGCGACAGCTTCAGCTGGACCCGACGATCCTCCGGGTCCAGCCCCGAAGGTCCTGCCACCTCTTCTGGCAGTTGCGGATCCGGCGCTTGTAGACCCCCACGGATCTCACTGCCCGGACGATGGTCAGCCATATCTGCTGCTTCTGGTGGGCATCAACCTGTGAGGATGACAAAGTGAAAATGCCATTACTACACATTCAACATATCCGTGCATTACACAGTTGGATATACATGTCTCAATCACAGGGGCACATGATGTACACAGGCAGTGCAACGATGGCTATGGACAGTTTGCCAGCAGTTACTACATGGTATCATTGCCTGGGAAGTAAAACCTTGTTTAAAAGCACTGTCACTGCACTATACCTGTTCAGTGCATGTAACTACACACTATGGGGGGTGACAACTACTCAGTGAGCCTGCTAGCCAGTGGCGTGCAGACTGTAAGTCTTGCTAGTCAGACAACATGCACATTTAGTAAGGCAGTGGACAGCACACTCACCTGCTCCCCTGCTTTCCCATACAGCTTGCTGTACTGTGGAAGGAGGCTGTCCAGCAGGGCCTGGTTCTCCTCAGTGCTGAAGGCTGGGGCTCTCTCCACAGTACGTGCCATTGCAGGATCCAGAGTGTGCAGATACAGCAGCAGTGGTGGTGGCAGATGTCGTCCTGGAGCATGTAGTGCAGGCAAGTGAGCTCTCAGGGGAACTGCCAGCATTATATGTGTGCTGCAGAGGCAGATACTGTCCCATGTGTCCAAAGTGATAGGTCCAAGTCGTTTGCATCTTCTGAATCTGGCCAATCCATGGAATTGCACCACTTACACACGCCCACAGCATCCTTCAAAAGTTCAACTTCATGACACCCATGAATTTGCAACATTGTTGTGGGTGACCAACTGAATTCACAGCATCAGACTCGTTAAAGATTTGAAAACGCGTCCGTTGCCAGGCCAGGCCATAGCCAATGGGTGCGCACCGATCGGTCCATTGCTGTACAACGCGTACATCGGATGACAATGCGTACCCGCTCACATTGTATGCAATGGCCAATGCGTGCGCACCGATCGGTCCATTGCTGTACAACGCGCACCCGCTCACATCGTATGCAATGGCCAATGTGTGCGCACCGATCGGTCCATTGCTGTACAACGCGTATTGCGAATACAACGCGTAACCGCTCACATCATATGCAATGGCCAATGGGTGCACACCGTTCGGTCCATTGCTGTACAACGCGTACCCGCTCACATCGTATGCAATGGCCAATGTGTGCGCACCGATCGGTCCATTGCTGTACAACGCGTACATCGGATGACAACGCGTACCCGCTCACATTGTATGCAATGGCCAATGCGTGCGCACCGATCGGTCCATTGCTGTACAACGCGTACCCGCTCACATCGTATGCAATGGCCAATGTGTGCGCACCGATCGGTCCATTGCTGTACAACGCGTATTGCGAATACAACGCGTACCCACTCACATCGTATGCAATGGCCAATGGGTGCACACCGATCGGTCCATTGCTGTACAACGCGTACCCGCTCACATCGTATGCAATGGCCAATGCGTGCGCACCGATCGGTCCATTGCTGTACAACGCGTACCCGCTCACATCGTATGCAATGGCCAATGTGTGCGCACCGATCGGTCCATTGCTGTATAACGCGTACATCGGATGACAACGCGTACCCGCTCACATTGTATGCAATGGCCAATGCGTGAGCACCGATCGGTCCATTGCTGTACAACGCGTACCCGCTCACATCGTATGCAATGGCCAATGTGTGCGCACCGATCGGTCCATTGCTGTACAACGCGTATTGCGAATACAACGCGTACCCGCTCACATCGTATGCAATGGCCAATGGGTGCACACCGATCTGTCCATTGCTGTACAACGCGTACCCGCTCACATCGTATGCAATGGCCAATGCGTGCGCACCGATCGGTCCATTGCTGTACAACGCGTACCCGCTCACATCGTATGCAATGGCCAATGTGTGCGCACCGATCGGTCCATTGCTGTACAACGCGTACATCGGATGACAACGCGTACCCGCTCACATTGTATGCAATGGCCAATGTGCGCGCACCGATCGGTCCATTGCTGTACAACGCGTCCCTGTACAAGTCACTGGCATATGTCACCATGCCTGTCACAGGTGAACATATGCCAGCCACATATACTTCCCAGGGAGTGAGGGGCACACCTACAACACCAAAGCCTGTCCACACTGTGTCCTAAGGCATGTAAGGCTGCATTACCTGTTCCGTGTATGGGGGTCAACATGTTGTTTTTTGGGTGGCACTTGGGGGCAGCCACTCCCAGGCTGTGCACGTGTTCATGGGGACAGAATCCTTGGTGTGTTGTGCACATGAACACTGTGGTGTGCAACTGTTCATTTCAGGGCATGTGGCATGGTCACATTTCACGGTTGTGTATGTGTATGTCATGTCACATACCCCCTGAGTCCCATGTGGGACGGTATGTACGTCCCAGGGTGACCCATTGCCACAATTGTGATGGCCCTCCACAGTCTGTGTGCATGTTGTGTTTACAATGTCTCTGATTCCATGTGCACAATGGGAGACAGTCTCCACATCCACGTTGTTTGTGCATGGACTTTGATGTTGTGCGTGTGTGTGTCACAGACGTCCATGTCTGTCCTGCCGAGGCAACAGGGACCACTACCTGTGGGGGTCATGGTTGTTTAGCTGTGGTGTATTCATGATGCACCATGTCATGCCAGTGTCCATGTGGCAATACAGGGTCCCTGGGTATCTACCTGTCGATGAGCTGTGATGCCTGGGGGACATCTGTCCTCACATGTCACTGTGGTGTGTGTTTGGAACGTGACAGCAGTACATGGATACTGTGACACAGCCTAATGATATCCCATAGCACAACCTGGGACTTGTTGAGGACACATGTTGAACTGTGATGTTAGATGTTAGCCATGTAGGTGCCATACATGTCCTTACGGAATGGCACATGCATCATGTACTTGTGTCTCGTAATGATGTGTCATGTGATATTGAGTCTGGTCTATGCCACATATGTGGGGTGACTGACAATCTTTCTTTCTTCACCTATGCACTGCAGGGCACCAGCTGTCCATCGGCCATTCCCTGACCTTGCAACAATGGTTGAACGGGACTGCATCCGATGGTACCGCTTCACCAGGCCACTGATTGAGGAATTGACGGTGCGGTTGGCCCCACATTTGCAACCTGGCCGGACATACCCTACAGCGCTGACCCCCAAGGTGAAGGTGATGGCAGCCCTACACTTCTTTGCCACCGGTACCTTTCAACACACTGTGGCGTCTGCTGGTGGGATGTCACAGACCATGTTCAGCCGTGTGCTCCGCGATGTTTTGGAGGCTATGTTGAGATACCTGAACCAGTACATCTATTTCCCTAGACTTCAACAACTCACTGACGTGAAGAGTGACTTCTATGCCCTGGGGAGGATGCCGCATGTCATTGGCTCCATTGATGGGACACATGTGGCTTTGGTACCACCACAGGCCCAAGAGCAGGCATACAGGAACCGCAAACACTACCATTCGGTCAATGCACTGGTGGTATGTCTTGCAGATATGAGCATCTCACACGTCTGTGCCCGTTTCCCCGGTTCTGCACACGATGCCTACGTGATGAGGAGTAGTCGCATCCCGAAGATGATGTCACAGATGCGGAACCAGCGTGCCTGGCTTGTTGGTGTGTACTGACTTTGTACCATTGTGTGTGTTCTGCAATGTAGTGTTCCACCCTCTTTTCCAAATCAGCTAATGTGCAATTGTCTGTATGTAGGTGACTCCGGATACCCCAACATGCCGTGGTTGCTGATGCCCCTCAGGAACCCTGTGACACCAGCCCAGATGCGCTACAATGAGGCACATGGTTGGACCAGGAGAGTGATTGAGCGGACATTTGGTCTCCTGAAGAGCCGCTTCCGTTGCCTAGATAAGACAGGAGGGGCCCTCCCATATGCCCCAGCAAAGGTGTGCAAGATTGTCATCGTCTGCTGCATGCTACACAACCTGGCAGTGCGGAAGGAGTTGCCTCTCATCCTGGATGACGATGACCAACATCCGCTACCTGTGGAGGATCCTGGGCTGGACCACGATGCCAGTGATGATGATGATGATGAGGGTGATGTCCGCACACAGCTCATCACCAACTTCTTCAGCTGAATGTGAGTATCCAGGGATGTTATGTCAATGATGTGAGTTTGCATGATATGTGTTGGTGGTGCTCTGGTGCTGTTTGAGTGTGTCCATGTGCTACTTGACTGTATGCGTGCAGCGATGTGTCCTTACAGGTAGTCTGTACTCCACAACAGTGTTGACATGCTAACTTGGTTCTGGGTGGGTATCTTGTGACATGTATTGGGCATGAGTATTGCAGTTCTGTCCTGTTCTTCAGTGCTTTTGACTGTGTGTCATTTCTGTCCTTCACAGGGCACTTTCAGAGTTGTTTGGTCAACTGTGATCCCCCGACACCGTGAATCAACTACCAGGGTGGTAGCTGTCGTTTCCCTACAGGTGATGTGCGCCACACCCATGGACTTCCTTTCTTCTACACTTGTTGACTGTGTGCCCACTGCCAGGTGGGATTACCTTGCATCTGTGGTGGTTACAACATGTTGCAAATGTGTAATAAACCTGTGCTTCACTTTGTGATGTGCGTTGTCTGTGGTCACACATCTGACTGACATTTGCTTACTGCACCAGTGGGCTAGTTAACACAGACTGTGAATAGGTGTTGGGTCTGTGCATTGCACCGTATTTCCTGGCAACATCAGTGTAGGCGATGAGTCAGATGGCCCTGGTGTGTATGTGTTGTGTAGCCCTGGTGGTGTGTCTCCCTCATATGTGTCACGTCGCCATGACTCACATGCCGGTGTTGTACTTGCTGTAGCAGTTAGCGTGCACAGTGTCATTTCACAGATCATCATCTCCACTTCAGAAACAACGTTGGAATCACAACAGAGGCAAGTATGGTGTATTAGTGAGTTTATTGACATACATGTGTGAGTATAGTGCACAGGATGGTGGGTGCTGTACATTGTGATTGTAATCCAAGGTTCCTAGATGATTTGGAAGTCCTGATAGCAGAAATGTCCTGAGTAAAGTCCACAGTCATCTGATACATTGGTCCAACTTGAGCTCCCCATGTCATGTTGGAGAGTTGTGTTGCATTCGACAGGGTGAAGAGTTTGCGCTCAAAGGTGATTTTCCAGAACAGGTGTTGGCTTCCTGGGGGTTGTGCATGGCCATCAGCCTCTCAGTTGTCCTTCCTCGGACGACCCCTCTTCTTTGGGGGGGGGGACCCTCAAGTGCAGGCTGCTGCGGTGCAGGGGACTCTCCGCCAGAGTCATCCTCCCTCCCTGTGGCAGTTGCAGTTGTTGCAGCACCAGATGTTGTGGGCACACAGGGAGGTGTTGACATGTTGGTGCAAATCTGGCGGAGGCATTGTAATATGTCCCTATGCACCGCCGTCTGTTCTTGCAATGTGTCCCACTTGGACTCCATGCAGGACATGTGTAAGTCCAAGCAGGCATGATGGGCAGCCTGCTGCTGTTGAATGTCCCTGAGGATCCCCACTACCTGGCTGAACTCTCCGGTGCTAGTCTGGTACGCATCAACTATGCGTACCAGTTGTGGGTCATCATGCAGTCCAGACCCCTCTGCAAGCAGCGACCTATGTCTACCACCCCTCCCACCACCCCTGGCGACACGTGAAGGACCTGCGGTGGCACGCACAGGTGACTCTGGGCCCCCTTAGGGGTTGTTGCTGGTGTTGGTGTCCGTAGCTCCACGTTGGGCCGGGGTCCGTGTGCGGTTGGTGGTGGTGGTCCTTGGTCTGTCCGTGTCGGCAGGGGTGGTCTGTGTGTTGGCAGTTGTTGGAGGGGTGGGTGCAGGGGGTGCAGCTGGTGGTCCTGCTGGTGCTGCATGATGACTCACTGCGGAGGTGCCAGGTAGGTCTTCATCATCCGAGGTGGGCAGAGGCTGTTCCACACCAGTGGGCTCAGTGTCCCCCGGAGCCTGGGACAGGGACTCCTCAGCGTCTGCTGCTGTGTCCCCATCATCACCTGTATTTGGAAGAGACACACAATGTATGTAATGTTTCTACAGGCATCAATGGTTCAAACACCTGACAGTTGTGACTGTGCCTCTGGATGCGGGCCTGTAAATGCATTGTCCTAAGTTGTCACAGTCAGCTGTTGATATTGGTGTAGCGCATTGTCCTGACAACATGAAGCATTTCAATGTGAATGTTGAGGTGTGTGCATGGCCAGCATTGGTGGTATTTGGTTGTCATCCGGACATCCTTCTCCCTCCAGCCCAGTTATCCCACCATGAAGCATGCCACCCTTGCAGTGGGTGCAGGTTGACTCTCAGGATGTCAGTCAGTGGTGTCCTGCTGTTGGTTGGTGGCCAGTTCCCAGCATGGCCTTGTGCTCCCCACAACAGAGCACCAGTGTCAGACATCTTTGAAGTGGCTTTTGACTCCCTGTGAGGTGTGCATGCTTCAGTGTGAGCTTGCTGGGCCATGTGGGGGGGGGATGTTGAGCTGTGACTACCACTCCCATCATGCTATTGCCTCCACCCCCCTTCCCAGCATGCCCATACTTCCTTCCTTTTGAGTGTACTTCACTGTGTGTGGGTGTGACAGCAATGGCAAGATGGCTGACAGTGGTGTCCTGCTGTTGGTTGGTGGCCAGTTCCCAGCATGGCCTTGTGCTCCCCCACAACAGAGCACCCGTGTCAGACATCTTTGATGGGGCTTTCCACTCTCTGTGAGGTGTGCATGCTTCAGTGTGAGCTTGCTGGGCCATGTGGGGGGGGGATGTTGAGCTGTGACTACTACTCCCATCATGCTATTGCCTCCACCCCCTTCCCAGCATGCCCATACTTCCTTCCTTTTGAGTGTACTTCACTGTGTGTGGGTGTGACAGCAATGGCAAGATGGCTGACAGTGGTGTCCTGCTGTTGGTTGGTGGCCAGTTCCCAGCATGGCCTTGTGCTCCCCACAACAGAGCACCAGTGTCAGACATCTTTGATGGGGCTTTCCACTCTCTGTGAGGTGTGCATGCTTCAGTGTGAGCTTGCTGGGCCATGTGGGGGGATGTTGAGCTGTGACTACCACTCCCATCATGCTATTGCCTCCACCCCTTCCCAGCATGCCCATACTTCCTTCCTTTTGAGTGTACTTCACTGTGTGTGGGTGTGACAGCAATGGCAAGATGGCTGACAGTGGTGTCCTGCTGTTGGTTGGTGGCCAGTTCCCAGCATGGCCTTGTGCTCCCCACAACAGAGCACCAGTGTCAGACATCTTTGATGGGGCTTTCCACTCTCTGTGAGGTGTGCATGCTTCAGTGTGAGCTTGCTGGGCCATGTGGGGGGGGTGTTGAGCTGTGACTACCACTCCCATCATGCTATTGCCTCCACCCCCTTCCCAGCATGCCCATACTTCCTTCCTTCTGACTCTGCTTCCCTGTGGGGTAGTGTGCCTGTGCTGAATGGATGGCTGACAGTGTTGTCCTGGCGTTTGTTTGGCTACAAGTCCCATGTGTGTCACTGTGCTTCCCACAGCATGACCCAGGGTGGTGGTTCTTTGTGGGATAATTAATTTTAGTGTGAGGCAATGCATTTTCCCAGGTGAGTTGTGTGTAGTTTGTGTTAGGGGTGTGTGTGGGAAGAGCTGCTGGTAACTATGGTCATAGCTGTCAGTCCTCCTTCCCACCCAGCCAGATATCCCACCATGGAACGTGCTTCCATTGCAGGGAGTGCAAGTTGTCTTTCAGGATGTCAGTCAGTGGTGTCCTGCTGTTTGTTGGTACCCAGTTCCCAGCAGGGCCTTGTGCTCCCCACAGCAGTAGCCAGTGTCAGCCATCTTGTCAGTTGTTTTCCACTCCCTGTGATGTGAGCATGGTTCAGAGTGGTGTTGATGGGCGTATTGTGATGGTGGGCAATATCTGTGACTACAACTCCCATGATGCTATTGGCTACACTGACTTGACCAGCATACACAGAATTCCTTCCTTTCTGTGGGATTCCCTGTGTGGTGGTGTTGTAGTGGTGGCTACATATCTGACAGTGTTTGTTGGTTAGATTTGTGCCACTGCCTAGCTTTATTTGTTGTAGGGTTTGTACATGTCATGACACAGTTACATATCACTATGAGATGGCATGTATTGTGTTAATCTGACTGACATACACATCTTGGGATGATTCTGGTTTTGTTGCTGTGGATCTGCTAAGGGTGCATGGTTTGACTATCCCCTTGACAGTGATGTGTGTGTATTGTCACACAATATTGGGTATATTGGTTGTGTACTCACCAGGCTCTGGGATGTTTTCTAGTCCATATACGCTCACTGGTGGTAGGATGGCCCGCACCTTCTCCTCCCAGGGCCTGAGGTATAGTGGTTTGGCAGGAGGGCCACTGCTGGTGTGTTGGCTCAAGATGTAATCCTTCTTCAGTAGGTCCCTGACCCTCCTGCGCACATCATACCACCTGTTCTGGATGTCTTCCTTTGTGCGCAAACATGGTGATTGTGCGTTCACACTGTCGACGATCCTCGCCCACATCTTGTTTTTCTGCGACATGGGGGTCTGTTGGACCAGTGTACCAAACAGCTGTGGCTCTACCCTGAGGATCTCATCTACCAGGACTTCCAATTCACTATCTAGGAACTTTGGATTCTTCTTGGGGGCATGGTGATGGGTGGTGGTGGTGAGTGATGTGTGTGTTGGTGTGCAAGTGAGGGTGTGTGAGTGTTTGTTTTGCTGGGTGTATGTGAGGGTGCTATTTGTTGAGGTGCTGATGGTGTGTGGCTTGTGTGATGGATGAGCTGTGAGTGTGTGTGTGGTTGCTGTCTGTTGGTGTTCTGTGCTGGCAGGTAATTTGAATTTGCAAAGGATCATGGTAGGGATTTGTGTCCTTTATATGGGTGGAGTTGTGGGTGTGTCTTTGTTCCCTGTTTCCCCCCCCAGTATTTATTGGCTTTGTAATTGCTTGTTTGGCCTTTTTTGTTTTGTTTTTCCCTTTGTACTTTTTGTGCATGTAGGAGACGTTCTTCTGACCGAGTCGGACCCTGCAGTTGTCTCGTGCGAGCTTCTCCGAGTCGTTCACGCTGTGCTTGTGCTGTTTTATGTGCTGCGTACGCGTCGGTCGCGGTGTATTGGGTTGCTTCGGCTCGCTGTTTTGTATGCGTGTTGGTCGTACGGCTTGAGCTCCGTGCGACTCGGTCGTGTTTTCCACGCGATGCATCGTACTGCGCGGCTCGGAGTTCCCGGATACGTTTTGTTCGGGTTCCTTCCTGGTGCGTGTCGGTCGGTTCGATTCGATTCGCGCGGTTTTCCGGCCGGATAGCTTTTTTTCACGCGGTTCGGTCGTTCGTATTGTGTTCCGTACGAGTCGGTCGGATTTTGCACGCATTTCATCGTACTTTGCGGGTCGGGCTGCACCGGTACGTGTTGGTCGGTAAAAATTCCGGATCCGAGTCGGTCGGTACGTTTTCCGGCCTGAATCGGAATCGGCCCCATAGTAGTGGGGTAAGCCTTTAATTAATTTACTAAGCTCTGAAAGAACAATTCAGACATACTTTGGATCATTGCATCTGTCCATTCCTATATTATTCATCTGAAGAACCTCAAAAAGAAAATGTGTGGTGCGAAATTATTGGGGGGCATACAGGTACCCTTCCTAGTAATGTGCATCATGTGCACCATACAGTACACAGGCTGAGCAATGTCTCATCCTGACAATGTGCCTTACTTTCAACTTAGACATTGTGACTTCCAGTACCCATCCAGCAGGGTCTGCTACAAACATTCTTTCATTTCATTTTAATCATTTTCTGCAAACGCATTGTTCCTTCCCACATCATCTGTTACAACCCAGTTACTCAGGCTAACTAATAAAGGACTTGTGATGTCTCTACAACTATACGTAGTGTTGCGGTAACATGAACAATAATGGTGGTGCCACCTGGGCATTCAAACGAAAGCCACCGACATATAGTTCCCCTTAAGGATCAGATAAGGGAACATCAGTCTAGTCTACCCTTCCATTCATCTCCATTTCAATTCCAATTCCATCAATTTACAGAAGGGAGGGGCAGTAACATGGCTGACTTCAAGGTGACACATTTTTCTAATTATGACAATTTTTGCGAACAGTGTTATTTTATAGCCAATTAGACGTGCACTGGTGAGGTGCTGTGTCTCTGTTTATTCAAGTATATGTTTCAAAGAACAAGGGAACCCCAGTATTGAGACCCGGGGTAATTACGTATTTGGAAAAACAAAGGTCTGTGGGAGGCCAATAGGGTCCGTAATTTTATCTGTGGCCACATCAGTTTGTACTGCTGATGGAGTCGGTGTTTGAAACAGGGACGGGCCAGTTATGATCTTCGCAATGTAGTCTTCTGTGTAAGTGGGGACTACTGGTATGGACATACTCGAGGGGAACAGGGGTAAGTAATCTATGATAATTCAAAATTCAAATAGACAGAAAAGGAAAGTCAATTACAAGAACCACTAGGAGTGGTGACCCTTGCAGTGTAGCCACTGCACATAGTATATGTTTCAAAGAACAAGGGAACCCCAGTATTGAGACCCGGGGTAATTAAGTATTTGGAAAAACAAAGGTCTGTGGGAGGCCAATAGGGTCCTCATGTAGCCTAGGCTACTAAAATTTCTTTAGAACAGCGTTAATCAAAAGGAGCAATTTTTAGGGAAGTCCAGGCAGGACTGGTTACGCAATGTATGCTGGGACACAAGGTTTGGTATGACATCACATTTATTAACAGAATAAATGGAGTATCATAGTATATTTCTAGTAATAGTTCCAGTGCTCACACAAAAAGTGAAAGTGCGTGAAGTGAGGGGTGATTGTGACATTAAAATTTACATCGCATTGACAACAACAATAAACAAAACTTCAAATTATTTAAATGCAGTAGTGGAGTTTTGGTTGTAAAGGTCGACGGCGTTTCGATCTCATTAATGTGAGATCATCATCAGGACTAAACAAGTGTAAGCAGGTGGAATCTACTGAGAAGAAAACCAGAAATCAAACAATGGTCCCGAGAAGAACAAGAAAAGACAATTAAAAATAAAGGAAAAACAACAGTATAACTTACAGATCTAATCTGTGAATCAATGAGGTTATTCTTAAGAAGCAATGATTGGCAGGTAAAAAAGTTAGAGCGTTAGAAGGGGAGACAAAATTAGTTCTGCCTCATGGAAGGTGAGTTCAGAGAGGAAGAGACGGTAACTCCAAGGTAAAAGTAAGGTAAAATAAAGTAAAGTAAAGGTAAGGAAGCCTGGCGGTGAAGTTAAACTACTGCCAATTAACGTAACACTCATGGGGTTTATGCCATATCCAGAGAAATGAAAACTAAGAGCTGGCGTGCGACTAGTGCAATTAGATATGAAGAGAACCTTGAAGGAACCAAGAGGAACCCATAAGCCGGAATGGGCGCTAGTACTTGCCCTGGAGAGCTAGGGAGCCAGATGAGGATTTGATGTTAATCAGGAGTGGGAATCAATTCCGTTGAGCGGCGAGTGCTGCTGGGGCAAGGAAGGGTGATTAATGGATGGGGTAGAGGGAGGTGAGTTAGAAAGAGGCTAGGCCACGAGGAGGACTTACTTGGGTGGAAGAGCAGGTCCGGAAGGCCTAAGGTGGCACGAGCGGTGCAATGAATTAGCGGATGATAGGAAGGCCACGGGGGGCCACAGGAGTAAGGAACCCATATTGAATCGCGCCTTTGGGCGTTCAGCGTCAGGCGAATCAAGCGTGTTGGTCTCTGTAATTTAAGCGAAAAGCTAATGAGGAAGCGGTATCGGGGAGAGAGCATCTAAGCAGTCGGGGACTTACTTGAGTAAGGATGTGGAAGCCAATTGAAATGGAGAGGTCCGGGAGCAATTCACAGAGAGTCCGAAGGTTGCGGGAACAAATCACCAGTTGCTGCTCCGGGGCAGTGGAGCAAAATTAAAACGTAGCGCGCGGGTTCCGCGCATGGGCAGTGACGCTGGATCATGTGGTGCATGCCGGGAAGCGGTCTACGGCAAAGGTGACTAAGGTAGCAGCCATGTTGGGTGAGTGCCTTTGCAGATAGCATAAATAGGTTACCCTGGGGTATCTTGCGATATAGGTGAGTTGACAGCATATGAAGGGGAGAAAGGCATAAGAGTCTAAACTAAGGACAGTATGTAATAAAAACATAATTACATAATATTAGCTAGGCCATAGAGTGCATGCCGAGAGACGGTCTGCAGGGAAGGTGGCTCAAGGGTAGCAGCCATGTTGGGTGAGGCCCTGTAAGGAAGGTGTAATTAGGATACCAAGAAATGTGCAGCAGTGTGAATGAAGTGGACAGATAGCAGAGAGGAAGAGTTAAAAGACTAATCTGAAGGCAGTATAGAATTGGAGATATTTACAGAATTACATAATATATACAGAGTGTAAGATTCATGAAAGTACAGTCTGAGTCTACAATTGGACCCGAGGGTTATCACAAAATCATGTTCCACTCATCCAGAGTATTAAGTCCATTTTCAATGGAGCGACAGTTAAACATCCATTTACATTCAAGCCTGTTAAGAATTGCTTGAGGATCACCGCCTCTAGTTTGTGGGCGAACGATGTCAATCACTTGCCAGCGTAGGTCTTGTTCTGAGTGTCCTTTTTCAATGAAGTGTTCCACCAATGGTGCAGTTGTGATTCCGCAGCGTATCCGACTTTTGTGCTGGCTGATCCTCGCTTTAACTTTCTGGGTGGTCTGTCCCACATAGATGAGATCGCATGGACATTGGACACAATATATTACATTGGTAGAGTTACAATTTGAAAAGAAGGTCAATTTTTGTGTAACAGTGCCATATTCAAATACTTTCGTGTTTTTCGTGAGTGGGCATGCAGCACAGTTTCCACACTTGAAGTGGCCTATTACAGGTGGGAGACCTAGACAAGTTTGCAAAGTGATCTCATTGCGGGATGGTTTGTATGCCCGAACAAGGTGGTCCTTAATGTTGCGCCCACGTTTAAATGAGAACAGGGGAGCTTCATTGGTGATGTTGATTGAGGTGAGTAAGGGCCAGTGTCTTTTTATAATTTTGGCGATTTTGTTGCTACCAGGGCAGAATGTAGTCACGCATGCAATACATGAAGTTGGGCACTCCTGTAATGTAGAAGGGTGTTGCGTTCTGTGGGCTTTCTGTACAAGTATGGGAGCAGTTTTTGCCCCAGATTTTGCTATCCTCTTTGTTGACGACATAGAAAAAACATTTATCCTTAATGAAATCAATCCACATCGCAATAACATCAGAAGCTGGCATCGATATATTAATGATGTGTTTATGATTTGGCAAGGTACCACAACGGAATTAGACATTTTCTGTGCTTGGCTCAACAACTGCCAGCCAGATCTCAGATTCACGTATACCTCAAACAATGCACATGTAGACTATCTGGACGTCACTGTCAAACCCAGTGAGGGAGGGCTTTACACGACACTATACAGAAAGCCCACAGAACGCAACACCCTTCTACATTACAGGAGTGCCCATCCCAGAGCACTTAGGGATGGCCTTCCCTATGGCCAATTCTTAAGGATACGCAGAAATTGCAAAATAAAAGAAGACTACCTCAGGGAAGCAGATATCCTGTGTGACAAGCTTATGAACAGGGGCTACCCGAGACGTTTGGTGAAAAGATCAATGAAACGTGCTTGGTTTTCACACAGGGAATTCTTACTGGAAGCCAGACCAAAGAAAACAACTTCACGTATTGCATGCGTGACTACATTCTGCCCTGCTAGCAACAAAATCGCCCAAATGATAAAAAGACACTGGCCCTTACTCACCTCAATCAACATCACCAATGAAGCTCCCCTGTTCTCATTTAAACGTGGGCGCAACATTAAGGACCACCTAGTTCGGGCATACAAACCATCCCGCAATGAGATCACTTTGCAAACTTGTCTAGGTCTCCCACCTGTAATAGGCCACTTCAAGTGTGGAAACTGTGCTGCATGCCCACTCACGAAAAACACGAAAGTATTTGAATATGGCACTGTTACACAAAAATTGACATTCTTTTCAAATTGTAACTCTACCAATGTAATTTATTGTGTCCAATGTCCATGCGATCTCATCTATGTGGAACAGACCACCCAGAAAGTAAAAGCGAGGATCAGACAGCACAAAACCCGGATACGCTGCAGAATCACAACTGCACCATTGGTGGAACACTTCATTGAAAAAGGACACTCAGAACAAGACCTACGCTGGCAATTGATTGATATCATTCGCCCACAAACTAGAGGCGGTGATCCTCAAGCAATACTTAACAGGCTCGAATGTAAATGGATGATTAACTGTCGCTCCATTGAAAATGGACTTAATACTCTGGATGAGTGGAACATGATTTTGTGATAACCCTCCGGGTCCAATTGTAGACTCAGACTGTACTTTCATGAATCTTACACTCTGTATATATTATGTAATTCTGTAAATATTTCCAATTCTATACTGCCTTCAGATTAGACTTTTAACTCTTCCTCTCTGCTATCTGTCCACTTCATTCACACCGCTGCATATTTCTTGGTATCCTAATTACACCTTCCTTACAGGGCCTCACCCAACATGGCTGCTACCCTTGAGCCACCTTCCCTGCAGACCGTCTCTCGGCATGCACTCTATGGCCCAGCTAATATTATGTAATTATGTTTTTATTACATACTGTCCTTAGTTTAGGCTCTTATGCCTTTCTCCCCTTCATATGCTGTCAACTCACCTATATCGCAAGATACCCCAGGGTAGCCTATTTACGCTATCTGCATAGGCACTCACCCAACATGGCTGCTACCTTAGTCACCTTTGCCGTAGACCGTTTACCGGCATGCACCACATGATCCAGCGTCACTGCCCATGCACGGAACCCACGCACTACGTTTTAATTTCGCTCCACTGCCCCGGAGCAGCAACTGGTGATTTGTTCCCGCAACCTTCGGACTCTCGGTGAATTGCTCCCGGACCTCTCCAATTCAATTGGCTTCCACATCCTTACTCAAGTAAGTCCCCGACTGATAAGATGCTCTCTCCCCCTCTCCCCGATACCGCTTCCTCATTAGCTTTTTGCTTAAATTACAGAGACCAACACGCTTGATTCACCTGACGCTGAACGCCCAACGGCACGATTCAATACGGGTTCCTTACTCCTGTGGCCCCCCGTGGCCTTCCTAGCATCCGCTAATTCATTGCACCGCTCGTGCCACCTCAGGCCTTCCGGACCTGCTCTTCCACCCAAGTAAGTCCTCCTCGTGGCCTAGCCTCTTGCTAACTCACCTCCCTCTACCCCATCCATTAATCACCCTTCCTTGCCCCTGCAGCACTCGCCGCTCAACGGAATTGATTCCCACTCCTGATTAACATCAAATCCTCATCTGGCTCCCTAGCTCTCCAGGGCAAGTACTAGCGCCGATACCGGCTTATGGGTTCCTCTTGGTTCCTTCAAGGTTCTCTTCATATCTAATTGCACTAGTCGAACGCCAGCTCTTAGTCTTCAATTCTCTGGATATGGCAAAAACCCCATGAGTGTTACGTTAATTGGCACTGGTTGCACTTCACCGCCAGGCTTCCTTACCTTTACTTTACTTTATTTTACCTTACTTTTACCTTGGATTTACCGTCTCTTCCTCTCTGAACTCAGCTTCCATGAGGCGGAACTAATTTTGTCTCCCCTTCTAACGCTCTAACTTTTTTACCTGCCAATCATCGCTTCTTTAGAATAACCTCATTGATTCACAGATTAGATCTGTAAGTTATACTGTTGTTTTTCCTTTATTGTTAATTGTCTTTTCTTGTTCTTCTCGGGACCATTGTTTGATTTCTGGTTTTCTTCTCAATAGATTCCACCTGCTTACACTTGTTTCGTCCTGATGATGATCTCACATTAATGAGATTGAAACGCCGTCGACCTTTACAACCAAAACTCCACTACTGCATTTAAATAATTTGGAGTTTTGTTTATTGTTGTTGTCAATGCGATGTAAATTTTAATGTCACAATCACCCCTCACTTCACGCACTTTCACTTTTTGTGTGAGCACTGGAACTATTACTAGAAATATACTATGATACTCCATTTATGCTGTTAATAAATGTGATGTCATACCAAACCTTGTGTCCCAGCATACATTGCGTAACCAGTCCTGCCTGGACTTCCCTAAAAATTGCTCCTTTTGATTAACACTGTTCTAAAGAAATTTTAGTAGCCTAGGCTACATGAGGACCCTATTGGCCTCCCACAGACCTTTGTTTTTCCAAATACTTAATTACCCCGAGTCTCAATACTGGGGTTCCCTTGTTCTTTGAAACATATACTACGTGCAGTGGCTACACTGCAAGGGTCACCACTCCTAGTGGTTCTTGTAATTGACTTTCCTTTTCTGTCTATTTGAATTTTGAATTATCATAGATTACTTACCCCTGTTCCCCTCGAGTATGTCGATACCAGTAGTCCCCACTTACACAGAAGACTACATTGCGAAGATCATAACTGGCCCGTCCCTGTTTCAAACACCGACTCCATCAGCAGTACAAACTGATGTGGCCACAGATAAAATTACGGCTTTAGAACACCTTAAAAAGAAACATATTCATACTGAGCTCCATGCTCGTATGCTCACAGAGTACTTAAAAGCTGATATAATACCCATAGGCTTACAAGTCCGCAACACCCCAGCAATCTTCCTACAAGATCCAAAGTTCAAGCATGGTTTTGCCCACATCGGCACAACGTGCTCGCGCCACTGGATGGTCCTTGGCATAGACACTGCCCTTGAGCACAGCAAGAAAGAGCTGGAGGAAATACTAGCACTTGAGAAAGCTATTTTAGAGTTAGACAGCTTAGCAGATGCCAAGGCTGTCCTTGAAAAATTAGAGAAGACTATCTCCGACTTCCATAAATTTGAACATCATAAGAAAGCGACCAAAGTAATGAAAGATATCAAAAATTACAGCAAAGAAAAGACCTACCCATACCTCCAGGACGACTACTTCACAAACCCCCAATATACACAGAGACAACAGGCAGGTACCTGGGGAAGGTTTAAAAACAAACAACCAGTGTCATTTTCAGATTCATCTGCAGACTCTGACTCTTCTGGCCCAGGGGCGGGACGTAGCTCTTCCTCCAACAATCCAAATTTTTTAGGACAAGGCCAACCATTCCAAACAGAGAGAGGGAGGGGGAAGCCACGCTACAACTTCCCGCCTGGAGAACGCCAGACACGGCGGAAGTTCTATCAATGGGGCTACCAATATTGAACACAGAGATTCCCCTGTCAAGCACGGAACAGATCCCCATTTTCAATTTGTCTAAACATCAATTATCATCAACAGAAATATCACTTCTCAGCAAAGGACTCTCCTATGTACTTACAGAAAAACCTGACTGGTTCACCATACAAACCGAGATTTTTCAATTTTTTAGAAAAATAAGATTGAAATCCTTCTTTCTAGATAAAGATTCCCAACCCAACCTTGACACGACAGGCCTGCGGCCTATATCAACTTTCAATCCGCCCTCTGGATCCCTTCCCCCAGAGGTCATCACTTTTGAAAATGTAGTCCTTAAAGACCTGGAAAAATTGAAAAACCTATATGAGTTTGTACCATACAATATCAGTCTAGAAGAAAAGAAGAGTCTCCTTAAACTAAAAAACTTGGACGATATCATCATTAAACCTTGTGACAAGGGCGGGGCTATTGTCATCCAAGACAAAACATCATATGACCATGAGATTTTACGCCTACTCAACAACACGACCCACTATGAACTACTGAGATCCAACCCCCTACCTGAGATCAAAAACCTCATCCAGACCATCATCTAAGAAGCCGAGGAATCAGGCTATATCAGTCACAATGAGTTTCTATATCTCAACAATAAAAATCCTAGGACACCAGTAATATATACACTTCCCAAGGTCCATAAAAATCAGGACAACCCTCCAGGTAGGCCAATCCTATCTGGTTGTGGCTCTATCCTTGAGCCCTTAGGCAGATACATTGACTTTTTCATCCATGACCTAGTACTTGACACCATAGCCTATGTGAAAGACACAACACACTTCATCAACCTGGTTGAGCATGAACAATTTGACCCCACACAAGAACTCCTGGTCACATTGGACATAGAGTCACTCTATACTAACAACCCACAGGATAAATGCACTAAGGTCATTGAAAACCATTTGAACAACAGGCCAAGACCACATAAGGTGCCAACTGAATTCATCATCTCTCTCCTGAAGATAGCACTGACTAAGAACTACTTTATGTTCAATGACAAATTTTATAAACAATGCAAGGGTACAAGTATGGGGGCAGTTTTTGCCCCAAATTTTGCTATCCTCTTTGTAGACGACATAGAAAAAAAAAAAATCCTTAATGAAATCAATCCACATCGCAATAACATCAGAAGCTGGCATCGATATATTGATGATGTGTTTATGATTTGGCAAGGTACCACAACGGAATTAGACATTTTCTGTGCTTGGCTCAACAACTGCCAGCCAGATCTCAGATTCACGTATACCTCAAGAAATGCACATGTAGACTATCTGGACGTCACTGTCAAACCCAGTGAGGGAGGGCTTTACACGACTCTATACAGAAAGCCCACAGAACGCAACACCCTTCTACATTACAGGAGTGCCCATCCCAGAGCACTTAGGGATGGCCTTCCCTATGGCCAATGCTTAAGGATACGCAGAAATGTCAAAATAAAAGAAGACTACCTCAGGGAAGCAGATATCCTGTGTGACAAGCTTATGAACAGGGGCTACCCGAGACGTTTGGTGAAAAGATCAATGAAACGTGCTTGGTTTTCACACAGGGAATTCTTACTGGAAGCCAGACCAAAGAAAACAACTTCACGTATTGCATGCGTGACTACATTCTGCCCTGCTAGCAACAAAATCGCCAAAATGATAAAAAGACACTGGCCCTTACTCACCTCAATCAACATCACCAATGAAGCTCCCCTGTTCTCATTTAAACGTGGGCGCAACATTAAGGACCACCTAGTTCGGGCCTACAAACCATCCCGCAATGAGATCACTTTGCAAACTTGTCTAGGTCTCCCACCTGTAATAGGCCACTTCAAGTGTGGAAACTGTGCTGCATGCCCACTCACAAAAAACACAAAAGTATTTGAATATGGCACTGTTACACAAAAATTGACCTTCTTTTCAAATTGTAACTCTACCAATGTAATTTATTGTGTCCAATGTCCATGCGATCTCATCTATGTGGGACAGACCACCCAGAAAGTAAAAGCGAGGATCAGCCAGCACAAAAGCCGGATACGCTGCGAAATCACAACTGCACCATTGGTGGAACACTTCATTGAAAAAGGACACTCAGAACAAGACCTACGCTGGCAAGTTATTGACATCGTTCGCCACAAACTAGAGGCAATTCTTAACAGGCTCGAATGTAAATGGATGTTTAACTGTCGCTCCATTGAAAATGGACTTAATACTCTGGATGAGTGGAACATGATTTTGTGATAACCCTCGGGGTCCAATTGTAGACTCAGACTGTACTTTCATGAATCTTACACTCTGTATATATTTTGTAATTCTGTAAATATCTCCAATTCTATACTGCCTTCAGATTAGGCTTTTAACTCTTCCTCTCTGCTATCTGTCCACTTCATTCACACCGCAGCATATTTCTTGGTATCCTAATTACACCTTCCTTACAGGGCCTCACCCAACATGGCTGCTACCCTTGAGCCACCTTCCCTGCAGACCGTCTCTCGGCATGCACTCTATGGCCCAGCTAATATTATGTAATTATGTTTTTATTACATACTGTCCTTAGTTTAGGCTCTTATGCCTTTCTCCCCTTCATATGCTGTCAACTCACCTATATCGCAAGATACCCCAGGGTAGCCTATTTACGCTATATGCATAGGCACTCACCCAACATGGCTGCTACCTTAGTCACCTTTGCCGTAGACCGTTTCCCGGCATGCACCACATGATCCAGCGTCACTGCCCATGCACGGAACCCGCGCACTACGTTTTAATTTCGCTCCACTGCCCCGGAGCAGCAACTGGTGATTTGTTTCCGCAACCTTCGGACTCTCGGTGAATTGCTCCCGGACCTCTCCAATTCAATTGGCTTCCACATCCTTACTCAAGTAAGTCCCCGACTGCTTAGATGCTCTCTCCCCCTCTCCCCGATACCGCTTCCTCATTAGCTTTTCGCTTAAATTACAGAGACCAACACGCTTGATTCGCCTGACGCTGAACGCCCAACGGCGCGATTCAATACGGGTTCCTTACTCCTATGGCCCCCCGTGGCCTTCCTAGCATCCGCTAATTCATTGCACCGCTCCTGCCACCTCAGGCCTTCCGGACCTGCTCTTCCACCCAAGTAAGTCCTCCTCGTGGCCTAGCCTCTTGCTAACTCACCTCCCTCTACCCCATCCATTAATCACCCTTCCTTGCCCCTGCAGCACTCGCCGCTCAACGGAATTGATTCCCACTCCTGATTAACATCAAATCCTCATCTGGCTCCCTAGCTCTCCAGGGCAAGTACTAGGGCCGATACCGGCTTATGGGTTCCTCTTGGTTCCTTCAAGGTTCTCTTCATATCTAATTACACTAGTCGAACGCCAGCTCTTAGTCTTCAATTCTCTGGATATGGCAAAAACCCCATGAGTGTTACGTTAATTGGCACTAGTTGCACTTCACCGCCAGGCTTCCTTACCTTTACTTTACTTTATTTTACCTTACTTTTACCTTGGAGTTACCGTCTCTTCCTCTCTGAACTCACCTTCCATGAGGCGGAACTAATTTTGTCTCCCCTTCTAACGCTCTAACTTTTTTACCTGCCAATCATCGCTTCTTTAGAATAACCTCATTGATTCACAGATTAGATCTGTAAGTTATACTGTTGTTTTTCCTTTATTTTTAATTGTCTTTTCTTGTTCTTCTCGGGACCATTGTTTGATTTCTGGTTTTCTTCTCAATAGATTCCACCTGCTTACACTTGTTTCGAACTGATGATGATCTCACATTAATGAGATTGAAACGCTCGTCGACCTTTACAACCAAAACTCAACTACTGCATTTAAATAATTTGGAGTTTTGTTTATTGTTGTTGTCAATGCGATGTAAATTTTAATGTCACAATCACCCCTCACTTCACGCACTTTCACTTTTTGTGTGAGCACTGGAACTATTACTAGAAATATACTATGATACTCCATTTATGCTGTTAATAAATGTGATGTCATACCAAACCTTGTGTCCCAGCATACATTGCGTAACCAGTCCTGCCTGGACTTCCCTAAAAATTGCTCCTTTTGATTAACGCTGTACTAAAGAAATTTTAGTAGCCTAGGCTACATGAGGACCCTATTGGCCTCCCACAGACCTTTGTTTTTCCAAATACTTAATTACCCCGAGTCTCAATACTGGGGTTCCCTTGTTCTTTGAAACATATACTACGTGCAGTGGCTACACTGCAAGGGTCACCATTCCTAGTGGTTCTTGTAATTGACTTTCCTTTTCTATTTGAATTTTGAATTATCATAGATTACTTACCCCTGTTCCCCTCGAGTATGTCGATACCAGTAGTCCCCACTTACACAGAAGACTACATTGCGAAGATCATAACTGGCCCGTCCCTGTTTCAAACACCGACTCCATCAGCAGTACAAACTGATGTGGCCACAGATAAAATTACGGCTTTAGAACACCTTAAAAAGAAACATATTCGTACTGAGCTCCATGCTCGTATGCTCACAGAGTACTTAAAAGCTGATATAATACTCATAGGCTTACAAGTCCGCAACACCCCAGCAATCTTCCTACAAGATCCAAAGTTCAAGCATGGTTTTGCCCACATCGACACATCGCGCTCGCGCCACTGGATGGTCCTTGGCATAGACACTGCCCTTGAGCACAGCAAGAAAGAGCTGGAGGAAATACTAGCACTTGAGAAAGCTATTTTAGAGTTAGACAGCTTAGCAGATGCCAAGGCTGTCCTTGAAAAATTAGAGAAGACTATCTCCGACTTCCATAAATTTGAACATCATAAGAAAGCGACCAAAGTAATGAAAGATATCAAAAATTACAGCAAAGAAAAGACCTACCCATACCTCCAGGACGACTACTTCACAAACCCCCAATATACACAGAGACAACAGGCAGGTACCTGGGGAAGGTTTAAAAACAAACAACCAGTGTCATTTTCAGATTCATCTGCAGACTCTGACTCTTCTGGCCCAGGGGCGGGACGTAGCTCTTCCTCCAACAATCTGAATTTTTTAGGACAAGGCCAATCATTCCAAACAGAGAGAGGGAGGGGGAAGCCACGCTACAACTTCCAGCCTGGAGAACGCCAGACACGGCGGAAGTTCTATCAATGGGGCTACCAATATTGAACACAGAGATTCCCCTGTCAAGCACGGAACAGATCCCCATTTTCAATTTGTCTAAACATCAATTATCATCAACAGAAATATCACTTCTCAGCAAAGGACTCTCCTATGTACTCACAGAAAAACCTGACTGGTTCACCATACAAACCGAGATTTTTCAATTTTTTAGAAAAATAAGATTGAAATCCTTCTTTCTAGATAAAGATTCCCAACCCAACCTTGACACGACAGGCCTGCGGCCTATATCAACTTTCAATCCGCCCTCTGGATCCCTACCCCCAGAGGTCATCACTTTTGAAAATTTAGTCCTTAAAGACCTGGAAAAATTGAAAAACCTATATGAGTTTGTACCATACAATATCAGTCTAGAAGAAAAGAAGAGTCTCCTTAAACTAAAAAACTTGGACGATATCATCATTAAACCTTGTGACAAGGGCGGGGCTATTGTCATCCAAGACAAAACATCATATGACCATGAGATTTTACGCCAACTCAACAACACGACCCACTATGAACTACTGAGACACAACCCCCTACCTGAGATCAAAAACCTCATCCAGACCATCATCTAAGAAGCTGAGGAATCAGGCTATATCAGTCACAATGAGTTTCTAATCTCAACAATAAAAATCCTAGGACACCAGTATTATATACACTTCCCAAGGTCCATAAAAATCAGGACAACCCTCCAGGTAGGCCAATCCTATCTGGTTGTGGCTCTATCCTTGAGCCCTTAGGCAGATACATTGACTTTTTCATCCATGACCTAGTACTTGACACCATAGCCTATGTGAAAGACACAACACACTTCATCAATCTGGTTGAGCATGAACAATTTGACCCCACACAAGAACTCCTGGTCACATTGGACATAGAGTCACTCTATACTAACATCCCACAGGATAAAGGCACTACAGTCATTGAAAACCATTTGAGCGACAGGCCAAGGTGCCAACTGAATTCATCATCTCTCTCCTGAAGATAGCACTGACTAAGAACTACTTTATGTTCAATGACAAATTTTATAAACAATGCAAGGGTACAAGTATGGGAGCAGTTTTTGCCCCAAATTTTGCTATCCTCTTTGTAGACGACATAGAAAAAACATTTATCCTTAATGAAATCAATCCACATCGCAATAACATCAGAAGCTGGCATCGATATATTGATGATGTGTTTATGATTAGGCAAGGTACCACAACGGAATTAGAAATTTTCTGTGCTTGGCTCAACAACTGCCAGCCAGATCTCAGATTCACGTATACCTCAAGAAATGCACATGTAGACTATCTGGACGTCACTGTCAAACCCAGTGAGGGAGGGCTTTACACGACTCTATACAGTAAGCCCACAGAACGCAACACCCTTCTACATTACAGGAGTGCCCATCCCAGAGCACTTAGGGATGGCCTTCCCTATGGCCAATTCTTAAGGATACGCAGAAATGTCAAAATAAAAGAAGACTACCTCAGGGAAGCAGATATCCTGTGTGACAAGCTTATGAACAGGGGCTACCCGAGACGTTTGGTGAAAAGATCAATGAAACGTGCTTGGTTTTCACACAGGGAATTCTTACTGGAAGCCAGACCAAAGAAAACAACTTCACGTATTGCATGCGTGACTACATTCTGCCCTGCTAGCAACAAAATCGCCAAAATGATAAAAATACACTGGCCCTTACTCACCTCAATCAACATCACCAATGAAGCTCCCCTGTTCTCATTTAAACGTGGGCGCAACATTAAGGACCACCTAGTTCGGGCATACAAACCATCCCGCAATGAGATCACTTTGCAAACTTGTCTAGGTTTCCCACCTCTAATAGGCCACTTCAAGTGTGGAAACTGTGCTGCATGCCCACTCACGAAAAACACAAAAGTATTTGAATATGGCCTGTTACACAAAAATTGACCTTCTTTTCAAATTGTAACTCTACCAATGTAATTTATTGTGTCCAATGTCCATGCGATCTCATCTATGTGGGACAGACCACCCAGAAAGTAAAAGCGAGGATCAGCCAGCACAAAAGCCGGATATGCTGCGAAATCACAACTGCACCATTGGTGGAACACTTCATTGAAAAAGGACACTCAGAACAAGACCTACGCTGGCAAGTTATTGACATCGTTCGCCACAAACTAGAGGCGGTGATCCTCAAGCAATTCTTAACAGGCTCGAATGTAAATGGATGTTTAACTGTCGCTCCATTGAAAATGGACTTAATACTCTGGATGAGTGGAACATGATTTTGTGATAACCCTCGGGATCCAATTGTAGACTCAGACTGTACTTTCATGAATCTTACACTCTGTATATATTTTGTAATTCTGTAAATATCTCCAATTCTATACTGCCTTCAGATTAGGCTTTTAACTCTTCCTCTCTGCTATCTGTCCACTTCATTCACACCGCTGCATATTTCTTGGTATCCTAATTACACCTTCCTTACAGGGCCTCACCCAACATGGCTGCTACCCTTGAGCCACCTTCCCTGCAGACCGTCTCTCGGCATGCACTCTATGGCCTAGCTAATATTATGTAATTATGTTTTTATTACATACTGTCCTTAGTTTAGGCTCTTATGCCTTTCTCCCCTTCATATGCTGTCAACTCACCTATATCGCAAGATACCCCAGGGTAGCCTATTTACGCTATCTGCATAGGCACTCACCCAACATGGCTGCTACCTTAGTCACCTTTGCCGTAGACCGTTTCCCGGCATGCACCACATGATCCAGCGTCACTGCCCATGCGCGGAACCCGCGCGCTACGTTTTAATTTCGCTCCACTGCCCCGGATCAGCAACTGGTGATTTGTTCCCGCAACCTTCGGACTCTCGGTGAATTGCTCCCGGACCTCTCCAATTCAATTGGCTTCCACATCCTTACTCAAGTAAGTCCCCGACTGCTTAGATGCACGCTTGATTCGCCTGACGCTGAGCGCCCTACGGCGCGATTCAATACGGGTTCCTTACTCCTGTGGCCCCCGTGGCCTTCCTAGCATCCACTAATTCATTGCACCGCTCGTGCCACCTCAGGCCTTCCGGACCTGCTCTTCCACCCAAGTAAGTCCTCCTCGTGGCCCAGCCTCTTGCTAACTCACCTCCCTCTACCCCATCCATTAATCACCCTTCCTTGCCCCTGCAGCACTCGCCGCTCAACGGAATTGATTCCCACTCCTGATTAACATCAAATCCTCATCTGGCTCCCTAGCTCTCCAGGGCAAGTACTAGCGCCGATTCCGGCTTATGGGTTCCTCTTGGTTCTGATGGAGCAGGATAAATGAAAAATTTTTAACCTCCTAATAATTTACGTAAAATAATTAATAAACATGTTCGTTTAAGTAAATAACCAACAATGTATGTTACATGTGAAGGGTTAAAGGTAACACGCGATTTTGTGTGCAAATTAATCTACTTATAATTGTTGACGTGTCTAACATAATCTAATATTTGCGTACTAATAAAATAATAAACGCATGATTTGTGCTTTGAAAATAAAACGTGTGGTGGCAAAATAAAGCGATGGTAAGTAAGGGACGGCTTTATATGTTGCTTTTTGCTAGGTAATACCTAATTGGGGTACGTAGAAAGACGGGAGGGAAACGAAAGGGTTTATATTCTTTATTTTAACAATATTTTGTTTATCTTTGTAAATAGTGCGCTTAGGCCTGTTGAGCAGCGATATAAAATGGCCGCCATGAGCTAGAGTACGCATGTACAAGAAGCCGTGTGGAAAAGGAGAAAGGCTGTGAACAAGAATGATCACGTGTTCGTGCTGAGAGCCTAGGATGGAAGTATGGTCAAGGCTATTGTGACCTTACTGAGCAAATGTGTGCCAAGATGATCAGCAAGAAGCGTGAGAAGTCAAAATGAATAAATGGACAAACGGAACTGTTGAACCTAAAAAGTATCAGAAAAAGATACAAATTGGACTGATCGAAACTGATGAGTAATGTCATGAACTGTGGGAAACGATGCAAGCATGGACATTCCACAAAGAACTGGTTAAGACAAGGAAGTTTGATAAAAATGTATATGGACTCGAATGGACCAATGAGAGAGAATCACGCCATAAAGAGGCAACATTGTATTTAGTAAGCGAGAATTAGGGTATAAGAAGACCTACTCCGGGTGGGAGGGATGAGTAGTATTATTATATTTTTATTGATGATGATGAGCGAGCGTACTGTTAGGAGAAGAGAGAGCTGAGATTGCTGATAGATGAGTTGCGGGTGCTGAGTTGCTGTTGCGGATGATCGAAGCTGCTGCTGCTATTTTCCTTAGGTATAAGATGCTGCTTTTTAAGAACCTTTTTACTCCTGATAGATTTTTCATTTAGAGCTATTAGATTTTCCAAGACAGATAGATTGATCTTTTTGGAGTTCTTGCTGTGACAAACTTTATCTTCCATCTAATAGGTATGCATTGTAATTTCAATTTATTCTTACAATGATGATAAATGTAATAATCTGAGTGATAAACTTAAACTTATGCATTGTTTCTAAAAACTTTATATAAACTTTATTATCTTTAAACAAATGACTCAGTGATTCTTTAGCTCAATAATTAAGGTAAAATGTTAAAGAGTTTATTGTGATTGAGCTGGTCTTAATCACCATCAACTGATTCCTACTAGTTGGTCCATCGACCAATGAGCGGAATACCTTAAAAGCAATGAGAAACATTATGTCATGTTAAAAAGAGGTATCCCGTCTCCTTCCAGCGAATCGTTTTACTGTTTTTTCTCCTAGGTTAAGGACGGAGGTAATCCAGGGAATAAATGGGTAAGTGAATGTATATGCGGTGTTAATGGGCCCCACCGTCATATGGATATAGTCTGTGTATTGAAGAGATAGTTGTACCTGGATGACCGAGTCATATAGGAGAAGAATTTTTATTGTTAGCGCTGGATCAGATTTCTTGGTAGCAGAGTTATGGTTACTATAGATTAGTTTGGTGATTATTGATTATTGATAAGTTCATGTCTAACACTTTATGTTGAGTCGCGTTATGTTATATGTAAGTTTTCACGCTTCCGGGAAGTAGGAAGTGGAACACGTGTGGCAAGAGAAGTCACATGGAATAGTGCATTGTCTGAGTTCATATTGGTGATAACACAGGTTGTGTTATGATAGGGACATTTTCTGCATAAAAGGTGTGTAAGTGAAATAGTGACCGGTTTTCTTCTGAAACTCTGGCCTTAATTCTCAGGAGCAGTATAGTCTCCACATGTGTTTTATCCCCAGAGAAACGGGTTTACCACTTGCTTGAAAGAAGGGTAAGGTAGAGGGAAGTGCTACTTTATCGGCGAAACGGGAAAATTCTGTGGTAGGGTAGAGGTAAGCGCTGCCTACTGGAAAATACAGAATTCTTGTGTAAATGGACAAAGCTATCTCTTTGGTTTAGCGAATCAGACAATGGAAATGTGTTTTAAATGTTGTAACTAACGAAGAATTGTTAAAAAAGAAATTGCCGATAAATTTTGTAAAGGAGGGGTCAAGAGCAGAACTGACGTAGACAAAAGCCGCGCTGGGATTGGACAGTGCGCTAGTCATACAGAGTCAAGAGCAGAACTGACGTAGACAAAAGCTGCGCTGGGATTGGACAGTGTGCTGTAGACAGAAACCGCTCTGATTGGAGTGTTAGTGTGAGTCGCGCTAAGATTGGACGGATAGAATAGTGACATGGAAGTTTATGATTGGAGTGTTGGTGTGAGTCGCGCTAGTATTGGTCGAATAATGCATAGAGAACAGTGTTGAATTGCGGATCGTTTGAGGAGAGAAAGCGATTGTGAATCATGTCGTATTATGAATATGGTAGAGAGAAAACGTCGTGGATGTCGAAAGTTAAGAACTTTTTTAAGAAAGACAAAAAGGTAGTGACTAGAGAGGGACAAGTAATTCCTCCGCCGAAATCACCAGCTTCGCACATGATGCTGAAATATGGATATCATACATGTATATGGTTAGAAAATTGGACAAAATATACCAAGAATGATGGAGCATTGGCTTTTCCTGAGAATGGTTCATTTAGTGTAGCTGTATTACGGAATTTGAAAGAGAAGATGGCAATGTTAGAACCCAGACCTAGACCGACACAGTTTGAAGCTTTAACTCAATGGGAAGATGAGATGTATGAACGAGAGAGATTCAGAGGATTAAAGAATCATGTGTTTGTGCCTGGAAGGTTATGGGGAGTAAATCATGAAGACAGAATAAAGCGTTGGAGATGTGCTAATATGACAGGAGGTTTGTTTCCAGCTTTTACAGTTGAGGAAGAAGCAAAGAAAAAGTGTACAGAGAAAAAGAAACATGTGGTTATGGAAAAGTATGGGTATGGTGGTAGTGAAACGGAAGATGAATTGCTGGAAGATATTTTAAACAGAAACCCACCTCCATACCAACAGACTTCTGCGGTGGTGACACCTAATGCACCGCCAATGGAAACTGGGAGGAATAAAATTCCCGAACGAAGAGATGAGATAAATAGGTCACAAGATCAATTAAAAACTTCACAAAATGAAGAGATAGAAAGTGACAATGCAACTGAATTAGCAAAAACCACAAGAGAATTAACTGAAAAGATAAGAGAATTGACAAAGAATATGGAAGCTGTAACTGTACCAGTAACGATAGGTCCAGTAATGCCAATTTTTGAGAATCAGAAAATTGATGAACGTTCTTTAGTGATTCCCATGAATTCACATTTGCAAAGAAAAAGAGAAGGGATGGAACTGGACAATGAAGGTGCACACCATTTGGTTAGTACCTATAGACCAAGCCCACCTACTAATTTGACGATAAATGAGAATGAGTTCAGGAGAATACCTATGGTAACGGAGTCTGCATCAGGGACACCAGAAAGAAGTAACAATTGGATAGAATTAAATAGTACGCCTGTAGGTCCGACTCCAGATGAGTTAAATGAATGGATGAAAACGCTAAAAACGAAAGAGACAGAAGTAAAACCATTAGATGTAATTAGGTTAAAAATAGACATGGAAGAATTGATTTTAGGAACGATTGGTACAGAAAAATTAAAAAATTATCAGGATGATGAGATTATGTTTTTGTGCAAAAGTCTTACATGGAGAGCTAGAAATTCACATGACAAATTAGAAGAGACAGCAAGTGAACTGGGAGTAGAATTTGCAAAAGTGAGAACGTTGCAGAAACCATATAGAGTAGATTTTTGTGAGAAAGATATAGAGAATCTGAACACATCAGGAAGATTGACCCAAATAAAAGAATGAATTGTTTTACTGAGAAAATGGGGTGATGTGGATAGATGGAGAAGTAGATGGATAAAAAAGAATGAGAAAGTAACAGATAAAGCATCTTTGGCTTTTGCAGTGAGAGATAAGGAACCAGTTGTAAGGGAGTACCCGATGAGAGAAACTCCAGGAGGTAGTTATGTGCATGTTCCATGGTCCAGACAGGATATACTATCATTTACAAATGATTTCCCAAAGTTGAAAGAGAAGCCAGTAGAATGGTACAGACAAGTGGAGAGATTTGTTAAAGTTTCAAAGGTGTTGTGGATAGACTTGGATGGATTGTTTGATATAGTAGTGCCAGCTGATTTGTGGACAGAATGTAAGATTACTATTGATTGGCCAACTGTAGAATATCCAAGGGATGCTAAAACAGGAGCGCCAGGACCAGAAGTGATGAGAAAGTACGATCAAGTAATTACCTTTTTGAAGAATAAGATTCCACCTAAAGAAACAGATTGGGTAAAAATAGACAGAACCACGCAGGAAAGTAAAGAATCAGTGCATGCTTACTATGAAAGACTGTTGTTAGTTTTCAAACAGTATAGTGGTTATGAGACACTAAATGAGAAGGATATGAGTCATTTTGTATATGGATTTGTATATGGGTTGAAACCAGAGATAAGTGAGATGATTAAACAGCATATGATTTGTTGGCAGAATAGCACAGTCGATGAAGTTTTGAGACATGCTAAGTATTGCAGTGATGATATTGAGAGTAGACAGCGTAAATTGAAAGAAAAAGCCATGTGGGCACAGGTGAAAGTTGCAGAGAAACAAGAAGCTCAATTGAGTAATACAGGTAATGAAGCAGGACAGGCTAGATTTCGACCAAATATAGGTAAAGGAAAAGGACAAATGAGCATAGATGAGGCAAAGAAAAAGTGGCCATGCCATAACTGCGGAAAGCTAGGGCATTGGAGAAACGAGTGTAAATTTCCTCCAAAACTTAATGTGGAAAATCAATTATTAAATTCACAGGTGCAGAGTGAGGTAGTTACTCAACAGAGTCAGGTGCCACAACCACCACTTCCCAAGAGTGTTAACCAACAGAAATTCAGTGCAGAAACAGGATTCTACGGAGGAGAGCAGGTAACACAGTTGCCGCGTGCAGCTGCCATTTCTCAATATTGGTTACGACAGGATGAGGATGAAACGGATGAAAGCTTCTGACGGTGCCTAGGAGAGGGGGAAGAGTGCGTGCTTGGCGCAACTCTAGAGGTAGATCAGTCTGGTCCATTTGTGGATGGAGAAGTGAATGGTGCAAATGTAACATTCCTTGTGGACACTGGAGCTACCCGTTCTACTGTTAGGTCAGTGGAAATTCCAAACCTTCCTCTCTCAGGTGAACATATCCAAGTAGTTGGAGTTTCGAATCAGCAAATTAAGACACCTCTTACTAAATTAGTGGAGGTAAAGATTGGTCCATTTAGTGAAATGCACCGATTTGTGGTATGTGATTGTAGTCATGTGAACCTATTAGGACGCGATCTATTGTGCAAAATGAATTGCACTATCTATTGTACTCCAGATGGAATTGCATTTCAGACCCCAGATGAAGATGTATTGTATAAAATGACACTGGTAAATTTAGAACCAGAAGTAAATGATTTGTTTCCTGTATTTGATGCAGAGAAAATCCCAATTGAACTGAAAAAGACAGTGAAAGAAGAAGTGTGGGACTTTACAGGAGAATATATAGGATTAATGAAAGAAGTAGATCCCGTTAAAATCTCCGTAAAAGAGGGAACGAGTTACCCAAATACGCCCCAGTATAAATTGACACCAGAAATAATTGAAGGAATAACGCCAGTAATAAATAAAATGGTTGAACAAGGGATTCTAAAAGAAATCATGAGCAGTCCATGTAATTCGCCAATAATGGGACTGAAAAAGCCAAACCGAACATATAGGATTGTACAGGATTTGAGGAAGGTAAACAAAATTGTAGTACCTTGTTGCCCAATAGTACTGAACCCTGCTGTGATTCTATACCAGATTCCACGTGAAGCAGAATGGTACACAGTAATTGATTTATGTCATGCATTTTTCTCTATTCCATTGCATCCAGATAGCCAGCCATTATTTGCGTTCAGGTTTGGAGAGCGTATTTTGGCATGGTGCCGAATTCCTCAAGGGTACACAGAAAGCCCTCAATCTTTAATCAGATTCTAAAGAAATCCTTGGAAGATTTAAAAATGCCAGAAAAGTCAGTGATGGTTCAGTATATTGATGACCTACTGGTGGCATCAAAAATGAAGGAAGCATGTGTCAATGATACAATTGCTTTGCTGAATCATTTAGCAAAAAGAGGACATAAAGTGTCCCCATCAAAATTGCAGTTTTGTCAACAAGAAGTCCAATATTTAGGGCATAAAATTGAGAAAGGAGTGCGAAAGGTAACGACTGAAAGAATAAAGATGATTCAAGGAATGAGAGCTCCAATGACGCAAAGAGAGGTAAGAATGTTTCTGGGAATGGTTGGATATTGTCGACAATGGATAAGCGGTTTTTCGTTGATCGCCAAACCGTTGCAAAAACTTACAAAAAAGGATGTTAAAGATCCTTTTGAAATGAATGATGAGGAAATGAAAGCATTCAGAGAGCTGAAAAAAAAATTGTGTGAAGCTCCAGCATTGGGAATGCCTGACTATGAGAAAGACTTTGAGTTGTATTGCAGTGAAAGAGATGGATGTGCATTTTCAGTCTTGGTACAGAGACATGGAATCATGAAAAGACCCATTGCATATTTTTCAGCTGTTTTAGACCCTGTAGCAAAAGCGTTGCCTGGATGTTTGAAAGCAGTTGCTGCTACTTGCGTGAGTCTGGAACAGAGTGAAGGCATAGTGATGGGATATCCACTGAGAGTATATGTTCCCCATTCTGTGGAAATTCTTTTGACCAGAACGAAAACCCAATACATGACACATAGTCGGCTGACTAGGTATGAAAAAGTAATTTTGAGTGCAGATAATGTGACAATTGACAGATGTATGAATGTGAATCCTTCGACATCATTGCCAGATGAAGAGAGTGTGATTGAAATGGATGAAGTAGATCACGATTGTCTGAATGTGCTTGAATATTGTACAAAACCAAGGCCAGATATACGAGATGAGCCCTTAAAAGAATCAGATTATATTCTGTTCGTGGATGGCTCATGTTTGAGAACAAATGATGGAGTTCTAAGTGCAGCGTATGCGGTTTGCACAGTAGCAACTGTAATGGAAGCATCTTGTCTGAAAGGGATACGGTCTGCCCAAGTCGCAGAACTAGTAGCTCTGATTCAAGCCTGCAAGTTGGGAAGAAATGTACGGGTTACGATTGTGACAGATAGCCAATACGGTTTTGGAGTGGTGCATGATTTTGGTCAGATTTGGTCACAAAGAGGTTTCTTGACGTCTGCAGGAACGCCAATTAGAAATGGAGATTTTGTGAAAAAGTTGCTTGAGGCAATACAGCTGCCTAAACAGATTGCTGTTGTGAAGTGCAATGCACATAAAAATGGGGAAGACTACATAACTGTCGGCAATAAGTATGCTGATGAAATTGCACAGTACTGTGCAAAGAATGTGGTCTCTTTGAACAGGAACCGAGAGAGAGAGCATATTTCTTGTCCTTTGCTTTTTACTAACCCTGTTGAGACATGGGATGAGGTGAGACAGTTACAGGAAGCAGCAGATGATGAGGAAAAAGATACATGGATAAAAGCAGGATGTAGAAAACATGAGGAAAATGATGTTTGGGTTTACAGAGATGAAAGACCGGTTATGCCTGATAGCATGATTTCTGACATGGCACGGATGTACCATGGACAAGCCCATATTAGGAGAGATTCAATGATCAGACTTTTTAGACAAACATGGTATAATCCAAAATTCAGAGCCATAGCTGAGAGTCTTTGTCAAAGATGTCTTATTTGTCAACAATTAAATCCAGGAAGGAAGACAGTAGTGAGTCTAGGAACAATAGGACGAGAAGGAGGTCCGTTCACTAGAATGCAAATGGATTTTATAGAAATGCCCCCGAGCAACAGACTAAGGTATGTCCTCGTAGTCGTCTGTTTGTTTTCCCGTTGGGTGGAAGCATACCCGACCAGAAGGAATGATGGAATCACGGTAGCAAAACTTATGCTGCGAGAATTCATTCCGAGGTATGGTTTTCCAGTCACGATTGAAACAGATAGAGGAACACATTTCCAAAACGAATTAATTAAACTGATTTGTGAAGCACCTAGTATAAAACAGAAACTGCATTGTGCATACAGACCAGAGGCTTCTGGAATAGTAGAGCAAGTGAATGGAACAATTAAGAACAGGTTAGGAAAAATGTGTCAAGCCACAGGACTCAAATGGCCAGATGCTTTGCCATTAGTTTTAATGACAATCAGAAGTATTCCGGAAAGGAAAACTGGACTCAGTCCCCATGAGATAATTATGGGACGAGCAATGAGACAAGCACATGTACCTGTCAACAAACTACTGACTATAACTGATGATCTGGTGCTGGATTATTGCAAAGGATTGGCTGATGTGGTGCGTACTGTGTTTCATCAGGTTGGACCGGATGCGACCACTCTTGAAAGAAAACCAGCTCACGACTTGAATCCAGGAGATTGGGTCCGCATAAAAGTCCACAGGAGAAGAAACTGTTTGGTTCCTCGCTGGGACGAACCACGACAGGTGATCCTGGTGACAACCACTGCAGTCAAATGTGCAGGAGTGAAACATTGGGTGCATGCCAGTCACACCATCAGAGTTCCAGAACCTGAAGATCGACATGTGAGTCGACATCTGGAAGTGTTGGATAACAGTTCAGCATCAGAAGCAGAAGAAGAAACGAACAGGGTGCCAGAATATGAAGATCGACCTGTAAGTCGACATCTGGAAGACCCAACTACAAGTGCAACGACAGAAGAAGTAGAGGAAATAGCTGAAGTTCCAGAACTTGAAGATCGACATGTGAGTCGACATCTGGAAATATCAGATACCAGTTCAGAATCTGATACAGACCATTCGGATTGTGAGGAAATTCTGAAAAGAAATTGGAAATTTGAAAGCATAAGAGAAGAAACTGACCACGAAGATAGTAACAGTGAGCAACCAAGTACAAGTTGTGGTAAAATCCTTCGGAGATAATATTAATAGATGAAGAAGGGAGAGTTTCAAACAGAAAGTTAGAAAAATCGGAAGATCCCCGAGGAGCAATAGGGACAGATAGCCAAACAAAAGAACAGGGAAATTTAGAAGCAGATAGAGAGATTGACACAAATTCGGAAGAACCTCGAGGAGGGACAGAAATAGGTGAACGAAGGAAGATAAGAAAAGAACCACAAGTAGAGGAAGAAAATGAAATTATAAGATTCAAAATAAGAGACAATAAAGAAAAAACTGAAACAGAGTCTGATGAAAGTGGAGAAGAAAGAAACCAAAAACTAGAGTCAAGAAAAAGGAATTGGAAAACAGAAAGAGAGGAAAAAGGAAGTGAGGCAAAAAGGCCAAGAAAAGGAGACAATTGGCCCAACGAAGTAAGAAAATTAAGATACAGGATCATAAGGTTAGATGGAAAAAGTGCTGAACAAGTGAATGAAATAACAAGTCAGAAAGAGCAAGAAAAACAAGGTGGAAAACACTTGCAGAAAACGAAAAGAGTAAAGAAGGTAAATCCGAAGTATAGATCGCCTGAATGGTTGTACCTTGCTTTAACGGATAACAAAGAAGAAAAGAACACTCACGAGAACCCAGAACAAAGAAACCTAATGGGTAAAGGTGAAGTGCAACAAACTTGAAGAAAAAGTACGAATTACTACCGGACTTGACAAAATACTGGATTTGACGAATTTCTACCGGATTTGACAAAATACTGGATTTGACAAAGAAAGAATTCTGAAAAGAATTAAAAGAAAGTACCAAACGAAGACAAAAACATTGGAGTGCAGAGTGGCTAAGAAGTCATTTCTGAGGTGTAGTGACACAATTTTCTTGAAAATAAATAAATAAGGTTATAAAACAAAATGGAGGATACTAGAGATAGAAAATGTAGATGTGAGTTTTTAAGTAGATGGTGTAAGATGTGCTTCTTTTGTACAGGATTATTAATGACAGTATGGGTGGTTTTAGCAATCACTATTCCAATTAGTTTAGCTGTAGTAGAAACGTCTAATCACACAGAGAAAGAAAAAGGAGCTAACACTCAAGAAACAGTTATATTAAAAAGTAGTGCAGAATTACATAAGGACAAATCAATAACAGATTTTTCAAAGAATGTTTTTACTAAATTATTATATGAGTATGTAGAAACAATGGATGTAAGAGATTGCTATGTTTGTATGCAATTGCCTGCGTCTGTAGCAGAGGGTGTGACTTATCATCACCTTCCTTTGACGTATGGAATAACATGTAGTGTTTTAGCAAGTTTATTTTATAAAACAGGTAGATTAGAATATTATTACACTGACATAGATAAGATTTTTGCGAAAGTTTCTGTAGTTCCCGAACTAAACAAAATAAAAGAGGGAAAAACATTTGGTGAATTTTTCATAGAAGATAAGATTTTAACATTAGATAATATAGTTAAAAACAACCTTACCTGTGAGTTAAAGAAAGAAGAAAAAGTATTTTTAGAGATGGTTGAAGAAAGAAGAGTGAAATTTCAAAGAAAAGTGATTGAAGAGACAAAAACACCTCTTTTTTGGCGTTTGAGGAAGACAATCATGACAAGAAAAAGACAAATGCAGCTATGACTCTGGATTGGCCCCAACAGGGAAGGTTGTGCATTAGAAGAAATAGAACAAGATATGACAATTATTTTGTGGGTTCCAGTATTTGCCATGACAATTATCAAATTTTAGGCGGATGGGGATTCAAAGGGGGAAAAGATCCAATATTTCCAGGGATCTATTATGTTTGCAGTAATAGGGCTTATTACAGGTTGCCGGACCATTGGTATGGGTCATGTTATTTAGGCCTGGTCTTTCCAAAGATTTTTCATATGGATAGAAAAGAAAAAGGAACACACAAAATGATAAATACCTTTACACGTAGAAAAAGGGAAAGTTTTTCAGAAATAGTAGGTGATATTTTTGGAGCATTGATACCAGCAGTGGGAATATCTTTGAATGCATTTAAAATTCGGAAATTATCCACAGTGGTAGATCGTTTATCTACAGATACTGCTGGAGGGTTCTTGATGGTAAATACCGAGATGGTTGCCATGAGAGCTATGGTGATGCAAAATCGACTTGCCCTTGACATTCTTTTGGCAAAAGAGGGTGGAGTCTGTGGAATGCTGAAAGTCCAACATTGTGGCACTTACATTCCAGATAAAAGTGAAAATATACAAAAGTATATAAAGAATATTACAAGTTTGCACAAAGAACTTGTTCCACTGGAGGTTGAAAGTGCATTTGGAAAACTTGGTAAAGGGTTTTCTTCAGTAATAAATTGGTTAACAAGAATGAGTGGATTAATAATAGGGAAAGTTATAATAATAGCAACCATGATAATCATAATAATTTTAGTGCTGAAGCTTGTAATTACATGTATAAAGAAAAGAAGAAGACAGAATAAAATAGAAAAGGAAAACATGATAAACAAGGAGAGAGAGAGAGAAATGGGTGAAATAGAGCTAGAAGAGATAAAAGAGAACATGTACAAGAAGACCAAGAGACAAGTTGAAAGGGATACAGTTGTGTAAACTAACAAAAGCAAACGGATAAAAGAAATATGCTGTCTGAGAGAATTGTATAACTTGGGTTTTGTGGTGATATTAAAAATCACCAAAGGGGGAGTTGATGGAGCAGGATAAAGGAAAAATTTTTAACCTCCTAATAATTTACGTAAAATAATTAATAAACATGTTCGTTTAAGTAAATAACCAACAATGTATGTTACATGTGAAGGGTTAAAGGTAACACGCGATTTTGTGTGCAAATTAATCTACTTATAATTGTTGACGTGTCTAACATAATCTAATATTTGCGTACTAATAAAATAATAAACGCATGATTTGTGCTTTGAAAATAAAACGTGTGGTAGCAAAATAAAGCGATGGTAAGTAAGGGACGGCTTTATATGTTGCTTTTTGCTAGGTAATACCTAATTGGGGTACGTAGAAAGACGGGAGGGAAACGAAAGGGTTTATATTCTTTATTTTAACAATATTTTGTTTATCTTTGAAAATAGTGCGCCTAGGCCTGTTGAGCAGCAATATAAAATGGCCGCCAGGAGCTAGAGTACGCATGTGCAAGAAGCCGTGTGGAAAAGGAGAAAGGCTGTGAACAAGAATGATCACGTGTTCGTGCTGAGAGCCTAGGATGGAAGTATGGTCAAGGCTATTGTGACCTTACTGAGCAAATGTGTGCCAAGATGAACAGCAAGAAGCGTGAGAAGTCAAAATGAATAAATGGACAAACGGAACTGTTGAACCTAAAAAGTATCAGAAAAAGATACAAATTGGACTGATCGAAACTGATGAGTAATGTCATGAACTGTGGGAAACGATGCAAGCATGGACATTCCACAAAGAACTGGTTAAGACAAGGAAGTTTGATAAAAATGTATATGGACTCGAATGGACCAATGAGAGAGAATCACGCCATAAAGAGGCAACATTTTATTTAGTAAGCGAGAATTAGGGTATAAGAAGACCTACTCCGGGTGGGAGGGATGAGTAGTATTATTATATTTTTATTGATGATGATGAGCGAGCGTACTGTTAGGAGAAGAGAGAGCTGAGATTGCTGATAGATGAGTTGCGGGTGCTGAGTTGCTGTTGCGGATGATCGAAGCTGCTGCTGCTATTTTCCTGAGGTATAAGATGCTGCTTTTTAAGAACCTTTTTACTCCTGATAGATTTTTCATTTAGAGCTATTAGATTTTCCAAGACAGATAGATTGATCTTTTTGGAGTTCTTGCTGTGACAAACTTTATCTTCCATCTAATAGGTATGCATTGTAATTTCAATTTATTCTTATAATGATGATAAATGTAATAATCTGAGTGATAAACTTAAACTTATGCATTGTTTCTAAAAACTTTATATAAACTTTATTATCTTTAAACAAATGACTCAGTGATTCTTTAGCTCAATAATTAAGGTAAAATGTTAAAGAGTTTATTGTGATTGAGCTGGTCTTAATCACCATCAACTGATTCCTCCTAGTTGGTCCATCGACCAATGAGCGGAATACCTTAAAAACAATGAGAAACATTATGTCATGTTAAAAAGAGGTATCCAGTCTCCTTCCAGCGAATCGTTTTACTGTTTTTTCTCCTAGGTTAAGGACGGAGGTAATCCAGGGAATAAATGGGTAAGTGAATGTATATGCGGTGTTAATGGGCCCCACCGTCATATGGATATAGTCTGTGTATTGGAGAGATAGTTGCACCTGGATGACCGAGTCATATAGGAGAAGAATTTTTATTGTTAGCGCTGGATCAGTTCCTTCAAGGTTCTCTTCATATCTAATTGCACTAGTCGTACGCCAGCTCTTAGTCTTTCTCTGGATATGGCATAAACCCCATGAGTGTTACGTTAATTGGCACTAGTTGCACTTCACCGCCAGGCTTCCTTACCTTTACTTTACTTTATTTTACCTTACTTTTACCTTGGAGTTACCGTCTCTTCCTCTCTGAACTCACCTTCCATGAGGCGGAACTAATTTTGTCTCCCCTTCTAACGCTCTAACTTTTTACCTGCCAATCATCGCTTCTTAAGAATAACCTCATTGATTCACAGATTAGATCTGTAAGTTATACTGTTGTTTTTCCTTTATTTTTAATTGTCTTTTCTTGTTCTTCTCGGGACCATTGTTTGATTTCTGGTTTTCTTCTCAATAGATTCCACCTGCTTACACTTGTTTCGTCCTGATGATGATCTCACATTAATGAGATCGAAACGCCGTCGACCTTTACAACCAAAACTCCACTACTGCATTTAAATAATTTGGAGTCTTGTTTATTGTTGTTGTAAATGCGATGTAAATTTTAATGTCACAATCACCCCTCACTTCACGCACTTTCACTTTTTGTGTGAGCACTGGAACTATTACTAGAAATATACTATGATACTCCATCTATGCTGTTAATAAATGTGATGTCATACCAAACATTGTGTCCCAGCATACATTGCGTAACCAGTCCCGCCTGGACTTCCCTAAAAATTGCTCCTCTTGATTAACGCTGTTTTAAAGAAATTTTAGTAGCCTAGGTTACATGAGAACCCTATTGGCCTCCCACAGACCTTTATTTTTCCAAATACTCTGTTTATTCAAGGGCATGTTCACAGCATCCTGTGAAAAGAGTGGCTAAAGCGAGTCCAACTGATCGTCTTATGGAAATGGCCACCGTCATGACCGTTCCTAGGCAGCTCGGGCGGGCTCAAAAGACAGAAAGCGCACAACAAGCCGTCTTGTGTACTTACAACACAAAACAGCATACAACAATATATGTACCAAGCACAGAAGCCAAAGAAAAAAATGGCAGTTTCAAGTGTTAGGCATTCAGAGTTAAGGCTCATGCACCCCTTGCACCCCATGCACCTCATTTAATGTGTTAGTTACCCAACGAGCTAATCTCCTACCCCCCTTCGACAGTAGGTGACCTGAGAAGGAAACCTCATGTCGCAAATACTTACCCCTTTTAAAAACAAAGTCCCTGGTCAGTCAAAACTGAAGATAAGAACAATTTGTTAGAAATTAGTGTCTTTAGTTGGCAGAGCGAGGTACCTTTGTTCAAATAGGGACCCTTCCCTCCAGTCAGCATAAGGGGAATACACACTTTAGATAACCCCTGCTCACCCCCTTGGGAGCTTGGCACGAGCAGACAGGCTTATCCCAAAGGCAATGTGTAAAGTATTTGTATCAACACTCACAGTAACACAGTGAAAACACCACAAGAAGACACCACACCAAATGCACATCCTCAGTCTCTGTCACACTGAAACCAAACAGTCAATCCACAATCAGGCAGAAACACACAGAAAAGGTGGACAAGAAAATAGCCACTCTCTAAAAGTGCCAGTTGCAAACACAGACTTTAAAACCCATCCTTACTAAAAGGTGCGTTATCAAATTCTGAGTCCAGGTATACCAGACTCCAATTTTCTACCTTATCCCTATGGGAGGATATGCTTGTAAAATTTTACAACGCATTGCCCTGTCTGTCCTATGGGCAAGATAGCCTTTCAATAGTGAAAACCAAATGGGCAGTATGTCACTATCAGGGCATGTTACACACACCAGTACATATCCTACCTTTCACATACACTGCACCCTGCCTAGGGTGGTACCTTGGGCCTACCATAGGGGTGTCCTATGTACAAACTGCGCGCAGGCACTGCGGTGGCAGGCCTGAGGCATCTTTTCCAGGCTACTCATGTGGGTGGCACAATAAGCGCTGCAAGCCTACTGGTGCCAATTTATTTACCAGCCCTGGCACAATCAGTGCACTTCACTAGGGATCTACTAGTAGAACAAATATGCCAATCAGGGAGAACCAAGCACAATATCAATTTACACAGAAAGCACTTGCACTGTGACACTGATCAGCAATGGCAAAGTGCCCAAAACATCCAAGGCAGCAAAAACAAAAACCAGTACAGCATCAAAATATGGGGGGTAGAGGCAAAAAGTCAAGGAAAACCACGCCAAGGATGCCATGTCGCACACTACTTAACTGCAGTGCCCCTACAATTCTGCTGTGTGTCTGAAACGATGAACAAGCAACTACCTCCTTTTTAAACCTTTTTATGGATGCTCTGTCCTTCTTCATAGTCCTAAGAAGCGCAGCAGAACCTATGACTCCTACCAGTCTATGTGAATCAGAACAAAGACCTATCATTGAAATAAATAGTACCGCCAAAGAATGTATTTGACATCAGTGATAGAAAAGATATTGAGCAGCAGAAAGAACCATTAGCAGAAGCATAGCAATGGCTAGAACAGCAGGATGTTGGGAACCACCTTTTTATGAACTTTACACCAATCAGCCACAAAATTGTAAACACAAGCAAAATAATGGGACTATTACCTCTTACCAGTCGTCTCCTCACCAACACCTTTCTCAGCCAAATCCTGTATCATACACAATAAGGCTCGTGAAATCTGTAGGAATCCCAGCTCTACATCGCCTGTTGCCCACAAAGTGGATGGCACATCCGCAAAGCTCGGGGGGGGGGGGACAAACACTATTCACTACTTACATTAAGGCCCGTCATCAGACATTCACCTGCCTGAGAGCAGTAATAGTAGGATGCCAAACCCATCACATGCTCACCACCATTAGACATTAACTAAAATGGAAAACCGAATCTGCAAACAAACAATCAAACCCCCGTTTTTTTTTCTTGAAAACACAAATCCTGCCACTAAAATCTGGAAACACCTTCACTCTCTCATCTTTCCCCTGGCGGCAAGCCATTAACTTACATTACCCAAGGGATCATACAAAATCTGTAGCACAGCAGTTTGGAAACCCTGCTCCTAGAAACCATGCGTTGTCCAAAAAGGCTCATTATTTTATCACATTCCACACACCTTCCTTATGAATTCGCTATTACCCTCTTTCCTTCCTTTCCCACCTCAGATCACATGTACAAACCCACACGTACCTCCAATTTCATCCAGTCTCTAGGAGTAGCAACAGAAGTAACAGACATTATCATCGGAGTTTGTTGTGGCGCAAGCATGAGCGTTAACAGAAAAGGACACTGGGGTAATATGCGTGCCAGTGTACCAACCGTTATAATAGGGGAAGCCACATGTGCCATAGCCAACACAGCCTGAACGTCATAGCAGGGGTAGAAACAGCAAAAATAGAAGAACAGTAGAATATTGAAAGCAATAAGATCAGAGGTATATTTGCAAACTGTCATTTCTGAAAACAATGCTATGGCTGTGTCCTGCTGGGCCCTGTTAAACTGTACATACTCATTAGGAATCTGATATTTAACATCATCTGGTGCACATTAATCTGTGCCCTTTTTTTCTTTTCGCCAAAAACTAATCTTTTCCTGTCAGGCCTAAGTCACAAGCAACTAATTGGTAACCTTTTCTCAAATGAACCTTTTGTTGCTAGAACTTTCTCTAAAACTTCCCTGCAAACCCTCTCTGTACCATCATATTTTTTCCTCCTAAATCCGTCCTGCTTCTCACGTCTCCCTGCCCATGAGCCCCCTCCTTGGGAATTCCTTTCTTATCTCAGGCCAGAACGAACTGAATTCACGAGCTATGTGTTTCAGCCTTCCCACTATGCTTTCAAAATGCCTTTTTATTCAGCACCAATACACGCTACCTTGAATGTTAAAAACACATTTTTCAAATTAAATGCACATTCTATAAGGAGGTCAAATCTAAATTTAACACACTCAAATCGATCATGAATTAATTAATTAATTGAGCATCATCAGGCTGAAACATCCAAGCAAGCCCCACTCTCCTTTTATCCTTCTACAGATAAGGCCGTGTACGTCTGCATGCGTCCTTTTCATGAAGAAAAAAACCAAACAAACTAACAGTATCAGCGAGAGAAATTCCACTCCTATCTCAAGGCCAAAAAGGCCGCAGTAAGTCTGCCAAACCAAGCTGAACACAAGCTGTGTATTTCAACTTTGAAAATCCTTTTTATTCAGCATAAATACGTGCTGCCTGAAATGCTTAAAACACCTTTTCCAAATTAAATACACGTTATATTGCGAGGTCAATTCCAAACTAATCACATCAGCATCTGCGCAAGGCCCATTCATTCATTTTTTACTATCATGTACCAAACTTTAAAAATACAACTTCATATCTGTAGCTCAAAACAGCTTTTGTCATTTTGTAATGTCCAAAGCTAAATGTGAGATCTGGGCGCCATCAGCGCACCCCTTCTTTTCTCTTTTTTTAATCATCACAGCATGCTCTTTAACTGTCTCATTTCACATTCTCCCCCCATTACGCATTCCTTCGTCCTTTCTCAAACCATTCATCCTATGCAAAAAACAAACATATATATTATTACTATTATTTGCGCCGGCTGATCTTCTTCCATTCATGCATCTGCAGAACAACAATGACAACAAGAAACTCAATCCAGGCATTTTCAAAAAGGAGCCAAATTCATTATTTTGCCTGGCAAAGCAATTGCAAGTGCTTTTTTAATTTTTTTTTTAAAAAAAGGACAGTCCTCAGACCGTACCAAAAACAAACTGATGGTGCACCATATTCACAAAACACACTCACAGACAAAAAGAGCTCTCAAGAGCAGTCCTCAGACTGCGCCATGGCAAGTCAGTCCTCAGACTGAACCAAAACAAGTCAGGCTCTAGCCTGAACCAAAACAAGTCAGTCCTCAGACTGCACCAAGACAAGACAGTCCAGAGACTGTACCAAGACAAGACAGTCCGGAGACTGTACCAAGACAAGAAGACAGGCTCTAGCCCCAGACCTTTTCAAGAATAGGCCGAATTTCCAGTTGGCCTGGCAGATTGCTTGCAAACAGTCCCAGACCTTTTCAAGAGTGGGCCAAATTTCCAGTTGGCCTGGTAGACTGTTCACGAACACTCTGTGTCTTTTAATGGTCCGCAAACCCACCAAGATCAAGACAAGACAGTCCGAAGACTGTACCAGACACAGCCTGTAGGCTCGTGCCGTTCAACCATGGCGCCACATTTTTCCAAGAATTCAAATCACTCACCTGGTGCACTCAGGTCGAGCAAGATTATTCTCCACTGCAGACTCTTCGGACCAAACGGTCAAATTCAAGGTTTCACCTTCTCAGGACCCCAGCCGGTGACCACTAGACGAGGAGTCGCCCGATCAGATGGGTGGGGAAGCCAAGAGAACCAGGCTCTTATCGTGTGGGGATCCCCGATCTGCCCAACCGACCGGACGCAACCCCGACCCTCCGACCCGATTACGGGCGAGTTGGGTCACATTGCGGAGTCCCTGTTCGGGCGCCAACTGAAGGAAGTGGCGCCACCCGGGTTATCTACAACCTCCTAATAGCCTTTCACAAAATGAAGAGTCGGTCAGACAGTAGAGAAAACAAACAGTTGTTTATTAGCAATACTCTGCAGAGGAGTCCAATCTGACCTGCACCCTAAGATGTCTGCCGAGGGACTGCCTTTCACAAGCATAAAGGTGACAATTATACATTTCAGCCTGAGCACAAGACACACCCACCCAGTAACTTTCCACAGAAGGCAGCAGAAACAGAGGGGGCACACAAAGATGAGCTAAGAGACTGAGACTAGGCCTGGGCGGTAAATTCCGTTACGCTTGCGGAATTTGCGGAATTTTGGCAATTCCGCGTTCCACGGAAAATGCGGAATTGCCAAAAATTCCGCGATCCGCAGCATAGCGGAATTTTTTCCTTGTTCGCGCTTTCAAAATACGTGTTCGCGCGCGCGGTAGCGACTTACCGGGATCCTTGCGTTCGCCAACGAGTTTTCCTACCCGTTCGCGCGATCCCACGAGAGTGTGCGATCGCGAACACGTCATTTGGATGCGCCATCGGACATCTGCGTTCGTGAACAGGAAACACGCATCGCGAGTGGGTGGGACAAGTGAAACAAGATGGCCGCGCCAATTGGCGACCGCATGGGCAAGTTCGCTAGATATTTCCCCTCGAGCACGCAAACAGCGTCCCCGAACAGGAAAAACGCATCGCGAACGGGCGGAACAAGCAATTCCGCGTCTTCGCGGAATTCTGCGTGCTCGCGGAGATTTTTTACCGTTTCGCGGAATTTTGCGTAATGCGACTACGCAAATTCCGCCCACCCCTATGACTGAGACAGGACACACACTATCTCTCTGGCAAGGTCATTCTGTCCGTGCCTGCAGCTGAGCCAGTGGGGGCAGGCTCCATCTCATGGGAAAGGTATGCAGAAGTACAAACAGTGTATTAATTTATACAGTGAGGCCCAACTAACAGAGACACAGGGAATTCTACACAGCTGCTACTTGCAGAGCCAGGGAACAATTAATTGCAAACATGGCCTAGAATTAGCGGCTAAGTATAAAATGGCTCTGCAAAGGCTAACTTAACCATCATTACATATGGTAGTACAGATCAGACTTTTAATTTAATTCTAACAGCAGCCAGTGGCGACCTTCGGCCAATTTGGGACAGCAACACAACAGGTGAAACCAAGATTCCTTATGGTATGAGCATAGCTGCAAGATGTTGCTTCCCCTTTGCGTGCCCAGAATGGGTTAAAGTCAGTGATTCTTAGTGCGATGAACCTCATATAGAGTATTTTCCTGCAGGCCTGAGCTGATAGCACCTCGCGTAAGTATTGTTGGGTGTTCCCCTGGGTGTATGACATATCCAGTGCCGCCGTAATGTGGTTGTAGTGAAATGTTGTCTGGTCCTTTTCAAACAAGATGACCAGTACCTGCCTCATCACTGCATTTTTCCAGGCGTATATCGGGATCTCGGGTGTGAGCAGGCTCTTTGCTTCGATCTTCAAATTGGCAATTGATTGTCCAACTTGGAGTGCCAGGGGGAGTCCTCTTCCATGAAGATGGGTCCCAATTGATGCTTGAGTGTGTTGTCCGGGGCTCTTAAGACCTTGATGTAGAACTTAATTAGGTCCCCCTGTAGTGCCAAGCCTGGTCTGCCGAGACTGAGCTCCAGCCTTAGCCTGGCTTTCCTGGCTTGTCTCGGAGCTAGCAGAACTGATTTATATGCTTTGACCTGTGCTGCTACTATGAATGAATCCAGGGCACCCGCAAGGCCAGATGCCCGTAGTTGATGGCCGCAATTAGTTTCGCTTTCAGGACTGTCAGCATTGGCTCTGCAGTTGGGGTTGTTTGGCGTTGGCTTATACGCTTCGGTGTGAAGATTACATGGTCAGCCTTTGCCCTTTGATGTTTTATGTGAGTCTCCGGTTTAGCCCTCTCTGAGAGCCAGACTCCAAGGTATTTGTAGGCAGATGTTGTCCCTATTTGATGTTCTCTCAAGTGCCAAAGGGCTTGCCCTTTGTGTAGATATTTGCCAAATACGACTATCTTGGTTTTGCTCTGGTTAACTTGCAGGTGGTTTTTCTGATTGTACTGTGAAGTTTATTGAGGGCTCTCTGGAGACCCACCATAGTATGGTCCATTATTGCTGTGTCATCCGCGTATTGTAGGATGGGGAGCCTCACCTTTCCCAGCCTTGGGGCGACTAAGCTGGCACCTTTCAGGGTGTCCCCAGGTCGGCAGTGGAAAGGTTGAAGAGGAGGGGGGCCAAAGCACAGCCCTGCTTGAGCCCGTTGTTGGTGGCAACTCTTGATGTTACTGTGGTGGGGCTTGTTTTGACCTGAACCCATGTTCCCTTATGTAGAGATGCAATAGCCTTCAGGGGCATGGGCGGGATCCCCCAGGCAGTCAATTGTCCCCAAAGCTTACCTCCGTCCATCCTGTCAAAGGCCATGCTGTAATCTATGAAGCAGCAAAACAAGAGCGGGTGCTTTTCCTTGACCGCTTGTTTGGAGATATACCAGCGCAATGATGTTGTCCATGGTTGAGCTGTTTGCCCTGAATCTGGACTGATAAAATGGGAGGAGTCTTTTGTTATTTACCCATGCCTCCAGTTCCTTCAGTAAGATTCAGGCATAAGTCTTGGCTTCTAGGTCAAGCAGGGCAACAAGCATGTAGTTTGCTGGGTTAGAGCGGTCGCCTTGTTTGTGAATGGCGAATAGGATAGATCCTCTTCAAGACTGCGGTGTCGTTGCTGTCGTGAAAGCATGGTTAAAAAGTGGGGTCAAAATTAGAGCTAGATAGGCCTGAGCTAGTTTAAATACTGGGGCGGGGATCCCATTTGGCCCTGGGGCTCCATCGTTTCTCTTTTCCTTGATGATCTTGATTACATCGCCTTCTGTGAATGGGGTGCCTTGGCGGTGTCTTTTACTGCTTCTGGGCCTCTCTTTGCGATGCGCCCATCGTCTGGAGAAACTTTCGTGCACAGTTATTTAACGTACCTTTTCCACTCGTTTCCAGCTACCCCGTTCTCCTTTGTTGGACCTTGAGTATCAAGCTGGTTGAAGTATCTCCATAGTTTGGAATGATTCTTTTCTTTCAGCAAGGTAAACAATTTGAGCCATTTCCCTTCAAAGAGTTTTCTTTTGCACTCCCATGCTTTCTTTCTATATGCTGCCCTCAGGGGGGCTATAGAGCTCCCCTCAGACTGTTTGCCATCCCTTTTCTTCACCTTAAGTGCCTTTCGGATGGCACGTTTGCACTGAATTAAGCCCTTAGGAGTGCGTAGCCCCTAAGGTGACATTTCTGAAGTCATTCTCTTGCTTTTGTGTTGGACCTCCCCCAGGTTCTGCTGTAGGTCTACTATGAGGGCTTTCCAACGTCTTATTGCCTTTGTTGGGGAGGCTGACTTTGAGCATGATTTGCTCTTTTCTACCCACTCCATCAGGTGAGCTCCAAGGTTGACTGTCCCTTTAATTCTTTGGAGAACCTTGTGCCGCTCTTCTCCCGTGGGTTCTCCTATCTCTTGCAGTGAAGCTGCTGATCGCACTGCTAATTGTAGAGATGCACGCCGTGGCTTATGGTCACTTCCTCCTCTGTCAGTGACTACGAAGTCCCCAAGACTATCAGCCAGCTTTTCATTAAGTAAAATGTAGTTGATTGTAGATGCATTCTTAAAAGTCGGTTTGGAGCACCATGTGGGAGAGCGTGTTTTTTTTATTAAGTGGGTTGAACGTAACTTATGGTTTTGAAGGAAAGAAAAGAGGGAGCGGCCTTGCCCATGTGCCTGTGCAAATCAGTTATCTTGTCCAGGCCCCTCATATTGAAATCCCCAACGATGATCACATGATGGGATTCATATTTGAATAATTGACCTTCCAATGTGCTAGTTAGAGATTCCATGAAGGCTTTCTTTTGACTTTGCACAGGGTTAATATAACAGTTTATTAACAACAGACAGAAGGGTTGATGGTTCAGCCTAGTGCCCTTAATTAGTAAAACTTGGACCTCAGGGGATTTGGTGAGTATTTCTATAGCAACAAGTTTACGGGCGTGCTTTAGGAAGACCGAAAGTCCTCCTGACGGGTGGCCGAAGATGTTCCTTTTCATGGCTGATTCTTGAAATTTATAGAAGCCTATTAGAGGTGTTGTAGTCACTACCCCAGTTTCCTGAAAGCATACTATATCTCCCTTTGATAAATAGTCCTGTATTTTCTTGTCCCAGGTAATTTTCCTGAGCCCTGCTATGTTCCAGGAAATTAATGTCAATTGTTGTTGTAGATCTATGGCCTCTCCCTGTGTTATGCTGTAATTGCCTGCTCGGGCTGGCATATGTTCGCGTCACGCTGGTTATTTCTATATGTGATCGAGATGTTACTGGGAGCTCTCAGTCGTGCTTGTTTGCTACTGCCGCTTTTGCTGTGATGATTAGTTCCCTGCAAGACTGAGGGGGCCCCTCTACCCTCGTAATTGGGAGTGAGGACATGCGGATATTTCATCGGACAAGGTGAATGTGCGCCTATGCCCCAATTAGCTAACTGTTGCGCTTCCCCTAGCACTGCCAGTTGTAGTCGCTGTTGGCTAAATCCCACTAGAGTGGAGTCTCCGTGGGGTGCAGTGACAGAATATCGACGTCGAAATATCGAACTGCATGAATATCGAGTCAAGAATATCGATGGTGGACAATATCGAGGTAAGTTTTTTCATTGTTTAAAATATCGATTTTTGTGTAATGTAGAAATATTGAATTTGTAAAAATGGATTGCAAATATATTGTTGTAAATAATATCGACTGTTTGTATTTTTTGGGGTTTTTGTTTAATGTTTTTTTTTAAATTAATTTGGTAGTAGTTATTTTATATTTTTTAATTCTTTTAATGTCAAAATATTTGTTTTTATTGTATTTTAATTTATTTTTAGGAGCAAGATGTTGGGTTTATAGAGATAAGGATGGGGAGTAATTTAAAAATATTTGTTTAAAATTTTAAATAATTTGTACATTTTTGTAAAATTTTAGGAGCGGGATGTTGGGTTTATAGGGGATGGGGTGGGGTGTAATTTATAAGTATTTTTTTTTTTATATATGTTTTAAATTTTATGTAAACATTTAGGAGCTTAGGGGCTGATTACGATGGCGGGCGGATCGTAGCGGTGTTTGGGACCGTCCGCCATGCGTGCGGCAGTCCCTCCTACCCGATTAGGATAGGACCGCCACCGCTGCAGTCAGATTCCGCACGGTTAACATTGCAGCGGTGGCTGCCAACAGCAGCACCGCCGCGATGTCGAAAAGAGCATGTTGTGCATTGCACTGCACTACTTGGCAGGCACTACACTGTGCCTGCCACATGGTGCAGTGAAATGCAAGGGAGTACCATGGGTACCCCCCAGTGCACCCACACCTCCCCCAACACAGGGGGGGCCCTCAACAGACCCCCAAAACCAATCCCCGCCAGCCTTTCAATGGCGGTTTACCCGCAACGGAAAGGCTGGCTTCCGCCACCATTGTGAGCATGCTGACCGCTCCGCCAGGCAATCGTAGCGATTGCCTGCGGCCGTTCCGCGGTCGCGGTCTGGATCCCACCGCCATCGTAATATGGCGGTCGGAGAATCGCGGTCCGCAGGGCCGGCGGACCTCACCGCCGGCCCGGCGGTGGCGATCGTTCCGCCATCATAATTAGCACCTTAGTTGGGTGAGGAGTAATTTAAGAATGTTTGTTAAAAAAAAATGTAATTAAAAAATTATTGAACAATATAAATAATTTAAACATATACATTTGAAATTTTCAAAAATTTAGAATTTTTTTAGGGTTACTATTTTTGTGTAAATTGTGTAAAATATTTTATAAATATTTTTAAATAAAAAAACAAATTAAATAAATATAAGATTGGTTTATTATTTTAAAATGTTTCATATATTATTTTATTGTTTTTGTTTTTTATTTTTATTTTTAATAAAATTTGGATAATTTACATTTTAAATTTATTACATTTTAATTGTGATTTAGAATTTAATATTTATATTTTTAAATTTGTGTGAAAAGAGGTGTCTCAATTTTGTAACAATATATTATGTATTTTTTAATTATTATTTTTTTTAAATCTAATTTTAATTTTTTTAACACATTTTTGAAAAAGTTTGTTAAATGTTTCATTTTTGTTAAAGAAATTAAATTTTTATAATTTTTTTATAGTTTTGAAATATTTTATAATACAATATGTAGTATTTTCCTTTATTTTTTTGTTTTGGCGTTAGGAATAGTAATTTTTGGGAGGTTTATTATCCAGCATTTTGTTTTTAGTTTAGTTTGTTTTGGAGTTGGAATATTAATTTATTATGGCTTACTATCCATCACCTTCCCTGAGTTTAGTTAGTTTTGGAGTTGGAATAGTAATTTATTGTGGTATATTACCTAGCACTTTCCCTGAGTTTAGTTGGTTTTGGAGTTGGAATAGTAATTCATTATGGTTTATTATCCAGCACTTTCCCTGAGTTTAGTTGGTTTTGGAGTTGGAATAGTAATTTATTATGGCTTATTATCCAGCACTTTCCCTGAGTTTAGTTTGTTTTGAAGTTGGAATAGTAATTTATTATGGTTTATTATCCAGCACTTTCACTGAGTTTTGTTGGTTTTGGATTTTGAATAGCAATTTATTATGGGTTTTTTATCCAGCTCTTTCCCTGAGTTTAGTTGGTTTTGGAGTTGGAATAGTAATTTATTATGGTATATTATCCAGCACTTACCCTGAGTTTAGTTGGTTTTGTTGTTGTATTAGCAATTTATTATGGTTTATTATCCAGCATGTATTTTCTTTTTGTTCACAATTACATTGTATTTATTTTGTTTTGTTGTACAATTGTTGACAATATTAAAAACATGATTCGGAAATTTTAATATTATTCAGAATTTATTATAAAGTATCATAATTTTAAACATATTTTTCATGTACATTAGTAAAATTAAAAATATATTTAATTTTCGTTAAGAAATTACATTTTTATAATTTTTTTATAGTTTTGAAATATTTTATAATACAATATGTAGTATTTTCCTTTATTTTTTTGGTTTTGGAGTTAGGAATAGTAGTTTTTGGGAGGTTTATTATCCAGCATTTTGTATTTAGTTTAGTTTGTTTTGGAGTTGGAATATTAATTTATTATGGTTTATTATCCAGCACTTTCCCTGAGTTTAGTTAGTTTTGGAGTTGGAATAGTAATTTATTGTGGTATATTATCTAGCACTTTCCCTGAGTTTAGTTGGTTTTGGAGTTGGAATAGTAATTTATTATGGTTTATTATCCAGCACTTTCCCTGAGTTTAGTTGGTTTTGGAGTTGGAATAGTAATTTATTATGGTTTATTATCCAGCACTTTCCCTTAGTTTAGTTGGTTTTGGAGTTAGAATATTAATTTATTATGGTTTATTATCCAGCACTTTTCCTGAGTTCAGTTGGTTTTGAAATTGGAATAGTAATTTATTTTGGTTTATTATCCAGCACTTTCCCTGAGTTTAGTTTGTTTTGGAGTTGGAATAGTAATTTATTATGGTTTATTATCCAGCACTTTCACTGAGTTTAGTTGGTTTTGGATTTTGAATAGCAATTTATTATGGTTTATTATCCAGCACTTTCCCTGAGTTTAGTTGGTTTTGTTGTTGTATTAGTAATTTATTATGGTTTATTATCCAGCATGTATTTTCTTTTTGTTCACAATTACATTGTATTCATTTTTGTTTCGTTGTACAATTTTTGACAATATTAAAAACATGATTCAGAAATTTTAATATTATTCAGAATTTATTATAAAGTATCATAATTTTAAACATATATTTTCCATGTACATTAGTCAAATTAAAAATATATTTAATTGTTGTTAAAGAAATTAAATTTTTATAATTTGTTTTATAGTTTTGAAATATTTTATAATACAATATGTAGTATTTTCCTTTATTTTTTGGTTTTGGAGTTAGGAATAGTAGTTTTTGGGAGGTTTATTATCCAGCATTTTGTTTTTAGTTTAGTTTGTTTTGGAGTTGGAATATTAATTTATTATGGTTTACTATCCAGCACTTTCCCTGAGCTTAGTTAGTTTTGGAGTTGGAATAGTAATTTATTGTGGTATATTATCTAGCACTTTCCCTGAGTTTAGTTGGTTTTGGAGTTGAAATATTAATTTATTATGGTTTATTATCCAGCACTTTTCCTGAGTTTAGTTGGTTTTGGAGTTGGAATAGTAATTTATTATGGTTTATTATCCAGCACTTTCCCTGAGTTTAGTTTGTTTTGGAGTTGGAATAGTAATTTATTATGGTTTACCATCCAGCACTTTCCCTGAGTTTAGTTAGTTTTGGATTTGGAATAGTAATTTATTGTGGTATATTATCTAGCACTTTCCCTGAGTTTAGTTGGTTTTGGAGTTGGAATAGTAATTTATTATGGTTTATTATCCAGCACTTTCCCTGAGTTTAGTTGGTTTTGGAGTCGGAATAGTAATTTATCATGGCTTATTATCCAGCACTTTCCCTTAGTTTAGTTGGTTTTGGAGTTGGAATATTAATTTATTATGGTTTATTATCCAGCACTTTTCCTGAGTTTAGTTGGTTTTGAAGTTGGAATAGTAATTTATTATGGTTTATTATCCAGCACTTTCCCTGAGTTTAGTTTGTTTTGGAGCTGGAATAGTAATTTATTATGGTTTATTAACCAGCACTTTCACTGAGTTTAGTTGGTTTTGGATTTTGAATAGCAATTTATTATGGGTTTTTTATCCAGCTCTTTCCCTGAGTTTAGTTGGTTTTGGAGTTGGAATAGTAATTTATTATGGTTTATTATCCTGCACTTTCCCTGAGTTTATTTTGTTTTGGAGTTGAAATGGTAATTTATTATGGTTTATTATCCAGCACTTTCCCTGAGTTTAGTTGTTTTTATTGTTGTATTAGTAATTTGTTATGGTTTATTATCCAGCATGTATTTTCTTTTTGTTCATAATTACATTGGGGCTGATTAGGATGGCGGGCGGACTTTAGTCCGCCCGCCATCCTAGTGGTAACAGGACCGCCCGCCTGCCATGGGGCGGTCCAGCCACCCAAATTATGATGCGACCGCCACCGAGGCCGTCGCATCTAGCATTTTAACACTGCTGGCTGCAGCACTCGCCGCAATAGGAAAATGCCATGTTGTGCATTTCCATGCACAACGTGGCAGGCACCGCGCAGTGCCTGCCACCTTGTGCATGGATATGTAGGGGGGTACCATAGGTACCCCCCAAGTGCACCCCCCCACCCCCCACCACCCCGGGGGACCGCAACGGGCCCCCAAATGCCGCCATGGAAAGGCCTTGAAAACCAAACATCACAGTATGGCTGGCGGTGCCTGCTAGGCACCGCCACCATATATGAGCCCCAGCTCCGCCTGGCCGGCAATCGTAACGATTGCCGACCGGCGGAAAAGCGGCGGACAGACTTTCTGTCCGCCACGATACCCACCGCCATCGTGATATGGCGGTTGGTAAATCACGTTACGATGGTGTGACGGGCGATTGTTACACCATCGTAATAACCCCCATTGTATTTATTTTGTTTTGTTGTACAATTTTTGACAATATTAAAAACATGACTCAGAAATTTTAATATTTTTCAGAATTTATTATAAGGTATCATAATTTTAAACATATATTTTTCATGTACATTAGTCAAATTAAAAATATATTTTTACATACATATTTTTTTAACAGTTTTGAAAAATGATAATTTTTCTGAAGTATAGTCATGTAATAGTAAATATATTTTTAATATTTTAATTATGAACATTTTCATTTTTATTTTTTATCATTTTTTATGAGAAAAATCCAACATGTTAGTACATTTCTTTTTACATTTTTTTAATACATTTAGGGGTCGATTCCGATTCGGGCCGGAAAAAGCACCGACCGACTCGGAGCCGGAAAAATTACCGACCGACACGTACCAGTGGCGTCCGACACGCCAAGTACGATGCAAGCCGCGATAAATCCGACCGACACGTTAGGAAACCAAGCCGACCGACCGAGCCGCTCGGAAAATAGCAATCCGGCCGGAAAAACACGCGAATCCAACCGACCGACACGCACCCGGAACAAATCCGACCGAATCGTACCCGCCAACTCCAAACCGCAAAGTACGATGCAAGGCGCGAAAAACACGACCGAGTCGGACGGAGGACAAGCCGTACGACCGACACGCATACAAAACCGAGCCGAAGCAACACAATACACCGCGACCGACGCGTACGCAGCATACAAAACTGCACAAACACAGCGTGAACGAAACGGAAAACACCGTACGAGACCAATGCAGGGTCCGACTCGGTCACAAGAACGTTTCCAACATACACAAACAGCACAAAGGAAAAATCAACCAAAAAAAGGCCAAACAAGCAATTACCAAGCCAATAAATACTGGGGGGGTGGGGACAGAGAACAAAGACACACCCACAACTCCACCTATATAAAGGACACAAATCACTACCATGAGCCTTTGCAAATGCCATTCCACTGCCAGCACCCAAGAGAAAGCAACCACACACCCACAGCTCATCCCTCACACAAGCCACACACCATCAGCACACCAACAAATACCTACCTCACATACACCCAGCACAACACACACCCACACACCCTCACCTGCACACCAACACACACATCACCCACCATCACCACCCATCACCATGCCCCCCAAGAAGAATCCCAAGTTCCTAGATAGTGAATTGGAAGTCATGGTAGACGAGATCCTCAGGGTGGAGCCACAGCTGTTTGGCACTCTGGTCCAACAGACCCCCATGTCGCAGAAAACCAAGATGTGGGAGAGGATCATCAACAGGGTGAACGCCCAATCACCATGTCGGCGCACAAAGACGGACATCCAGAACAGGTGGTATGACGTGCGCAGGAGGGTACGGGACCTGCTGAAGATAGACTACATCAACAGCCAACACACCGGCAGTGGCCCTCCTGCCAAGCCAATATACCTCAGGCCCTGGGAGGAGAAGGTGCGGGCCATCCTTCCGCCAGTGAGCGTATATGGACTAGAGAACATCCCAGAGCCTGGTGAGTACACAACAAATGTACACAATAAACTGCCACAAAACACACACATCACTGTCAAGGGGAGAGTCAAACCATGCACTCATAGCAATTACACAGCAACTAGAACAGAATCATCCCAAAATGTGTATGTCAGTCAGATAAACACAACACATGCCATCAAAAAAGTCACATCCAACTGTGCCAACACATGTACAAACACAACCACAACTACAGCTAGGCAGTGGCACAAATAGAACTAACACACACATCCACACATGTAGCCACCACAACAACACCAACACACAGTGAAGACCACTCAAAGGAAGGAATTCTGTGTATGCTGGCCAAGTCAGTGTAGCCAATAGCATCATGGGAGTCGCAGTCACACATATTGCCCCCCCCACAACTGTCCCATCAACACCACCCTGAACCATGCTCACATCACAGGGAGTGGAGAAGGACTCACAAGATGGCTGACACTGGCTACTGCTGTGGGGAGCACAAGGCCCTGCTGGCAACTGTGCACCAACAAACAGCAGGACACCACTGACTGACATCCTGAGAGACAACTTCCACTCCCTGCAATGCAAGCACGTTCCATGGTGGGATATCTGGCTGGCTGGGTGGGAAGGGGGACTTGCAGCACTGACTATAGTCACCAGCACCTCCCCTCACCCCCCCAACACAAACTCCACAGTACCCACCTGGTAGAATGCAATGCCCTCCATCCTAACACAAGATCCCACAAAGCACCACCACCCTGGGTTATGTTGTGTGAAGCACAGGGACACTCTTGGGACTCTTAGCCAAACAACTGCCAGGACAACACTCCCAGCCATCCTGTCAGCACAGCCAGCCCACCCCACAGGGAAGCAGAGTCAAAAGGAAGGAAGCATGGGCATGCTGGGAAGGGGGTGGAGGCAATAGCATGATGGGAGTCGTAGTCACAGACATTGGTCACCCCCACAACTGGCCCATCAACACCACCCTGAACCATGCTCACATCACAGGGAGTGGAGAAGGACTCACAAGATGGCTGACACTGGCTACTGCTGTGGGGAGCACAAGGCCCTGCTGGCAACTGTGCACCAACAAACAGCAGGACACCACTGACTGACATCCTGAGAGACAACTTCCACTCCCTGCAATGCAAGCACGTTCCATGGTGGGATATCTGGCTGGCTGGGTGGGAAGGGGGACTTGCAGCACTGACTATAGTCACCAGCACCTCCCCTCACCCCCCCCAACACAAACTCCACAGTACCCACCTGGTAGAATGCAATGCCCTCCATCCTAACACAAGATCCCACAAAGCACCACCACCCTGGGTTATGTTGTGTGAAGCACAGGGACACTCTTGGGACTCTTAGCCAAACAACTGCCAGGACAACACTCCCAGCCATCCTGTCAGCACAGCCAGCCCACCCCACAGGGAAGCAGAGTCAAAGGAAGGAAGCATGGGCATGCTGGGAAGGGGGTGGAGGCAATAGCATGATGGGAGTCGTAGTCACAGACATTGGTCACCCCCACAACTGGCCCATCAACACCACCCTGAACCATGCTCACATCACAGGGAGTGGAGAAGGACTCACAAGATGGCTGACACTGGCTACTGCTGTGGGGAGCACAAGGCCCTGCTGGCAACTGTGCACCAACAAACAGCAGGACACCACTGACTGACATCCTGACAGACAACTTACACTCCCTGCAATGCAAGCACGTTCCATGGTGGGATAACTGACTGGGTGGGTGGGTGGGTGGGAAGGAGGTCTGGCTGTCAACCAAACACAATCAATGCAGACCATGTTCACACCCCAGAGAATACATAGAAATGCCCAAATAATGCAGGACAATGTGCCACACCAATATCAACCCCTGACTGTGACGACTTAGGACAATACAATGTACAGGCCCGCACCCCGAGGCACAGTCACAACTGTCAGGTGTGTCAACCACTGATGCCTGCAGAAACATGAAATACATTGTTTGTGTCTCCCAAAAACAGGTGATGATAGGGACACAGCAGCAGACGCTGAGGAGTCCCAGTCCCAGGCTCAAGAGGATGCCGAGCTCACTGGCGTCGTACAGCCTCTGTCCTCCTCGGACGATGAAGAACAACCTGGCACATCCGGTGCAAGTCAACTTGCTGCACCAGCAGGACCACCAGCTGCAGCACCAGCAGGTCCACCAGCTGCACCCCCTGCACCCACCCCTCCAACGACTGTCACCACGAATACCATCCCTGCCGACATGGACAGAATAAGGAACAACACCAGCGCAGTGACCCTGGACCAACCTGGGGCCATGGACACCACCACCACCACCACCCCAAGGTGGACCAGGGTTATCTGTGCGTGCAACTGCACACACTGCACATGTCAGCAGGGGTGGTGGGAGGGGTGGGAGACAGAGGTCGCTGCTTGCAGACGTTGCTGGTGTGCATGAAGACCCACAACTGGTACGCATAGCTGATGCGTACCAGTCCAGCACCGGAGAGCTCAGCCAGGTAGTGGGGCTCCTCAGAGACATCAAACAGCAGCAGGCTGCCCATCATGCCCGCTTGGACTCCCACATGTCCCACGTGGAGTCACACATGTCACGTGTGGACTCCCACATGTCCCGCGTGGAGTCCAAGTGGGATGTACTACATGAGATGACGGCGGTGCACAGGGACATTTTACAATGCCTCCGCCAGATGAACAGCAACCAGTCCACACCTCCCTGTGTGCCAACAACATCTGGTACCGAACAAACTGCAACTGCCACAGGGAGGGAGGAGGACTCTGGCGGAGAGTCCCCTGCACCGCAGCAGCCTGCACTTGAGGGCCCCCCCAAGAAGAGGGGTCGTCCGAGGAGGGAAAGTGAGAGGCTGATGGCCAAGCGCAACTCCCAGGAAGCCTGAACCTGTTCTGGATTTTCGCCTTTGTGCACAGACTGTTCACCCTGTTGATGGCAACACTACTCCCACACATTGCATGGGGAGTACAAGTTGGAACAATGTGTCAGACAACTGTGGCCCCGATACTGGGGATCCTGTCTACCTGGACTTTCAATTCACCTAGGAACTTGGGATTGCAAGATTCATGTACAGCACAATCCATCCTATGCACTATTAACACAGATGTATCACAATAAACACACTAATACACCATACTTGCCTCTGTCGTGATTCCAACGTGGGTGCTGTTATGGGGATGATGAACTGCAAAATTACACTGTGTATGCGAACTGCAACAGCAAGGACAACACAGGCATGTGAGTACAGGCAACGTGACACATATGAGGGAGACACACCACCAGGGCTACACAACACATACACACCTAGGCCATCTGACTCATTGCCTACACTGATGTTGCCAGGGAAGACGGTGCAATGCACAGACACCACACCCATTCCCAGTTGTAGTCAAGTAGCCCACAGGTGCAGTAAGCAAATGGCAGTCAAATGTGTGACCACAGACAACGCACATCACAAAGTGAAGCACAGGTTTATTACACAGTAGCAACATGCCGTAACCACTACAGATGCAAGGTAACCCCACCTGGTAGCGGGCACACAGTCAACAACTGTAGACGGAAGGAAGTCCATGGGTGTGGCGCACATCACCTGTAGGGACACAACAGCTACCAGCCTGGATGTGCAATCACGTCGTCGGTGGACACAGTTGACCAAACGAATCTGAAAGTACCCTGTGAAGGACAGAAATGACACACAGTCAAAAGCAATGCAGTACAGGACAGATCAGCAAAACTCATGCACAATACATGTTACAAGATACCCACCCAGAACCAAGTTAGCATGTCAACACTGTTGGGGAGTACAGCCCACCTGTCACCACACATCGCAACACACATCCTGTCAAGTAGCCCATGGACACACTCCAACAGCACCAGAGCACCACCCACACATCATGCCAACTCACATCATTCACATGACACCTCAGGATACTCACATTCAGCTAAAGAAGTTGGTGATGAGCTGTGTGCGGACATCACCATCACCATCATCATCATCATCATCGTCACTGGCATCGTGGTCCAGGCCAGGATCCTCCACAGGTGGCGGATGTTGGTCATCGTCATCCTGGATGAGAGGCAACTCCTTCCGCACTGCCAGGTTGTGGAGCATGCAGCAGACGATGATAATCTTGCACACTTTCGCAGGGGCATATGGGAGGGACCCTCCGGTCTTGTCCAGGCAGCGGAAGCGGCTCTTCAGGAGACCAAAGGTCCGCTCAATCACTCTCCTGGTCCGACCATGTGCCTCATTGTAGCGCATCTGGGCAGGTGTCACAGGGTTCCTGAGGGGTGTCAGCAACCACGGCATGTTGGGGTATCCCGAGTCACCTACGGACAGACAAGTGCACATCAGCTGACTTGGAAAAGTGGGCGGAATACTACAGATCAGATCACACACAATGGCACAAAGTCAGTACACACCGACAAGCCAGGCACGCTGGTTCTGCATCTGTGCCATCAACCTGGGGATGCGACTACTCCTCATCACAAAGGCATCGTGTGCTGAACCAGGGAAACGGGCACACACGTGTGTGATGGTCATGTCTGCAAGACACACCACCAGTGCATTGACCGAGTGGTAGTGCTTGCGGTTCCTGTAGGCCTGCTCCTGGGCCTGTGGTGGTACCAAAGCCACATGTGTCCCATCAATGGAGCCAATGACATGCGGCATCCTCCCCAGGGCATAAAAGTCACTCTTCACGTCAGTGAGTCGTCGCAGTCTAGGGAAATATATGTACCGGTTCAGGAAGAGCAACATTGCCGCCAAGAAATCGCGGAGCACACGGCTGAACATGGTCTGTGACATCCCACCAGCAGACGCCACAGTATGTTGGAAGGTACCGGTGGCAAAGAAGTGTAGGGCTGCCATCACCTTCACCTTGGGGGTCAGCGCTGTAGGATACGGCCGGCCAGGCTGCAAATGTGGGGACAACTGCACTGCCAAATCCTCAATCAGCTGCCTGGTGAAGCGGTACCGTCGGATGCTGTCCCGTTCCACCATCGTTGCCAGGTCTGGGAATGGCCGATGGACAGCAGGAGCCCTGCAGTGCAGAGGAGAAGTAAGCAAGATCGTCAGTCACCCCACATATGCGGCATTGAACACACTCAAGTTCCCAACATACATCATCATGAGGCACAACTACATGAAGTGTGCAGTACCGGAACGACATGTATGGTACATACATGGCCAACATCTGTCAACACGGTCCTACAGGTGGCATCAATTTGTCCCAGGTTGGCCCATTGGATATCATGATGCTGTGTCAAAGTCACCCCCCAGTGACATGTGAGGACAGATGTGCCCCAGGCACCACAGCTCAACGACAGGCACATTCCCAGGGACCCTGTAATGCCACATGGACACTGGCATCACCTGGAGTATCATGTGTACACCACAGCAAAACAAACATGACCCCCACAGGTAGTGGCCACACTTGCCATGGCAGGAGAGCCATGGACGTCTGTGACACACACGCACAACATCAGAGTCCATGCACACACAACGTGGATGTGGAGACTGTCTCCCATTGTGCACATGAAATCAGAGACATTGTAAACACTACATGCACAAAGACTGTGGAGGGCCATCACTATTGTGCCACTGGGACACCCTGGCTCAAACATACCGTCCCACATGGGACTCACGGGGTATGTGACATGACATACACAAACACCACTGTGAAATGTGACCATGACACATGCACAGATATGAACAGTTGCACATCACAGTGGTCACGTACACGTAACACCCAGGATCCTGTCCCCATGAACACGTGCACAGCCTGGGGGTGGCTGCCCACAGGTGACACCCACAGGACAACATGTACACCAACATACACACAATAGGAAATGCAGCCTTACATGCCTTATGATAAGGTTTGGACAGGCTGTCGTGATGTAGGTGTGCCCCTCACTCCCTGGGAGCTATCTGTGGCTGGCATATGTCCATCTGAGACAGGCATGCTGACCTATGCCAGTCACATATACAGTGATGCGTTGAACAGCAATGGACCGATCGGTGCCTCCGGCCGGCCCATTGCTTTCAATGTGTGCGGGTACGCGTTGTACCCCTGTGCGCGTTGAACTGCAATGGACCGATCGGTGCCTCCGGCCGGCCCATTGCTTTCAATGTGTGCGGGTACGCGTTGTACCCCTGTGCGCGTTGAACAGCAATGGACCGATCGGTGCCTCCGGCCGGCCCATTGCTTTCAATGTGTGCGGGTACGCGTTGTACCCCTGTGCGCGTTGAACTGCAATGGACCGATCGGTGCCTCCGGCCGGCCCATTGCTTTCAAAGTGTGCGGGTACGCGTTGTACCCCTGTGCGCGTTGAACTGCAATGGACCGATCGGTGCCTCCGGCCGGCCCATTGCTTTCAATGTGTGCGGGTACGCGTTGTACCCCTGTGCGCGTTGAACAGCAATGGACCGATCGGTGCCTCCGGCCGGCCCATTGCTTTCAATGTGTGCGGGTACGCGTTGTACCCCTGTGCGCGTTGAACTGCAATGGACCGATCGGTGCCTCCGGCCGGCCCATTGCTTTCAATGTGTGCGGGTACGCGTTGTACCCCTGTGCGCGTTGAACTGCAATGGACCGATCGGTGCCTCCGGCCGGCCCATTGCTTTCAATGTGTGCGGGTACGCGTTGTACCCCTGTGCGCGTTGAACTGCAATGGACCGATCGGTGCCTCCGGCCGGCCCATTGCTTTCAATGTGTGCGGGTACGCGTTGTACCCCTGTGCGCGTTGAACAGCAATGGACCGATCGGTGCCTCCGGCCGGCCCATTGCTTTCAATGTGTGCGGGTACGCGTTGTACCCCTGTGCGCGTTGAACTGCAATGGACCGATCGGTGCCTCCGGCCGGCCCATTGCTTTCAATGTGTGCGGGTACGCGTTGTACCCCTGTGCGCGTTGAACAGCAATGGACCGATCGGTGCCTCCGGCCGGCCCATTGCTTTCAATGTGTGCGGGTACGCGTTGTACCCCTGTGCGCGTTGTACCTCAATGGACCGATCGGTGCGCACCCATTGACAATGGGCTTGCCTGGCAACGGACGCGTTTTCGAATTTCGAACGAGTCGGTTGCTGGAAAATCAGTTGGTCACCCACAACAATGTTGCAAAATCATGTATGTCATGAAGTTGAAGTTTTGAAGGATGCTGTGGGCGTGTTTTGGTGCTGCTATTCCATGGATTGGCCAGATTCAGAAGATGCAAACGACTTGGACCTATCACTTTGGACACAAGGGACAGTATCTGCCTCTCCAGCACATATATATTGCTGCCTGTTCCCCTGAGAGCCCACTTGCCTGCACTACATGCTCCAGGACGACATCTGCCACTGCACTGCTGCTGTCTCTGCCCCTCTGGACCCTGCAATGGCACGTACTGTGGAGAGAGCCCCAGCCTTCAGCCTTGAGGAGAACCAGGCCCTGCTGGACAGCCTACTTCCACAGTACAGCAAGCTGTATGGGACACCAGGGGAGCAGGTGAGTGTTCTGTGCACTGCCTTTCTGAATGTGCATTTTGTCTGACTAGCAAGGCTGAGAGTCAGCACACCACTGGCTAGCAGGCTCACTGAGTAGTTGTCACCCCCCATAGTGTGTAGTGACTTGCACTGGACAGGTATGGTGCAGTGACAGTGCTTCTGAACAGGGTTTTACTCCCCATGCAATGATACCATGTAGTGACTTCTGGAAAACTGTCCATGGGCAGCCGTGCACTGCCTGGGTACACCATGTGCCCCTGTGATAGCGACATGTATATGCAACTGTGTCATGCACGGATATGTTGCATGTGTAGTAAAGGCCTTATCACTTTGTCATCCTGACAGGCTTCTGCCCATCGGAAGCATGAGATATGGAAGGACATCGTCCGGGCTGTCCGGTCCGTGGGGGTCTACAAGCGCCGGATCCGCAACTGCCAAAAGAGGTGGCAGGACCTTCGGGGCTGGACCCGGAGGATTGCACGGGTCCAGCTGAAGCTGTCGCCTCCTCGCAGGAGGGGCGGAACACGGACCCTGACCCCCACATGCTCAGGATCCTGGCGGTGGTCTTTCCAGACCTGGATGGGCAGCTGAAGGCCAGAGAGCAGCAAGGAGGGGGTGAGTCAAAGACTGCACTGTGTACTCTGTCTAACATGCTATGTGCCCTCCTCGGGCCTGGTTAAACTGCCACAGTACAGCAGTCATGTTGTCCAGGAGCCATGTCCCTCTATTGTGCACTGCCCACTCCTCATCTGATACCCAGGTGTGGCCCTTACATGCAGGGAATTCTGTCACTTAGGACTGTGTCCTTGCAGTTTGCTTGACTCAAGGTGGGAGACAGCATCTGTTTCCCTGACTCTGTGGTGGGCATCATGGGTGGGTCCATTGCTTACACAATGCCTGTATTCTGACATGTATTCAGCGTGTTACTTTGATCTGTGGTCCAATTGCTGAGCTGATCCACCACATGTGGCTGGGGTACCTGGCACACACCCATGCTGCGGGTGGGAACAATGTTTGGGCCCCAGGAGTATGTATATGACGTGTGTCACACATACTTAGCCAGCTGCCTACAGTCCAGGGCTCATCCCTCATTCATGTGGGGCTGGACAGTCATGCCTACTCCAGGCCATACAATACACTCTGTACTCCCACTCCCGTGTATCAGCGGACACATTGTGCACAGTGATTTGACCCCTCAGGTGTCTGCCTCTGTGTCAGTGTGCTGTGGATTAGTCGCCAGGACTGCTGTGGAGTTTCTTGGTAGGGGCTCAGCATGCCACTGGAGATGTGACCATAGGAGACGATACTTGTGTGACACATAGGTGTCTGATCAGCTGCCCATGCAGACTGGGGCATGTAAATGTGAAGTTCAGGCAGCTGTTCCCCATGCACAGCAGAGTGTGAGGGGCTCAGGTTCAGAGGGTAGTGTCACAGGTCTCCCATATGTCCAATAGGTATGACCTGGACAGATGAGGGTTAAGAGGATGTGTTGTGGGGGGATGTACATGTGCACTTGTGCAGCTCCAGGACTTGCATTCCCCATGACCTACTATTGTGACACAGTGCAGAGTGTTGTTGTCTGGCTGCAAAGTCATACATCACTGAGCCAGTGATGTATGACTTTGCAGTCATGCCTCCGCCATGGCATGTGTCTACTGATTGGTGAGCCTGCAGGGGAGTGACATGTGCTACATGCACACCATAGTGGCGCTGGCTATCAGGACATGGGTGCATCATGGTGTCTGTCGCTGGTATGCATCACATGCATTTCCTATTTGACTCTGGCCATCCCTTACATCCGGAAACCTGTACTGACTCAGTGGCAAGAGCTGTGATGTGTCCACACCGTGTCCTCTGCACTGTCCAACTACTGTGTACTTGGTGCATGTGTCAACACTGGGGTGTTGCAATCCAACAGACACCAGACAGATGGGTGCAAGGCCATGTGGGATGTGAGTGCCATGCTTGGCATCAGACTGACAATTGACTTCTCCTGTTCAATTAGTGCACTTTTAGCAATGTACAACTAATGATGCCAGGGCTTGCTCTGTGATGTGCTGTGCTCACAGTGGTGTGTGCGTTATGTGCAGGTGACTGATGTCTGTCTGTTTCCCCATTGTTTGCAGATACATCCACGGCCACGGAAGGGGACAGCTCCACGGACCAGGAGGAGCCGGAGAGCCAGACTGGGTCAGCAGCCGAGGAGTGGTCGGAGGGACCCAGTGGCACGGAGGGCGAGGGGAGCCACACCGAGGAGTCCTCAGCAGCATCCACCTCAGCTGAGGACCAGAGCAACTCGGAGGATGACTCCCTTGTGGAGGCGGGTGTCAGCAGCCACCACACCCCAGCTAGTGTTGCTGTCCCCGCCACCACCAGCACCACCACCGCCCTCCCATCGGCTCCCATTCCCCAGGTCCGTGGAGGCTCCCATGTCCGGGAGCGTGTCTCCTTTGGGCCAGGCACCGCACCCCCTGCCCCTGTGTCCCCTGCTGCCCTGAGTGAGGAGTCTGTGTACCTCCTTCGCCAGCTCCATGTAGGGCAGACAGCCATGCTGAGTGTCCTCCATGCGCACACCGCGCTGTTGACTCAGCTGGTGTCGTTCATGGAGGGCATCTCATCGGGCATGTCTGACCTACAGAGGGGCAATAGGTCCATGGACTCCTCCCTGACGGCAGCAGTGTCCCTCCTCAAACGGTCCCTCACCCCTCCTGCCTCTGCTCCATCCACACTCCCCAGCACCTTACCCATCCCAGGCACACACACACCGGCACAGGCACACACCAGCACACACACATCCAGCACACTGACACACACGCCAATGACAAAACGCACACGCACGCACATTCAGGGGACTGAAGCCAGACTCACAGGGGATGGGGCCCTGGAACACACACACGCATCCACATGCACTGCGCAGTCCTCAGTTCCCTCTCCCTCCAAAGCACCCTCCCTTGCCTCACCTGCAACCCCAAAGTCACAGCAGCTCTTCCTCTGTGACCTCGGCCTCTTCCCCACCGATGAAGCTGCTCCAGCATACCGGGGGAAGAGGAAGCCCACCCACACGGAGCAGAGTGCCCCTCGCCCCCGGACACCCTCCCCCAGGCGCAGACGGACTGAGGCCCCCACCCGCAAGTCCCCCGGAGTGGTAAGAGCAAGACCCCGCCACCGCCCTGCAGCTCAGGCACAAGGTCTCCGTCCTCCATCCCTCAGGCCCCCACTGCACAGGTGCCCCCACCACACCCTGCCCCAGGTTCCCCCACCCACAGATATACCATCCCCAAGAGGATCCGGCCTTCTCCCCCTGCCACTTGCTCTCCCAGCACCACACCCCCCGCTGCGCTTGTCTGTGCCACTGATGTGGTGAGGGTGTCCTCCCCCTCTGTCCAACCCACCTTGCCTGTTCCCCATTCTCCTCCCCTGGAGGTAGGCACTGCAGTGGAGTCCACTACCGCCCTGTCTGACTTGGGCACTGCAGTGGCGGACCTGTCCACCCCATCTGCAGGGTCCACTGCAGTTGTGCCGGCACCCACGACATCTGAGTCATGCCCCCCAGTTGTGCCGGCACACACCATGTCAGACACCTCCACTGCAGTTGTCAGTGGCTCTCCAGCACCCACCACCCCTTCCCTGACTCCCCCTGGTGAGCCCTGATCCTGTCCCTGCGGTGCCTGGCCTGCCCCCCGGTTGCCCCTCCTAGTGGATTGTCCCTGGTATTGTGCAGGCATGCGTAGGGTGACATCTGCCAGTGTCACCCTGTTTGAACTTTGACAATGGACTGGCCATTGGCCTTTGCTCTAATTTCTTCTGGACGTCGTTATCAAACAACACATATGCTGAATAAAGCAACTTTCTTTTCTCTAGTGCTCATGCTTCAGATGTACATGTTGTTGGTGCAGCTAACCATGCCCTTGCTGCAGTGATGGTGATATCTGGTCTCATGATTATGAAGTGTTACTGTGCAGGAACCCATGTGGTACAGGGGGAATGTGTCCTATCATGTGGTGTATCCATGTCATCAATAGCAGCATCTGAGGGTGTCATGTGTTCAGTATTTGGCAATGGGTTTCCTACTTACATTGGCAATTTCATATCTGTGGCTTCCACCCCTGCACATCTGTTGTGCCTGCCATCGTTGCATTTGTCTACTTCCCTGACCGTGTTGCCATCTCCAGTGGACATGCAGGTTTGGGCATCAATGGGGAGGGACTCATCCGTGTAGTCAGTGCAACATTGCTATACAAGTGTGTTGGATCTGTGCTGATGATTCCGTTGGCACATCCATGACCAGGCTGATGTGATGGGAGCCCTCATTTGGTGCTAATTGTTGATTGTGTGACCAAGTGCTCAGCTGACATGATGGGGCCCTACTGAGGCAACATATGGCACAGCTTTCCTCACACAGGAGTGGAGTCCCCTCATGGCAGTGTGTACACGTGTGACATTGCCTGCGCCCAAGGTGTGTGTTGTATGTGCATGTCTGTGTGTTCACTTCCATTCATCTGCGCATGCTGTGATCCCTAGTGTTGTACCTGTTTGTGATGCTTGCTGACTTGAGCTATGTTCCCCCAAAGTCTTCTCCCTGTGTTCTCTGTGATGTGGGTGCATGGCACATTACTGGTCATCAGGGTGTCACCCATAGGTGTGTTTGCTGTCAGGGCAGAGTTTGTGTGCAGACGCAGATGGGTCACAGTCAGGTTTCCCTTTGGCACTTGTTGTTTGCCCCTGTCATGTGATTTCCAGTTTGTGTTATCTTTCAGTGATTGTGACACGTTGTGTGTGTGACTGCTGGCACTCCTTAGGGTCCGGGCTGCAATGTTGGTTGTTGTCTATGTGTGTTCTTTGTGGGTGACCTTGGCTTCTTCATTGGTGTGTGACTGTGGCTGGGATCCCATTGGTCGGTGTGGTATTGCCGTCATGTCCATGTACAGCGTAGTGTGCAGTGTGTCAGACATTCAGGAGTCTTGTTGAGTGTCCATGTGTGATGTGTTTCTACACCTTGGTTCCCACCCACCACCCTGGAATAGTCATGGGTGCATGTGCAATGTCACCAGTGCATGTGTACTTCACTGCTGCACATTGTTGGAGGTCGAGGGGTGTGGTCTTGAGTGTGTGCAGATGAGAGTTGTTGCCCGGCTAGTCCCCTGCCTCCATGTTGGCCTTGGCTTACTGGCCATGCTGATTGATTTGTGCTTGTGTAGGTGTGATGGTAGTTTGTTGCTCAGGACACCTGACTGTGGTTCACAGTGTGAACGACATTTAGCTTTGTCATCACAGTGGTATTTTTATTCAGCCCAGGGTCACCACATTGTGGGGGCCCTGGGGGTGGTGCTGTGGTGTGTCTGTGACTTGCTGTGTCAGTTGTTGTTCCTACGTGCCTGTGTGACATGTGTGTTTTGTGCTCCCTCTCACCTGTCAATGCCTGCTTGCCCACATAGGGGATTTGGATCCATGAGTTACCTTAGTGTGGCAGTGTATGCACATCTGTATGATTGGTATTCAGCTCTCCTCATGTGTTGTGTTGTTGCCTGGGGACACTGGCACCCCCACCCCTCACCTGCTGTGTATGATGACAGTGTTGGTCTGCCTGTTTGTGTTTGTGCATCTGCACCACTGCATTGGCATATCTTGGGTGTGCCATTGGCTGTATGTTGTTTGGTGTGTTTCCCCTGCTGTCCCTGGGACTCCTAGGTCATCGGTCAGCACAGTGATCATGGTTTGTGTGTCCCATTGCTGCCATGGTATGGTATCTGTTCACCTCACATCTGCTGTCTCCACAGGGTATCTGCATTTGTGTGCCCATTGGTGCAAATATGTGGTTCTGCATTCTGATGGTCACTTCTGTCATTGTGTCATTGATGACTGTTGACGGTCTCAGCCCCCATGGGTGTTGTTTGTCTGCACATGGCCAAAGGAATGTTTCATTTGCACTGCAGTATTTGGCTCCCCCAATTTATGTTGCAATGGGACACATACACTACTTTGCCACAGATGAGTTTTTGGTTCTGTGACCAGGAATGATCCATGCAGTTTGGCAGTTGCAGCTCTTTCTTTGTCAACAATTACCTTTTGGTCACTGTGATGATGAGGGTGTAGACCCCATTGCCACAATGGTCAAAATGTGCTTCAGCTATGGACCCCACACTTGCCTTTTGGTCACTGTGATGATGGGGGTTTAGACCCCATTGCCACAATGGTCAAAATGTGCTTCAGCTATGGACCCCACACTTGCCTTTTGGTCACTGTGATGATGGGGGTTTAGGCCCCATTGCCACAATGGTCATGGGCTGCTTGCATTGTGGGTGCCACACACATATATGTGTGGCACATGTGCTAGGGGGTCACGTTGTATGTTCAAAGTCATGTTCGGTGTTGTAGGCATTTGACACAGCCTACACACGCTTGTCATGGTGGTGGGGGGATGTCTTTATCTTGCATTCCCTAGGTTGTGGTGTGCTGGTTGTGTCATGCATTGTCCATCCTATGAGTGGGGGTGGTAGTAGTGGTAGGCATCCTGCCCCCCTGGCTAAGGGTGGTAGTAGTGGTAGGCATCCTGCCCCCCTGGCTGAGGGTGGTAGTAGTGGTGGGCATCCTGCCCCCCTGGGTGAGGGTGGTAGTAGTGGTGGGCATCCTGCCCCCTGGCTAAGGGTGGTAGTAGTGGTGGGCATCCTGCCCCCTGGCTAAGGGTGGTAGTAGTGGTAGGCATCCTGCCCCCCTGGCTGAGGGTGGTAGTAGTGGTGGGCATCCTGCCCCCCTGGGTGAGGGTGGTAGTAGTGGTGGGCATCCTGCCCCCTGGCTAAGGGTGGTAGTAGTGGTGGGCATCCTGCCCCCTGGCTAAGGGTGGTAGTAGTGGTAGGCATCCTGCCCCCCTGGGTGAGGGTGGTAGTAGTGGTGGGCATCCTGCCCCCTGGCTAAGGGTGGTAGTAGTGGTGGGCATCCTGCCCCCCTGGGTGAGGGTGGTAGTAGTGGTGGGCATCCTGCCCCCCTGGCTAAGGGTGGTAGTAGTGGTGGGCATCCTGCCCCCTGGCTAAGGGTGGTAGTAGTGGTAGGCATCCTGCCCCCCTGGGTGAGGGTGGTAGTAGTGGTGGGCATCCTGCCCCCTGGCTAAGGGTGGTAGTAGTGGTGGGCATCCTGCCCCCTGGGTGAGGGTGGTAGTAGTGGTAGGCATCCTGCCCCCGTGGGTGAGGGTGGTAGTAGTGGTGGGCATCCTGCCCCCTGGCTAAGGGTGGTAGTAGTGGTGGGCATCCTGCCCCCCTGGGTGAGGGTGGTAGTAGTGGTGGGCATCCTGCCCCCTGGCTAAGGGTGGTAGTAGTGGTGGGCATCCTGCCCCCCTGGGTGAGGGTGGTAGTAGTGGTGGGCATCCTGCCCCCTGGCTAAGGGTGGTAGTAGTGGTAGGCATCCTGCCCCCCTGGGTGAGGGTGGTAGTAGTGGTGGGCATCCTGCCCCCTGGCTAAGGGTGGTAGTAGTGGTGGGCATCCTGCCCCCTGGGTGAGGGTGGTAGTAGTGGTGGGCATCCTGCCCCCTGGCTAAGGGTGGTAGTAGTGGTGGGCATCCTGCCCCCCTGGGTGAGGGTGGTAGTAGTGGTGGGCATCCTGCCCCCTGGCTAAGGGTGGTAGTAGTGGTGGGCATCCTGCCCCCTGGCTAAGGGTGGTAGTAGTGGTGGGCATCCTGCCCCCTGGCTAAGGGTGGTAGTAGTGGTAGGCATCCTGCCCCCCTGGGTGAGGGTGGTAGTAGTGGTGGGCATCCTGCCCCCTGGCTAAGGGTGGTAGTAGTGGTGGGCATCCTGCCCCCCTGGGTGAGGGTGGTAGTAGTGGTAGGCATCCTGCCCCCCTGGGTGAGGGTGGTAGTAGTGGTGGGCATCCTGCCCCCTGGCTAAGGGTGGTAGTAGTGGTAGGCATCCTGCCCCCTGGCTAAGGGTGGTAGTAGTGGTGGGCATCCTGCCCCCTGGCTAAGGGTGGTAGTAGTGGTAGGCATCCTGCCCCCTGGGTGAGGGTGGTAGTAGTGGTGGGCATCCTGCCCCCTGGCTAAGGGTGGTAGTAGTGGTGGGCATCCTGCCCCCCTGGGTGAGGGTGGTAGTAGTGGTAGGCATCCTGCCCCCGTGGGTGAGGGTGGTAGTAGTGGTGGGCATCCTGCCCCCTGGCTAAGGGTGGTAGTAGTGGTAGGCATCCTGCCCCCCTGGGTGAGGGTGGTAGTAGTGGTGGGCATCCTGCCCCCTGGCTAAGGGTGGTAGTAGTGGTGGGCATCCTGCCCCCCTGGCTAAGGGTGGTAGTAGTGGTGGGCATCCTGCCCCCTGGCTAAGGGTGGTAGTAGTGGTAGGCATCCTGCCCCCCTGGGTGAGGGTGGTAGTAGTGGTGGGCATCCTGCCCCCTGGCTAAGGGTGGTAGTAGTGGTGGGCATCCTGCCCCCTGGGTGAGGGTGGTAGTAGTGGTAGGCATCCTGCCCCCCTGGGTGAGGGTGGTAGTAGTGGTGGGCATCCTGCCCCCCTGGCTAAGGGTGGTAGTAGTGGTAGGCATCCTGCCCCCTGGCTAAGGGTGGTAGTAGTGGTGGGCATCCTGCCCCCTGGCTAAGGGTGGTAGTAGTGGTAGGCATCCTGCCCCCCTGGGTGAGGGTGGTAGTAGTGGTGGGCATCCTGCCCCCTGGCTAAGGGTGGTAGTAGTGGTGGGCATCCTGCCCCCCTGGGTGAGGGTGGTAGTAGTGGTAGGCATCCTGCCCCCCGTGGGTGAGGGTGGTAGTAGTGGTGGGCATCCTGCCCCCCTGGCTAAGGGTGGTAGTAGTGGTAGGCATCCTGCCCCCTGGCTAAGGGTGGTAGTAGTGGTGGGCATCCTGCCCCCTGGCTAAGGGTGGTAGTAGTGGTAGGCATCCTGCCCCCCTGGGTGAGGGTGGTAGTAGTGGTGGGCATCCTGCCCCCTGGCTAAGGGTGGTAGTAGTGGTGGGCATCCTGCCCCCTGGGTGAGGGTGGTAGTAGTGGTAGGCATCCTGCCCCCGTGGGTGAGGGTGGTAGTAGTGGTGGGCATCCTGCCCCCTGGCTAAGGGTGGTAGTAGTGGTAGGCATCCTGCCCCCCTGGGTGAGGGTGGTAGTAGTGGTGGGCATCCTGCCCCCCTGGCTAAGGGTGGTAGTAGTGGTGGGCATCCTGCCCCCTGGCTAAGGGTGGTAGTAGTGGTGGGCATCCTGCCCCCTGGCTAAGGGTGGTAGTAGTGGTAGGCATCCTGCCCCCCTGGGTGAGGGTGGTAGTAGTGGTGGGCATCCTGCACCCCTGGCTAAGGGTGGTAGTAGTGGTGGGCATCCTGCCCCCTGGGTGAGGGTGGTAGTAGTGGTAGGCATCCTGCCCCCGTGGGTGAGGGTGGTAGTAGTGGTGGGCATCCTGCCCCCCTGGCTAAGGGTGGTAGTAGTGGTAGGCATCCTGCCCCCTGGCTAAGGGTGGTAGTAGTGGTGGGCATCCTGCCCCCCTGGCTAAGGGTGGTAGTAGTGGTAGGCATCCTGCCCCCCTGGGTGAGGGTGGTAGTAGTGGTGGGCATCCTGCCCCCTGGCTAAGGGTGGTAGTAGTGGTGGGCATCCTGCCCCCTGGGTGAGGGTGGTAGTAGTGGTAGGCATCCTGCCCCCCGTGGGTGAGGGTGGTAGTAGTGGTGGCCATCCTGCCCCCCTGGCTAAGGGTGGTAGTAGTGGTAGGCATCCTGCCCCCCTGGGTGAGGGTGGTAGTAGTGGTGGGCATCCTGCCCCCCTGGCTAAGGGTGGTAGTAGTGGTGGGCATCCTGCCCCCTGGCTAAGGGTGGTAGTAGTGGTGGGCATCCTGCCCCCTGGCTAAGGGTGGTAGTAGTGGTAGGCATCCTGCCCCCCTGGGTGAGGGTGGTAGTAGTGGTGGGCATCCTGCCCCCTGGCTAAGGGTGTTAGTAGTGGTGGGCATCCTGCCCCCTGGCTAAGGGTGGTAGTAGTGGTGGGCATCCTGCCCCCTGGCTAAGGGTGGTAGTAGTGGTAGGCATCCTGCCCCCGTGGGTGAGGGTGGTAGTAGTGGTGGGCATCCTGCCCCCCTGGCTAAGGGTGGTAGTAGTGGTGGGCATCCTGCCCCCTGGCTAAGGGTGGTAGTAGTGGTAGGCATCCTGCCCCCGTGGGTGAGGGTGGTAGTAGTGGTGGGCATCCTGCCCCCTGGCTAAGGGTGGTAGTAGTGGTGGGCATCCTGCCCCCTGGCTAAGGGTGGTAGTAGTGGTGGGCATCCTGCCCCCCTGGCTAAGGGTGGTAGTAGTGGTGGGCATCCTGCCCCCTGGCTAAGGGTGGTAGTAGTGGTAGGCATCCTGCCCCCTGGGTGAGGGTGGTAGTAGTGGTGGGCATCCTGCCCCCTGGCTAAGGGTGGTAGTAGTGGTGGGCATCCTGCCCCCTGGGTGAGGGTGGTAGTAGTGGTAGGCATCCTGCCCCCCTGGGTGAGGGTGGTAGTAGTGGTGGGCATCCTGCCCCCCTGGCTAAGGGTGGTAGTAGTGGTGGGCATCCTGCCCCCTGGCTAAGGGTGGTAGTAGTGGTAGGCATCCTGCCCCCCTGGCTAAGGGTGGTAGTAGTGGTAGGCATCCTGCCCCCTGGCTAAGGGTGGTAGTAGTGGTAGGCATCCTGCCCCCTGGCTAAGGGTGGTAGTAGTGGTGGGCATCCTGCCCCCCTGGGTGAGGGTGGTAGTAGTGGTGGGCATCCTGCCCCCTGGCTAAGGGTGGTAGTAGTGGTGGGCATCCTGCCCCCTGGGTTGGGGTGGTGGCGCGCATTCAGGCCCCTGTGTGCATATGTGGCATTGGTGATGGGCATCCCGCCCCTATGGTGCTGCTGTTGCTGGTGTAAGTATATTCAGATTCCCAGTGTATGTGTGTGATGTGTCGTGTACGTGTTGTATGTGTTTTGTGGTTGGTGTCTGACTTACCTTCTGCGCCGTACGCGTCCGTGCCTGTTCCGGTAGTAGATGTAGAATATTGGTATGATCGGGACGAAGGGATTCATGGTTGGTTCGTGTCGTTCGTCCTTCTCGTTGCTCGCGTCATCCTCGTCGCTTCGCTCGTCCTCGTCGCTTCGCGTCGTCCTCGTCGGTGCCGTGTTCGTCTCGTAGCCGTGGATCGTGTTGTGGCGCGATTCGGAGCTTATGTGCGCCTCTCCCGGATGCTTTGACGTGCCGTGCGTAGCGACGGGTTCGGCGCGTACGGGAAGCGCATCGTACTTGTCCGGCCGGACGGGGCTGCATTTTCCCTTCCGTGCGACTCGATTCGGCGTTTCCGGATTCGCCTCGGTCGGAGAACAGGACCTGGTTTGGGTGAGTACGGCTCGGCCGGAATTTTTGCTGTTGTGCGCATCGTACTTGCTCGTTCGGTGTGCTGTACGGATCGGTCGGGAAACTGGCTTTCGCATGGCTTTTTCCCGACCGAATGGTATTGGGTGCGCCTCCGACCGAGATCGGAATCGGCCCCTTAATGTAATTTTTTTTTTTTTTTTTTTTTTTTTATTTCTTTTTATTGAGCAGAATATGAAAATATAGAATAAAGCAGTCAATCAAAAGTATAAATATATATACTAATACAGTTAATGCAGTTAATGTGGTGCAATACAGACATTACCAGTTCATATATTTCAAGGGAAAATCATATAAACTAAAATGCACCTACTAAAGTGCTTATTAATCTATCAGATATAATATCTCAAGGTCATTTTAGCATTAGAAAAAATACAAGGCGTACTAAAAAAATATAATAGAGGGTAAATAACCCCTAAACCTCCTTTCTCATTTAAGAAAACATTGCTTATAAACTAGAAGTACAAATACTGTTAGTGTGATAAGATGTAAATGAAAGATAAATTACGACTAAACCTCCTTCCCCATTAAGCGGAATTCGATGCATATAAAGCAGCTATGCTAAGCAAATCTTACCAAAAGACAAGCACATTAGAAAATAAAATACAGATGCAAGTACCAAAATAGCTATCCCTGAAGAGCCCTCTCCATTTGATCAAAAATTCCCAAACTAAAACAAATTTCCTAACAGCTCCTACTCTTTTCGCATATACCTCTTCATATCCTCTTACACGTTTCATTTTATTGTACCACTCTATAAAGGTCGGAATTTTTGTACTCTTCCAATTCTGTAAAATCAGTGAACGTGCCACCAGGAAGGAGATTGATAAAAACCTTCCCCCCTTTTGCAGAAACCTGATTTGGGCTTCTGTTTTAATAGACCAAACAATGCTACCTCCGGCCCGGTTGTATATTGCTTCCAAGGGTGCGGCTAAGCTCAGAACACAGTTCCATCCAGAACTGACTCAGCCTTGGACAAGTGCAGGCAATATGTAGCCAGCTGCCCTCACCAACCTGGTGGCAACGAAAACACATTGGGGCCGATTCCGATCTCGGTCGGAGGCGCACCCAATACCATTCGGTCGGGAAAAAAGCCATGCGAATGCCTGTTTCCCGACCGATCCGTACAGCACACCGAACGAGTAAGTACGATGCGCACAACAGCACAGAATCCGGCCGAGCCGTACTCTCCCAGTCCAGGTCCTGTGCTCCGACCGCGGCGAATCCGGAAACGCAGAATCGAGTCGCACGGAAGGGAAAATGTAGCTCCGTCCGGCCGAACAAGTACGATGCGCTTCCCGTACGCGCCGAACCCGTCGCTACGCACGGCACGTCAAAGCATCCGGGAGAGGCGCACATAAGCTCCGATTCGCGCCACAACACAATCCACGGCTACGAGACGAACACGCCAGCGACGAGGACGACGCGAAGCGACGAGGACGACACGGAGCAACGAGAAGGACGAACGACACGAACCAACCATGAATCCCTTCGTCCCAATCATACCAATATTCTACATTTACTACCGGAACAGGCACGGACGCGTACGGCGCAGAAGGTAAGTCAGACACCAACCACAAAACACATACAACACGTACACGACACATCACACACACACAGAGGGATGCAGAATATACTTACACCAGCAACAGCAGCACCATAGGGGCGGGATGCCCATCACCAATGCCACATATGCACACAGGGGCCTGAATGCGCACCACCACCCCTACCCAGGGGGGGCCGGATGCCAACAACCACAACCACCCTTAGCCAGAGGGGTGCCAGATGCCCACCACCACTACCACCCTTACCCAGGGGGGCTGGATGCCTACCACTACTACCACCCTTAGCCAGGGGGGTGCCAGATGCCTACCACTACTACCACCCTTACCCAGGGGGAGCTGGATGCCTACCACTACTACCACCCTTAGCCAGGGGGGTGCCAGATGCCTACCACTACTACCACCCTTACCCAGGGGGCTGGATGCCTACCACTACTGCCACCCTTAGCCAGGGGGGTTGGATGCCTACCACTACTACCACCCTCACCCAGGGGGCTGGATGCCTACCACTACTACCACCCTCACCCAGGGGGGCTGGATGCCTACCACTACTACCACCCTCACCCAGGGGGGCTGGATGCCTACCACTACTACCACCCTTAGCCAGGGGGCTGGATGCCTACCACTACTACCACCCTTAGCCAGGGGGGCTGGATGCCTACCACTACTACCACCCTCACCCAGGGGGGCTGGATGCCTACCACTACTACCACCCTTAGCCAGGGTGGTGCCAGATGCTCACCACCACTACCACCCTTAGCCATGGGGGTGCCAGATGCCTACCACTACTATCACCCTCACCCAGGGGGGCTGGATGCCTACCACTACTACCACCCTCACCCAGGGGGCTGGATGCCTACCACTACTACCACCCTTAGCCAGGGGGCTGGATGCCTACCACTACTACCACCCTCACCCAGGGGGGCTGGATGCCTACCACTACTACCACCCTCACCCAGGGGGCTGGATGCCTACCACTACTACCACCCTCACCCAGGGAGGGCTGGATGCCTACCACTACTACCACCCTTAGCCAGGGGGCTGGATGCCTACCACTACTACCACCCCTAGCCAGGGGGCTGGATGCCTACCACTACTTCCACCCTCACCCAGGGGGGGGCTGGATGCCTACCACTACTACCACCCTTAGCCAGGGTGGTGCCAGATGCTCACCACCACTACCACCCTTAGCCATGGGGGTGCCAGATGCCTACCACTACTACCACCCTCACCCAGGGGGGCTGGATGCCTACCACTACTACCACCCTCACCCAGGGGGGCTGGATGCCTACCACTACTACCACCCTTAGCCAGGGGGGCTGGATGCCTACCACTACTACCACCCTTAGCCAGGGGGTGCCAGATGCCTACCACTACTACCACCCTCACCCAGGGGGGCTGGATGCCTACCAGTACTACCACCCTCACCCAGGGGGGGCTGGATGCCTACCACTACTACCACCCTCACCCAGGGGGGGCTGGATGCCTACCACTACTACCACCCTCACCCAGGGGGGGCTGGATGCCTACCACTACTACCACCCTTAGCCAGGGTGGTGCCAGATGCCCACCACCACTACCACCCTTAGCCATGGGGGCTGGATGCCTACCACTACTACCACCCTTACCCAGGGGGGCTGGATGCCTACCACTACTACCACCCTTAGCCAGGGGGTGCCAGATGCCTACCACTACTACCACCCTCACCCAGGGGGGCTGGATGTCTACAACTACTACCACCCTCACCCAGGGGGGCTGGATGCCTACCACTACTACCACCCTTAGCCAGGGGGTGCCAGATGCCTACCACTACTACCACCCTTACCCAGGGGGCTGGATGCCTACCACTACTACCACCCTCACCCAGGGGGGCTGGATGCCTACCACTACTACCACCCTTAGCCAGGGTGGTGCCAGATGCCCACCACCACTACCACCCTTAGCCATGGGGGTGCCAGATGCCTACCACTACTACCACCCTCACCCAGGGGGGGGCTGGATGCCTACCACTACTACCACCCACACCCAGGGGGGGCTGGATGCCTACCACCACTACCACCCCCACTAATAGGATGAACAATGCATGACACAACCAGCACACCACAACCTAGGGAATGCAAGAAAAAGACATCCCCCCAACACCATGACAAGCATGTGTAGACTGTGTCAAATGCCTACAACACTGAACATGACTTTGAACATACAATGTGACCCCTAGCACATGTGCCACACATATATGTGTGTGGCCCCCACAATGCAAGCAGGCCATGACCATTGTGGCAATGGGGTCCAAACCCCCATCATCACAGTGACCAAAAGGTAAGTGTGGGGTCCATAGCTGAAGCACATTCTGAACATTGTGGCAATGGGGTCTAACGCCCCATCACCACAGTGACCAAAATGTAAGTGTGGGGTCCATAGCTGAAGCACATATTGAACATTGTGGCAATGGGGTCTAACGCCCCATCACCACAGTGACCAAAAGGTAAGTGTGGGGTCCATAGCTGAAGCACATTTTGAACATTGTGGCAATGGGGTCCAAACCCCCATCATCACAGTGACCAAAAGGTAAGTGTTGACAAAGAAAGAGCTGCAACTGCCAAACTGCATGGATGATTCCTGGTCACAGAACAAAAAACACATCAGTGGCAAAGTAGTGCATGTGTCCCATTGCAACATAAATTGGGGGAGCCAAATACTGCAGTGCAAATAAGACATACCTTTGGCCATGTGCAGATAAACAACACCCATGGGGGCTGACACTGTCAACATTCATCAATGACACAATGACAGAAGTGACCATCAGAATGCAGACCCACATATTTGCACCAATGGGCACACAAATGCAGATACCCTGTGGAGACTGTAGATGTGAGGTGAACAGATACCATACCATGGCAGCAATGGGACACACTAACCATGATCATTGTGCTGACCGATGACCTAGGAGTCCCAGGGACAGCAGGGGAAACCCACCATACTACATACAGCCAATGGCACACCCAAGATATGCCAATGCAGTGGTGCAGATGCACAAACACAAACAGGCAGACCCACACTGCACATCATACACAACAGGTGAGGGGGGGGTGCCAGTGTCCCCAGGCAACCACACAACACATGAGGAGACCTGAATACCAATCATACAGATGTGCATACAGTGCCACACAAAGGTAACTCATGGATCCAAATCCCCTATGTGGGCAAGCAGGCATTGTCAGATGAGAGGGAGCACAAATCACACATGTCACACAGGCACGTAGGAACAGCAACTGACACAGCAAGACACAGACACACCACAGCACTACCCCCAGGGCCCCCACAATGTGGTGACCCTGGGCTGCATTACAATCCCACTGTGATGACAAAGCTAAATGTCGTTCACACTGTGAACCACAGTCATGTGTCCTGAGCAACAAACTACCATCACACCTACACAAGCACAAATCAATCAGCATGGCCAGTAAGCCAAGGCCAACATGGAGGCAGGGGCCTAGCCGGGCAACAACTCTCATCTGCACACACTCAACACCACACCCCTCGACCTCCTACAATGTGCAGCAGTGAAGCACACATGCACTGGTGACATTGCACATGCACCCATGACTATTCCAGGGTGGTGGGTGGGAACCAAGGTGCAGAAACACATCACACATGGCCACTCAACAAGACTCCTGAATGTCTGACACACTGCACACTACGCTGTACATGGACATGACGGCAATACCACACCAACCAATGGGATCCCAGCCACAGTCACACACCAATGAAGAAGCCAAGGTCACCCACAAAGAACACACATAGACAACAACCAACATTGCAGCCCGGACCCTGAGGAGTGCCAGCAGTCACACACACAACGTGTCACAATCACTGAAAGATAACACAAACTGGAAATCACATGACAGGGGCAAACAACAAGTGCCAAGGGGAAACCTGACTGTGACCCATCTGCGTCTGCACACAAACTCAGCCCTGACAGCAAACACACCTATGGGTGACACCCTGATGACCAGTAATGTGCCATGCACCCACATCACAGAGAACCCAGGGAGAAGACTTTGGGGGAACATAGGTCAACTCAGCAAGCATCACAAACAGGTACAACACTAGGGATCACAGCATGCACAGCTAAACGGAAGTGAACACACAGACATGCACATACAACACACACCTTGGGCGCAGGCAATGTCACAGGAGTACACACTGCCATGAGGGTACTCCACTCCTGTGTGAGGAAAGCTGTGCCATATGTTGCCTCAGTAGGGCCCCATCATGTCAGCTGAGCACTTGGTCACACAATCAACAATTAGCACCAAATGAGGGCTCCCGTCACATCAGCCTGGTCATGGAAGTGCCAACGTAATCATCAGCACAGATCCAACACACTTGTATAGCAATGTTGCACTGACAACACGGATGAGTCCTTCCCCATTGATGCCCAAACCTGCATGTCCAGTGGAGATGGCCACACGGTCAGGGAAGTAGACGAATTGAACAATGGCAGGCACAACAGATGTGCAGGGGTGGAAGCCACAGATGTGAAATAGCTAATCTAAGTAGGAAATCCCATTGCCAAATACTGAACACATGACACCCTCAGATGCTGCTATGGATGACATGGATACACCACAGGATAGGACACATTCCCCCTGGACCACATGGGTTCCTGCACAGTAACACTTCATTATCATGAGACCAAATATCACCAACACTGCAGCAAGGGCATGGTTAGCATCATCAACAACATGTACATCAGAAGCATAAGCACTAGAGAACAGAAAGTTGCTTTATTCAGCATATGTGTGTGATGAAAACAAAGTCCAGAAAAAACACAAAGGCCAATGGCCAGTCCATTGTCAAAGTCCAAACTGGGTGACAGTGGCAGATGTCACCCTACGCATGCCTGCACAAAACCAGGGACAATCCACTAGGAGGGGCAACCGGGGGGCAGGCCAGGCACCGCAGGGACAGGATCAGGGCTCACCAGGAGGAAGCAGGGAAGGGGTGGTGGGTGCTGGAGAGCCACTGACAACTGCAGTGGAGGTGTCTGACATGGTGTGTGCCGGCACAACTGGGGGGCATGACTCAGATGTTGTGGGTGCCGGCACGACTGCACTGAACCCTGCAGATGGAGTGGACAGGTCCGCCACTGCAGTGCCCAAGTCAGACAGGGTGGTAGTGGACTCCACTGCAGTGCCTACCACCAGGGGAGGAGAATGGGGAACAGGCAAGGTGGGCTGGACAGAGGGGGAGGACACCCTCACCACATCAGTGGCACAGACAAGCGCAGCGGGGGTGTGGTGCCGGGAGAGCAAGTGGCAGGGGGAGAAGGCCGGATCCTCTTGGGGATGGTATATCTGTGGGTGGGGGAACCTGGGGCAGGGTGTGGTGGGGGCACCTGTGGAGTGGGGGCCTGAGGGATGGAGGAAGGAGACCTGGTGCCTGAGCTGCAGGGCGGCGGCGGGGTCTTGCTCTTACGACTCCGGGGGGACTTGCGGGTGGGGGCCTCAGTCTGTCTGCGCCTGGGGGAGGGTGTCCGGGGGTGAGGGGCACTCTGCTCCGTGTGGGTGGGCTTCCTCTTCCCCCTGAATGCTGTATCAGCTGGATCGGAGGGGAAGAGGCCGAGGTCACTGAGGAAGAGCCGCTGGGTCTTTGGGGTTGCAGGTGAGGCAAGGGAGGGTGTTTTGGAGGGAGAGGCAACTGAGGACTGCGCAGTGCTCGTGGATGCGTGTGTGTGTTCCAGGGCCCCATCCCCTGTGAGTCTGGTTTCAGTCCCCTGACTGTGCGTGCGTGTGCGTTTTGTTTGTGGCGTGTGTGTCTGTGTGCTGGATGTGTGTGTGCTGGTGTGTGCCTGTGCCGGTGTGTGTGTGCTTGGGACGGGTAAGGTGCTGGGGAGTGTGGATGGAGCAGAGGCAGGAGGGGTGAGGGACTGTCTGAGGAGGGACACTGCTGCCGTCAGGGAGGAGTCCATGGACCTATTGCCCCTCTGTAGGTCAGACATGCCCGATGAGATGCCCTCCATGAACGACACCAGCTGAGTCAACAGAGCGGTGTGCGCATGGAGGACACTCAGCATGGCTGTCTGCCCTACATGGAGCTGGCGAAGGAGGTACACAGACTCCTCACTCAGGGCAGCAGGGGATGCAGGGGGTGCGGTGCCTGGCCCAAAGGAGACACGCTCCCATTCCTGGGGAATGGGAGCCGATGGGAGGGCGGTGGTGGTGCTGGTGGTGGCGGGGACAGCAACACTAGCTGGGGTGTGGTGGCTGCTGACACCCGCCTCCATAAGGGAGTCATCCTCCGAGTTGCTCTGGTCCTCAGCTGAGGTGGATGGTGCTGAGGACTCCTCGGTGTGGCTCCCCTCGCCCTCCGTGCCACTGGGTCCCTCCGACCACTCCTCGGCTGCTGACCCAGTCTGGCTCTCCGGCTCCTCCTGGTCCGTGGAGCTGTCCCCTTCCGTGGCCGTGGATGTATCTGCAAACAATGGGGAAACAGACAGACATCAGTCACCTGCACCAAACGCACACACCACTGTGAGCACAGCACATTACAGAGCAAGCCCTGGCATCATTAGTTGTACATTGCTAAAAGTGCCCTAACTGAACAGGAGAAGCCAATTGTCAGTCTGATGCCAACCATGGCACTCACATCCCACATGGCCTTGCACCCATCTGTCTGGTGTCTGTTGGATAGCAACACCCCAGTGTGGACACATGCACCAACTACACAGTAGTTGGACAGTGCAGAGGACACGGTGTAGCATGTGGACATGCACACATCACAACTCTTGCCACTGAGTCAGTACAGGTTTCCGGATGAAAGGGACGCCCAGAGTCAAATAGGATATGCATGTGATGCATACCAGCGACAGACACCATGATGCACCCATGTCCTGATAGCCATCGCCACAATGGTGTGCATGTAGCACATGTCACTCCCCTGCAGGATCACCAATAAGTAGACACATGCCATGGCGGAGGCACGACTGCTAAGTCATACATCACTGTCTCAGTGATGTATGACTTGGCAGCCAGACAACAACACTCTGCACTGTGTCACAATAGTAGGTCATGGGGAATGCAAGTCCTGGAGCTGCACAAGTGCACATGTACATCCCCCACACAACACATCATCTTAACCCTCATCTGTCCAGGTCATACCGATTGGACATATGGGAGACCTGTGACACTACCCTCTGAACCTGAGCCCCTCACAATCTGCTGTGAATGGGGAACAGCTGCCTGAACTTCACATTCGCATACCCCAGTCTGCACGGGCAGCTGATCAAACACCTATGTGACACACAAGTATCGTCTCCTATGGTCACATCTCCAGTGGCATGCTGAGCCCCTACCGAGAAACACCCCAGCAGTCCTGGCAACTAATCCACAGCACACTGACACAGAGGCAGACACCTGAGGGGTCAAATCACTGCGCACAATGTGTCAGCTGATACACGGGAGTGGGAGTACAGAGTGCATTGCATGGCCTGGAGTAGGCATGACTGTCCTGCCCCACATGAATGAGGGATGAGCCCTGGACAGTGGATAGCTGGCTATGTATGTGTGACACACGTAATCTGCACACTCCTGGGGCCCAAACATTGTTCCCACCCGCTGCATGGGCGTGTGCCACATACCCCAGGCACATGTGGTGGCTCAGCTCAGCAAGTGGACCGCATATCAAAGCAACACGCAGATTACATGTCCGAACACAGGCGTTGTGTGAACAATGGACCCACCCATGATGCCCACAACAGAGTTAGGGAAACAGATGCTGTCCCCCACCTTTAGTGAAGCAAACTGCAAGGACACAGTCCCAAGTGACACAATTCCCTGAATGTAAGGGCCACACCTGGGTATCACATGAGGAGTGGGCAGTGCACCATAGAGGGACATGGCTCCTGGACAACATGACTGCTGTACTGTGGCAGTTGAACCAGGCCAGAGGAGGGCACAAAGCATGTAATACAGAGTTCACAGTGCAGTCTTTGACTCACCCCCTCCTTGCTGCTGTCTGGCCTTCAGCTGCCCATCCAGGTCTGGAAACACCACCGCCAGGATCTGGAGCATGTGGGGGTCAGGGTCCGTGTTCCGCCCCTCCTGCGAGGAGGCGACAGCTTCAGCTGGACCCGTGCAATCCTCCGGGTCCAGCCCCGAAGGTCCTGCCACCTCTTCTGGCAGTTGCGGATCCGGCGCTTGTAGACCCCCACGGACCGGACAGCCCGGACGATGTCCTTCCAGATCTCCTGCTTCCGATGGGCATTAACCTGTGAGGATGACAAAGTGAAAAGGCCATTACTACACATGCAACATATCCGTGCATGACACAGTTGTATATACATGTCTCATTCACAGGGGCACATGATGTACACAGGCAGTGCAACGCTGCCCATGGACAGTTTGCCAGACGTCACTACATGGTATCATTGCATGGGAAGTAAAACCTTGTTCAAATGCACTGTCACTGCACCATACCTGTCCAGTGCATGTCACTACACACTATGGGGGGTGACAACTACTCAGTGAGCCTGCTAGCCAGTGGCGTGCAGACTTTCAGCCTTGCTAGTCAGACAAAATGCACATTCAGAAAGGCAGTGCACAGAACACTCACCTGCTCCCCTGGTGTCCCATACAGCTTGCTGTACTGTGGAAGTAGGCTGTCCAGCAGGGCCTGGTTCTCCTCAAGGCTGAAGGCTGGGGCTCTCTCCACAGTACGTGCCATTGCAGGGTCCAGAGGGGCAGAGACAGCAGCAGTGCAGTGGCAGATGTCGTCCTGGAGCATGTAGTGCAGGCAAGTGAGCTCTCAGGGGAACAGCCAGCAATATATATGTGCTGGAGAGGCAGATACTGTCCCTTGTGTCCAAAGTGATAGGTCCAAGTCGTTTGCATCTTCTGAATCTGGCCAATCCATGGAATAGCAGCACCAATACACGCCCACGGCATCCTTCAAATCTTCAACTTCATGACATACATGATTTTGCAACATTGTTGTGGGTGACCAACTGAATTTCCAGCAACCGACTCGTTCGAATTTCGAAAACGCGTCCGTTGCCAGGCAAGGCCATTGTCAATGGGTGCGCACCGATCGGTCCATTGCGGTACAACGCGTACAGGGGTACAACGCGTACCCGCACACATTGAATGCAATGGGCCGGCCGGGGCACCGATCGGTCCATTGCTGATCAACGCGTACAGGGGTACAACGCGTACCCGCACACATTGAATGCAATGGGCTGGCCGGGGGCACCGATCGGTCCATTGCAGTACAACGCGTACAGGGGCACAACGTGTACCCGCACACATTGAATGCAATGGGCCGGCCGGGGCACCGATCGGTCCATTGCTGATCAACGCATACAGGGGTACAACGCGTACCCGCACACATTGAATGCAATGGTCCGGCCGGGGGCACCGATCGGTCCATTGCGGTACAACGCGTACAGGGGCACAACGCGTACCCGCACACATTGAATGCAATGGGCCGGCCGGGGCACCGATCGGTCCATTGCTGATCAACGCGTACAGGGGTACAACGCGTACCCGCACACATTGAATGCAATGGACCGGCCGGGGCACCGATCGGTCCATTGCGGTACAACGCGTACAGGGGCACAACGCGTACCCGCACACATTGAATGCAATGGGCCGGCCGGGGGCACCGATCGGTCCATTGCGGTACAACGCGTACAGGGGCACAACGCTGCACCCGCACACATTGAATGCAATGGGCCGGCTGGGGGCACCGATCGGTCCATTGAGGTACAACGCGTACAGGGGTACAACGCGTACCCGCACACATTGAATGCAATGGGCCGGCCGGGGGCACCGATCGGTCCATTGCTGATCAACGCGTACAGGGGCACAACGCGTACCTGCACACATTGAATGCAATGGGCCGGCCGGGGCACCGATCGGTCCATTGCTGATCAACGCGTACAGGGGCACAACGCGTACCCGCACACATTGAATGCAATGGGCCGGCCGGGGCACCGATCGGTCCATTGCTGATCAACGCGTACAGGGGTACAACGCGTACCCGCACACATTGAATGCAATGGGCCGGCCGGGGCACCGATCGGTCCATTGCTGATCAACGCTGTATCAGGGGTACAACGCGTATCCGCACACATTGAATGCAATGGGTGGCCGGGGGCACCGATCGGTCCATTGCGGTACAACGCGTACAGGGGCACAACGCGTACCCGCACACATTGAATGCAATGGGCCGGCCGGGGGCACCGATCGGTCCATTGCTGATCAACGCGTACATGGGTACAACGCGTACCCGCACACATTGAATGCAATGGGCCGGCCGGGGGCACCGATCGGTCCATTGCTGATCAACGCGTACAGGGGTACAACGCGTACCTGCACACATTGAATGCAATGGGCCGGCCGGGTGCACCGATCGGTCCATTGCTGTTCAACGCATCCCTGTACAAGTGACTGGCATATGTCACCATGCCTGTCTCAGATGGACATATGCCAGCCACAGATAGCTCCCAGGGAGTGAGGGGCACACCTACAACACGACAGCCTGTCCAAACTGTATGATAAGGCATGTAAGGCTGCATTTCCTATTGTGTGTATGTTGGTGTACATGTTGTCCTGTGGTTGTCACCTGGGGGCAGCCACCCCCAGGCTGTGCACGTGTTCATGGGGACAGGATCCTGGGTGTTACGTGTACATGACCACTGTGAAGTGCAACTGTTCATATCTGTGCATGTGCCATGGTCACATTTCACGGTGGTGTATGTGTATGTCATGTCACATACCCCGTGAGTCCCATGTGGGACGGTATGTTTGAGCCAGGGTGTCCCAGTGGCACAATAGTGATGGTCCTCCACAGTCTGTGTGCATGTAGTGTTTACAATGTCTCTGATTTCATGTGCACAATGGGAGACAGTCTCCACATCCACGTTGTGTGTGCATGGACTTTGATGTTGTGCGTGTGTGTGTCACAGACGTCCATGTCTGTCCTGCAGTGGCAAGTGGGACCACTACCTGTGGGGGTCATAGTTGTTTTGCTGTGGTGTATACATGATACTCCATGTAATGCCAGTGTCCATGTGGCAATACAGGGTCCCTGGGAATGTACCTGTCGTTGAGCTGTGATGCCTGGGGCACATCTGTCCTCACATGTCACTGTGGGGGGTGATTGTGACACGGCAGCAGGAGATGGGAACTGTGACACGGCCTCATGATATCCAATGGGCCAACCTGGGACTTATTGATGCCACTTGTTGGACCGTGATGACAGATGTTGGCCATGTATGTACCATACATGTCCTTACGGAACTGCACACTTCATGTAGTTGTGCCTCATAATGATGTATGTTGGGATATTGAGTGTGTTCAATGCCGCATATGTGGGCTGACTGACAATCTTGCTTACTTCTCCTCTGCACTGCAGGGCTCCTGCTGTCCATCGACCATTCCCAGACCTGGCAACGATGGTGGAACGGGACAGCATCCGACGGTACCGCTTCACCAGGCAGCTGATTGAGGATTTGGCAGTGCAGTTGGCCCCACATTTGCAGCCAGGCCGGCCGTATCCTACAGCGCTGACCCCCAAGGTGAAGGTGATGGCAGCCCTACACTTCTTTGCCACCGGTACCTTCCAACATACTGTGGCGACTGCTGGTGGGATGTCACAGACCATGTTGAGCCGTGTGCTCCGTGATGTTTTGGCGGCAATGTTGCTATTCCTGAACCGGTACATCTATTTCCCTAGACTGCGATGACTCACTGACGTGAAGAGTGACTTCTATGCCCTGGGGAGGATGCCGCATGTCATTGGCTCCATTGATGGGACACATGTGGCTTTGGTACCACCACAGGCCCAGGAGCAGGCCTACAGGAACCGCAAGCACTACCACTCGGTCAATGCACTGGTGGTGTGTCTTGCAGATATGACCATCACACACGTGTGTGCCCGTTTCCCTGGTTCAGCACACGATGCCTTTGTGATGAGGAGTAGTCGCATCCCCAGGATGATGGCACAGATGCAGAACCAGCGTGCCTGGCTTGTCGGTGTGTACTGACTTTGTGCCATTGTGTGTGATCTGATCTGTAGTATTCCGCCCACTTTTCCAAGTCAGCTAATGTGCACTTGTCTGTCCGTAGGTGACTCGGGATACCCCAACATGCCGTGGTTGCTGACACCCCTCAGGAACCCTGTGACACCAGCCCAGATGCGCTACAATGAGGCACATGGTCGGACCAGGAGAGTGATTGAGCGGACATTTGGTCTCCTGAAGAGCCGCTTCCGCTGCCTGGACAAGACCAGAGGGTCCCTCCCATATGCCCCTGCGAAAGTGTGCAAGATTATCATCGTCTGCTGCATGCTCCACAACCTGGCAGTGCGGAAGGAGTTGCCTCTCATCCAGGATGACAATGACCAACATCCGCCACCTGTGGAGGATCCTGGCCTGGACCACGATGCCAGTGATGATGATGATGATGATGAGGGTGATGTCCGCACACAGCTCATCACCAACTTCTTTAGCTGAATGTGAGTATCCTGAGGTGTCATGTCAATGATGTGAGTTGGCATGATATGTGTAGGTGGTGCTCTGGTGCTGTTGGAGTGTGTCCATGGGCTACTTGACTGGATGTGTGTTGCGATGTGTGCTTACAGGTGGGCTGTACTCCCCAACAGTGTTGACATGCTAACTTGGTTCTGGGTGGGTATTTTGTAACATGTATTGTGCATGAGTTTTGCTGTTCTGTCCTGTTCTCCATTAATTTTGACTGTGTGTCATTTCTGTCCTTCACAGGGTACTTTCAGATTCGTTTGGTCAACTGTGTCCACCGACGACGTGATTGCACTTCCAGGGTGGTAGCTGTTGTGTCCCTACAGGTGATGTGCGCCACACCCATGGACTTCCTTCCGTCTACAGTTGTTGACTGTGTGCCCGCTGCCAGGTGGGATTACCTTGCATCTGTAGTGGTTACGACATGTTGCAACTGTGTAATAAACCTGTGCTTCACTTTGTGATGTGCGTTGTCTGTGGTCACACATTTGACTGCCATTTGCTTACTGCACCTGTGGGCTACTTGACTACAACTGGGAATGGGTGTGGTGTCTGTGCATTGCACCGTCTTCCCTGGCAACATCAGTGTAGGCAATGAGTCAGATGGCCTAGGTGTGTATGTGTTGTGTAGCCCTGGTGGTGTGTCTCCCTCATATGTGTCACGTTGCCTTTACTCACATGCCTGTGTTGTACTTGCTGTTGCAGTTCGCATACACAGTGTAATTTTGCAGTTCATCATCCCCATAACAGCACCCACGTTGGAATCACAACAGAGGCAAGTATGGTGTATTAGTGTGTTTATTGTGATACATTTGTGTGAATAGTGCATAGGATGGGTAGTGCTGTACATAAATCTTGCAATCAGAAGTTCCTAGGTGAATTGAAAGTCCTGGTAGACAAAATCCCCAGTATCGGGGCCACAGTTGTCTGAGACATTGGTCCAACTTGTACTCCCCATGCAATGTGTGGGAGTAGTGTTGCCGTCAACAGGGTGAACAGTCTGTGCACAAAGGTGAACATCCAGAACAGGTTCAGGCTTCCTGGGAGTTGCGCTTGGCCATCGGCCTCTCACTTGCCCCTCCTCGGACGACCCCTCTTCTTTGGGGGGGCCCCTCAAGTACAGGCTGCTGCGGTGCAGGGGACTCTCCGCCAGAGTCATCCTCCCTCCCTGTGGCAGTTGCAGTTTGTTCAGCACCAGATGTTGTTGGCACACAGGGAGGTGTGGACTGGTTGCTGTTCATCTGGCGGAGGCATTGTAAAATGTCCCTGTGCACCGCCATCATCTCATGCAGTGCATCCCACTTGGACTCCACGCGGGACATGTGTGAGTCCACGCGGGACATGTGTGACTCCACGTGGGACATGTGAGAGTCCAAGCGGGCATGATGGGCAGCCTGCTGCTGTTTCATGTCTCTGAGGAGCCCCACTACCTGGCTGAGATCTCCGGTGCTGGACTGGTACGCATCAGCTATGCGTACCAGTTGTGGGTCATCATGCACACCAGCAACCTCTGCAAGCAGCGACCTCTGTCTCCCACCCCTCCCACCACCCCTGCTGACATGTGCAGTGCGTGCAGTGGCACGCACAGATGACCTTGGTCCACCTTGGGGGTTGGTGGTGGTGGTGGTGTCCATGGCCCCAGGTTGGTCCAGGGTCCCTGTGCTGGTGTTGCTCCTTGTTCTGTCCATGTCGGCAGGGATGGTATTTGTGGTGACAGTCGTTGGAGGGGTGGGTGCAGGGGGTGCAGCTGGTGGTCCTGCTGGTGCTGCAGCTGGTGGTCCTGCTGGTGCTGCATGTAGACTTGCACCGGATGTGCCAGGTTGGTCTTCTTCGTCCGAGGAGGGCAGAGGCTGTACGACACCAGTGAGCTCCGCATCCTCTTGAGCCTGGGACTGGGACTCCTCAGCGTCTGCTGCTGTGTCCCCATCATCACCTGTTTTTGGGAGACACACACAATGTATGTTATGTTTCTGCAGGCATCAATGGTTGACACACCTGACAGTTGTGACTGTGCCTCTGGGTGCGGGCCTGTACATTGCATTGTCCTAAGTCGTCACAGTCAGGGGTTGATATTGGTGTGGCACATTGTCCTGCATTATTTGGGCATTTCTATGTATTTGTTGGGGTGTGAACATGGTCTGCATTGGTTGTATTTGGTTGACAGCCGGCCCTCCTTCCCACCCAGCCAGTCAGTTATCCCACCATGGACTGTGCTTGCATTGCAGGGAGTGGAAGTTGTCTCTCAGGATGTCAGTCAGTGGTGTCCTGCTGTTTGTTGGTGCACAGTTGCCAGCAGGGCCTTGTGCTCCCCACAGCAGTAGCCAGTGTCAGCCATCTTGTGAGTCCTTCTCCACTCCCTGTGATGTGAGCATGGTTCAGGGTGGTGTTGATGGGACAGTTGTGGGGGTGAGCTATGTCTGTGACTGTGACTCCCATCATGCTATTGCCTCCAACCCACTTCCCAGCATTCCCATACTTACTTGCTTTTGTGGGGAGTTCAGTGTGTGTGGGTGTGAGGGCAATGGCAAGATGGCTGACAGTGGTGTCCTGCTGTTGGTTGGTGTGCAGTTCCCAGCATGCCCTTGTGCTCCCCACAGCAGTAGCCAGTGTCAGCCATCTTGTGTGTCCTTATCCACTCCCTGTGATGTGAGCATGGTTCAGGGTGGTGTTGATGGGCCAGTTGTGAGGCTGAGCAATATCTGTGACTACCACTCCCATCATGCTATTGCCTCCACCCCCTTCCCAGCATGCCCATGCTTCCTTCCTTTTGACTCTGCTTCCCTGTGGGGTGGGCTGGCTGTGCTGACAGGATGGCTGGGAGTGTTGTCCTGGCAGTTGTTTGGCTAAAAGTCCCAAGAGTGTCCCTGTGCTTCACACAACATAACCCAGGGTGGTGGTTCTTTGTGGGATCTTGAGTTAGGATGGGAGGCATTGCATTCTACCAGGTGGGTTCTGTGGAGTTTGTGTTGAGGGGGTGTGAGGGGAGGTGCTTGTGACTATGGTCAGTGCTGCAAGTCCTCCTTCCCACCCAGCCAGCCAGATATCCCACCATGGTACGTGCTTGCATTGCAGGGAGTGGAAGTTGTCTCTCAGGATGTCAGTCAGTGGTGTCCTGCTGTTTGTTGGTGCACAGTTGCCAGCAGGGCCTTGTGCTCCCCACAGCAGTAGCCAGTGTCAGCCATCTTGTGTGTCCTTATCCACTCCCTGTGATGTGAGCATGGTTCAGGGTGGTGTTGATGGGCTAGTTGTGAGGCTGAGCAATATCTGTGACTACCACTCCCATCATGCTATTGCCTCCACCCCCCTTCCCAGCATGCCCATGCTTCCTTCCTTTTGACTCTGCTTCCCTGTGGGGTGGGCTGGCTGTGCTGACAGGATGGCTGGGAGTGTTGTCCTGGCAGCTGTTTGGCTAAAAGTCCCAAGAGTGTCCCTGTGCTTCACACAACATAACCCAGGGTGGTGGTTCTTTGTGGGATCTTGAGTTAGGATGGGAGGCATTGCATTCTACCAGGTGGGTTCTGTGGAGTTTGTGTTGAGGGGGGTGTGAGGGGAGGTGCTTGTGACTATGGTCAGTGCTGCAAGTCCTCCTTCCCACCCAGCCAGCCAGATATCCCACCATGGTACGTGCTTGCATTGCAGGGAGTGGAAGTTGTCTCTCAGGATGTCAGTCAGTGGTGTCCTGCTGTTTGTTGGTGCACAGTTGCCAGCAGGGCCTTGTGCTCCCCACAGCAGTAGCCAGTGTCAGCCATCTTGTGAGTCCTTCTCCACTCCCTGTGATGTGAGCATGGTTCAGGGTGGTGTTGATGGGACAGTTGTGGGGGTGAGCTATGTCTGTGACTGTGACTCCCATCATGCTGTTGCCTCCACCCCACTTCCCAGCATTCCCATACTTACTTGCTTTTGTGGGGAGTTCAGTGTGTGTGGGTGTGAGGGCAATGGCAAGATGGCTGACAGTGGTGTCCTGCTGTTGGTTGGTGTGCAGTTCCCAGCATGCCCTTGTGCTCCCCACAGCAGTAGCCAGTGTCAGCCATCTTGTGTGTCCTTATCCACTCCCTGTGATGTGAGCATGGTTCAGGGTGGTGTTGATGGGCCAGATGTGAGGCTGAGCAATATCTGTGACTACCACTCCCATCATGCTATTGCCTCCACCCCCTTCCCAGCATGCCCATGCTTCCTTCCTTTTGACTCTGCTTCCCTGTGGGGTGGGCTGGCTGTGCTGACAGGATGGCTGGGAGTGTTGTCCTGGCAGTTGTTTGGCTAAAAGTCCCAAGAGTGTCCCTGTGCTTCACACAACATAACCCAGGGTGGTGGTTCTTTGTGGGATCTTGAGTTAGGATGGGAGGCATTGCATTCTACCAGGTGGGTTCTGTGGAGTTTGTGTTGAGGGGGGTGTGAGGGGAGGTGCTTGTGACTATGGTCAGTGCTGCAAGTCCTCCTTCCCACCCAGCCAGCCAGATATCCCACCATGGAACGTGCTTGCATTGCAGGGAGTGGAAGTTGTCTCTCAGGATGTCAGTCAGTGGTGTCCTGCTGTTTGTTGGTGCACAGTTGCCAGCAGGGCCTTGTGCTCCCCACAGCAGTTGCCAGTGTCAGCCATCTTGTCAGTTGTTTTCCACTCCCTGTGATGTGCGCATGGTTCAGGGTGGTGTTGATGGGACAGTTGTGGGGGTGACCAATATCTGTGACTACCACTCCCATCATGCTATTGCCTCCACCCCACTTCCCAGCATTCCCATACTTACTTGGTTTTGTGGGGAGTTCAGTGTGTGTGGGTGTGAGAGCAATGGCAAGATGGCTGACAGTGGTGTCCTGCTGTTGGTTGGTGTGCAGTTCCCAGCATGCCCTTGTGCTCCCCACGACACAGCAACAGTGTCAGACATCTTTGATGGGCCTTTCCACTCTCTGTGGGATGTGCATGCGTGAGTGTGAGCTTGCTGGGCCATGTGGTGGGGGATGTAGAGCTGTGCCTACGACTCCCATCATGCTATTGCCTCCACCCCCCGTCCCAGCATGCCCATGCTTCCTTCCTTTTGACTCTGCTTCCCTGTGGGGTGGGCTGCCTGTGCTGACAGGATGGCTGGGAGTGTTGTCCTGGCAGTTGTTTGGCTGAAAGTCCTATGAGTGTCCCTGTGCTTCACACGACATAACCCAGGGTGGAGGTTCTTTGTGGGATCTTGAGTTAGGATGTGTGGCATTGCATTCTCCCAGGTGGGTTATGTGGAGTATGTGTTGAGGGTGTGTGTGAGGGGAGGTGCTTGTGACTATGGTCAGTGGTGCGAGTCCTCCTTCCCACCCAGCCAGCCAGATATCCCACCATGGAACGTGCTTCCATTGCAGGGAGTGGAAGTTGTCTCTCAGGATGTCAGTCAGTGGTGTCCTGCTGTTTGTTGGTGCACAGTTGCCAGCAGGGCCTTGTGCTCCCCACAGCAGTTGCCAGTGTCAGCCATCTTGTGAGTCCTTCTCCACTCCCTGTGATGTGCGCATGGTTCATGGTGGTGTTGATGGGACAGTTGTTGGGGGGGCAATATGTGTGACTACGACTCCCATGATGCTATTGGCTACACTGACTTGGCCAGCATACACAGACTTCCTTCCTTTCAGTGGTCTTCACTGTGTGTTGGTGTTGTTGTGGTGGCTACATGTCTGGATGTGTTTGTTAGTTCTATTTGTGCCACTGCCTAGCTGTAGTTGTAGTTGTGTTTGTACATGTGATGGCACGGTTGAGTGTAACTTTGAGATGGCATGTGTTGTGTTTCTCTGACTGACATACACATTTTGGGATGATTCTGTTCTGGTTGCTGTGTAATTGCTATGAGTGCATGGTTTGACTCTCCCCTTGACAGTGATGTGTGTGTGTATTGTGGCAGAATATTGTGTACATTTGTTGTGTACTCACCAGGCTCTGGGATGTTCTCTAGTCCATATACGCTCACTGGCGGAAGGATGGCCCGCACCTTCTCCTCCCAGGGCCTGAGGTATACTGGCGTGGCAGGAGGGCCACTGCCGGTGTATTGGCTCAGGAGGTAGTCTTTCTTGAGCAGGTCCCGTACCCTCCTGCGCACGTCATACCACCTGTTCTGGATGTCGGTCTTTGTGCGCAGACATGGTGATTGTGCGTTCACCCTGTTGATGATCCTCTCCCACATCTTGGTTTTCTGGGAGATGGGGGTCTGTTGGACCAGTGTGCCAAACAGCTGTGGCTCTACCCTGAGGATCTCGTCTACCATGACTTCCAATTCACAATCTAGGAACTTGTGATTCTTCTTGGGGGGCATGGTGATGGGTGGTGATGGTGAGTGATGTGTGTGTTGGTGTGCAGGTGAGGGTGTGTGAGTGTGTGTTTTGCTGGGTGTATGTGAGGTAGGTATTTGTTGGTGTGCTGATGGTGTGTGGCTTGTGTGAGGGATGAGCTGTGGGTGTGTGGTTGCTGTCTGTTGGGTGCTGGCAGTGGAATGGCATTTGCAAAGGATCATGGTTGGGATTTGTGTCCTTTATATGGGTGGAGTTGTGGGTGTGTCTTTGTTCTCTGTCCCCACCCCCCACAGTATTTATTGGCTTTGTAATTGCTTGTTTGGCCTTTTTTTGTGTCATTTTTCCTTTGTACTGTCTGTGCATGTTGGAAACGTTCTTGTGACCGAGTCGGACCCTGCATTTGTCTCGTACGGTGTTCTCCGTTTCGTTCACGCTGTGTTTGTGCAGTTTTCTATGCTGCGTACGCGTCGGTCGCGGTGTTTTGTGTTACTTCGGCTCGGTTTTGTATGCGTGTCGGTCGTACGGCTTGTCCTCCGTCCGACTCGGTCGTGGTTTTCGCGCCTTGCATCGTACTTTGCTGTTTGGAGTTCGCGTGTACGTTTCGGTCGGATTTGTTCCGGGTGCGTGTCGGTCGGTTCGATTCGCGTGTTTTTCCGGCCGGGTTGCTGTTTTCCGTGCGGCTCGGTCGTTCGGCTTGGGTTCGGTACGTGTCGGTCGGATTTTGCACGCTTTGCATCGTACTTGGCGTGTCGGGCGCCACAGGTACGTGTCGGTCGGAATAAATTCCGGCTCCGACTCGGTCGGTGCTTTTCCGGCCCGAATCGGAATCGACCCCTTATTTTCAACTTCAGGATATATTTTGTGCAAAGCATATGGGGTATAGTAGGCCATCCATTGAGACAAGAATGCCATCCTTTTAAAATTTGCAGCCCTGAGTAGCTTATTGCCGTACTGAGAGATGACTTGCCATTCTCTGATTGAGAAATCACAGGACACTTCATTTTTTATTTTTTCAAGAAAATTAGTAACAACAGGGGGATCCCCTTGGTTTTGAAAAACTCTATACCAGTTTCCTATACCTCACAATTTAGTTCTGAACACGGTAGCAAGAACCGATGAGGTACCTATATTACCTAGAGATATATATTTGTTTATCAAGGATCTGATCTGAAGAAAACTAAAAAAGAGTAACCTACTCTGAATGCCGCATTTAGCCTGAACCTCCTCCCAGGTAGCACATCTACCTCCTATTATGAAATGACCTAATTCTCTAAAACCTTTTAATTCCCAAAGTTTAACAAGGCTGTTACGAATGAAAAGGCCCAAACTTCTAGCCTCTATTAAATCCAAGTATTCAAATCCCGAAGACTTAACTTTTTGAGAGAAATTTTTTGAAGTCTATTAGAAAATTCTTGTAGTGTCTTGTATCTAACTTTTTTAGGCAGCTTTGCTGTTTTTAAGAAAACCGGAAGCTGAGTTCCGGCTTCTTCAGCCATTTTTCTAATAAAAGCCATCCAAAGACCCCCTATTATCAAGCAACCGAACTAAAATGTCCATAAGTGCGGCTTCATAATAAGTACGAATATGGGGAGTGCCAGCCCACCCCAGCTTTTATCCAATTGAACAATTGATAGTTTTAGCCTAGATGCTTTTTTATTCCAAATAAACTGGCAAAATAATGTTTCCAATTCTTTAAAATACACTGCATTAACTTTTATTGGAACATTGGAAAAAAGAAAAATTAATAAAGGTAACACTGACATCTTAATTAGGGCAACCCGCCCTATCACCGAGAGGGGAAAAATGCCCACTTTGCCAGTAGGTCTTTAATTTTGCTAAGCGTTACTCCATAATTTAACCTAAATAGATCTGCGTATTGATCTGAAACATAAATTCCCAAATAACGGATCGGCTCAGAGGAATATGCTTGTTGTTTCAATATATCTGGAAGAAAATTGCAGCAGACATTCAGTGCCAGGACCTCAGTTTTTTTTGGATTAATTTTGTATCCTCCAATTGCCTCAAACTGAACAAACTCCCTTAACATCTGATCGATATTTTGTTTCTCTGGTTTGAGGTAGAGAATGATGTCGTCGGCAAATAGTTTAATTTTCGACATACCCTGTATTGGAGTCTCTATACCTGTATTATCCCTAATCCTCGCCGCTAAAGGCTCTATAAAAAGGTAAATAAAACTGGCGACAGGGGGCACTCCTGCCGAGTCCCTCGTTTAATATCAATTATGCCTGCTGATTCTGAGTTTATCCTAATCTGAGCCTGGGCTCCTAGATATACATTCTGAAGCATAGTAATAATTTGCCCTGGAAATCCAAACCTTTCAAGCCCATAGAAAAGTGCATCCCAGTTCACGAGGTCAAATGCCTTCTCGGCATCGACCATCATTATAATTGCGGGGGTTTGGTGTATATTAAAATAATCAATTGCTTGAACTAACAAACCGGTATTTAATGTCATTGAACGGCCTGCTATAAAACCCGATTGATCTAAATGTATTACATGTTGGGCCACAGATGAAAATCGATTGGCCCAAATTTTCATCAATAATTTGTAATCGACATTTAGAAGACTAATTGGCCTATAGGAGCCAACCTCCCTAGGATTTTTTCCCTTTTTACAAAACTGACTATCGATGATTCTTTAAAAACCGCCGGAATGTCCCCTCCCACTTTAATTTGATTGAAAAGCTCGAGCAGAAATGGAACTATCTCAGCCGGGAAAGCTTTATAAAATTCGGTCGGAAGGCCGTCATTCCCGCAGGCTTTACCTCCCGGCATTGAGGCCAGAGCTCTGGAAATTTCTTCCGTCGAGATATCGGCCATTAAAGCCTCTCTCTGCCCTGTAGTGTTCTGAGGGAGAACCAAGTCATCAAAGTAAGTCTGAATTGCTTGTTTAGATACCTTGTATTCAGTTGAATAAAGATTTTTATAATGATCCATAAAGATTTTAGAGATATTATCTTGTCCAGAAACAATGTTCTGGGTCCCAGGATTCACCACTTCGTCAATAACTGCTGCTTCTTGTTTAACTCTAGTTGACCATGCCAATAATTTCTCTACCATCTGGATCTCTTCATAGATTTTCTGCTGGTATGCTTTTGAACTACTTATCTCTTCCATAACAAAGAACTCCTCAGTTCCTGTTTAGCCTTAGTTAGTTCCTGCCCTGCACCCTGACCCCTCTTCTTTTTGCCAAAGCCACTTCAACGGCTTTCTGGAGTTCTCCAATTCGAGCATTTCGTTCTCTAGATTGTTCTACCATAAAAGCAATCATTTGTCCTCGTACTGAGGCTTTAAAAGCCCCCCAAACTGAGAAAAGCCCTGCAGTGCCCCTATTGATTCTAAAAATTCCTTGATCCATTCTTGCGTGTTAATTATCCACTGTTGGTTGGTTAAAAGAAGTCTATCCATCTGCCACCTGGATTTTTTCTTACCCCCACTGCTAGATCAACCTCGAATTTTACTAAAGAATGGTCTGAAAAGGAGTTGGCCATAATCTCAGTATTCGAGCAGCTCAAAGAGCGTGATACTAAAAAGAAATCAATACGAGAAGCTGACCTGAATTGACTAGAATAATAAGTAAACTGTTTAGTTGCACCATGGCGGACTGGAAGGTTAGCGCTGCTTGCCTCGCGTTGCTTTTGGCTTTATGCTCTGTCAAATTAATCCTTGAACGTAGAATATCTTAAGAATTGCTGCTACCGCTCTTTGCACTCTGAAATAGACTGTCACTTTTTTACTCTGATTTTATTCTTTTAAAACTGTTGGTGTAATTTTCAAACTTGGTTTATATTTTATTCATTGCCACGCACCTGTATGTGTACTCGCGTTCTCTCCTCGGTCCACCGCAGCCTTTTAGTGGCTGATTGAGTGGAGGGAGAGGAGCGGAGATAACTCCTACATATCCTCACTTCCGGTAGTCCTGAGAGGTGGGCGTTCTAGTGGTCAGGCCCTTCTGGATCAGACGGGTTTCCCGCCTCTCACACTACTTGTAAGCACTCTGGCGCCGTCGCGCAGCGGACTGGAAGGTTAGCGCTGCTTGCCTCGCGTTGCTTTTGGCTTTATGCTCTGTCAAATTAATCCTTGAACGTAGAATATCTTAAGAATTGCTGCTACCGCTCTTTGCACTCTGAAATAGACTGTCACTTTTTTACTCTGATTTTATTCTTTTAAAACTGTTGGTGTAATTTTCAAACTTGTTTTATATTTTATTCATTGCCACGCACCTGTATGTGTACTCGCGTTCTCTCCTCGGTCCACCGCAGCCTTTTAGTGGCTGATTGAGTGGAGGGAGAGGAGCGGAGATAACTCCTACATATCCTCACTTCCGGTAGTCCTGAGAGGTGGGCGTTCTAGTGGTCAGGCCCTTCTGGATCAGACGGGTTTCCCGCCTCTCACACTACTTGTAAGCACTCTGGCGCCGTCGCGCAGCGGACGCGCCGCCGGCGCGCCAAAGGCGCGCCAAAGGCAAGCCCGTCTGCGCCCGTCCGCGCCTGGACCGGGCCAAGGGCTTGGACCCCTGGTCCAGGTCAATCAGAGGAACTGAGGAGGGTAAGATCATATTCCAGTAAACAACTAATGACCATTCTAAGTAACGGCAATTATGGTATGCGGGTCTGTCCGCATTTTAATCTGGAGATCTCTCCTAGTAAAGAAACAGATTCGTGTCCAACTTGTGGGTTCAGGTTAGAGGCTTATGACAGGACTTCAACAGACCCATGTGATCAGAGAAATAATATTTTAACTCCAAAAACCCCCAAGAAGAAAGAAAAGATTAATTCTGCGCTGATTAATGCACGCTCGCTTCCTAAACATAAATATGAGATAGCAGACCTTTTGGATAAACATGATCTAGATCTTTTATTTATTACGGAGACATGGGCTGATCCCTCAGCTGGCCCAGATTTTCGTACTGCCACTCCTGATGGCTACTTAGTATATAGATGTGATAGAAATTTGAAGAAAGGAGGAGGATTGGCAATCATCTATCGAGAGGAATTTTCAGTCAGGACAGAGGTAATCACCACTACGGCCTGTGAGGCATTTAATTTTAATATATTGCTTTCTAAACACCAGTCCTTTAAGGGGACCCTATTATATCGTCCACCAGGCCCCAGGGGGGATTTTCCATCAGTTATAAGTAATTTATTAGAATCTGCTGCGGTTGAATCCAATTACACAATTCTGGGGGATTTTAACTTCCATTTGGAGGCTCTCCTAGACAACGATTCAAAGCTCTCATCTCTGACTTAGAGGCTTTAGGATTCTCCCAAATAGTGAGGATGCCTACTCACTCAGCTGGACATACATTAGATGGTCTGTTCTCAAACAATGATCACATTTCAATCAGGATGGTTCTTCCCTTGACATGGTCTGACCACTGCGCAGTATTATTTGACATTAGGATAGTACAGCCCACCTCTATACTTACTAGCCCCACCCCCACTAAACAATTTAAGGCCTGGAGTAGCATTAATCAAATCCATCTTAGACAAAATTTAGAAGATTCCCAACCAGAGATGGTGTCGGACCCTGAACAAGCCGCTACTAACTACACTGAATGGCTCCAAAACGTATTTAGCAAATTAGTACCCTACAAGACAGTCTCCAAAAACAGGAGAACACCATCAGCACCATGGTTTACCGAGGCGCTCAGATTGGAGAAACAATATTGTAGAAATCAAGAAAGACGCTGGCGTAAAGAATATAATGACTTGGAGAAAACACGCTATAAAGCGGCCCTGACAAAGTATAAACATCTTATAATCACAGAAAAAAGTAACTACTATACTAGTATGATAGAAACAGCACAAAATTCCACTAAGCAATTGTTTCATGTAGTTTCCAATCTGGCAGGGCCAGTGGTTAATACCACCAAAGAGACATCTCAGTCACTTTGTGACTACTTAGCTAGTTTTTTCAAGACAAGGTAAGCCAAATCTATTCTAATTTTATTACACCTACGGTTGACTTGAACCAACTAGAGGACAATAACAGGAATAGTGACTCCCCCAGCTTCATGGAATTCAGGCCAGTGCCGATAGAACAAGTCATTGACCTGGTTAAGACAGTCAAATCAGGATCCCCATTTGACCCATGCCCCCCATCAGTCTTAAAAATGATTCCTGATCTGATAGGTACTAATTTAATGAGCATTTGTAATGCTATGTTTTGCTCTGGCTCCTATCCTTCTATATGGAAAAAGGCTACTATTCAGCCATTACTAAAGAAAAACAATCTTGATCCACGAGACACCAAAAACTACAGACCAATCGCGCGTCTACCTTTTCCAGCAAAGATCGTCGAAAAGGTTATGAACACTCAGCTAGCGCAGTTTATAGAACAGAATAAGCTGTTAGATGACACCCAATTTGGCTTTAGGAAAGGACATGGCACAGAGACTGCATTGATCAAAGCATCAGATGAAATAAGAATGGTGCTGGATAGAGGAGGTGCCGCAGTCCTGCTGCTTTTAGATCTATCAGCAGCTTTTGACACTGTTGATCATGTCACCTTGATCAACCGTGTCTCAGCCATGGGTGTTGGACGAAAGGCCAAGGCCCTGTTGTCCTCTTTTCTTTCAAATCGGACTCAGCTAGTCAGTATGGGTGATTATAACTCATCCGTCTTCTCTCTCCCCTGTGGTGTTCCACAGGGATCGTCGCTAAGTCCAACGTTGTTTAATATATATGTGGCGGACTTAGCACGAGTAATTAAAAGCTTTGGAATGGGCCTCACGTCTTATGCCGACGACACACAACTGGTGCTGGCGGTGCACAAAGACGGAGAGGCAGTGGCGGCTAGCTTTCATGATGGCATGCTGGCTATTAGTTTATGGATGGCTAACAATTGCCTTAAATTAAATTCAGATAAGACCGAGGTAATGGTCTTCGGTAAGCTTACCCCTGGTTGGTCTCCAACATGGTGGCCAGTTGAACTGGGTTCACTCCCCACCCCTGTTAAGAAGGCCAGAAACTTAGGCGTCATATTTGATGAGAGCCTCACTTTCAAACAGCATGTTAATGCAGTGGCCTCTTCTTCCTTCTATATTTTAAGGATAATAAAGAGATTGCTACCTTTCCTTCCGATGAGCACTGGAAAAACACTCATCAGTGCTCTAGTTATGTCAAGAGTTGACTACTGTAACGGCCTTTTAGTCAATGCTCAAGAAAATGTTCTGAATAAGCTGCAACGGATACAGAATACAGCCGCCAGGATATTGTCTGGGACTCCGAAGTTTAAGTCAATCTCCAATGTAAGGCGCCAGCTACATTGGCTGCCCATAAAAAGTAGAACTAAATTTAAAGCACTATGCATTGCTTATAAGGCAGTTCATGGTTTAGGACCTGAATACCTGAAAAAAGCTTTTCAGGCATATGCACCCAGTAGAGCCTTACGCTCCGCAGAAGCTAACCTTCTGATCGTTCCCAGAACAAATAAAGTCAACTGGAGCGACAGAAGATTTGTAGTGGCAACGGCTAAACTTTGGAATCTGCTCCCCCTACAAATTAAGTCCAGCCCAACGTTACTATCCTTTAGGAAACAAGTAAAAACTTGGCTATTTGAGCAATAAGGGCCTCCGCTTCTCTTACAGTCCATAGCGCCGAGACACCCATGGGTATTTGTGCGCTCTAGAAATTGTTAACATAACATAACATAACATAACATGAGCCCTTCGCCAAGGATCTAGCAACTGATAATCCTGTTTCATAACATCAATCAGCTTTTTAGTCCTAGGTTTCATCTGTCTTTTTGCTTTATTCGATGTATCTAATTGCAAATCCTGTACAAAATTAAAAATCCCCCCCTAAGATAATTGGACCGAGCGCTGCTCTGGCTTTATCATTAATATTTTTTGAGCGCCGTAAAATCATCTACAACTGGTGCATAGTAATTCACCAAATTCAGCAAGTTACCATCAATTCTTACCACAATCCAAATCCATCTACCATATGGATCTCTATAAATGTAATTATATTTTTGTTGTAAATTTATATATGTATTTTACAAATTGATATTTTGTACATATTTATTATCATTTAATATATTAAACATTATTATCAAGAAAATAATATTTAATATAATAAATAATGTACAATTTTTTTAACAAATATATTTTTTTATAATATATATTTTTAAAAAACATTGTTATATTAGTTGCACATTTACAATAGTCTTATTGTAATTTTATATTTTGAAGGTAAGTACATGAAACAAACACATTTTAATATATATTAAATATTATCTTTTGTGTTTTTTGGTAATATAATATGTAATGTATATTTTACAATTTTTTGTAAATTTTTTGAGCAGTTAAAAACTCTTTTTACAATAAATTTTTAAAAACATGTCATTTTTGGGATTTTTTTATTAATTCTCCATTCTTGTCTATGGTGAGTTAGTCTTTTTTTCATTTTTATTAAGCAGCCATTGTTTTTCTTTTTCTCACTTTTCTGTCTATCTGTTTTGTTTTTAGGTCATTTTGCAAGACTGAACCTCGCGGCTGGAAGCAGCGTTTCGTCGGTTAAGGTAAGTTTGACTTATTTTACTTTTAAGGTAGTTTTTAGGGTAGGGGCGAGGTAGTAGTAGTGTAGTTTGGTTTGTTAGGTCGTTAATTGTTCAATTTTGGTGTAGTTAGGTGTTGTTTTGGTAGTTTAGTGTTTTATGTGTTTGACGTAGTGTTGGATATAAGTAGAGTGTTATGTAGTGTTAGTTATGTGTTGTTTAATTATGTTATGTTGTATTTAATGTTAATATTAATGTTTGTGGGTTTTTACATGTTATTGTGGGAGTGTGTTCTTTTTTTTCTTTACAGGTTTTCTATTTTGTGGATGGATGTTGCTTACAATGCCTTTATTTTTTTTTTTTAAAGGAAAATGTATTTTGTTTCTTTGAAACAAGTTAATTTTTTACATTTCCTTTTATTTTTCGGGTTTGTTGGAGCGTTTTTAAGCTATTATTCAGGTTTTTGAGGGTTTTGTCATGGAGAGGATTACGTCGTTGGAGCCTTTTTCCTACAGTTCAATTTTTGCCTTTTTTAAGCAAATTTTCGGGTTTTAAGTGTTTCCTTATTGAGAGGATTGCGTCGTTGGAGCTTTTATTCGACAGTTGTAGTTCTGCATTTTTTGGGGGTTTTGTTTTCCAATGGATTCGTCTTTCCATTTATCTACAATGGATTTATTCGTTTTCAAGGACCGTCTACTGCAACATAACTGCAAGTTATTTTTTATTATGATGGGTGGGAAATGTTTTTGGTTATATTTAGTTTTTTTGTTTCTTTTTATTTTAATAATTATATTATGTCATATATTTATATGTACGTTTTTAATTTTTAAATGACATAATTATAATTATCAATTTAAAAGAGAGTAGAATTGTGTTGTTTAAATGTTTTGTCATTTAAAAATGCTTATGATGTTTAGGGTTGTTTTTTGTTTATAGTATTGATTTAGCAATCATGTTTAGGTATTCTAGCCCTTTGGTGTTTGGAAATAGTCGAGTTTTATGTTGTAGGTATTCATACATTGTTTGTGTTTGTTTACTTAATGACCGATTACGATGGCGGGCGGACTCAAGTCTGCCCGCCATCGTAGCGGGCAGTGGGACGCCCGCCTGTAAGGCGGCGGTCCCGCACCCCATATTATGATGCGACCGCCACTATGGCCGCTGCAGCACCCGCCACACTGCTAAATAGCCATGTCGTGCATTTCACTGCACTACGTGGCAGGCACCACGCTGTGCCTGCCACTTAGTGCAGCGAAATGTAGGGGGTGCCATGGGTACCCTCCCAGTGCATCACCACCCCCAACACAAGGGGGGCCCTCAACGGGCCCTCGAATCCAATCCCCGCCAGCCTTTTCATGGTGGTTTCACCGCCATGGAAAGGCTGGCTTGAGCCAGCATTGTAATCTGGCGGACGGTGCCTGCTAGGCACCACCACCATTTTACCCAATCTGGCCAGGCAACCGGAACGATTGCCTGTGGCGGAACTGTGGCGGGCGGTCTTTGCGCCCACCACGGTACAAGGACGATTTCCCCCGCGTGGGGGTAATTGTTGCCAGATGGCAGAGGGCCCGCCACCGCACTGCTGGCGGTGGAGGGCCTTCCGTCATCGTAACCGGCCCCTTAGTGTAGGGCCTATTTTAGTTAGGGATTGCTCTAGCCTTTGCTCTTGATAGCTTTGTTCTTTTTTTATGGATTCTATTAGTTTGTGTAAGGTTGGTTTGTCCTCTTCCTATTGTGGCTTGGAAGGCATTGTGCCATCCTTCCACTGTGTTGTTAGTTTTAACTTTTTGAGCCAGAGTGCTATCGTAGAGGTTTCACCAGGGAATTTGAAACTTTGGTTGTCTACGGTGACCTGACCTATGTAGCCTTCCCTCCCAAGTGTCTTCAAAGTAGTCTAGGAAGGGAGTTAGTTTTGTTTTGTTTGCTTGGTAGAAAGTGCTTTCAATTAGTATGTTATAATGGTTGGCTACTTCAGTTGTTGGTACATAGGCTATTAATTTTTTATTTGATAGGCAAAGTTGCTATTGGTGGCATAATCTATACTTAGAGTAGGTTTTTGGAAATGTCTCCAGATACTTTGGTTGAAGTGATAATAGCAACTTTGTATTGCAGTGTGTGGGTATATTTTTAAAATGGACTGAATCATTGCTTGTTCAAAGTTAAATGATTATTTTTTGTGGAATGTAGTTGTCTGTGTGTTGTTTTATTATTGTAAGGAGCTCTATGTAGGTGGTAATTTGCTTATTAGGGAGTAGTGCGTATATGAAGGGGATGTTGGTGTTTTCATATTCGCTGT